>OZ012545.1:19318407-20554685 GCA_963935595.1 Schoenobius gigantellus | reverse complement strand
CCAAAAACCATATAATAATAATAATAAATTTATTTCACTAAAAAGATTTCATTACATTAGTTAGTAGCCGGAGTCTCCTTTTAAGCAAAAGAATGCCTGTTCCAGGGGACTCCGCTCTTCCATTACATCATTTTGCTTAAAACTAACGTTAGGTATAATAATAACAAACAACTTATACATAAATAATACGTCTTTTTTCCAAAGTTGGGTACAAATTATTTTAACAAGTTGTGTGTATGTGTGCATGCATACATGTGTTAGAGTGTGTGTTTGTGTGTGTATTTGTCTGATTATGAACATATCAATTTTTTTATAAGGCATTATTTTAGTTGTTGTATGAATAGTTCTGTCATATCGTAATCAAGTGTCTCCAACCATGCTAGTACCAGCTTCTTACATTCCTTATATTGTCTGGAGTAAATGTCTAATTCCTTATTTATTTTATTGTAAATTCTGGCCGAAAGACTATTGTATTGGGAAGCAGCAAACTTTGTTGTTGTTGAATGAACTATAGCTACATTAAATTTCCTTCTACTATTTTTCTTATTTGGAACATATGGTAAATTCCTGTGCTTTTTTAAAACTAAACGTATTATAAATAGTTTCCTTACTGAGAGTAAACGACAGTCCAGGTAAAGTTGATCAGTAGGGTACCTAAAGCGTTTAAAATACATCGTTTTTATCAGAGCACGCTGCGTGCGTTCTATTTCTATAAATTTAGTTTTTGCCGCACCTCCCCAAACAGTAATGCAGTACGCCAAAATAGATTCAACTAAGGTAATGTATATTCTATTCAAGAGATTATGTTGTGGATTGACATCCATCTATCCATTGTAGGTTTGACATCCCTTGGAACCACGTGTCTTAGTGATCGAAAAATCCATGTTAGTTTCCTTACTCTTCCAGCCAATTGGTCAAGATGGGGATACCAGGATAGCCTTTGGTCCACGACGACGCCTAAATACTTGTAAAAGGTGACTTTTTCAATAAGTGGACAGGTACAGTTATTAGTGTTATTGCAGTTGTGAACCTTTACACTAAAATTGTCCTTGGGCTGATTATTGTCATAAATACTGTAACATATGTATTTGGTTTTCGTCGTGTTTAGTGATAGCAAGTTATTCTTCAACCAAGTAGATATTTGGCCCATTCCTATTTCAGCACTATTTCTTACAGCTTCCCAGGATTTACCAGAGAAGACAACAGCAGTATCATCGGCATACGAGAAGATATTGGCGTTATTTATTTTTAAGCTACACAGATCATTGATGTATATTAAGAACAACGAAGGGCCTAATACACTGCCCTGAGGTACACCGTATGTTACCTCTGTGTCCTCACTAGAATACTGCTCCAGTTTCACTCTTTGCTTCCTATCAGATAGATAGTTTTCAAAAAGAGCTAATGGCATACCCCGAATTCCGATGTTTTGCAGTTTGTTCACAAGAATAGGTACGGAAACTGTGTCAAAGGCTTTTTTGATATCCAGAAACACGGTTAAGCATTTCCTCTTATTATCAATGTGTTCTGTTACTAGAGTGCTTAAAGCAGTTACTGCATCTTCTGTGGATATACCTTTCCTAAAGCCAAATTGTGACGGAGCCAAAATGTTATATTTATTTAAATATTTAAGTAGGCGATTGTTTAATAATTTTTCCAAAATTTTTGAAATACTAGGTAATATGGATATAGGCCTGTAGTTATTAACATCTGTTCCGTCCTCACTCTTGTGAACTGGAGTAATAATGGATTGTTTAAGTGGGGCAGGGAAAACGCCTTTGTCAAAGCAAAGATTGGCAAGGTGGGTTATAACAGGAACTATTTCATTTCTAATGAATTTTAGATACTTGGTAGGGATCTCATCCCAGCCAGGGGCACTATTAGATTTGAAGCTCATCAAGACACTATCAACTTCAGTACAATCCGCATCTAAAAGAACAAATGAGTTCATCTGTGAAAATTGTGTATTAGTTGGATTACTGAAAGTACGAAATTGAGAAGGTTGAATCCGCTGAGCTAGTTGTTTACCAATGTTTGCAAAAAAATCGTTAACAAAGTTTGCCGATTCAGATGGTGAATTTTTAACATTCAATAAATCTGTGTTTTTAGTATTAGTTTGGTTAGTATATGTAATATTTTTTATATTCTTCCACAGTAATTTATTGTCTGAAACTGATTTTGAGAGTAGCTCTCTTTCATATTTTCGTTTCATTTTTTAAATTAAATTATTACAATAATTTCTGTATCTAGTATAAGTTATTTTTAAAACTAAATTATATGGATCTTTTTTAAATTCTTTTGTAACTCATTTCTATTATTAATGCATCTAAGAATACCCGTGGTAATCCACGGTTTCATAATACGTTTGCTCTTTGGAATTTTAACAGTAATTGTATTATATTTAATAGACTCTGTTAGTTTTTGCAATAGAAGATCAGTTAACACGTTAGGATCATTGCATAAGAGTAACTCGGCTAATTTTAATTTTTGTAAATATACTTGAGCTTTAGCATAGTCTATTGAAGTTGTTGTCTTGTTTGGTTTATGAGAGTTGTTAATTTTGGACAAGCGTAAAAATATTGTAAGGAGGTCTGTAATAGTTGTATGTATTACAGCCACTACTGCTGAAACTTTTTTTCGATCAATTTTTAACATAAAGTGGTCCAGACATGAGAGTTTTCTAGTTGGTAGTGTGTGACCAGGAAGTATACTAAATTCTGAAAGCATGTTAAGATAATTAACTCTGTTCCTGTATTCATGAGCTGGCTCTGGATCTTTTGGTTTAAGATTTATATTTATGTCTCCGGTTAGTACAACATTCTTATGCTTCACTATTGTTTCAAGATGCGCACTAAGAGAATTCAAAAATATTTCAGCATTTGCGTTCGAAGGCGAGCGATATATGCATAACAGTATATTGTTTAATATATCTATCTGAATACAAGAGGCATGTGATATTTTTATCTCATTCACTTTAGCTTTTAATGAAGACTTAACATAAACAGTAACACCGTCATTTTGATTTAATAGATTAGAAGTAAAATATGAGTCATAGTTAGATATTTGTGGAATAGGCTTTCTACTATCGATCTACACTCGGTTAGAACTAATACATCTGGTTTAAAATTGAAGCTCGAGGCAGTTAGTAAAAAATCATTAAAGTTACAATAAATACATAGCAGATCGATCAGTTGATGGCATTAAAGATTTACCTAGTTAGACTACTTTCAAACTAAATCACCGCAATACCCAGATGACAGGTTTCATTTTTTCATGGCTATGGTGGTGGACGTAACGTTATGTTTGAAAATTTGTTTGGCATAATGGCGATATCACTAGTGTCAGTGCCACACACATTGATTTACTACCAAACGTAGATAGAGCATTTCATACAAAAACGCGCTTAAAATCTGTCACCTAATCGACTATACATTTGTACGCTGTTAAATAGGTAGTTGAATATGCACACCCGAATTAAAATTACCATAAAGAAAGTACCGTATTTATCGAATTCAACCTTATTCTTTATTATTACGGCAACTATTTGAAGTACAACCATGTGCAGTTACATCATTTCATACCTAGCCACATTAAAATTGACGTTTTAGTAATTGCTACAAGAAAATATCAACTTTATACTCTCAAATATAATGCTCAAAATTGCTTATCGCGTTGTCGCTCCAACGCATGGAAAAGATATGCACGAGGCCCGATTGGGCAGTTCTTCACCGGCCCACTTTTCGAATGTTCATGCGTTATCTACGTTTGGTAGTAAATCAATGGCCACACACCATACAAAAGGCAGCCAAGTACAGATTATAGACAGAAACAAAAAATTTTTGGATGCGTTCCTATAAATATGCGCTGTTCCTAGTAGTCTCACCGAGTAGTCTCACCAGTCGTACTACTAGGAGTTTCCTTCCTAATAGACTTACTCATAGTAACTAAGCTTGCTAAAAATCGACTAAAGTCTGGCCAGCGTAACATGACACTGAAAAATAAAAACCGACTTCAAAAACACTGAAAAGTTAAAAATAATATAAGAATAGGTACAGACAACATCACACTTCTATATTAATTGAAGTCGGTGCCAAACGATGATCTCCTAGAAAGTCTTAAAATTTGTCACCGACTTCAATATAGAAGTGTGATGTTGTTTGTACCTATTCTTATATTATTTTTAACTTTTCAGTGTTTTCGAAGTCGGTTTTTATTTTTTGTAAAATATTTTTTATTTTTAACTTTTTAGTGAATGAAGTCTTTTTAGTGAAAGAAACCCTAATATCCCACATAGGGTTTCCCTCGATTTTCATGGGATCCCATCATCAGATCCTGAATTTGGTGACCTTGACCACCCCAGGAGTATACTCTATCGAATACAAAAAGAATTTTGAAAATCGGTGAACAATTGGCGGAGTAATCGCGTAACATATACACAAAAAAACACGTTGGACACACGTAAAAATTTAATGATGTTCCTCGATTTTTATGGGATCCCATTATCAGATCCTAACTTTGGTGACCATGGGACCACCCTTGGAGTATACTCTATCTATCGAATACAAAAAGAATCATCAAAATCGGTTCATAAACGACGAAGTTATCCGCGAACAAACATAAAAAAGCATAATTATATACGGTCGAATTGAGTAACCTCCTTTTTTCGAAGTCGGTTAAAAAAATCGATAAATAGAAAGGAAAAAACATTTTGATACTTTTGATAAACAAATAATTAAATTGTTTAAATAAAAATTTAAGTAACAAAAATTTAAGTAATATAATTTAAGTATAATAGTTATTTTATTAACACGCTTTAATAGGTCGATTAACAGTTCGTATTGAAATCTTGGAACTCGAATTTAACCCTTTTCTAACCACTGTTTCGAATTTAAACTTTGTACATTTATAAAGTTTGCATGACAATGCACTAAGCTGGTACCATCGAGCTGCTGGTGCAGCCTGAGTAGGCCTCCTGCGGGGGAATTCTTCATTGGTGAATAGCACAAACATGAAATTTTATATGATGATTAATTTTGAAAGTCCGTTTTAAGTGTGTTTTTAGTCTTTCCTTAGGTACCTACTGATATTTTTACCAATCGTAATTAAAATCAGATTTCAAAAACTCTATTTCAAATGCAAAAAGATCAAGATAATTTGTTGTACTAACCATTGGCCTCCTAAATAGTATAATAATGATAATAATATAAACATTGTTATTTTTCTAAGATTTTTTTTCTTAATGTTCCTTTTTCAGTTAATATTTTTCAATTATGGTAATTATTAGCTTCCTAGCTGCACTTTTAATAGCATTATTCTTTTCTAATGCCTTGGAATCTCAGAACAATCACTTATTCTTCTGAGCTTAGAATCACCAAAATAATAATGACGTTTACCAAACTGACAAGTCATCTAGAGACATTTGACAAAAATTATGTGTGGCCATGTAAAGAAAACTAAATTTTTGTCTGTATCATTCTGCCTTTTAAAGTCACGAAAATTACCGTCAAATCATAAGTGTCAAAAAATGTGGGCATGACATGAATAACTTAAGCATAAGCTACTAAATTTAAGTTAAATCATTTAGCAAACAAAAGCATGCTTTAGTTATTGTTTTGAGGAACAGATAGAGTTTATTGTAGCATTCGTATTTAGGATATACTTAAGTTACTTTGGTAATAACACTTGTTCTTATTATTGTCACAAAGAAAAATGTTCGTTGTACTGCATATAATTATGTTTTTATTGTTTGCTCCTTTGAAACTCCTGGCCTCTTCAAGTACTTACTAGACTCTATGCTTCTTCTATTACCGACCGCAACAGGTTACGGGCCCAGCAGAAGAGTCCAGTTCTAAATCAGGCACACCAAGCGAAGCGGGTGTTGATTTGCTGTCATCGTCATTTTTTATCACATTCAAAGAACTCAACGGGGTAGGTGGAGTGTATAAACTTTTATGTAAGAGGCTTGGCACTGGCCACTGTCAAAGTGACGACAGAATGCTGGCATGACAGACTTGTACCAGGCCCCCGTCACTCGCGCAATGCAGCGTTATTAATACCTACCGCTAAGTAGCGCGCCGGCGCGCCGACCGGCAGAGGGCCGCCGCCACACGCCGCGCCTCCGCCGCACACGAGACTTTATTATCGAATTTTGTAATTTTTTTTGTACCTAATTTTTTTTATTATTTTGTTTTTATTGTTTTTTTCCTTTATTTTATTGCTTTTTGTATTATTATATTAATTTGGTTTTTAATTTCTTTTAGTTTTATCAATTATTTTTTTTATTTATAATTTTCATTTCAGAACTAATAACAGGATTTTTATACCTAAATCGAATAATTTTCCGAAAATGTTCAGTTAAATGTTGATTCGAAAAAAGTACAATAATTACACACAATAATTATAATTTCATACACTTGATTAACAAATACGGTGGTTAATTTATACTATGAAGCTATTAGATGTCGTTGTTAAAAGACAAATAAAAATTTTGATTTTTTTTTCATAGTCGAAATTCGAAGTAGTTCGAACTAATTCGATTCGTCGCCATAGTAACAATCTTCAGTCCTTAGTCTAGTTCCTCACTTGCTGAGGAGTTCAGGTTGAGCTTACTTTCATCCTAGACCTTTTCGTCACTTATCATCGGCCGAGATGAAAGCCAACAGCTTCTCTGTTGTTTGTATAAAAAAAATAGGTAGCCTGCTTGATTGCCTACTTAGTTTTATAAAAAAATAATAGTCTCGATGAACCGGTTATTTGATTCCTTACAAAATATTCCACCTTACTCCTGTTTTTAAAAGATTGCCTATTGATCACAATTATTCGTACGATTCAGGATATTTTCCATAGTAAAATTGATTAACCGTGAGTTCAAACATGAAAAAAAAACATCGATCACCTAGGTATTTTTCATAATAATTCGTAATTTTTTAATCGTTTGTAATTTGACAAATGAATAAAATCAATGAAGAAAAAGAGCGTCGGTGGCGCTGTGGACTCGGCACTTGCCTTCCAATCGGGGGGGTCGGGGTTCGAGACCCGACATGTACCAATGTTTTTTGTTTCGAATTTCATATGTACATTTGTCTGACGCTCCTACGGTGAAGGAAAACATCGTGAGGCAACCTGCATACATCTGCGAAGAAATTCAATGATGTATGTGAAGTCGACCAATCCGCACTGGGCCAGCGTGGTTGACTAAAGCATAATCACCCTAACATAGGGTAGGCTCGAACCCCTCGGTGGGGATGTATATGAGCTGTGATGATGAATTAAGAAAAAATTTCGCCTTGGGTGGGATTGGTAATTTTTTATTAATTTGTATTTTTTATAACTTTTAAATGTGTTAATGACGATAAAGTATTATTCTAATCTCTTATTTTTTTACATATACTATTTAAAATTTTTAAATATATGCGCACTGCCAATTTAGAAGTAGATTATGAGGAATAATGTAATTATTAACACCAATCATGTATTTTACCATATTCTTGCAAATTAAGTTAGTACTATTATTATTATCATTTTATAAAATTAAAGCACATTTGCGTGAGGGACTTTCCTCGCAATCACTTTATTTATTATAATCCTACTTATATCAATAAAATAATAACATTAAAGTTTTACTTTGACTCTTTTGTTTATGTTCTTTGTACAACCCTTAAATTTTCGCTCGATGACGCAATTACGCGGTGTACGCGGGAATCTCGACTCTCGGCGCGCGTTCATAGTGACCTTTTCTTCTTGCAGCGACTTTTGTCTGTCTGTTTTGGCTATTATTATTACAACGATTCGAGCGTTTCTATGGGAGTGATGTATCTGTTACGTAGTAACTATTAACTAATCTGTGCTTGTACATAATCAATGCGTTCCAGATAAAGCACTGCTACTTTCTGAGGCTAACATCTGATGTTAGCCTCGTTTTGCGTTTCTTATAAGAAATGTTGACATTTTTAGCCGCGCTAATTGTTACAAATGAAACGCAAGGTACTGATTTTTCGTGCTGAATTTTGACACCTCACCTACCTAGTCCAGCCACTTAAAATTTTTAATAATATAAATCAGTATTGGCTAATACTATAAATATCTTTCAATAATTTTTTAAATCCGATCATTCGACCAATTTGACATTTGGATCCTTTTTTCATGATTCATGAAAAAAAGATTCCAAATGTCAAATTTGGAAGCTGTCAAAAAGTGGTATCAGAGGACCCATCTATTAGCATGGGTATTTGATGCTAGCATTTCGTGTTAAAAATGCTTAAATGAAACGCATGACAACCAGCAAGAAAAACTAGCATCACCGGCTAATGAAACGCAGAGATGCTAAAAATGTTGATATTTATGACTAAAAAGGTATTTGATGCTAGCATTTCGTGTTAAAAATGCTTAAATGAAACGCATGACAACCAGCAAGAAAAACTAGCATCACTGGCTAATGAAACGCAGAGATGCTCAAAATGTTGATATTTATGACTAAAAATGTTTATCTGGAACGCAGGGATTGATTAGTTGGCTCCTCAGATTGGCTCTGAGGCTCCTTGAGGCTCTAACCTCAGAACAACAACTAAAGCAACTGCTTAGGCTTAAGTTATTCTTCTGAGGCTCTAACCGTTTGAAAGCTTTGACAGATATGAGTATGACAGACATTGAATGTACTGTTGACAACTCGCGAAATGTTTCTTGTACAATTTGTATTATACGTAAACATTGCAGATGCCCGTTTAAATTAAATGAAAAGAAAAACGTATAGAGAAATGGTTAGAACTGTTGCATTCAGAATTATGCGGACCAATACCGATTACGTCGTATTCTGGAACAAAAATTACATTCTTACAGATAGGTAGATAATTTTTCTAGGAAAGTGTTTGTTTTCTTCTTCGAATGTAAAAGCGAAGTAGCGCTAACAATTCAGGAATGTATTTCACTGGTCGAGAATCAGTGTGAAAGTAAAGTGAAGATCTTCAGAACTGATGGTGGGATTGAATTCGTGAAAGCTGTTTTAACGAAGTTTTTCACCACTTCAACCATAAGGAGATTGTTCATCAGGTAACATCTCCATAGTCACCGTAATTATTCTGCTGAAAGATTGAATAGATTGCTTATGGATAAATATAAGGGTAGGTGTTTACTGTTGCAGTCGGGTCTAGAACACAAAAGTGGGCGTAAGCGGCCATGACAGCAGCCTACCTCATAAATCGATCTCCATCATTGAGGCTGACAGGGAAAAATCCTGAAAAAGTATGATCAGGGCAGAAGTTAAGTTATGGGCATTTGAGAGTATTTGGGTGTAAAACGTGCCCACACGTTCCATCTGTTAAGAGAAATAAGTTAGATCCGAAGAGTAAAAGATACGTGTTCATTGGATATGAGGAAAATAGCAAGGCCTACAACCTACAAGCTATTTACTCCCGATACATAACGTGTTGTACGAAGTCGTGATGTAGTCCTTCATGTATGTGTATACCCTGCAAAAGAATCTACATTGAGCCCTAGCAATAATGTTACTTTGTTTCTCTCGGACTTTCAGGAGGAAGAGGCTGTGCCATTTATTTCCTGCAATGGAGGGGAAGTTTCTAGTCATGTTGAATCTGAGCGAATAACTGACTCATCTTTTACAACTAAGGGGAAGTATGTAGAGGATACAGTCGTGGAACAGTCTTCGAGTAAGCAACCTGAACAGCAGCATAGTTATAATCTCCGTCCAAGAAATTATTTAAGTCAGAGATTTAAATTGTAAACGATTTAAATCTCTGATTTAAGTACGTTACCGGGTGAGCCACAGAGTCTGACTGACTCTTTAACCTCAGATCTTCGGCGTCGTGCAATGCTCGACGAAATGAAATCTTTCGCTCAACATGATGTATGAAAGGGTTACCTATCTTAAAGACGATTTTTTTTAGTTCGAATATTATTTTGTCGAAAACGTTAGTCAATTTTTTTATCTTTCATATTTTTATTTGACTAAAACACGATTGCCATATTACTATAATTCCTATTTTCGTTTGTACTTTTTTTCAGATTCCATAGTTTCATTTGGTCGAAATTTTTTTTGCCGAAGTTATGCTTAATCGAAATAACATTTGTTCGAAGTACCGTGTTTCCGAACATGCTAACAAAGAAGCAAGCAAGCATGCAAGCAAGCATGCAAGCAAGCATGCAGCATGCATCATGCAGTTTGATGCTTCGCTCGCTCCGCTGTGCGTGGTCACAATGTCTAACCTAACCTAACCTAGCTATTATCCCGTTTTATCCTGTAACATCTTTTCCTTGCGGGGGGCTTTGACATTCGTTATAAAAGTACAAAGGAAATGACAGCAGACATTTTTACGAAACCTTTGACTGTGCTAAAGCATGAGTTTTGTTGTGATGACCTAGGACTATTAAATTATTATAATTAATAAGGTTTGTGTTTATTTATGCGCTTAGCTTTTTTACAACCCGTGCTATTAAGCGAGAGTGTTCTCAAACTCAAACTCAAACTCAAAAATCTTTATTCAACATAGACCTTTACAGGCACTTATTGACGTCAACAAATTACAAAACTCTATTTAATCAATAAATTAATTTAAAAAATGCAACAAGTCAAGATAAGCTATGTATTATTTAAACCTTGTATGTACATACATCTCAACCATAATTAAGATATATGCAAATACAAGTAAAATAAAAAAAGTTGACTCTACACCTGTTCGGAAATTGGGAGAGCCTTCTCGAGAAGAACAGGCAAGAAACTCGGAAGGTCTATTTTTTTTGTCTCCTCTTTTAAATTGCCAACATTACAATAATATATTATTTCACAAACATAACTTTGGTTTTATTAAAATATATATAGAAATGCCTGTCGGAGTGATTGGAACAGTTACTCAAATACATACATCCAACAATCACAAAGTGTACTTAATGAACGTCAAATTGATACATTTTTTGTCAATCCCAAGCAGTTTTATCTGTCAGATAGTCAGACACTTTATAATATGCTTTTTTCATAAGTACTTTCCTGACTGCAGTCTTAAATTTATTTAAGCTAAGTTCTTTAATATTGGTTGGGAGTTTGTTGTAGAAACGTACACAAAAACCTCTAAAAGAGTTATTAATTTTTTTAAGTCTAGTATTAGGTAATGCTAACATATTCTTTTGTCTAGTATTTACTGAATGAATATCACTGTTTTTACAAAGAAATGTATATTTTTATGGACATATAATATATTCTCGTAAATATATTGCGACGCAACAGTCATAATACCAATTTCTTTAAATTTTTCTCTCAAAGAGTCTCTCATTTTAAGATTATAAATTGCTCGAATAACCCTCTTCTGCAGCACAAAAATAGTCTGAATGTCGGCAGCATTTCCCCACAGCAACAAGCCATACGACATTACACTATGAAAATAAGCAAAGTATACAAGTCTTGCTGTATCAACATCGGTCAGCTGACGTATTTTCCATACAGCGTAGGCTGCAGAACTAAGTCTCTTCGACAATTTATCAATATGTGGGCCCCACTGAAGCTTAGAATCTAAAGTAATACCAAGAAATACAACGGTGTCCACAAGGCCCACATTTTTATCCTTTATGTTTACAGTGGTCTGAACCTCTCTAACATTAGGTAAGACAAATTTTATACATTTAGTTTTCCCTTCATTGAGGGACAAATTATTCATATTAAACCAGTGAACTATTCTTGAGATAGAATTATTTACATCGTCATTAATTTGCAATCCTCTTTTAATTTTAAATAAAAGTGAAGTATCGTCTGCAAATAATACTATCTCATGCCTGTCTTGAACATAATTAGGCAAGTCGTTAATATATATTAAAAATAGAAAAGGACCAAGAATCGAACTCTGCGGAACTCCCATTTTAACCGAGGAGCCCTGAGATCTCTTCCCATTGACATCTACTTTCTGAATCCTCTCAGTCAGATAGGAGATGAGTAGATCCAGAACAGTATCGTGAAATCCATAGTAGTGTAATTTCCTGATCAAAGTTTCATGATGGACGCAATCAAACGCCTTGGACAAGTCACAAAAAACGTCCAGCGCATCATGTGAGTCCTCCCAGGCCTCATATATATGTTGTACTAACTCAACACCAGCATCGGTTGTTGAGCGACCCCTCCTGAAACCAAATTGTTGACAGTGTAGAAGATTATTCCTGTTAAAATAGCTTTGCATTTGCTCCAACATTATTTTTTCAACAATTTTACTAAAAGTAGGTAGCACAGAAATAGGTCTAAAATTACTGGGGTCTGATGTGCTACCAGATTTATGTAATGGAATAATTTTACTCAGTTTCATTAAATCAGGAAATACACCACAGTCAATGCAATCATTAAAAATACTAGCCAGTATTGGAGCTATTGTCTCAATTACAGATTTGGAGATATCAACAGAGTTGCCCCACAGATCCACGGTTTTCTTTTTATTCAGAGTTTAAAATGACTTTATTAAGTCGTTTGCACTAATATGATCAAATTTAAATGTATCACTACAAGTTTTTACATGATCTTTTAAAATAGTTTCAGCAACGGTAGGGGATGAATCCAACGATTTTGTGATTGAAACTGGAATGTCAGTAAAGAACTTTTCAAATTCTGTAGCTACTTCAGTGTCTACTGTAATTTTGTTATTTTCAATATTTAAGCAAAAATCACCGTTATTATTTTTAACCCTTCCAGTTTCATTATTTATAATATTCCATGTTGTTTTAATTTTATTACTACTATTTTGAATTTTTGAACTTAAATAATTAGATTTAGCAAGCTTACAAACTTTTTTAAATAATTTGGAATAAGCTTTTACATACAATTTAAACTCATCACTAGTGTTAAATGTCCGTTCATAATAAAGGTCATAAAGTTTTATTCTACTTTTGTGAATACCTGGTGTAGCCCATTCACTAAAAGCTAAAGTACCATTAACTGAAATGGTTTTTGGAACAAATATATTTTTAAATTCTGAACAAAATATGTTAAAAAACTTTTCATACAATATATTTGGGTTCTCTTCATAGTCTAAATAATTTAATTTAATACCCAGATTATTATTTAAACGTTCCAATCGACCAGCAGTCTTTGGTACAACAGTGATATTCTTTTTCTCCACATGCTTATATTTAAAAGGTATAGTAACAAATTGCCCAGAGTGGTCAGATTCTAAATTATTAAAAATATTTTTTTCTAAAGGCACAATATTGGTATAGATATTATCAATACATGTGGCAGACAGCTGAGTAGTCCTTGTTGGCTCTAAAAATAAATTTTCAAGGTTATATGATTAAAACAAATTTTTAATTCTTGTACATAAATTAGAACTTTCTAATAAATTAATATTGAAATCACCACATACTATTATTTGTTTTCCTGGCTTATGAACCTTTTTCAACACTTCGTCCATTGTATTTTCAAAAAGATCATACAATCCTGAAGGAGGCCTGTATACGCTTAATACAACAATCTGCTCCAGCTCCACGCAGGCTATCTCTATTGCTCGCTCAACGGAGAGGCTCACAATGTCTTTACGATCTTTAAATTTAAGCTTTTTATTCAATATTATTAAAGAGCCACCACGAATCGCATTTTCTCGGCTAAACGAACTACCAATCTGGTGATTGCCGAAATTAAACATGAACTGGTGGCTTTTAAGCCAATGTTCAGTTACACAAAAAATGTCTACTTTTCTACAGTTCATGAATAATTCAACTTCCAGATCTTTGCCCATAATACCTTGTATGTTCTGGTGCACTAGATTGATGAAATTTACATTTTTAGTATATCCAAGTGGGCTTTCCAATACATTGTTAAGAACAGAATTTTCAGTTTCTTTACTATTTAATGATATGCAAGAGGATGTCTCTGTTGTCTTAATGCTTAATTTAAAGACTTATGAACTAATACATCAGTACTATTACTGACAGTCATTCTATAACTACAGTTTTGCTCAATAGGAGCAATTTGAGTAGCCAAGTTCTTGGCTGATATATAAAAATAATATGATAGCGATTTTGCTATTCGTCTCTTATAATAATTTGATAGATAATATCTATTATCTTTTGTCAAATGCAATGTCTTTACATAATTATTTATGTCAATACAATGAAATTTGATGTATTCGAAAATTGTTGTATTCGTATTTAAGTATTAAAGTGTCTTCTTAAGTTACTATAGTAATAACACTTGTTGTCAGTTGAGTTATTCTCTGCTTTATACAAATTAAAGTGTACGTTATATATTGCTTAATATGGTTTTATTTTTTATTGCTATTTGCTCCTTTGAAACTACTAAGCAGTTTCTTCAAGTACTATAAGTATAAAAGAAGCGCAGAACGCTTCTTTTATTACTGGCCGCAATAGAGATATTTCACGTTTTTGGTCATTCGTCCTAAGCCGAGCGCACATGTCACTGTATCACCGTGCTTATAATGCTTTTTAAAAAGGAGGAGCTACAATGTCTTGTATTGATACCACAATTACTATCAACAGTAAAGAGTAAGCTATCAGTCCGTTGTGAATCAAATTGATAGATTTGGGAACTCCACACTCACGCGAAGGAACCTTTCCTCGTCGTCCCACCAGTGTGGTGCAAAGTAGTGTAAGTAAGTAAGTAACGGCCCACATATTGTAGCATTTTTGGTAGAAGGCCTTATTATGAGGAACTCAATAGTCACACTGCCTATTACAGTGTTAAACTCACAGAATAGATAAAAATTATGGGAGTGGTATATAGGGATACCATGCGTGTCACAGGTATGCGTAGCTCCGTGTACTTATTTGAATTTTATACTGTCCTCACCGAATTAAAGTAAGTAAATTCTATTTCATTGTTTGATGGTGTTTGTTCGATGTACAATCATGTTTTAATTAAGAAGCGGCCAATATCATTATCAATATCTGTGGAGGTTTGCAATTATCGTATTTTTTCCCTACTTCCTATCCGACAGAGGTACTTAGTTGTGTCATAAGGAATCATTCTAATAAATAAGTTGTGCTTAGTTGTGCGTAGTTGTGTCAATAAGAACACATTTTAAGATGGCACAACTAGCTGTTGTGCATACATAGTTGGTCCATTAGGAAAACGCGAAAACAAACACCAAAAATATGAGAAATCAGATGTAACCTTTCATAGTGGCGGGATAAAGCATTTGCCTATGTCTCCATAATAATAAGGACGTCTCGCATTTCCATTTTGTTTCGATTACCTGGCCTACCGTCTACCACATTCTAAATGACTCATTTGATACATAAAACGGTATTTAAGATTTGTTCTATTGTGATTTCTAATAAAAACTTTAAATACAGAACAAAACATACTTAATTCTTGTTGAAAAATGGGGTTGGTTGACTGATTCGTTATATTAAGATAAGTTATGCCAGTGTAGATTTTTCTCACTTTGTCCACAAATGAAAAAGTGTCCTGTCGTAATGCGGCGGTGACGTAACTTTCGTATTTATGATAGCGGCCGGGACTAATGGCATCGGGCCTTCCGAAGCGCCGAGAAATTCGAGATTCGGTTCAGCCACCGAACATTGATTAACTTTTATGTTACGTTAATAGAAACACAGACGGTTCACTGAGTTCACACCGCGAAAATCTTCTCCCTTGGCTTTGCGCAGTCAAATGATTACTTCATTTTAATTATTTCGTCTGTTGAGGTAGACATTTAGCTCAATTGTCAGTGCCCCTCAATCTCAATCTTATTTTCAGGAGTATTAACGACCATCGATCTTACTCTTCTCACTCTATTGAGAAGAGTCCGCTTCTTTCGATAGGGAGAGCGAGTCTCTATAGACGAGCAAGCGCTAACGAGATCATGCAAGTTTCCACCATGATACTTTCAGCTTCAGAAGGACTTCGATCGTTTCCATTGGCGACTTTCTGGCTCACTGTTCTCGGGATTCAATTGAATCTTTTAATTTTGAAATTTTCAAGTATATTTTAAACTCACGAAATAAAGAGATTTTCATTTCATTTAGGGTATATTTTATATTGGGTTTGTGCGATGTGAGAAACAACATTAAATGCAACATACGATGCAGGCATGCAAGCAGCATGCATGTATGCATTAATTTCTTAGAGCAATAGGAATGATGACTGAATTCTAATTTTCACGTCTCGTCATAAAATATTATAATACCGTAGAAAAAGATACAATCCTGTGAAATTAGAATTAAAATCGGCTTAGAAGTACACTAGACACAAGCATTTTAAGTTGTTAATTTGGAAGCGATTAGACAGAGAGATCTGACAACAACCGTGACGTCATTGTTTAGTACGGCCATATAAACTCCATATAAATTGCCGTTTTTTTTTTTTTTTTTTTTTATGAATGCTGGATAAGCGTTTGGCCTCCATCTCACCTGATGGAAAGTGATGATGAGGCCGAAGATGGGACACGCCTAGCCAGAAGGTGCCTATTCACTCTCATCTTGAATAACTCCAAGTTATATTGCTCAGGGAACAAATCCGCGGGCAAAGAGTTCCACTCCCTTGCCGTTCGCCATATGAATGAGGAAGCGCATCGCTTCGTGCGTTTAATTGGAATATCAATGACAAAAGGGTGGAACCCCAGCCGCCGTCTGGTTCCCCTGAGATGGAAAGGAGAAGCCGGAATTATTTCATGTAATTCCAAAGCACACTCTCCGTGATATATCCTATAAAATACCGATAAACATGCCACCTTACGACGATGTTCGAGGCTCTGAAGCTTGGCCCCCGTTAATTTGGTGTCACCAATGAGGGTCTTAGCACGCTTATCAATAGAATCAAGGGCCGCTAGTTGATATTTAGCAGACCCATCCCACAAGTGGCAGCAGTACTCCATATAAGATCGAACTTGTGCTTGATATAGTTGGAGCAACTGTTCCGGTGTGAAGTACCGCCTGACCTTGGAGAGAATGCCGAGCTTCATAGCTGCAATTTTGGCAACGGTTTCTATGTAACTACCAAAGTTGAGATTGTTAGTTACTTGCATACCAAGTAGGTGGAGATGATCAGTTACCGGTATGGATATACCACGGAAAGTCGGAGTCAGATAGAAAGGACTCCGTTTAGTGGAGAACAAACACGCCTGCGTTTTGCTAGTATTAAACTGGACCAAATTAGCGTCACCCCATTCAGAGACCGCCCGGAGTGTAGAATTCAAACGGTCCATCATCGACTCCCGACAAGACCGGATCTCCTCTTTATTGGCCTTTGCATTGGAGACATATCTATCAACGACTGTGGTGTCATCGGCATACCCGAAGGTTCCAGGCACCAACAAGTCGTTGACGTGCAGAAGAAAGAGTGTTGCCGAAAGTACGGAACCTTGAGGAACTCCAGCATCAATAGTCAGTTGTTCGGAGCAGCAGCCATCTAATACTACTTGCATGGAACGTTCACTCAAAAAGTTCGAGATCCAATTGCAGAGGTTCTGGGGTAGACCATACGATGGAAGCTTGCCTAACAGGCTAGAATGCCAGACCCTGTCAAAAGCTTTGGATATGTCTAAAGAGACTGCGAGAGCCTCGCCGTGCCCATCAATAGCTTCTCCCCATATATGTGTGGCATACACGAGAAGATCTCCCGTTGACCGGCCCTTTCGAAAACCGTACTGACGGTCGCTGAGGAGGTCATTATCTTCAAGGTATGCGAGGAGACGGTTGTTTAGAACACGCTCCATACATTTACACAGCATGGACGTGATTGAGATAGGTCGATAGTTAACTGGATCGGCTCTACTACCCTTCTTAGGTACTGGTTGTACATTTGCTAGCTTCCAAGACTTGGGAACCACTCCAGTCGCAAGTGAGAGTCTGTACAGGCGGGTCAATACGGGAGCCAACTCGGGCGCACAGTTGCGCAGCACAATAGCCGGTATGCCATCAGGTCCGCTGGCTTTATTCACGTCTAGATTTCTTAGAACCTTAAGTACCTCTTTTTGGTGAATGTGAACTGCTGACATGGAGCAGTCAGCTTGAGGTAGAGTTGGAGGAGGTTTTCCTGCAGAGTCCAAACGTGAATTCTCAGCAAAAAGAGAGGCAAAAAGATTTGCTTTCTCTTCTGCCGTATGGGCCAGTGAGCCGTCAGGTTTCAACAACGGTGGTAAGTTCAGTCGACAGAAGTTAGCTTCGGTTGCTTTGGCCAGGGACCAGAAAGCTTTGCTGCCCGTTGGGTATGAGGCCAGCTTTGATCCAATGCGGCCGATATGAGCAAACCTTGCCCGGCATACCTGCTTCTTGCATGCCTTAGCAACTTTATTATAGGCTTTCTTCAGGTCATGGGTATTTGGAGCTTTGCATCGTCGGGCTTCAGCCCAAGCCTGGTATGCCGCCCGCTTCTGGACTTCGGCGTGGCGGCACTCATTATTGAACCAGGGACGTGCTTCGGTGCCATTTGGGACGTCAGAGTAAGGAATGAAATATTCCATACCCAGACGAACAATCTCCACGATAGCATCGGCGCAGCTCGAAGAATCCCCAGAAGAAAAGCAAGTACACCAAGGATACGATGCATAAAACTGGCGCATTCCGTCCCAATCCGCTAGCTTGTATCTCCACACCCGTCTCTTACCTCGAAGGCCATGATCGGGTGGAGAGTATACTGACACAGCTTTCACCAGACAGTGGTCGGAAGTACCTAGAGGGGCTTCAACCGTCACGGTATAACGGTCTGGATCAGAAGTCAGCAATAAGTCGAGACAGTTGGCCGTGTGTGAATCAACGTCGGGAACCCTAGTAGCGCAGTTGACAAGTTGGGTAAGATTAAGTACTATCGCGAGATTATACGCCTCCCTCCCTGCAAGATCGGTTTTTTGGTGTGGGAATAGCCATTCCTTGTGGTGGGCATTGAAATCACCGAGAAAGGCCAACTGCGCTGACGGATACCTACCCTGAGCTTCAACAGCCGTATCATGCAGATATTGGAACAAGTTGGTAGTTTCTTGATCTCCACTGTGCGAACGGTAGACACAGGAATATATGATCTGTGCATTACCAGTATCAACCAAAAGCCATAGAACGGAAAAACGAGGAGCTTCAAGGTGCTTGAGACGCCTGGCACAGATGTCGTCGCGGATGTACACACAGACACCGGCACGAGAAAGAAACCTATGCTCAAGCGTGTACCCAGGATAATAGAGGTACGCCGCGTTACTCGGACATTTAATCTGCGTTTCGGTAAGGAACAGCAGATGCGGCTTAACGGTTTCTAGTTGGTGGTGGACCGGGTTGAGATTTGAGTGCAATCCACGTATGTTGGTGAAAAGCACTTTTAATGGGAGGACGTGCAACCGCTGTTTAACGTTTTTCCTTTTCGTACTTTTCATATTTTAAATTTTGAAAGTGGAGTGAACAGGCACTAGGATGGAAGTTGGACGAGGCTCCTCACTGTGTCGAACCCAACTAGGTACTCAGACTGCCACACAAAATAGTCACTCGACTCGGAGACTGCGGGGACGCCCGAACCCCCCCGGGAGTGGCCACCTGGTCCTCCCTTCCGGTCGCCAACCGGCAAGGTGGAGCACCCCGGGATTTTTCGTTGGGTGGCGGGGCAGCCTTTGGCGGGTGGCTTTCCCGCTACTCGGGCCCCCAACTTCCCACGGTCGGCCAGCGGTGCACCGTGCTTCGGATCCCGCTAGCCTCCAGAGCCGGGCGTTGAGTGTGGCAGCACAAGTAGCTGCAGACTACAGTTTAGTGTAGAGCAACTATCCAGACCCATCCTCTGCTATGGCTACTCTCAACTACGAGCCGGAACACGGAAAATCCGCTTGGCGACTCGGCTTAGTCGGGAGGGTGGTGACCAGCCACGGCCGAAGCCTACTACCGGAAAGGTTGTTGTTCGTTTAGCACAACCCGGGGATCACTTGTAGGGTATCGAGAGTAAGACCTACGGAAGCGAACAACGTCGACCCCCAAAAAGTTTTACTAGAAACCGTTTTACTAGAAACCGTTTTACTAGAAAGAGACGGAGAAAAATATTTAATACCTTATATCTTGGTTGTTTTTTTAGTTATTCAAAAACCGATTTTTTCTTTCAATTTATCAAGTGAATGAGCTTCTATTAACCCTTAATAAGCCATAGGACTATTATTTCCCACCTCAGTGTTGCTCACAAATCAATTTATTATTTTTTCACTTTTACAGAAACAATCAAATAAATTGAACGCATCTTAAGATCAGTAGTTTTTTTAAGTTTTTTTTCTGGAAACACTTCTTTCTAAACGTCATCTGTCAATTTCAATAGTCATTCAAAGTGAAACGTTCAGTTTAACGTCCATTTTCTCCCGAATTTTGATATAGTTTTTGAAACTACGCCCAGAAAAATTCTTGTAAGTATGCTATTGTTTTTATTTCGTAAAGTAGAACATGTATTTTGTCCATTACTAACAAGATAACCTACGAAACCTGTTACGTTGTTATATTTTTTCTTATTCGAAAATAGTGGGAAATTATTAACCTATAGCCGTGTATGAAATCTTCAAGTGGGAAATTGTTTCCCTATACAAAATGTTTGTCTATATATAATTGAAGTTGTTTTGTCTTTTTGTTTTTTTATACATAAATTTCGTTTTTTAGATAATGGCACCGCCGTTTTCCAAGAAGAAAAAACTTAATGAAAAGGAATTACAAGAAATCTTCATTTCCATTGGATGATAATCTAAGTCCATTGAATGATAATTCTTTTCTTGACATAATTATATTACAAGCATTTTTAATAAACAATTCATTTAATGTTGCATTTTTTATTTTCTGTCCCTATATAAAAATCGACGAGTAAAGACGCAGACAAAAGCTAGTCAATTGGGAAATTATTTCCCACTTGTATGTTCATGGACATAAGGAAATAACTTCCCACAATATATAACTTTTAATCGTTATAGGGAAATAATTTCCCACTGCAAAAAAAAACTACTTACCACCTACTAATTTCTTTTTTAGTATTTAAGTCTTTAATCTCAATATAACCCCGTACTGATATATTAAAATCAACTTGTTGGAAGCCATGACCGATTAAGGGTTAAAGCAAAAAAAAAAATATTCATCTAGCCTATTCGATAGATGACGCCCTCACCAGCAACTCTTAGCTGGGGATATCGGTGGCTCCTATCGCTCGTTGACCACTTCTCTCACCCGCTACACAACAGTCGCGGTAATGACTTTGTTATATTTATGCATTAGGTTTGAAATATTTTTAAATGATTTCGTTGTAAATTGTTAATTTTGTTTTTGGTACATCTACCACAGTTGCTCTCTGCACTAACCAACGGTCGACTGGTAGAAAATGCCTCAGGCATTAATTCCGCCGTTGTACACAATGTACATAAAGCATTAATAAATAAATAAATGACTGTCCCAACTGCCACAGCGAATCTGGAGCTCAATTTTTGAATCTGGTGTCAGAGGCTCGTCAAAAACCACCCTAGCTCGATTTCTACTTATTTTCGTTTCGTTTTCGAAGAAAATCGAAACATAATACTCAATTGACTTTTAACAATGAAACGTAAATAATAGTAATCGAGTGCAAGCAAACTACGCTCGAAGAGCGCTCAACGCCCCACGAATTAGGCCCCAGTAACAACACAACACATGGTTTGCTTTACACTAGATGTAAAGGCATACCATGAACAAACCATGAACCACATAAAAGTGCGATGTTTTGATTTAAATTTGTAAGTAGGTACTCATCAAATATTAAAATAAAAACATAACAAATTTGCATCAGGCAGGATTCGAACCTACGTCCTTAACAGCATTTATAAAGGAAATGCAGTCACAAATATGATATTGTAAAATACCTCTTGTTTTGTATTACACTTACTAAGTCAACTAAAAAAAGACCTTTGTATATTTATTTTCTTATTATTCTTTGCAAAATTATGCAATTTTATTTTTAGTTTATGCATCAGACAGATCATTCCAAAATAAACTCGCCTTATGGTATTTAAATTATCCATAGAACTGTTTAATTAGGTACAAGAAAAGTCGTGTGTCTACGTTATATTGCATCAGTATTTAAAAATATAACATATCTCAAGGAACGTTTTTTTGTTTCAGGAATTCACGTTGTGTGTTCTTCGGGTTGAATACCGTGACATTTGCGTGTCGATAACTACAACACAATCACGTCGATGACAGATAATCATGAATAATAAACAGTCAATAAGCCCTTAAGTGTGTACGTGTCTATGTACTTATTGTACAGTGTGTTGTGTAGAATGCTTATAGTATTATCGGGCTATAGTAAGTTTGTTATCTATGAATTGCATTAACTATTAAATTACCTATATCTCAAAGTGCTATAAATCAGTGTGTTGTGCGTTCCGGATTCAGCAGAGGTGTCAATTAAGAAGGTATGTTATATTCTACGGTTATAATAAAACTTCATTCTTTCAGTAAACTACTCTTGAGCTCATTAATTTTCGGCGTCAACTATGGTAATTCGTAGGCTTTCAGTGAATGGATTATAGTCACGAGTGCGACACAAAGAGGAAAATTAGGAAATCCTTATATTAATCTTTACGGTCGGGATTTTTAAGCTGCACGAATCTAGTTTTGTGGTGAAGGTAAATAATAGGCTTAGACGCAATTTTATTTTTCGTTCTTACTGTTGAAATAGGGTCTATTTTGCAAACCATTTGTTAAAGATCGCGAAGAACGTCTGGTCCTATTCGGCGAAGAAGTAAGTACATTAAATATTGAACGACGCGAATTTCACTTAGAGGAAGCATTTTTTGCTTTTACAAATATTAGTTACATACTGTATTCACATGTCTCTACGGATTTTTAGAAACTAGGTGTATGTATGATCTACGTGTTAAAAATCTTCTTTTTTAAATATGAAAAGTTTTTGTTAATTAGATTCTTGCCTTTTTTATGCTTATTAGGTCATTATAGACTGATAAGCATTCATAATATTACATATTATCGGCCTTACAAATAAAAAACTTATTCCTAGGAATAACTTTGGAATAGTTATTCCGTGTTTTGTCTTATTTTGATATATTACATCTGACATGTGCTAAAACAAGACAAAACACAGAATAAATTATTCCGAGGATTATCCTCGGTATATGTTTTTATTTGTAAGGCCGTATAAGTATGCAATAAATACATCCTAATCCGAGAACTACTGTAGTATTATATTATGCTGAGAACAATCGAGGTCACTATACAAATATTTGCCCCAAAACTGGCAAAGACATAGTGATCTCTGCTTGACGAGCGTTAAGTTATCATAATAAAGTGACCATTTACCATCAGGTGGGCTGTTTTTTTTTAACTTTATTCAGGTCAAGAAACAGTGATGCTATTGTCTATTCTGTCTATCTGAAAAGATATTGTAATAAGTTCAAATAATAAAAAAATAAAAATAAGCAGTTTAAAATACTCAACTTCTCATACCCTATACTCATAAAATCTAAATAGCATCACACTGGTGCCTGAAATGTTGTAACATTGAACATTTACCCAAAAGTCAAGTTTTTAAGAGAGCTGTATACAACTGGAGCTCAAAGTAAATTGGTGCACGGTTGTATAGAATAGCCGAGTGGGTGCAAGTGGCGAAAGCTTTATTCAGTGCCCCGACACACGGAACTGTTCACTACGAAATATAAATTGCGCCGCTTGAAATTACCTGTACGTTTTATGACACAAACGGGAAAAAACTTATGCAGCATCCGTGACACATTTTTACTCACGCCAACTTTATTACATATTTTATGGACAAGTAAGAAAGGTGTTATACGAATAACAGTTTTACGGATTTTAACGCTATTCGTAATAATGTGTTTATTGCTTCTCACAGAGTTTTAATAGGTCACGGGTGGTTTGATGATTTAAAAATTATATAAAGAAGTACACGATTTGTATCATATAATATTCTTTCTTGTTGTCATTCTAAAATAAAAAAAATCTAAAGGATTTACTGCGATACTTGTGTCTTTTTACACATTACTCATTCAGTTATTGATTCAAGTTCGTTGAAAATAAAGAAAAGTTAATGGAAAGAGAAAAAATTTTACCTCCCCAAACTATTTCAAAAAGAGACTTGTGTGCTGTTCGCCGACGACATCTCCATATTGACTTCATGTAAAAACAACACAAATCTTAATAAAAATCTCACATCAATTCTTGATAAATTTTGCTACTGGATGAATGAGCATAATTTAGAAATTAATTTAAAAAAATCAAAATTAATGCAATTTAGACCATACCAAAAACAACCCATTGATATAACTTTTAATTATAATGGTACCGCCTTAGAGTGCGTAGATACCTTCACGCTTCTCGGATTAAATATAGACAGTAATTTAAACTGGAAAAATCATATAGAAAAAATAAAATCAAAACTATCGTCGTTTACTTATGCCCTAAGAGAACTTAAGAAAGGTACTAATTTTGATTCGGCTATGTCTGCTTATTATGCTTACGCACACGCGTGGCTTTCCTATGGCATAATTCTCTGGGAAAATAGTACAGATTCTATAAACGTCTTTCTGCAACAAAAGAAATGCATACGAATTCTAGCAAACATAGATTATACCGATAGCTGCAAACCATATTTCAAAAAATATGTAGGTAATAACTGTACCTTCTTTATATATACTTGAACTTGTTAAATTTATAAAAAAATATCCTAATTATTTTACAAAACAGTGTGATATACCAAGACGATATCCCTCTAGACATGCAGATAAACTTGTATTACCTCAGTCTAAACTAAAATTGCATAGTACAAGTCCATATCTGATGGCAATAAAGGTGTTCAACAAGTTACCTTATAATTTAATAAACGAGACATGTGACAAAAAAATTATTAAAAATTTATATATATTTTTATTAGATAAGGCGTATTATAATCTGAAGGAGTTTTTTAACGATAAATTTGATAATTAGTCTCACTTCCAAATTTAAATTATTTTTATTTAATTTAATTTATTTTTATTTCATTTATTTTACTATCGACATTTTAATTTTGAATTATTTATTGAAAAAACTGGCATAGTATTAAAATAAAATGACATGATATATTTTATGTATTGACCTCTTTTGACCTATTTTAAATATGAATATTGACATTTTTCATTTAGATATTGAGAGGATATTGACGATTAAGAATTTTATATTTTAAATAATGACTTGACATGTATTGTTTCTACCTGTTTTACTTTTTAATGACATGATATAAATATGTTAAATAATGTAGTTTAAATGTAATGAAGGCGCAATGGACTTTAATAATGTAATCGGATAAACTAGTTCCTATTTGAATTTATTTATAGTGGATAATTTTTATAAAAATGTAGCAACATACCTACTAAGTTGTTGTGCCCAACAGGGTCCAAAACTATCTGTACCATCCTTTGTAATTTTGGATACAATAAAAGTATTGAGTATTGAAATGTTAAACTACTTAACTACACACAGTGTAATTAAGTATATTGCCAAATTTTGGTTGCCATTTTTTTTACTTACAACGTCTATATAATTTCTAATACGACATTGTTCGCCGTTGCTAATAGTTTGTTTACAAGACATTCCTGATATCGAAATCTGATGATTTTTTCATGTCAATATGAAAACTGTTAAGCATTTACAGAACAAGTTGTCCATATCTAGATAGATTATCTATTCTAGAGAAATCATTATGGATTATGTGTTACAAGTAGACACGTATACCAGCAAACACGGCATACTCATTAATAACTATGCTCGTTTATTTACGCCGTGTTCCAAACACCACACATAAACATTTACCTTTGATTGATGTTATGATTCGTTAAAGCAATATATTTCAATGTGTAATGGTAAATATCACAATTTGGCTATTGATATCACTTCTTTACCTATTGTGTTTATCTGCCATAGGATTAGGTTAATGTTATTAGGTGTATCCTTTCTTCATTTGACAATGTGAGTTACGCCACAACTGAAAAAAAGGCGTTTGGGTATCAAAATAGATTTTTACTATGCACAGGAAAATGTTAGAATCTTATTCACCAGCAGGATGGTGAATGTGTGTAGAAATCCTCCCACGAGCGTTGGAAACACCCAGGATTGTGGAACTAAATACTGGCTTACAAGTGCTATTCGTGTTCAAACTCATCACTCACCCCCAAGCTAGGTATCTGACTTTTGACGGACGACCACGGACACTTGGGAAATTCTCAGGAGAGGCTTTTTACATTTGCGGGACTATACACCGGGCAATTCAGCCAAGTGTCATAAGGCATATGTATGCACCTAGAAAGCAATGCAAAGTAGATGTGAATGTTCCTTGTACTACGTTTAACATCTTTTCAGGTGTGATAATCAATGTTACTGAGAGGAAACTGAAAAGAATACCTACGTTAGATGCAACATGAATACGATTTATTGTGCCATTGTAACTGTCACAATTGGCATGTTCAGTTTGAATTTTGAAACCTTTTGAGAACTAAAGTTAATTTGTTTAAAGACGTCAGAATTTTGGAAATATTTAATGCGGTGTTGCTCTTTTCTTCTAGGCTTTTTTCTTTATATTTGTTTATTTACTTAAGTATCTACTAACTAAGTGTCACCCATTTAAAACTAACAGCCGGCTGCAGCAAAATGTTTTACTTTTATGATCTCAGTTTTACTTTGTTTTTTATGTTTGAAACGTCACGGAAACATCAAACGTACAGTCAACAGCATGTTGGGCTATACAACACTATCCAAATTCTCCAATTGATTAAAAACCTTAAACTGTTTAACGTGATGCTCAAAGTTGATTTAAAAAATATGTGAGCTTGATGTGCTTGTTGACTTTACCTAAAGCGTATAAAACAAACTACAAATAACAAAGTATTAGAAAACAATTAACAAATAATTTATTATTACTTATATTGCTTTTATCTTTTAAAAATACAAATGTAGGTTTCAAATTGCTCAGAATTTTATTGCGTGTCATGACGATACCTTGCAATTTGTTAGTCCTTATTAGCTGTAAATATTGATGTTAGTACGTCCTCGGGTTTTCCAGCATAAAAACGTATGCAAGCCTTTGTGTTGTTTAGGAAAGAGGCCTCACTATCTGCCTTTTACACGAGGGGACTCCATCACAAAACTCATTTGGCATTCAGCCACCTACAATGCTTCGTGTGAATGCGAGGCGGTTTAAAACACCAGCTTTTTCAGCGAACAATTTCGAAGTTGCCTCGTCCAAGCTCAAATAAGACAGTCAGTAAATAATAACAACCAGAATATTTCGGTATGCTTTATAGTTGCGGGAGAGCAATTAAAATTCTGAAATGTTTTGAAGTTGTTGACGTTTAATGTTGTGTTGCTGTATTAGTTGTATAAAAAAACTGATTTGCTCAATATATATACACTAGCGTTTAAAATTTTGGCATAGTATTAAATTTTTGTGTTTTGTCTAATAGGTTGGGGAAAAAGTTTCTTCGCATTTTTTAAGAAAATTCAAAACATTTTTTAATATAGTTTATTTACATTTAACTAAAGTATGTAGGTACCATTTTGTTCGATAACTTTTTGCCATCTTGTAGGTAGGGACATGATCCCATTGCTATAGAAATTTTGGGACTTCTGGTCAAAATACCGCGACAAGTGGTTTTGGCAGTCCTCTCGTGATGTTAACCTGACACTGCCTAAAGAATTCTGAAGAGACCGAAACAGGTGGAAATCTGAAGGTGCAAGGTCAGGACTATACGGCGGATGCATTAACACCTCCCAGCCAAACTCTCTTAATTTTTGCTGAGTGGCTAAAGATGTGTGAGGTCTAGCGTTATCATGATGAAAAACCACACCCCTTCTGTTGATTAATTCCGGCCGCTTTCTCTCAACTTCTTGCTTTAATCTCATCAGTTGTTCGCAGTAGAGTTCAGAATCGATGGTCCTGCCTGGTGGTAACAGCTCATAATGAATAATATCCTTCCAATCCCACCACACACACAGCATCACCTTGTTGCGAGTTAACCCGGGTTTAGCCACAGTCTGTGAAGCCTGACCGGCCTTTGACCACGACCTTTTTCGCACGTTCTTGTCGTACGTGATCCACTTTTCATCACCAGTTATCAGCTTCTTCAAAAATGGTTCGGTTTCATTACGTCGTAATAAAGAATCACAAATGAGTACACGGTTCATTAGGTTTCTTTCAGTGAGCTCGTGAGGTACCCAAATGTCGAGCTTTTTTGTGTACCCAGTTTTTTTCAAATGCGCCAAAACTGTTTTGTGGTCAATTCCCAGTTCTTCAGCTACGTCGTAACTACTGACATGCCGATCTTGCTCCACTTTTTCAAAAATGGCATCCATTTTATCTGTAATAGGGCGACCAGAGCGACATGCATCTTTGACATCAAAATTTCCGGATTGAAAACGCTTAAACCAAATTTGTGCTACTCTCACAGACACTGCACTAGGTCCATAAACATCGCAAATTTTTTTCGCGGCTTGCGTTGCATTTTTACCTTTTTTGTAGTAAAATTTTAAAATGTATCGAATTTCTTCATTAGATTCACTCATCTTGACGGTACGAAAAACAAATGAAAATCACACATTTTCCTAATTTGAATTTGGAATTATGTTCTTTAAAATTTAAACTTTCAATGATACCAAAACCAGCCAGATACAAATAGTATAGCCAAAGAGATTTTATTACAAGTTTATACATACTATAATGCGAAAAGACTTTTTCCCCAACTTAATATTTACATGATAACCAATTTTATTACAAAAAGTAGGTGTTGTTGTTCGAAACCATCCACTTTTCACTGAAGACTTTTGTTTTGTAAATTACATTAACAAAATTAGTATTTCATTCAGAATCTTTCTATAAAACCTACAATAAAATATAACAATAATTTATTATTTCTATAGTTTTTTTAAAAAACAAGCGATAATCAGAAAATGTTTTGATGTGGTGACTGTTTCTTTTGTTGCTTATAGTTTTATACATGCTTTTTTTGAAGTATGTATTTAATTCCACGCATTCAAAGCCGGGGCAGGTTCCTAGTAAAATATTGACAAATGATGATACTGAATTTTATCAATTGTAAAGGCGTGACCAAACAGATGCGCGGCAGCAACACGCGGCATTCATAGGACACAATTTCTGCCGCACTTTATCCTGACGTAGGTATGGAGAAAAGTATGCACGACAGCATTACGCGGCACAACGAAAATCAATTTTTCCTCTATACGTCAAGATAAAACGCGGCAGAAATGGTGTCCTTCAAATGCCGCGTGTTGCTGCCGCCGCGCATCTGTTTCCTCACGCCTTTACTTTTCATCAATCTATGTTATGGTAGACAGGCTTATATTCAGAGTCATTTACATGCCAGTAATACAAACTACACTGCACTGCTCCGACACATTCAAATTAAACACGCTGGATGAGATAAAACAAGTGATTGGGATAAATATTTCGGTCGGATGATCGCGCGCGGATGGTTCGTTAGTTCCAGGCGGCTGTTGGGCGCATCCGGACGACGGAAAAACTGGCGACGTCAAACACAAATCACGCTTCCTCTACTGCTCTCCGACAGTAATATGCAGGCAGGCCTCGTCAGTGCCTCGAAACGTATGTACGTACTTGCTTAAATTTAGTTTATTTTGTTCGTGCATCGTTTGCTGTTTCAACGGACGAGTAAACGTTAATGATGTTTCGCGAAAGAGATGTTTCACGAGTTTATAGGAATTAGGCATGGCATTGGGCATTTGATTTCGGACGAATGAAATGGTTGTTCGAACCACTCTAGATGGTTAGTTCGAACGCACCGAGCGTCGGTGGCGCTGTGGACTCGGCACTTGCCTTCCAATCGGGAGGTCCGGGTTCGAGACCGCCATGTACCAATGTGTTTTTCGTTTTCGAATTTCATATGTACATTTGTCTGACGCTCCTACGGTGAAGGAAAACATCGTGAGGCAACCTGCATACATCTGCGAAGAAATTCAATGGTGTATGTGAAGTCGACCAATCCGCACTGGGCCAGCGTGGTTGACTAAGGCCTAATCACCCTAACATAGGGTAGGCTCGAGCCCTTCGGTGGGGACGTATATGAGCTGTGATGATGCTATAAGACGTTACTTCGTACCAAATTTCAAGATTCAGAGTTCACGGGTAGTACCCTGTAGGTTTTGATTCCCTTGCGAGTGGCGAAAATTTGCAGAAATTTGCGGCATCAACGGCTGTATCTTTTGATTGCGTTGGCTTAGAAGTTTGATTTTTTCACAGGTCCAAGGGACAGTAGACCTGAGTATTTAATGTAAATTTCAGCTAGATACCTCCACGCGTTCCTGAAAAAAAGGGTCTTGAGACAGACAGACGGACGGACGGACGGACAACAAAGTGATCCTATAAGGGTTCCGTTTTTTCCTTTCAAGGTACGAAACCCTAAAAAGTTGGCCAAAAAATTCAGTGAATCCCGGCCGATCCCATATTGGTGAAAAATGGATGGCCTCACCCACCAACCGACACGACAGTTATCTGCTTGTACTTGCTTTATCATAAGAAAGGACGTGTCACTGCTCGGCGGTGGATGTACTAAACACCTGTCAAATGACGTGTGCGTTGAGTCAGCCTTAATAAGAGTCTGAGGAAAAATCGGGTCAATTATCGGGCCGCCGATAATTGACGTTTGCCGTTGAAAGTGAAATGTAAAGTTTACGTTTACATCTGCTTAACCTAACTCATCTCCTCGTCGTTCTGTCGACCAACTGATGAGGTTCCGACGCTTCAAACATAGACGTCATTCGCACTCCTCGAACCACGACGGCCAATGTGCCCTTGCATTAGGCCTCGTGGTTTGCAACGGGTTTTTGAAAGGATTATGTTCAGCTATGTAAATGAAAATAGTAATATCTCTGTGTTCCACCGAGATATATACTAAGCATTTAGGTAAAATTGCATCAAAATCTAATTGGTGTATAGTTTCGATGGAGTTTTCGAACAAACCTTTTCGGACTATTTAGTCGTGTTCTGTTAGAGATTTTAACAGAAATCTGTAATTGATATCCCCGAAAAATTTACACAGCTTGTTATAATCTGGATATTTTGCAATTTCAGCTATGTATTTTGTTTTTTTATATCTAAGAATTTCCAAATCGAGCTGCTTTTTTATGTAGCAATTTATTTTTGGTGTAATAATAATTACTTTTATTCATATGTGTCTCTTTGCAGCAGCAAACTAAGTGAGCTCTTGCAAAGTATTATACGTTCAAATATGAATATTTATGAATGCGACATCGATGTACACTATCAAAATGCTAAAATATGCATGCAAATAGGTAAGTATAAAAAGGCTGAAATGTGCAGCGAAAAACTGACTATACTGCTGATATAAATAACTTTATAAATTCTTGTTTGAATTTACCATATTTGAGTACTTACCAGAGTAACGCTTCTGGTGTTATTGATCTGTTCTATTGAAGTTATGAAATGGGTTTACTGGTAAAATACATTTTAGCCTCACTTGAAACAAACTAAGAGGTCAAGTCCTTGAAACATTTAGTTCGTGTTTTTGGCCATAGAATTACATTTTGCTTCCAAGAACACGGAGAAGTTTAAAGAGTATTTTTCCATCTTTTGCAGAAGACTCCCATCGTACTATTGTTTAGCCAGTAGTTCAGTCTTATACCCAACGGGAAAGTGTTTAAATTGAAGTAGGTATTACCTCTCTTGTAGCCATTTGATTTTTTTACAAGTTTTAAAATTAAAATTAATTTCAAATACACTATTGTGATTTTAACATTATTATAGAATAGAAAAAATACATTATTGTATTTTTTCTATTCCATAAAAAAATATCAAAATTTTAAAATACATTATTGAAGAACACTTTTTCTATTATCTTTAGCGATTTATAAAAGAATCACTTTCATTACGTCTCAGATCAATTTTTTATTCAACTTGTTCCCTCCCGGTTCCAAATCTCATTTGCTGCTCCACTACACACCGACATTATTTATTTATAAGTACAAATCTTGCTCTTTTCATGGACAAAGTGCTGAATTGCGAATGAACTTATATCCTATGTAATACAGGCCTTAGTCGTATTTTTTTTATTAACGCGTGGGTTTGTATTGAATTTTTATGTAGTTATTGCCAAAATTGAAATCCTTTATTTAAATTCCTTTTATATCTGGATTTCGATTGTTTATATTTATACTTACTGGAATATAACTGGCGATGCCTCAGGACTTAAGCTTAACTAAAGGCTGACGTAATTTACGCTCCTTTGATCCTATTACGAGTATAGGAGAGCTTTTATATCTCTACGAGTTCTTAAGAGCTAGACGTGCACATATTAATTGCTATCAATATATTGTACCTATACATACTTATTATAATTTGTATAATATAGGAAGTTTCCCAGGGTAAGTTCACTAAACATATATAGCACAAGTCGGCCGCTAAGTCTAAATTATAATGATATGCCGTCTAGTTTTTTCTCTACTAATTCAAACATAACATTTACGAAAACGCCACCACTCTCAGAATCGAGTAATATAATTCAAAGCCTTAAGTCTGCGATCCAGATTGAATCTGCTCGTGCAGTTTATCGAGGGCTGTTTACGATTCATAGGAGGCTGTGTAGGCTGACGGCCGCCCAATTGGTTGGTTCAAGATTATTTATCCAAGGGCCATTACAATGTTCTCTTCACATTTGGCCCGCGCTACATAGATTTTCAACTTGATCCCACACGCAAACACGAGGGTCGCATTCAGCCAACAATGAATAGCGGAAAAAGAAACGATTCCGCAGTAAACACTTGATACAGTCGAGTGTCCTATATCCAGGCCAACGGGCGGCGGCGGCGGGACGAAATCATTTTATTCTCACAAAACGCGCGACAATAATATCGGATGGGCGAAGTTTTATCCCACCTACGTTGAGTAGATTAACCATAAAATAAAGCGCCTATTTCCTCTACGCGTCTTACATCAAAGAGTGTGCAATGTTCTTTTTTTATTTATCCAATCTGAATATATATCTATTCGTTTGATTGAAAAACAAATAAGGCGCGTGCGTGAGTTTTCATTATGGTTTCCAAATGGAAAACCTGTGTACGGTTTGTGTCATCGCATATTCATGGGGCATTTTCGTGAGGCGACCTCTCAAGATTTGCGCACTGACTAAGTAAACAACGTCTAATGGAGGGATTTTAGGAGGTTACGTGACGTTTATAAACATTCCGTCCTCGGGAATTTATTAATTTATTACTGGAGATGGGGCCGGCTGTTATATTAAAAGAACTGAATATTCTTTCGGGCATGTTAATACTTGACTTACGTTTCGCGAAATGCGTATCGACAGCGAGCGAAATATTGTCCGTACCTATCCGACGCAAATGTGATTGCTTAGATCGAGGTTGAAAAAGTGAACTGTATACACAGTATACTATTAAAATATTCACCACAGTTTATATGTTATAAACACCTACCTAATACAAATGAAATATTATTTATTGTGATCTGTTCAACGATTATTATATTCTGGTATCATAACACTGTAGTTGGAAGTTTCACATAGAACCAGTAGAATACATAATATAGTCCTTTAGTCGCCTTTTACGACGTCTCCGGGAAGAAAAGGAGCAGGAACACATGTATTCTAAATCTGTCACCGAACGGACGATTTATCTATCTACTCCCGCATTATTAACTCGAAAAATGACGATTTTGAAATATTTACTTTTATCCCCATTCCAATCTCCAAGAGATGTGATTTCAATAATGTTAAAATGTATATTTTTACATACGATGAGTTGTCAATATGCCAATTTTCATAATTCTAAGGCTGGTAAGAATTAATTTTTATTTAACGATTTTCTAAACTTAACAGCAACAGGATATTCCACACATTTACCCGGAAATGGCAATTTTAATATTCTCATTAACAGGCATATCCTCAGAAACACAGTATATTGTCTTGTTTCTATACGATAACTGTATGATGGAAAATATAAGCAGTAATGTATTTATTTTTGACCAACTGATATGTTAAAAAATTCAAGATACAATACCGACCTGTTCTATATGACGGACAATTTATTTACGAATTTTCATCAATTTTTTTTATATGCCGAAAAACAATTAGATATCGATCGAAAAAGCATACTCCATCACAAACTATTAGCGTAACAGTAGCACTCATTAATTTTCCATTAATGTTAATAAAATCTTTTGCCATTTTGAGAAATGTGAAAATAATTACTTACAAATTACACCAATTTAAAATGATCTCAATAAAACGCATTTACATAAAGAAGTTTATTATGTTTTGCACTTGGCAAAAATATGAAAATAAAAAGTGTTTAATTCAACATTTACATCTATGTGTTTATACCATCTTTGAATTCAATTTAAAAATGATCCTGCAAACGTGCCGGCAAATAATTTCACTAACACTTTTTATCGTCCTAGGATATGAATTATAAAAATTACGCAATTCTGTTGAAGAATATTCATATAAAGTTTGGATTTAGTGAGGGTCAGCGAATACATTTTTAAGCGACATTAAAAAATGAGGGGGTACTCAATCCTTTTTTGTTTGTGTGTATGTTACGCGATTATACTTCGCCACTTGTGGACCGATTTTCAAAATTCAATTGATCATGTCATGGCAACTTCTCCCCCCCCCCCTTCTTTCCCCTTTCTTCTTCAAGAAGCTTTTTACTCGACACTAACATCGTATGAGGCGTTCGGCAAATTTTAGGGACCACATGCTTGCAAGTGCGCCAGTGTGTGCTAAAGCGGCAAGACATTGAACTTGTTGTGACTGTGAAGTGCCGTTTAATCTACGTATATTTTGTTTATCAAAGTAAGAAAAAAATATAGATCTAGTGATCGATATCAAGCCAAAAGCGACTCTACGCATCAGCTGCTTTTTTACATCAACATGATCTCTGATGACCAGTGCATTGCATATGAACAAGACCAACTACGAGTACACACATGTATACATACAGACACGTCGCAAGCGCTTGTGACAAGTTCCTTTTGGTTTGTGCCAAAAAGTCAGTCAGTCAGGACAAAGCTTTTTTATACTTAAATATAGGCGTTTGGTACTTCGTTTAATTGTCTCTCGGTCGAAATTGTTGATTTAAAAAAATTTCATTTACTTCGTCAAAAATGTGGACGTTTGGTATTAACCTTTGGTATTATAATACACGCTGACAGGGAAATATAATCAAATTATAATTATCATCATAGCTCATGCTCATATACGTCCCCACCGAGGGGCTGGAGCCTACACTATGTTAGGGTGATTAGGCCTTAGTCAACCACGCTGGCCCAGTGCGGATTGGTCGACTTCACATACACCATTGAATTTCTTCGCAGATGTATGCAGCTTGCCTCACGATGTTTTCCTTTACCGTAGGAGCACCAGACAAATGTACATAAATGAAATTCGAAACGAAAAACACATTGGTACATGGCATTGGTCTCGAACCCCGGACCTCCCGATTGGAAAGCAAGTGCCGAGTCCACAGCGCCACCGACGCTCCTTATAAATTTATAGAACAACGAAATAAATGTCACACACTACAATAATGAACAGCAGCTACTCACTAAAATATCAATAATCATAAGTGCGTCACGAACTACTGAGGTAGTTAACGACGACTATAAAAAGAAAAGTTCTTGGTATTAAGCGTCTCCATAATTATTTGAAACCAACTTATGTGTAGGTGAAGAAAGTCCTGTATTTAGGGTTGCCAAAAGATGTATTCCAAATATTTTACTAAGTTTACTGTGATTGCTACTGGTACCGGTTTTAATTATTTATTCGCTCTTGCTATCTATTTGAAATTAGACACACATACCTATTGTATTTCATTTCAGAGAATGCGGAATAATGTAAATACTATTAATGTTATCATCTTTATATACTAGCTGCGCACGGGAACTACGTTTCGCTATACCAACTGTCAAATTTTTTTTTGGGTAGGACCACCCATATCACCTAGGGGTATAAAAAAAGCTTACGACCTGTTATCAGACCTACCAAATATAGAAGAAAAAAATCATAAAAATCGGTCGATCCGTTTCGTAGGAGTGCGATAACAAACACTGTGACACGAGATTTATATATATTAGATTTAAACTTTTATGGCTCGCACGACGGACAGCCTAGCCGTTGAGGCGGAAAGGTCCTCGATTGGCGGCCGCGAAATGGGAGACGCAGCGTTGGTAGGTCCCCCACAAAGTGCACCGACGATCTGGTAAAAGTCGCGGGAAGCCGCTAGATGTGAGAGGCGCCGGACCGATCGGTATGGAGATCCCAGGGGGAGGCCTATGATTAGCAGATCAGCATCTTGGCTGAAATAATGAATAATTTATTACTATGTGCCAAAAAGAAAAAATAAACGTTCAGGTAATTAATTATTGCTATACTATGTCCTTTTTAAAACTAACGTCAATATGCTATTATGTACAGTCGACCAAACTTCAAATTATACATTTGCATTACGAAAACCGCCGCTATTATGAGCGAAATAAGGGCGGTCTCAAAGTCAACATTTAAATTAAGGCGTGTTGACGTGCGTACCATCAAATTGGACAAAGTAAATTAATAGTGTAAAAAATCTGTTAAAATATTATTTGAACAGGATCTGAAAATACTAGTCGCATTATCTCACGCCCACTTGAAATATTAAATGTTTTTACATTCAAGGCCTTATTAATAAAAATTTTAAGTAACTTTCAAATTATGTAACCACATAGGCAACCGCGAGGACTTATCCACCCCGAGCGAAACTTCAAATGCATTGATTTGCATTTACCCTTATTACCGCGCCCAAATTTTGTATTATTTTGGTAGATTTCCGAGGGGATTGTATTAAGATAATTTTTTCATTTCCAACAATCCTTTTTTACCATTTTATCTTTAACCATCCTTCTTGACAGGTGCCAATGGTACTAATATCGCACAATGGACATTGGTACCATTAATATTAAAAATTTGTTCATATGACATGGCTGCCTAGACTACATTCCCTTCGTCTTCCAAAACAAAGAATTTTATCTACTACAAAAAATGTACATAACCTACAGATTACGTAGTTAATAATCTGTGCCCACAGAGTAGAGTAGGTGCCTTTTATTGATGAATTTAATACATTTTCAAGATTCTCCCAGCTTTTAGTGAATAAATTAATCACTAAATATCATATAACTATAGTAATAAATAATAGTATGTTAGTGTACGTGAGAAAATAATTCCAAGACCACCAATGTATGGAGCCGTGCCTTTGTTCTTTAATATTTGTGATTTCGCATTTTCTTTAAAAATGCTTAATAAGTAAATCATGGCGTCAGAAATCTTATTTACGTCTAGAACAATCAAACATTTGACGACTATTATTTAAACTTTTATGTGTAGCCAAAGATGTTGGCTATTAAGCTACGAGGGTGTTCCAACGAGCAAAATTTGAATTAATAATGCTGTGATAGTATCCTTGTATCATAGTAGATTAGAAAAGTATAGTAAATCAAATTACCTAAATAATCTTTTCTGGAACTAAAATCTTAGACATTAGATCTTAGACAGCCCTACTAACGTGAAGTAAGAACTTATCGCAGTACTTATTGTTAGTTTCCGCCTATGCGATTATTTTTCATGGAGGCGCTTGTTAAAGTTTTATCAGAAGTGAGTCGGACGGAGCGAGTCGAGTTAGCATTCAAAAGTCACAACTTATTACTAAGTTCCCCGGCTCAGTACAGAATAGTAGAATAGTGCTTGTGTGTTACGTAAGCGATTGAGTGAATGAATACCCACTCGTGCCTTCTCGGAAGGTGTGAATTGAATCCAGGAAAGATTAATGAAACTGGAAGTAAATTTGCTAATACATTTTACTCGTGACTAAGAGTATCCGACTATCAAAGAAAATTCAATGGTTATTTTACTTGATTACATTAGTTCAACGTCGAATGATGTATGTTATAAATTCTCTTTCGAAGACTACGCGATTGCCAGGGCTTCGGAGCTGGCCTGGTTTAGATACCACCACATTAACTAAGTTAATCGCCATTAAAATGTTATTAGTGTTGTTATGTTCCATCCTTTAGAGACACTACATCAATTTCATCAATTGTTGAGAAATCCAGGTGAACTTTCCACCTATCTTCGACCTTAACACTTGCCACCAGGTGAGATGAAAGTCAAAAGCATATTTTATTCCTAAGATCCCATTATTCGATTTCAATCTAGATAATATGTAGTTTTAGTTGCTTGTTTCGTGCTCTCCGTTCAGCTTCCTAGCACAGTATCTCATATTAATTCTTTATTGAAATATTATACTTACATTGAAAAATACAGTGAGTATAAAGTTTACAAGGGTGGACTTATATCTGAGAGATATTACTTCCAGTCAACCCAAGAGACAGTGTAAGATGTTGTGAGAGTGCGGGTTATCAAGATCTAACTGTGGCATGGTTATCCAGAATGTATTTCATTGAACTTCAAAGCCTAAAGAATGACGTGACGTAAAGGTATACGAGTATAATGATTAGGTATCGCTCAACTATTGAAACCTATCATGGCAATTTTTAACAATTGTGCAAATAATGTTATGAAATAATGAATTATGAATTTCCTTTTTAAACATTTAATTGTTATTATTTTTTAAAATATTACTTTTCGTTGTATGTTTCGCAAACGATTAACACCATGCAGCGATGAAATCAAAGAATAAATTTTTAACGGTAGTTTATATTTACTTTGCCTGACGGAGGGTTAAAGAATTCCAATGGGGTATTACGAGCCAATGCCTCTCGGTCAACGACATCCAACACATTGCCGCTTGACATGAAAAGAAGTCGACGATAACGTAGCTGTTTCGATTCCGACCGTATTTTATCCGGACTATTTCGATCTTTCGCAGTTTGTTCGAACGGTCGTTTCTTTGCGCGTACCTATATTTTTGGTCCCAATTTCGTATTCACAACTTTGAATTAAGTAAAATATACCTTCAAACTCTAATATGTTTCACATATACTAGAACGCAATAGATTCGAGAAATTTTAGGGTGATATTAATAAATAAAAATAAAGATTTATAAGTATAAATCATTTATTGGTCTCTGTCAAAGTTTCTGGTTTGCTCATCTCATGGGAAGTCAGCATTTTTGGCAATCCTAAACAAGTGTCCTAAACAAGGTGCCTAAACAAGGTGTCCTAAACATCTTTTACCGAATGTTCCATGGGGAATGCTCTGAGGAGCTCTTTAACCTTATCCCTCCCTCTCCATTCCTTAACAGAAACACGCGTAAGGGCCTTCGGAGTCATCCGTACACTGTGTCCTCCTTTTCACACCGTACCAAGAAATTCCAAGATTCCTTCTTCTGTCGTTCATCCCATACTTGGAATTCTCTACCTGCGCACGTGTTTCCTCCATCCTACAACATGGGTTCCTTCAAAAGAGGTGTGAAAAAGCATCTTTTAGGCCGGCAAGGGGCGGGCAGGTAGGATAGTGGATGTCGTCCCTACTCTATCTGTCAACTCATTTGGGCCTCTTTCACCGCTTAACATCAGGCGGGAGGAGGTCATTTGCCGGGCCTTACATAAAAAAAATAAAAAAAAAAAAAAAAAAAAAATTGATAGAATCAATTTTTATGGTTCCGTAGTCAAATAACAAAAAACGGAACCCTTATAGATTCGTGATGTTTGTCTGTCTGTCTGTCTGTCTGTCCGTCTGTCTGTCCGTCCGTATGTCACAGCCACTTATCTCCGAAACAATAAGAACTACACTGTTGAAACTTTGTAAGTAGATGTATTCTGTGAGCCGCATCAAGATTTTCACACAAAAATAGAAAAAAGCAATAAATTTTGGGGGTAGAATACATAGAACTGAAACTCAAAATTTTTTTTCATCAAACCCATACGTGTGGGGTATCTATGGATAGGTCTTCAAAAATCATATTGAGGTTTCTAATATATTTTTTTTTCTAAACTGAATAGTTTGCGCGAGAGACAAAGTGCGTCCAAAGTGGTAAAATGTGTGTCCCCCCCCCCCTGTAACTTCTAAAATAAGAGAATGAAAGAAGAAGAAGAAAGAAAGAAAGAATACTTTATTTGGATGCACGTACACAACACACAAATATTTATGCAAGAATTATACATATAGTGCAGTCCAAAAAGGACAATGCCTCAGCTAATTGCTCTTGCGTTAAAACGCGAAAAGCGCTGATTTTCAGGCATGACCAATGCCGTTACCATGGAAGCAAACATATCTCTTGTTATATCATTTTGATTACATAATTGCTTCCATGGCAGCGACGCCCGAGACGAAAAACCATGACATAAGACAAAATTTAGAGAAATTAAAAAAAAAAAAAACAAAAATCAACGTACCTAGACAATTATACAAAATCACCCTCGATTTCACTCAGCTGATAGTCTCTGAACGGCGTAGGGCAAAAACGCATGCTTCAGAACGCCCCCCAAATCACAGTCACTAGTCTGTAGCTTACACATAAATTACTCGTCTATGAAAATTAGTATCTTAGAATGATAAAACTAAAAAAAATATATAATGTACATTACCATGCAAACTTCCACTGAAAATTGGTTTGAACGAGATCTAGTAAGTAGTTTTTTTAATACGTCATAAATCCTACGGAACCCTTCATGGGCGAGTCCGACTCGCGCTTGGCCGGTTTTTAATTTAAATAATTATTCAATTTATTTGTCTTTTGTACTTTCATTATCTTAGTTTATTATTAAAAGTAATTTTTGTATTACTTTATTGAGGAGTTGCAAAATGTGTCTTTAGGGCATTGTATTTAAAATAAATTATATGTTGGTTTTTGAGATAAATTATGTAATTTTATGTTTATTAATTATGTCCTATAAGATATAATCAAAGCATATTTTAGAAAAAAAATTGTGTCCTGCATTTTATGATTTAATATTTGAGCGTCAAACATGATTTTTAAAAAAATTTGCCGAGCTTTATTAAACAAATTTTAGCTTGTTTAGTTGAATCACTGTGTTGAGTATCAATAAATTAAAATTATTGCGCATAATACGGTCATAAAAAGCAAAGTTTATGCCTACCCCATAGATTTTAAATTCAGAAGTTTAGCGAGACAGTAAAACGTTGGATTCGCGTTAGTCACGGATAATTTTAATGACAAATTTTGCTCCAAATTAGCTTATTTACCTTAGATACGGCTCCCTGTTGGCAGCCTAATAACGCTCACCCGGCAATCGCCACCGTGGAAAACATTTTCTTCCATTAGTTGTTTTGCTTTTTAAGCGTTTTTCTTGTTAAGACAAGGCCAGTTCATGAAACCTGATGAAAATATTGATATTTCATTTTTCAGCGTCAAGAAGTAATAAAACAGAATAACCGAAAAAAATATTAGAAAATGTTGTGGACAATTTGAATATCACCACAAGAAATAAACTTCCATCTTGACGGTTTCGTAGTTTTCAATAGCTGTGTTATTTTTTACGAAAAGGATAACTCTTTCATTGCTCTAATACAATAAATGGATAGATTTATAATAAATATAATCCAGAAATTCAAAATCTAGTAAATAGTTCGTGAGTCCTTTTTATGTTGGAAAACACGAGGTTATGTCGGACTCTACGTGATTACGAGAGGCAGAGTGCCATCCAGAGACCGCGGTCTACTGACTAAAACTCAACGATACCCCTAACATTTATGCCCTGGTGCGAGTACGTCCATCATCACTGCTTCCACTCCATTATCAGACGAGAGGACATACCGGGGAGAAGTGTGTTACTGCCAGACAAGGTTATTGTATTTTTTATGAAGAATATGGGATCAACATTATCAATTAAAGAGCGTCGGTGGCGCAGTGGACTCGGCACTTGCCTTCCAATCGGGGGGTCGGGGTTCGAGACCCGCCATGTACCAATGTGTTTTTCGTTTCGAATTTCATATGTACATTTGTCTGACGCTCCTACGGTGAAGGAAAACATCGTGAGGCAACCTGCATACATCTGCGAAGAAATTCAATGATGTATGTGAAGTCGACCAATCCGCACTGGGCCAGCGTGGTTGACTAAGGCCTAATCACCCTAATATAGGGTAGGCTCGAGCCCCTCGGTGGGGACGTATATGGGCTGTGATGATAATTATCAATTAAGTTAAAAACATCATCATAACTTTCTAATAGTTAAATATAAAGGCATTTACAGGCACTTATTGACGTCAAACAAAGCAATATAAAGTGTTTATATATTAGGGAATTATTAATGATACACATTATTAATTTGAGTGATATAATTTTTTTTTAATGAAAATAGAACTCATTATTTCATTTTATTTGTATAGATTGGTATTGCAAAATAAAAGTTCTGAAAATTTTACCCCTTAAAATAGTGTCACCGGCTGAAAACAAATTCATCGCTTAAGAGTAAAAAACAATTTAAAAATTTGTCTCATAAAAATATAGAGAAATCTAGAAAAATACATGATTTATTTTGTAAAGACAACAGGTATATCAAAAGAATTTCTTTTATATAGAACTTTGCATTTTCTTTGAAAATGCAAAATAAATTGAAAAATGAATAAAATCAAAGAAGAAATAATTTCGCCTCCAACATACCGTGTTATTCATTTTTAATTTCATTTAGCTTTTCTAAAGAAATTGCGAAATTCTATATAGATTTTTTAGGTTTGCTTTATTTATTACCAGTTTTCAAGAAATCTGTAAAGATTTCTAAATTGGATTTCGGAAGTTGTTGGCAGAATAAAGACTACTTTGGATTAACAAAGAATACATGAGATCAATAAGGCTAAGAATTTCGTCGGGGCTGTTGGAGACGCGGCGGGTTCAAATCCCGCCCGAGACGAATTTTTTTCTTTATTGATTTTATTCATTTTTCAAAAGAATTTATGTTTCCGTAACTATTTTATTGATAAGTGCATGGCCTGTGAATGTAAAAAGTAAATTATAAAAGTTATCACTTTTATAAAAGTAAAAAAAAACGAGCAAGCAAACTCTACATCTAAGTATCAAAATTTGTAACACAACTTGTTCCTTTACGGCCTAACCCAATATTGTATCCGTAGTTTAAGATTAAAAACAATCTCGGATTATTGCGTATCGCTCAATCGATCTCTAATCCGCGTGCCAATAACATTGATTTACTACCAAACGTTTAGTACTACGTTTAGTAGTAAATCAATGGCCAATAACTAAAGACTGCATTCCTAGGATTCTTTTGACACCGGATCGCCAGCTATCCTTTCCCTCTTGGCCGTTTCTTTATACGCAAAATATTAGATTGTGCAATATTATTACTGTATGTTCTATGAAAACAAACTAGCTATAAATCTTTTTAAATAATGTTTCTTATGCTTCTAACAATAAATATAATCTTTAAAAACACTTAGAAATTATTCTGTAAATAATAATATATCAAATACAATATTATGCAAACTACTTATTTTTATAGGAATGGAACGTGTATAAAACTGACACGAGAACGCGAGTGACATTATATTTGTTTGTTAGCTAGCTGTGGTGTGGTTGGTTTGATTTGAACGTATAATTTGTCATTTGAACTAATATAAATCAATAAAAGCAACGAATAATCGTATAATAAATACAGAAGTAAAATTTGGGGTGATAAATTACAGAAAGAAGAGGTGCCTCTCCATGATTACTAAAAAGAAGAGGAAGATTTTTATATGAGTATAATGTAGTAATTAATGTAATGTGTAAACTATTGAGGTAACGAAATGTAAAGAGGAAAATAAATGACTTATTTATATTATCATCATTTATTTCAAAAAATATCTTAAATTTAAGATTTTTACAATATCTATACAAGAACAAAATAATATAAAAAACTTAATCCGACAGCGAGGCAAAGCTGAAGCTATTATCTTCTAATATACATATAAAATGTTCGTGTCCCAGTTTGTTACCAAACTCCTCCAAAACGGCTTGAACGATCTTTATGAAATTTTTTGTGTAAGTATGTTCGGTAGGTCTGAGAATAGGCCGTAAACTATTTTTTATACACCTAGGTGATTATTATGGCGGTAGTTCGCCGGCACAGCTATTTATTATATACTAGCTGTGCCCGCGACTTCGTCCGCGTGGAATAGTAACGGCTGGACCGATCTTGATAAAAAGTAGCCTATATTATACCTTATATAATTCGCTATTTATTAGTGAAAGTCCCGTCAAAATCGGTCCAGCCGTTCCGGAGATTAGCGGGAACAAACAGACAGACAGACAGACAAAAAAATTTAAATTGTGTTTTTGTTATTGGTACCCGATATACATTTATACCCATTCATTAAAAACTTGTTATTTTGATAATAAAAACAGACACTTCAATTTTATTTATTTGTATAGATTTCAAACACATTCACATCTAGACATGCGCAAATCATGTCCTGTAATGGATTGAACCTGGAACGGTTACTTAACATTTCGGAACTATGTCCGTTATCATGTCCGCGGAACTATCTCGTTCCTTTAGCTATCATGGGCATAGACAGGTTCAGTTCCATATCTATCAGTTTCAGTTCCTTGATCCATCGGGCATTACCTTACGGTCCGTGTTAAACTCGTAATCTTTACATAGGTAGAGATAGATAGAGTGATTCAAATGGAAGGTTTATATGTACAATACACAAGCTTCCTCCCGCGGCTTTTCCCGCTTCAACTTAGCACGCGGACAAAGTCGCGGGCGGATAGCTAGTACCTAGTACATAAAAGCCTTGTTTATCAAATTTCCTAGAGCATTGCAAAATTCCAAGAATTGTGTCGCCTACAGAGTCACGTGCCAAGGTCAAGAGTTCCAAACCAAAAATTGCAATATTATTGTAATTTAGCCTACAGTGCATCATACATAAGTCTCATTATCCCAAAGCAATTTTATTTGTTTATTATTGGGAGCGCTCGCTCTGACTCTCGGACTCGCCGCTGTGACGACAGAATAGGTCCTCAGAAATGGAACTGTGAACCTGTTTAAATCAACGCCTCGGAAAGGAACTATGTCGTTCCAGTGTCGGACATAGTACCAGGAACTATTACGATCCGGAACTACACATGTCTATTCACATCACATATATAGCGCGGCAAAAGGTATTTTAGTCACTGTTTTGATGTTTCTTTTATGTATGGCATTATTTTCGTTAAAAGTAATTCACGACAGTTTTGTTCAGCCGGAACCAAAAAGTAAATTCGTAGTTATTTATTGCTATTGTTGATATTTGGTGTTAAATGCGACGTTGTTGTTGTAACACTTCATCATCATCACTGCAATCACGTATCGAAATCTGATATTGTTTCGGCTTATAACTCCAAATCACTACTATCACATCTTCCAAAAATATCGTCTTTGTCATTGCCATTTCTGACAAAAAAAATATTTTCAAAACATGTAAATCAATCCAAATTTTGACAAGTAAACCATGAAAATAGGAAGATTGCCAAAAAAAGATTGTGTAGACGTCTATCAATCCCTTTTTAATCAAAGATTGATTATTGGGACACGTCAAACGTCATTTTCGAACAGAGGTCTATCCAAAAACACTGATCGGACCTCATGGATGGTTGCCTTTCAGAGATTACAAATGCAATCCTTCGATTGGTTATAGAGATGCAAAATGGTACTTTTGGATTGAGTTTGCAATCTCAATCCGGAAAAAACGGATCAGGATCGCATATTGGGTTCGGGCGTTAGTGCGTACAAGCACGAACATGTTCCCGGCTTACCCGAGAATAATGAACCTTAATAAGGCCATTAAATTAATCTATTATATTCCAATTACAAAAAGACGTATACTGAACGTAACTTTATTGTAAATGCTTACTTTGTTATCCTGCAAAATGGAGTTTAAAAACTGCTCATTGTCCGAACGAAGAGGCTTATTTTTGTATTGATGTTGAGCCTTATAATGAATAACTTTATTGTTTTTCAAATTTCAAAGAACTTTGCTTCGGAGCTCGAGCTGTTGGTTCGAGAATAATGGAATGGCAATGAGACAAATTGTTGCTTTAGAGAATATTAGATCGATTAACTCTTGAATTAATCATTACGAATACCTAATTTGTGCCTTATTTTTGATTTGAGAATTATAGCTATGAATTAAATATATAGGTATGTATATTCAGCCTTTGTGTACACATTTTGCTATAATAATATTGAAAAATTACATTCTGTAATAATAAAAAATACAATTTTACAAATAATTGTGTTAAATGTATTATTATATAGTGCTTATATATTAGATCCGTGCGATTATAATAAGGAAAATAATTATTATATTAGTTTGTCGTTTGTACTTTCATATACAAGCTTTTAGTACTCGTCAATATAAATCAAACGAGCTCAAATCGATGGGGTTGTGTCGTTTTATTACGGGGTTCCTATAGCCACCTTTCAGCTCCATGTCATCATAATATTGCATTGTCACGTGATATACACATGCATGCATAATTTTAGCTCAATCGGGAACCGGCAAGTGGGTCAATTTTGACATGCAAGATTTCTTTACAGACACCGGGACAGGTAAAAGTAAATAAAAGCTTGTAAAAGGAATAGTTTAACACATTAAAGTGTAACGAAAAACTTAAATATTTAAAACCGTACCCGCAAGGGAAATTGGAATACTTTTCCAAATTGATCGCCTGCTACACAATATAGTATCGTTCTCTTTATTGTGCCTGCTACTCGATAACTACATAAGGCTTGGTGGTTGTGATATGAATTTTTTTTAATTCATTATATAAGCTATGTTCATGCAAATTTTCAGACTTTAGGTACTTTCAGATTTGTAGCAGTTTAGGTAGTAGGGGGCAAGGACATAGGACCCTTAAAAATAGCACTTTCAAACTAAATATTTCTTAAACGGTATCTTTAAGTGTATCTTAAGCGGCGGTGATGCTTTGGACTCGGCACTTGCCTTCCAATCGGGAGGTCCGGGTTCGAGACAGCCAGGTACAAATGTGTTTTTCGTTTTTCGAATATGATATGTACATTTGTCTGACGCTCCTACGGTGAAGGAAAACATCGTGAAGCAAGCTACATACATCTGCGAAGAAATTGAATGGTGTATGTGAAGCCGACCAATCCGCACTGGGCCAGCGTGGTTGACTAAGCCCTAAACACCTTTTTTTTTCGCTGGGAAATGCGCAACTGCACCGTACCCACCGTTGGCTAGACGGTGAGCGCTCACCCGGCAGAGTGCCAGGCTTACCCACTAAAGCCCCTCGGTGTTCTTCTTGCCCTTATGGGCGCGCTAGGTAAGGTCCACAATGCGACTCCACTACCCACGCGCCCGGGCAAGCCCGACCACCCGGTCGGGCTCTCGCCAAGGGGGGATTGCCCGAGAACACCAGGGCAATCCCCAGACCGAGGGCCTTACGGCGGCGTGCACGGGGCCAACCGTGCACGCAGGCCACACGGCAGGGTCATCAGACAGGCATTGCTTGAGCGAATGCCCGCCTTCTCCTGCCTATCTGTCTGCGGCGGATGGGGGCGGCCTGAGGATCTACCTCCCGCTCCCTCTCCACAACCTCCTTCTGCGAGATGACATCTTCGCAGAAGGAGGCGACAGCCCCCCATTCTGCTTCGCCGCCGAGCATGGCCACGACCATGCTCGGCAGCGAAAGGTGGCCGCCTCCCAGCGCAACGCTTAATTCGCTGCGCTGGCGACGCCATGCCGGGCACACCAACAGGGTGTGCTCGGCTCGGCCGTATCGTCGGGAGCGTCGCAGTGATGACACTGCGGCGTTTCCTCCCGACGTGCAACTCGGTGCAGGTAGTGACCGAAACAACCATGTCCGGTCAGTACCTGCACCATGCGGAATGAGAGGCTGCCTTGCCGGCGCCCAACCCACTCCTCCAACACCGGACGGATCGCCTCGATCGTCCGGTGGTCGGCAGCTGGGAAGACGAGTACCTCACCCCACCGGCGCAGAACCTCCCTCTGCGCCTGGGTACGAACCACCTCCACCTCCTGTGGGGCAGATCGTGCCCCCCGTTCTCGGACGGCAACCCGATGCCGATACACCTCCGATTAGACGCGTGCATCGACATCCCACGGCGTTTGGCCCGCAAGTACGTAGGCCGCGCCGTGGCTGACCGTGCGATAAGCTCGCACGACCCGGGCTGCTATGACCCTCTGCGGACGTCGCAAGAAGGCCACCGTTCGGAAGCCCTAAACACCCTAACTTAGGGTAGGCTCGAGCCTCTCGATGGGGACGTATATGAACTGTGATGATGATTTTAAAGTGAAAAATGATTTTAGAACACTCACAACATTTTTTAAAGACCTATCTAATGGTAAATCACATGGTTCGGTAGACAAGAGATAGTAGATTGTTTTATAAGGATATGGCGAATCTATAAGGGTTCCTTGTTGTTGTTTACTACGGAACCCTAAAAATGACAGAGCTTGACACGTCCAGTATCCTCATAAGTTGAGTTGTGCCTACCGCTCAAAAAAATAGAATAAGAACTTTTTTCAAATCTGTGATAATCAGCCCTCTGTGTAAATATGAAAATAATGATAATTATGTGAAATACGCTTCACCAATTTCTTTCTTATAGGTGTGTCTAGTTTTGGAAGAAAAAATTGCAAGTAAATATTTTATTAAGGTGCTTCCGTTGCCTACGATATATCAGTACCAACTTAACGCCAGAGTCGTGTATTCTCATCGATACAACGGGCGGAATGAACAACATCGATTCTTACTTGATTATTTTCATATGAGAAGCTCCGTTTCAGTCTTTTACGACTGTATATGTCTTCTGAGAGCGATAACTTAGTCGTTTTATGTTCACCCCTTCTTACTCCGGTGTACTTACTGTGAGAACTTCACCGCGCGAGTCCCTAAGGAGGGTCATAAACACGCATATCCTTTTCCATCTTCCATTTGAATACATTCTTACCTATATGCTTTTCTTACATTAGACTTTTTCATTAGGATACGCGGCACGGCGATGGTTAATATACGAAACGTATGGCTTCCACGAATAGGCTGTTTTGGTGCTGTATTAACAGAAGTTTCCGTATGTCGTTCGTCATAGTGTTCGCTTGATATACGGGTCGGCGCGCACCGGTGCGATGCGCCGTTGTGTTCAGAGATTTATAGTCCCGGCGCGTATCGCGACAAGTCTTTCTCTGTTATGTACAGACACAAGTGAATGTATTTTAAAGTGGGCGGTGATTCTTATCTTTATGATGTGCTATACTGGATTGCAAGCTAATGCCCAGAACCATTCGAATTCGAGACGCTTTGTACTTAAAGTTAAAAGAACGATAAAAATGTATAGTGGTTTCAATGTTAAATGGTTAGGTCCTAGCATCTAGAAGGATAATTGAATTTAAAGTTCAAGTGAAGTTAAGTAATCAATATTTGTTTCGTATACCCAAAATAGCAAAGCGCCGGGTGGAGGTGTTAATTATTTATAAGCAAACTTGTACAATTGCGGGAAAGTGTGTATTAAATTTTAGATAATACGAAACACAATCAAAGGCCTCGTGCGAGCAAGCCAGTAGAACAAAGGTTCGGTTGTATAAGCAAACCGAACAGGCGGCGAGCCTGTCACCCGCCACTTTATAGTTTTAATATCGTGCGGTTTGTGGCCGCTCGAGTTATAGCCCGAACAAGCTTTTCCTACTAATGCGTGCCCATATAACTCTTCAACCAGACAGAGGGTGCACAACACAGATTGTTGTACACGAACCGGTTATTAACCGCTCACTTGTCAGCCTATTCACAACCAATCGACGTTACCGTTGCGTTCAATTAGACTGCAGTCATTTCACCTCCTTTCGCACTTACCGAGCGAGATGGCTAGATGCGAAACCGCCGACCATAATTCGCGTCCCGCTCGTAACTGTTGCGGTTTCAATATTGAAGCTCTGGAGCGCCATATTTTTCTTTGTCAGATTATAATTAAAAGAGTTCACTAACAAAAAGGTTCGGTACGTAAATTACATCGAAGTGGCATCTGTAGCGACAAACAAGGAGCGCGGGAAAAACTTGGGACAAATATTTTCGGGGAACAATTTTACTAGCGGTGTTCTGACTTCTGTTAATGTAAGTCTGGGCTTAGGGGTTGTAACTTGTTTTTGTTTTATATTTTTGCGGAGTCGTAGGGGACACCTCTTGGGACAGATAATTTGGTAGAGGCTACGTGCTGCGCTTTCGTTTACTTTAGTGGCACCTGAATCACTCCGCTAAAGCTTTGGACGGAAACATAAACAAAAAGGTTGTCTTTTTGTTTTCGGCATGAATTGACGCTGGCATTTTCTGCGTCTATTATTCAAAAATAAATATTGAATCAGAGCACGGAACTGGAGGCTTAGAAAACACAGCTAATCCAGGGAAAAAACTCATAAACCTTTATTACCACTGAAACGGGGTCGAAAAATATGAATCCAGATTCAGCGATTACGATTCTTTGTACGCAATGCTATAATGCCAAGGCAATGAAAGTACACGATCACTGGAATAATAATTCAGTATAATCCGAATACATGATTGAAAATGTAACATTTATCCGAAATAGTAATTTAATGTTAATTTCATTTCATTGAATTAGGTTGTACGAATAAGGGAGTCTTTGCAGTTCACCCTTTTTTCTCGTTTTTTAATTTACAGAAGATAAGTATCTTTACTTGGATTTGGATTCGGGTATCGAACCCAAGATCTTTCACTTGAATAGTTCTAATCTATCTGTAATTGGAAACAGTACGCCGTGTTAAAATTGCTAGCAGAATACGACAGAAAAGTTTTAAAAAGTGTTTGTTTGTCTGTTTTTCGTGAATCTTCTGTAAACTACAGCACACATTTTGATGCCATTTTCACCAAAATGATAATGAGAAACAGAATATTCCGGAAACTACTTGTAGGTTGATATTTTTTTACTTTAATTTTTTTTATTAATTTACATAACACGGAGGGTGTGAAATTGTTTTGTAAAATCTATTCTTTTCATTCGAAAATTCTCTTGGAAAGTTCTAACGGTATTCTGAACTTATATATTATATATATATATATATACATATACAATAGGTACTTGATAACTGTTTTTCTTATACTAACATAATCGATCATTTATCAATGGGACAACCATTTGGTGCTAATATCAAGTACAAAATAAGCATTCAGTTACGTTATGTTGTTTCAACATAACCTAACTGAATGCTTATTTTGTATGGAGTAATACGCGTTATTTGCTAGGAGAGTTTGTCGACTATCAAAAGACGACAAAGTTACCTAAAAATCACATATATTTGGTGTCCACGTTGACCTGTAACATGTAATTGCAGCTTTAGCGCCTAGCAAAATCACCGTTAAAAAAATATTTTACAAGAAATCAAAACCGACTTCAAAAACACTGAAAAGTTAAAAATAATATAAGAATAGGTACAGACAACATCACACTTCTTTATTGAAGTTAGTGCCAAAATTTTAAGATTTTCTAGGAGATCATCATTTGGCACCGACTTCAATAAAGAAGTGTGATGTTGTCTGTGTTATCTTATAATTTTTTCTTATTCTTTTTATTTTTATCTTTTTAGTGAATTAAAAACCATTTGGTGAGCTGGTATTAAATTAGGGTTTCCCTCGATTTTCATAGGATTCCATGATCAGATCCTGACTTTGATGACCTTGGGACCACTCCAGAAGTATACTCTATCGAATACAAAAAGAATTTTGAAAATCGGTCCATAGTTGGCGGCGTAATCGCGTAACATACACACAAAAAGATAGTTTCACTTTAAAAACATACTTATCGAATTGAGAACCTCCTCCTTTTTTGAAGTCGGTTAAAAATTATACTTAATTAAGAAATAGACCACTGTTATCACGGTTTTAAGTTGGACAGACACTCTTCCTTCACCTGCTTTATGTCAGACAAGGCTCAGTAGCTCGGCTAACGATTGCCAAAGTTTAGCAATGTTGGGCGTGGTCAGGCCCATATGCACTTGTGTTTGCGCTGACACTTATGCACTATACGAGTATCTTATGCGTCCCTATTGAGATAGGTCGCCGCCGTAACGGAATATTGTTTATGTGGACGTTATTATTATTTTCTCAGACTTTTAATAGTTTTTAAATATTTTTTATGTCACATTAATTTTCTTTAATTTGTAATATTGATTCAAATATTTAGAAAAAATCACACGTGAATTAATGTTTGTATTGGAGTTATGAAGAAAGCAACACACTGAACTCACTCAAATCTGCAGGACTAGTGGAAAAGAAAAAAAAATACATATCTGACTGCAGGCACATCAAATTCGGAGTGCCACAAGGAAGCGTACTCGGGCCTTTGTTGTTTATTATCTATATTAAAGCAACTAAGCACCCCATGATTCTTCTTGCCGATGATAGCACTGTTTTCATTCAATCACATGACGATAATAATGCAAATTATGAAATAGACATTAATAGTACTCTTTAAAATATTATTAGTTGGCTAGAACTGAATAATATAAAAATTAATTTAGTAAAAACTAGCGTTATGCCTTTTGCCCAGAGAATAAGGAGACCAGAAATTAAAATTAATTATGATGGCAATAAAATACTCAAAGAAAAAACTAAAAAAATTTTAGGTATTTTTATAGATAGCAACATGTCGTGGGAGACACATTCTATAGAAGTTTGTAAGAAACTGTACAAATTCTCCTTTGCGCTATATAAGTTAGCCAAAATAGCTGATCGAAGTACAGTTTTAGCTGCATATCATGGTTTCGTTGCCTCAACTTTACGCTACGGGGTCATATTTTGGGGCATTTCTAGTTATCGGGATATACTATTAAGAGCTCAAAAACGTTGTGTTAGAGCTATATGTGGTCTAAAACCTACCGAAAGCTGTCAGCCACATTTTAAAAACCTAAAATTGTTAACGTTGCCATCGTTATACATTTACGAATCATGCCTATTTGTGAAGTCTAATCCAGATCTCTTTGAAAAAGAAAAGCCTGTACCAAACCTTCGTCCAAGAAACTCCAAAATATGCACTAATATATGTAAAACTGCACTTATGCGTAAAAGCGTAATCAATATGGCGCCAAGAGTGTTTAATAAGCTTCCTGAAACATTTAAACACTACAATATAAACAAATTCAAACGGGTGCTATTTGAGCTATTGGTTGATAAATGTTATTATAATGTAAGTGACTACTTTGATGATATTGACATAAAATTATAATTGCTACTGACATATAATTTTACTGTAATAATTATTATCAAAATATAATTTTATTTTATAAATTAATTGAAATTTTTTATTAAAGACTACTTTGTAATATTGACAGAAATTGTAATTATTGATGACATAATATTATTATTGAAATGAAAATATCTTATGATTATATAATAATGTATAAAATAATTGAAATTTTAAATTAATGACTCCTTTGTGATATTGACAGAAATTATAATTATTGATGACATAGAATATTATTATTGAAATGAAAATATCTTAAGATTATATAATAATGTATAAATTAATTGAAATTTTAAATTAATGACTACTTTGTGATATTAATGACATAGAATATTATTATTAAAATGAAAATATCTTAAGATTATATAATAACGTATTTAATTACTTACTTAAAAAAATTTACTTACACTTAAATGAAATACCTTAGGAAATACATAAATATTAAACAAAACATGGTAACTAAAATTAATTCAAGAATTGATAATGAAATGTATAAAGATAATGATTAAATAGATAAATTAATTTTAATAATATTAAAATAGACAATATAATGCATGCTATTTATAAATAGTTAAATAGGTAAAGGACATAAAATATATTAGACCACCACAATGTACCCTATTTAAGGCAAATAAAGTGATTTGATTTGATTTGATTTGATTTGGGATTGATATATTCAACAGTTTGCTCAAAAATGGAATAACTAAGTCTATTGCGTAGGTATATAATTTAATATATAAGGGATAATGGGTCTATGAGGAACGATTAAGGTTATTCCTCGTAGTCCCATTGGCCAGTGGAACCACGCGGAACTATATTTCCTCGTGATCCCACTAGTGGTACAAATTATAGTGGAACAACGAGGAGCAAGCCATAATATTTCCTATTCCTTGTAATTTTTTGAAACTAGCTTTTGCCCGCGACGTTATCCGCGTTTCTAATAATTTCGGTAGCTAATTTTTTATCAAATCTTCTTATATCTTTCTCCACAGCTCAAACTAGCTCCATACCAAATTTTATCTAAATCGGTTCAGCGATATTCCCCATACAACTGGATGATTTCGGCGATAAAAACTATCCTATCACCTTTCCTGGGACTCAAACAATTTAAGTTGAAGAGGTAATAGACAGACAGAGACGCTTTCGGATTTATAATATTAGTATGGATTGTCAAAAAGTAGAACCATAACTTCAATCTATTGAGTGTTGTGCAAGATACCCTGGTGTCCTAAGGGCCTGTTATCATCATTATCATCACAGTAGCTCATATACGTCCCCACCGACGCGTTCGAGCCTACCCTATGTTAGGGTGATTAGGCCTTAGTCAACCACGTTGGCCCAGTGCGGATAGGTGGACTTCACATACACCATTGAGTTTCTTCGCAGATGTATGCAGGTTGCCTCACAATGTTTTCTTTTACCGTAGGAGCGTTTGACAAAGGTATCCCATCGTTAAGACCCTATGGGCCCGTACTAAATCATGAATGCCAAACATAGTCTCTATTTGTTACATTTCTAAAATTGAATCTTAAAAGGTACTGACTAACTAACTACAGAAAAAAACTTATTAACTGTTCACGGGTACACCTATCAAAATAATATAGGTATTTTAATATTGTTATACTAATTGTTAACATAATGACATAAAATGCCTAATTGTTAACATAATGACATAAAATGCTCCTGCGTGAGATTTAAAAACAAAGAAATGAGGCATTTTATGGTATTACCTGAGGGCGTACCTATATGGTTCCAAACAGTTCAACAGATGTATTGAAATTATGTTCATTGTAATGTTTATTGCGCAGAAAAACACATCTACTTTCCGCTGGGAGTCGTAATGTGAAATCCGAGTGTAATGAAATTAGCATTAGGTAATTAATTTAGGAGGACGAAGGACATAAATTACATTCGGGGGACACACGTCTATAAAGTAGGGCGGAAGGTGATGGGACGTGAGTTGGCCGACACTTGCTCCCCGGCGTCCTACATCCAAGTTCCGACTTTTTTATGGCAGGACGATATCGGTCCCTCATCTTACTCGAGACCTGAGATAGTGTATCACGCGCGTGTGAAGGGCGGCTACACAAAAACTTGACCTACTTGGCGATGTGTATCCCTTGAATTGAGTAATACAAAAATATCTTGATGAAAACTGGTTGGATTAAACGTGTGAGCATTGTTATAGTACGCTTATGTGCATGTAATCAGGCATATACGTACTATACACCTAATCTACCTAAATACCTAAATAATGCAGAAAGTAATGTGATTATTTTAAATTAACTTATATTAAATCAAACAATATCTCTGCTACTACATCAACGTTCACGAAGTTTAAACCATGAATTAAATAAAGCCATTAAGTCCAATAACGTATTTCATCATTTCTAAATCTAAAGAAGAAATGAAATGAAGCAAATTAATCCCTATTATATATTTATCTCAATTGGAAATCAAATTTCATCTCGTATCATTGGCTTTCAATATTCAGTTTCCAGTTCTAACACGAATGGAAGGTATATAACTTAAAGAGATTTTAATTTTGTTACCTCAGAGTAAAATAAGAATTAAGCTTTTATGAGGCAGCACGAATAGCCCCTATTACTGTCGCACTACTGGACAAAGTCCCCGAAGGCTTTGTTCATCGCTTTAGTTCCTGTAAGTATCGCTATTAAAAAAAAGAACGAAAAGAATATACATCGTGTTAATATATACCTCAGATACCCCAACTGTTTTTTAAAGAATTATATAAATTATGAAAATAAATCAACATTTCGGGGGCTATTAATAAATAGCCGTGGTTGATTTGTCTGTGATTGAAGATTTTGGGTGGTGATTGCTTCTACATTTTGCCTTGTCATCACTTACCATCACACAATAGAAAGATGATGAGCACCTTTGTTGTAAACAGGAATATACATATACTACACATTTATAGTTGTAAATCATACAGACCCATACACACACACATTCACACTTAAAACTATGACAAATTCGACAATACCTACTAAGATTTTGAGATATTAATTATTATGCTACACGAATATACCATGGTGTAAAAAAGTACGAGTTAAAGAATACGGCGGCGTATACGGTATCATATTTCTTATAATAATATTTTTTCTTTTTCATTAATCGAAGCGCTATTTTGATAATTATTGAAAAATATTACTGAACTTTATTTATATTTTTCCAAAATTAATCTGTCTGCTGTCATTATTGTCATGGATGTACTACTACGCCTACAGCGAGCGGTGAAATAGACCTAATAAGAATTTCAAAGTGTGTCAACGCGATAAGATCGAAGCTTAGCAACGTCTCCTCCAAGTGGCAATATATGGCCCGAAAAGATCAAAAGGGATATCTCTGTTTACGGTTAAAGTGTACAAAACAAATAGGAATTCGGAAGGCAGTTGGAAATCTATAACTCAATGCCAAGTTTTCCGAAGTTAGGCAACTCGTACAAAGTACTTTGCCCACGGCGAGTCGAGTCGCAAGTGGAAACCTCCATTTCGCTGTTCTAAAGTTACCTGTAAACAAAAACATTCATATAAATAGCGCAAAGAATAACAATGAAGTTGAAGTAATGGTGAAAGGTACAATTTACGAGCAACTAGGTCGGGTAAGAATCAGTTTTCCGAGTTATTTGTTTCTCTCGCTCACGTATCATTTATCAGGTTCCTTCCGCGAGGAATTATTACGAGTGTTCTCAAAACTTGGATGCTCCGATCCGAGGCAGGAAGGCGTTGTGTCTGCGTTCCGTCATGCACAAGTTGCGTGTAATCGATATGTGACGGGGTGCTTCCTTCTCTGAATGTGAACTCACATGTTGTTTGTATATATTGTTTTACAAGTATGTTTCAATTATATACATTAAACACTGTATTGTATAAAGTACACGTTAATTAATCGTATGATTTGCAGGTTCTCTAGTTATTCATACAATAAGCCGAGAAACACTCGGGATAGCACGGTGCCCAAATTCTTGTCTTGTTAGTGTGGGTGGATAGAGGCTTAAATAACTTTGCATATTATGGGTATTTTATATTAATTAGTTTCTACGAAATAATCTGACTAATATAAAATGTTAAAGTTTAGATTTTTCTTTCACAGTAACTGATTAAAGGATCAAAGCTTTTTCCACAAACACAAAGTGGGGGGTAGATTTATTAGTTTTTTTTTAAATTCTAGCTGTTCCGGCAAATTACGTTTCGCTATAATTATTGTCCAAAAAATATCTCGAGAGGGCCATCCTTATCACTTAGGCGCTTAACACATTGCCGCCGCATCCCGCTGCGGTGTACGGAGGGACGAAAACCGCATGCGGCTGCGGCGGCATGGAACCGTGCCATCGTACGGTTTGCTCCGTATCACCGTCCGGAGCTGCGGTGCACGACGCACCGCATCACCGCATTATCTATGTCGAGATCTATTACGCGTATGCACGACCTTTCTACGCAAAAATCCGTACGATACTGCGGCACAGTGTGGCATGCCCCGCGGACCGCACCGCATCACCGTCCGGGAGTGCGGTGCCGTCGCGCGCGCCGCACAACCGCACGGGCATGCGGTGTGAGTGTGTTATACCCTGCGGTTTTTGTATACAAATTAAGATTCTTCAGTCAAAATTAAAAACCGCAGCACCGCACACCGGAGCGGTGTCCGGTGCAATGTGTTATGCGCCTTAAATGTATAAAAAGTACCCTGCTATCTATTCTCAGACCTAGTAGGTACAAAATACTTTTACACAAAAAAATTATAAAAATCGGTCAAGCGTTTCGGAGTAGTTCGAAAACAAACGCTGTTGTAACACGAGATTTTTATATATTAGATATACTTCAATAAGATAAATACATATCGGGAACACTTATAAATGTATAAATAAATATATAATAGCTAAATTCATATCGGCTGAACGATCTTCGGATGGCGGCCGCGTACCGGGAGCCGTAGCGATGGTAGGCCGGTGGTACCGATCTATTGAGGGTCGCGGGAAGCTGTTGGATGCAGCGCAGGATCGGATCAGTTTGGAGATGTGTGGTCTAGGCCTATGCCCAGTAGTGGGCGTGTTTTGTTGAAATTATAAAATACATATATCATAGTAGGTTCGGTAGACTTGTATTTATAGTTACGATTCTGACTCACTTTTGATTTAGTCGTTGTGACTTGCATAGTTTTAATTTTTTGTGTATTTAGACTTCATCTAAGGGATACTGTGCATATTTTACGCTGGCGGCATGGGTCGTCGGCTATGTACTCGTACAAAACTCGAAGAGACTTTGGCCATAAGCTTCTATAGGCTTGACGTTTAAAAATCGAAAGGTTCAAAAAGGTGAAAAATGACAACCTCCTTTAAGAGAGATCGCAGTAAAGCGACACGAGCAGTTTCCAATTTGTAGGCGGTGAACTTTTATGTCGGCCGCCTTACGTGAGTTGAAACGTGAGCAATGAGATTAAAAATAAATTATGTTCCGCGCAAGGGTGGTCATAAACTCCGGGGAAAAAGGGATCGTGTCGCTGAGCAAACTCGCGATCGCGGTGTTTGTGGACACAAAAAATGAGGACTTTTGTTCGACGTCTTTATGGTGCCGAGACGATTCTTTGTGTTTCGCAGGATAATAATTTTGCAACGATCTCGCTGAAATCATATTTTTTCAAAGCAGTGAAATATTGCTACAATTGTTGAAATATCGTCTATTATTTTTAGGTAAGTATGTGCAATATTTTAGGATTATGAATAACAGTAAGAATGGGTAAGGGTATAGTTGTGTTCTCTTGAAAATAGATTTTTTAATGTTGTATAATTGCTGTGGTAGGATAATGATTTGTGTAGGTGAGATGCAAACATTGAACGTGTTACTAATAAAACATTATACGATAACAGCCGGTTGCACCAAGTTTTACGTTATACGATTTCGTAAAAAGTAATAACTTAATACCTAAAAATGTGTCGTTACTCTATTAAATATATGATTCACTTCAATGTACGGCACATTTAACCTTTTTAAACGTAAAGAATAAAATAAAACTACAATTGAAACTAGATTATGGTGCAATTCTTACTTATTTATATTGTTACTTTTACGAATTCGTAAAACGTAAATTGTGCAACCGGTCGTAAGTCCTTATGGTATGCACACATTAAAACGTTATGCTTAATTTTATCAACGAAAAACGTTCTCAATTGCGACTCCGTGTAAACAAAATGGTGTAACTCTTAAACTAAAATAAAAATATCGCGTGACACAACGAAATAAACTCAAAAATAATTTAAAGTAGGTACTTGAGAGTTTGCATAATAGAGAAATTGAGGCGTTTTTTGACAAAAATCTGTTTTATTTATAACCAATACACACAATATCTAGATAAGAAATTGAACAGAGCATTAACTAATTAAATGGTGATTAATTTATTTTATGCCAACAATTATTATAAGAAACCACTCGCCTTATTATACATAACGTGTATGGTGTTTAAATTTCTCCAAGTTAAGACTCTATGATTATGTTACTATTAAATAAAATGTCACCTTTATTATTGTTTGTTATAAAGTTTCCCGTATAAAAAATTCAAAGTCTAAAATTAATTGTTGTTACACGTCAAGATCCTTGACACATACAACATAATATTTCCATTACGTAACAATATTTCCATTAAAAGCGATACAAGGGTTGACATGTAAATAACTTTTCAAGCTTTCATGCTCGTATGGGTATATCTCGTTACTCAATTCATATTAAGCTTGTTAAACTATTTATCTTGTTTCTTAGAGTGAAAAGAGAGAGAGATATATATATATATAATCACATACTACATGTAATAAGAAAAATACAAGAAACAAAATGATTTAATGCACATTTAAAGAAGTACTTCTGTGACAAATGTTATAACAACTATTTTAATGTATAAAGTTATTTAGAATGTTATAATTTTAAATAAAAAAATATATTTTATGTGATGCAATTTTAATGACATAATATTTCAATGAAATGAAACAGTAGTGAAATGAAATTTGAAATTATTGTTTTTTATGAAATCGTATTATGTTTTTTTATGGATTATCATTATTATAAAATAAATTTAAACTAATTAGGATTATCATTTTAATTTAAAATAAATAATGCATGCCATCCCCAACAGTTGCTATGCCCTTGCAGGGCGTCACATATCCATATACCTAAGTAACTACATATTTGCACTACCTTGTTCTATGCAATGAATATATGATTATTATTATTACATCTAACAAATCAATATTATTGACATAGAATAAACTTTCATAACATTTGCATTTATCTTTTGTAATACTTTATTTTTATTTTCACCTCGATATCTTTTATGGGTTCACTACTTTACAAAAAATTGTTTTTGTTTACCCAAACATAAATTTATAAATACCAAACTTAATATCTCTAATGTTCTGAATTAAAAACTTTTTATTCAAAGTTGGAATATTTGGATGTAAATAAAATGTTCTTATCACAAAATTGTATGTAACATATTTTCATCACGTCAAGTTTTTAAAATATACCCACAAGAAGTTTTGAAACAATCTTATATAACGGGGATATCGAATGTATCAATCGTTATTGTTGGGTTTAATTAGTGCAATCAGTTACATAGAAATTGGTAAAGATTGTACTTGTTTTGAAATGTCCTCAAGAAAATCCAAATAACTTTTGCGCTATGTTTGTGGTAAAATTGTTTTGACAAAGACGAAGAGACCAATTACAGAATCAGTAAAACAGGCGTATTTTCAATACTTCCAAATTCCGGTAACGAATATTGAAAAAGGAAATGGGTTCCTGGAGTAATATCTGAAAATTGCAAAAGCATGTTAACTAACTGGGCTACGGGGAATAAAAAATACTTGCAGTTTGGAGTTCTAATAATGTGGAGAGAACCAACAAATCACGCTACGCAGACTGCTAAAAGCGCTTGACAAAAACGGATCTGCTTTTGCATATTTAAAAACCGTCTTTCACAAACTCCCCGATGCTAAACGGAATTTTTGTAGGTCTCCTAATGAAAAAAACAAATATTGAAGAATAACAATTTTGACCGCCACTAATCCAACGTTGAAAAGGATGCTTGGTATTCTTTCAAAGCAGTAGTTGCAAATTTCGAGGGCAACAATAAAACTGAAGATTATGAAAAAATTATATCTAATTAACTGATTAATTATTATCACAAAGTCATGTAAAAATGGCATTGAAAATTCATTTTTTACATTCACACTTGAATTTTTTTCCTGAAAACCTGGGAAGCGTAAGTTATGAACATGGCAAACGTTTTCATCAGGATATAAAGTCCTATGATGAAAGATGTCAATGTTTCTGGTTAAAAATATGTTAGCCGATTACCTTAGGAGAAACTAACACTTATCAGTATAACAGAAAAAGTTTGTGCAATTTCTGATTTTTCAAGGATTTAAATATCATCATCATCATCATCTCAGCCGCACGACGCCCACTGCTGGGCATAGGCCTCCCACATGGATCTCCACAAGGATCGGTCCTGTGCTGCCCGCATCCAGCGTCTTCCCGCGACCTTTGCCAGATCGTCGGTCCACCTGGTCGGGGGCCTACCCACTGAGCGTCGTCCGGATCGTGGTCGCCATTCGAGAACCGTTCGGCCCCAGCGGCCATCGGTTCTTCTCGCTATGTGTCCCGCCCACTGCCACTTCAGCTGAGCAATCCTTCGAGCAATGTCGGTTGCTTTAGTTCTCCTGCGTATCTCCTCATTTCGGATCCGATCACGCAGGGAGACCCCAAGCATTGCTCTCTCCATTGCTCGCTGAGCGACCTTGAGCCTTCGGACGAGACCCATAGTGAATGGCCACATTTCACTTCCGTAGGTCATCACTGGCAACACACACTGGTCAAAGACTTTCGTCTTGAGACACTGAGGTAATTTGGACGCGAAGATTTTTCGTAGCTTCCCGAAAGCTGCCCATCTGAGCTGGATTCGACGAGAGATCTCTTTCTCGAAGTTGGACTTACCTAACTGAACTATCTGTCCCAGGTATACATAGCTGTCAACAACTTCAAGTGTAGTGTTCCCAATATTAATTGGAGTGGGTACAACATGGGCATTCGACATGATTTTTGTCTTATCCATGTTCATTTTAAGACCCACTCTTTGGGAAGCACTACTGAGATCTTCGAGCATGGTGTTCAGGTCTTCCAAGGTCTCAGCCATTAGAACTATATCATCGGCAAAACGGAGGTGTGTTAGGTACTCGCCATTAATGTTAATGCCGTATCCTTTCCAATTTAGAAGCTTGAAAATATCCTCCAATGCAGCGGTAAAGAGTTTTGGAGAGATAACGTCTCCCTGTCTTACACCTCGCTGCAATTGGATGGGATTACATAGTGGCATTTCCGTATAGGTACCTTAGCACCCTTAGTGAGACTGCAGCACCGCCCATGTCTCGATCGAATCGAAGGCTTTCTCATAGTCCACAAACGCCAAGCAAAGTGGCAGATTATACTCCTCGGTCTTCTGTATAACCTGCCGCAGCGTATGGATGTGGTCTATGGTACTATAGCCTTTTCGGAAACCGGCTTGTTCGGGAGGTTGGAAGTCGTCAAACCTGCGAGCGAGACGATTCGTAATGACTCTCGAAAACAACTTATAAACATGACTCAAGAGTGAGATCGGCCTATAGTTCTTCAAGAGTGTTTTATCACCCTTTTTGAAGAACAGGATGACCTCACTCTCACTCCATGTTTTAGGCGTTCTGCCCTCGAGAATAACGGAATTAAAGAGCCTCTGGAGGACTTTAAGTATCGGCTTACCGCCCGCTCTCAGAAGCTCTGTAGTGATTCCATCATCACCCGCCGCCTTGTTGTTTTTTAGTTGTTTGAGAGCCATACTAATCTCGTACAGGCTGACGACCGGGATTTATATATGTAAAAATAAAAAAAGAAATCTTAAAATAAATATTTGTAAAAGTATAATGTTGAAAATTGCCCCATGACCAACAAAGATTTGATTTAACTCATAATTATATGTCCTTTTAATTATTTTTGATTTGTCCGTCGAATACGGACTATATAAATAGTTTATAAAACTCATTACAAATATAATTATGTATTCGACGGACAAATAAAAAATAATTAAAAGGACTTTCAAAAACAAAACCAAATGAAGTAAAATAATTTTATGTAAGTATGCACATTTTTTCATAACTTATTTCATAAATTACAACGTTAACACACGTCAATTGACTACTCACGCGCTGTCGCAAACTAACAAAGTTTGTTGTGTTTTTGACTTGCTTTATAATTTCGGGATTTCTTGTTCTATACGAGGCTATAATAACGTTCTTTGATTGATTGCAATAATTATTATTTTAATAATTGTATAGGTATGGACTATGTGTATTATAATAACGAAATAAAGTGTCACTTCAACTAGCCAACTAATAATTTAATTTCGAAGCTTGTCCGTAGTAACTGATGCAGACGTACAGTATTTACTGTCTTATTATACGAAAAGTGTTTTTCATTACTCATACTCTGAAAGTAGGTCCGAAGTTGCCTGAGGAGCGGGTTGAAAGTAATACTTTTCAGCTCTAGGGAGAATCACTTTCAACTGATAGCTGCTGTCAAATTTTAAAAAAGAAACTAGTTCTTTTTTCACTTTTTACTGGACCATGTTTCGACTTTCTATACAGCCACTCAATTACAGCGCGGTGTAAAATTTAAATAACATAATGTTAAGTATTTAAAGAATATATTTTTTAAATTACTTTATTTTAATTTATTTTTAACTACTTATTTCTTTCAAATAAGATAGATTTGGGCAAAATATTTACCATTTTATAAATTATGAAAATGAAAAAATTATGGCTGAATAGCTGGCCGGTCACAGAAAAAAAAACAAAATAAGCGGGAAAGCGGCAATGCGATCTTCATTTGTTTTTTCCATTTGTAGAGTTTTGTCAATACTTCCGTATAGCAGAGATGTGTATTAACTGTTAATTATATTTGTATAACATTGTGTTAATAATTAACACAATGAGTTCATCTGATTCAGGTATGGAAATAGGAGTTCACGTCTGATTTTATAAGAGATAGCGGGCTAAAGCTGAAGTTGTTGATTTATGTAAAATAAAATTTACACGTTTTTTCTTTAGCTGATTCATTGTTTTATTTTTACTTTCATTGTATTCGTAATGAAAAGCACAGTGTTTACCTCGGGTTAAAGACTTATTTAGTCCCTCGAACTATTGGTGCCCTCGCTACGCTCGGGCGCCAAACAACATCTCGGGACTAAATAAGTTACTTTCACCCCTGGGGTAACAATGTACTATTATCACTGCTGTTGGTATTGAGGCGAAAAATGTATGGACGCAGAGCAATGTCCTTTGAGTTACTCATTTTTTTCACTTCAATATCCAACTAAGGGCTAATTACTCTACCGATTTTCATTAGTTTCATCTATGGGTAAATAACGTTGTAAAGTAAATTATTTTTGCATACATATTTTGTAATGACTGCATTTTATGCATAGTGTTGTATTGCATTGTTATTATTGCGCTAAGTGAATATAGGTACACGTAGAATTTGCAGCTTTGTACCTAACGCTTTCTAAACAACTGCTAATACGCATTTCCAACAGATTAAGCGTTAAAAGTACTATCTTTAGTCCATTGTCTCCATGCGCATAGACCACTGATGGTAGGTTTATTGGGCTTTGCAGTATATTCAATCTTTCCCTACTTATACGCCTGTGTAGGGGAGTAGTATGGAGAGCTTCTTCTCACGTTTTCTGTGGTCAGAAGGAGATCGCAGCCTCTCGTTATCATCTTGCTGCCGAGAACACATTCATATGTGTAGGCAGCACCACCATAATTGTTGCACATTGTATTGAAACGTACAATAAAAGGTTATTTACTTACAGGAATATCGTAAGACAGTGGCTATTTTCCCACTGCCAGTCCCGTCTATCCCTGCCCGGTACGGATCGGCGTTCTTGCAGCAGCAACGGTAAAAATATATGAAAGACGTGTCGTTATCGTTTGCGTGTACGTTGGTATTAGGTCTAAATATAGTCCTTGGTCTACATCTGTAGCTTTCTTCCAGATATAATTTATTAGCTAAATTTCATCCAAATTGAGTATATAGTTCACACGTGAAACATTGATAAATAGATCGGCGAGCTTTGGCAATTGTTAAGTTAATAGAGATAGCTAAAATTTATTTGGCATACAAATATTTTGAAAAGGCAGTGTTTTTAATGGTTGTAGTGGTAGTGAATAAATTTTAAAATTTCTCATCTCTTTCTCTTTCTATGCGGGTGCATGTAAACAGCATAAGCAGCTTTCGCGACTTGAGGAACTTGCGTAGGTGACATACATCGTATAAAGGTTCTGCGGCTCGGAGACTTATTATGGATTCCTATTTCCTGGCAGTTTACGCCTTAAATGCCTTTTGTGGGGTATTATGCACGCTTTAAATCAGGATTACAATAGATGTGTAACATTTGCTAGGGCTAGCGCTGAAAATTGACTTGCAATATTTAAATCAAATCAGTAGTCAAGTCAACCCCATCACAGCAGGTACTGTACTGTCTCGAAATCAATTTAAACGGTACCAGTATCGGGTCAGTACTGATGTAAAAACTAACTGGCGCCAGTAACAGAATCAGTTTAGCTATAGTGTGGTGACTTGATAAATCAATCTCTAAAGCAGATATCGCCACGAGATAGCCACGCAAGTAGCCCGCGCTTGCTCCAGCTACTTGTACCGTGTACAGGTACCTTAATTTTCAGCAACAAAATAAACACAAAAATTTTCATACGATGCGACAATTCAACGCGCTCGTGACAAGTAAACAATGCAAACTTCGCATTTGGTCCACAAGCTCCGTGTTTATAGATTTATATTTACGCGCCTGTAATAAATAAGAGGGTCCAGAACCAAACAAGTGGTGTAGATAATGAAACTTTTTCCCGGCAAAGTTGTAAGTTAGCGCACGAATAACAGAGCTACTGCGGTTTTCTCGACCTGAATAGTTTTGCGAATTTCGTCGAACGTGCTACATTACCCGGTTGCTGAATGTTGCATCTAAATAATTTCTGATTAGTGGTCTTGTTTATTAAGTGTCGAATTTTAGGAACTTTATAACGATAAATATTTTTTCACATTCTATTAAATTCTAGAATTATTTTATTTATCACTCTGATGGATGTACAATTATTCTGTTCTATCACAAAATTTTTGATGTACATTGGACTTCGCGTCCGCACTCCAAAAGTGGCACAAGAAAATGTGATCCAAAATTCAAATTCGGTATGATTCAGATCCAATCGCTCGTCATTTGTCGAAGAATTGGTGCAAGCGAAATTGAACTCCACAGTAATTTTAATATGACTTAAATTAAATTGTTTTATATGCATTGACGTATCTGAATTTTTCGGGCCCATTTCTTTTGAAATTTGTATTAGACCCGACGTCCATTTGTTTATAGGTCAATGACTAGAATTGATCGATTGCTTTTTTATCATCATTGTCATTTCACCTTACCGCCCACCGCATAACTGCTGAACCCCCCAAAAAGCACCAACTATCCCGGTCTTGGCAAGCCCCCACCCATCCGCTGCCAGTCACCTTCTTTAATCGTTGTTGTCTGGTTGTGATTTGTGGACAAGAATCGAAATGAAATCATCTGCCAGCCAACTGAAATCATCGACATTGCTCGCAGAATCAGCAAGCCGAGGTCAAAGTGGGCCGTTCATGTCTGCAGGCAGAGGGACGGACGGTCGATAGACCAGACACGTGTTAGAGTGGAGACCAAGACTAGGCAAACGTAGGTAGTAGGATGTCTTGCGACACGATATTTTATAATAATTATAGACAATGTTTAATAAAATATATCCAACAATTATTAGGTAAGTACTTATGTTGTAGTTCTGGTCTTAAATTTTTGATAGCGCTTAAAACTTAAGTTCTATTAAAAATCTGGATATAGTGAATCGAATAAACTGAATAAAATTAAATGTTAAAAACCTTTTTAAAAACAAGCTTTTATTTAAATGCACTAAAAAGAATTAATAAACTTTTACACTAAAACTTTTACTTATAACGTCATTTCACATTTGACACAATTTATATGACATAAAAGCTTGTCGCGAGATTTACTTGTGTGTAGTAACTTAAAAGTACTTAAAAGAGTACTTTTAAGTCTACTTCAAAATTGATCTTATCTACTTCAAAATTGATTTTTAGCTTTAGAAGTACGACATATTGGATTAATAGTGACATCACTTAATTTTTCAAGTTATTCTTAACAAGACCTTTTATTTGATACCCATATTGTAGGAGTGCATTAAAAATAATTGGTCCGCCATCTTGGGTATGCAGCCATCTTGGATTTAGAATGACGTCACACAGTTAACCGTGCATTTTCATCCAAACTGTGTGTATACAAAATTTCGGCTCAATGTTAAAGATATCTACTTCAAAATTGATTTTCAAGCTTTAGAAGTCCGCTATATTGGATAAATAGTGACGTCACATTATTTTTCGAGTTACTCTTAGCAAGACCTTTTATTTGATACCCATATTGTAGGTGTGCTTTAAAAATAATTGATCCGCCATCTTGGGTATGCCGCCATCTTGGATTTAAAATGACGTCACACAATCAACCATGCATTGTCATCCAAACTGAACGTGTATACAAAATTTCAGCTCAATCGGTTAAAGATATCTGCTTCAAAATTGGGTTGCAAGATTCCACCCGAACATACATACATTACAAGTTAAATAAAAGCTTGTAAAAAATAACGCGCATTGTAGAAGGGAAACGGGCAAGTGACCTCATAAAGACAAACGTTAACCTACAATGTTTTTGCCACCATACCCATATTATTTATGGTTTTATAAAGCGGTCACTTTAATTTAAAATATTTACATAACACGTTCGGCGTATAAAATTTTATAACTCTACTTTATGAGCTTTTCAAACTTTTAAAATATATCGCATGCACTATAGCCAGTTGAGCGATATATTTATAATTTTATTTGCTGTTATGTAAACGTACTGTTATTATTGTTATTATCGTTTTTCAAACGCATTTTAATATTAATTAAACGTATTGGTATTATATTGGTATATAAGTGGCATTTCGCAACGGATTCTATACAAAATTATACTCAGCACTTTATTGTTTATTTGAAATGCTATACTATATCATTGCAGGGTGTGTAATGTATGATATAATAACAAATAGTATAATACTCATATTATATGAAGTCAAATAACATAGCTTGTTTAATATATCAATAATTTTCTACAATAATCCGACTTAAATGCTAATAACCTTATAACGCCTATCAAACTATTCGTATAAAATTGATTATATAAAACAATTATACTTAAAAATAATATTCTCTTCTTGTAATTCAAAAAGAATAACATTGTTTTAATCGGATATCATTAAATAGACAAGAACGTTTAGTATAATAATCAATTAAAATAAAAGTCAATTCATATTATATCTTTGATTCATATAATATTTATTTTAAATTAAGTTCCCCATGCGAAAGTGGCGTCGTTCTTTTACCTAATAATTTAATTATTAACAATAATTTTAAAAATGTCATGCAATCGGTACCGCAGGATGGATAACGTGGTCGAGGTAGACCCCGAAAGCGATGGAGTGATGACCTGAAAGGTTTCCAAAACAACTGGTGGGAGCTTGCCCAAGACCGTGAAGAATGGAGAAAGGAAGGGGAGGTCTTTGCCTAGCAGTGGGATAATATATAGGCTAATTAAGATAAGATAAGAAGAAATTTACAAAAGTTATCTAGTAATCTGTATACAGCATGCAAGCATGCAAAGAAACTGCAGCATGGAAGCAAACAGGGATGTAGTATGCAGCATGTATTAGACTACTGCTGAGCGTGGTCTAAAGCCTAACCTTACCGATTTTGTATTTCTCGTGTTTCCAGGATTCTTTTGTAACACGACACCCTTCGCCCACGTATGCAAATCAACATCCACTACGGGTTACCTACCATGAGTTCGACAATTTTTTGATGGCAAACTTTTCGATTACTTTTTTCCTCAACTTCGTCAAACACAGTGGTAGGGTCCACAATGCGACATCTTTACTCTCTCTCTCTACCAAATTAATATAATAAACAAAAAAGTAATAAAAAAACAAAATTTAAAAAAACTAATTTATGAAAAAAATGTTCTACACCCAGTATCGAACCACTGCCACTCGGATTAAAGTCGAAGCTCTAACGCACATGACCAGTTCTGTCCTATATGAAGTCGTGAAATTAAAGACCTCATGTTTTTTGTAATGCGACATGCAATAGATGGAAACTTTCAAAAAAAGAGCGTATTTCCACCCTCAAAGGCCGGCAACGCACTTGTAACTCTTCTGGGTTGCGGGTGTCCATGGGCGACGATAATTACTTACTTACTATCAGGTGATACGTCTGCTCCCCTGGCCCCTATCCCATAAAAAAAGCGTAAAAATTTGTGAATATGTAAAAAAAGTTTCTCTTTAAAAATAGGTCATGAGTTGTTATGTTATTTTATACATTTTTTAAATAAAAAAAAAATTAATCACGCGCACCCTAACACTCGTAGAAACATCCAAATGCATTTTTTAAGATAAATATAGGCATAGGGTGTATGTAAGGGACGACAAACACCATACAGTCCACAACAGTGTATTTCAGTGATTTATAAGATTTATATTTATAAGATTTATTACAGTATAATCAATACAAATCGGATATTTAATTTATCTTGCTGTCATCAAATCAGTTTGTTTTAATTTTTGTTTACACTGAAGGTAGGCAGGAAATTCCCGAAGAGGGCTTTGTGCGGGGACTTTATTGTGCGAAGTTTTTACTGCTCACAGCCCGCCCAGTAATTTTTCGAGGCCGTGCATAAAAATACGAAACTTTACGGGTTACCTTCACCACTCCGGCGTTTGACATTTTAGGCTGAAATCTCGCAATCATTGTTATTGTGTCTCTTTTAATCTGCCTTGCAATTGTTGAGGAAGCTGTAAGATAAATTATTTTTTTTTGCTTTTTACTAATGTAATGTATATCAGCATCGAACCAATGCATGATGCGGAATAAATTTTACTTGCTGTTGGTGACCGTTATAAACATTTATATACAAATTTTATACATTTTCAGTGTTAATCAGAATGTTTTGATCTTGATAATTTTTTTTCATTAAATATCAGTTTAGTTGCCGTACAACATTGTCACAATAAACATTATATTAGTTTAACTGGTAACATATATGACCTGTTTTGAAGTGGTATTATTTAGTGCTCTGTTTTCAACACTTGCTTTAATATACCTGTTTTTAGTTATTACAGAAAAGACGTAAATACGTGCGAAATTGCTAGTGATCAAACTAAAAATAATGTAATAAAAATATAATATTATGTATCCATTGATATGTACATATTTATTTTATTATTTGTATACCTCGCCGCTAACCCTAATTTGAGAACGGTAGAGTTAGGATTTTATTATCATTTGGAGGAAAGAAAGGCAATACTATTATTATATCTTATTACCTACTTTATAATTATTTAGAAAAAGCTATAAAAAATGATGTATTATAATGTAAAATGGATTACAACAGAAGTTTATGACATATTTTAATAAAATTAGTATGAGTATCTGTTTCTATAATGAGATTTTTTATTTGCACGACTGCATAATATTTTAATGAAATGTTTCTCTTAAAATTCATATTGATTGTTTTTCTTGTACGAGGAACAGTTTGTTGAAACACTGTGTGCTACTTAAATATGCACAATATTTTGCCAGCTTGTGCTTAAGAAATGTCATGGTAATAGGTCGTGTTTAAGAAATGTCACGCAGATAGGTTTTGCGTTACACAGCTGTAATTATTCGACTTTCATCTTTTCTCAGATGAAAACTGTGAAATTCATTACTTACGTAGAAAGCCTACGCTTTTATCTCAAAGATGTGCTTTTGTAATCACATTACGCAAATGAGAGCTCGAGAATTCACGGTTGGTTCGAGATAGGGTCGTGATCCCAACAAATGTCTCCTGTACTCGACGACAACTAAATCTTCCTCAGCATTTATCAGTGGTCGCCGAAAATGAAAAATTCACCAAAGCCAACCTCTTTAGGTTTTGAAGGCATTCAGCTGTGACGAGGGATATCTTAGTTGCACTGTCCAACATTTTATAAATTTGACTAGTATCTTGAGAATATCGATTGCTAAGGCTAGGTACCTAACAGTTACTGTTCTATAGTGATGTATAGGGGAGAGTCGGTTATATCGTACCACTTTTTACTTTAACTTAAATATTTCGACTATGAACAGACTTACAATAATTAATGGATATGCAAAATAAAGTTTCATATTTTGCCTTGCTAAGACAGAGAAATCAGTTCCATACGTTTACTCTAACATCGTTAAAAATGCTTTTTTATAAAGGACTGCCATCGGTACGATTTAGCCGACTAGTCGTTTTAATCGTACCACCAAGTTTTTAAATCGTACCATAGGTGTTTAAGTCGTACCACTGAATTAAAGATAGTAAAATTTTCAACCAAATTATTTATTTCTAACTCTTATGTAATAAAGAAACATAATTAATACCACTTAGGTAATAGGAACATTATTTTTAACTCTTAGGTGATGAAGGAACAATGTTATAAACACATCTATAAACTTTCTTATAAGAATAACATGATTGTACTGTAGTATTGAGATCAATCAACATAACTATAATAATAATGAGAAAAAAATGCGAGATGTCGAATATCGCTTATTGTTAGACCAAACATGTGTTTCGAGATGAAGAATGTACTCAGCCAATATATTTTCAGTTTCGACATCGAAGATAACCGGTCTCCCTTTTTGGATTTTTCTATCAACAGCAATCTTATTTAATTCTTGTTTTCGTAAGCCACAATAGCTCTTTCTAGGTCCTCCTTATTCCAATTATAATATTTAATTTCAGCTTTTCGGTCCGTCGTCTATAACAATATAAATACAGTCTGTAAAATATAGGTACTTTTAGACTAGTCGGCTAAATCGTACCAGTACAACTTACCCAACTGCGAGTGGTACGATTTAGCGAACTAGGCCATTTAAAAAAAAAAGCAACAGTCCGGCCTAACCTCAAAACTTAGACACGCAACAAAAACCACCAATAATCTAGTATAAAATTGTAATAGAATAAAGAAAACGGTGTTTCTATAGCTTACCTTGTTTACGAGTCATATCCTTACGAATTTACGACCATATTTGCATTAACTTCAACAAAAAAATGTTTTTTTCACTCACGCGCACAGTTGTCAACTCACATCAATTGCAAATGGCGGGTGGCGGGGGATTGCGCAGGGCCACGATTTGGCGTTACCAGTGTAGAAAAAATTACCCATTAAGTGAGAAATTTAGAAGTGGTACGATTAAAATGGCAGTACGATATAACCAACTCTCCCCTAATTACTTGTTTTTATAATCATTTCAGCAATGTGGAAAATGGATTTAATAAATACATCGCAAACTTCAATCTATAACTTTTTTATCATCAATTAATTAAATTAGCGCAGAAATATGATTGCGCTATTAATATTCACATCATTGTCTTCGTTGTGCTTAACGTTCGGAACCCTTGAACTTCAAAGGGCGATTACATCAAATAGTTAAAGTAAGGACATCCTTGTGAAAGAAGCAAGAAAGCAATATGGTTTTAATGTTTTATGTTGAACCATGTCGAGTAAAGTACTTTTGTGACATTTTCTTGAAATAAAAATAATTAGTATACGTAACAATAAGAAGTCTACAGATTTTGTCGGCGTAGTGGCAATATGGAGCATATAAAGTACGTAAGTCTCGCTTAATCTCAAAAATGGTTAGATCGATTTACATATATATTTGTCTCTTTTGTTTGCTTTAAAATAAAAAAACGTAACGTTTGCTTTAAAATAAAAAAAAACGTTGCGATTGTGCGGGACACGTATATTTCACGTCACAAATATCCACAAATATTTAAAAAGGGTTGATCTGAATTAACTTTCTAGATGGTGCAAAGAAAACAGAATGTCATTGAACACAAGTAAATGTAAAATTATCCGCTTTACAAGAAACAAAAACACTCCTACCCCAGCATACATTGTAAATGGAGAAACCTTAGAAGAAGTTGATAATATGAGAGATCTGAGAGTTCACTAAAAAGATGCGATTTCACGCGCATGTTGATGATATTGCAAGTAAGGGTTTTCAAATGCTGGGTTTTATAATCAGAAATAGCAAAAACTTCAATAAACCATATACAAAGGTTGTGGTGCTATTTCAGACATTAGTTCGATCACATCTGGAATACTGCAGCCAGGTCTGGTCTCCATTTTATGACATCCATGTAAAGTGACTTGAGCGAATACAGAAGAGATTCCTCTGGCACCTATCTTTTCAGTATGGTCAGGCAAAGATTCTTTCTACTTACCAGGAACGTCTCCTATTCTTTAAACTCAACAGCTTAAAAGACAGAAGAACTTTGCTTGATCACATTTTTCTATACAAATTAGCGAATGGATACTTGGATGACTCCCGATTGCTAGAAAGCTTAAATTTCAATGTTCCCTTTAAATTGCCTCGTCCCTCTAGGTACAAACTCTTTTCTACCCAAATGTGCAAAACAAATGCTGCCCAAAATTCAGCCGTTAATAGGTCGCAAAAACAATATAACATTATATGTAAGAAAAGTGATATTGATATTTTTTGTAGTAAATTGCATACCTATAAACGACATATTCTGGACACTTTCGCTTCTAACTATGGACATTTATTGTATGAGTTTTACATAACTTGTAAATATGTAATTAAGTCACGCTTTTTTTTGAAATCTTTAAATTCCCTCGTTTAGAGCCACACGTACGTATTTGTATGCCGTGGTGGCCCATAATTAAGACAGCATTTAGCTTTAAGCATATTTAATATTGTTAGTTATAGTGTTTAATCATAGTTTAATGTACTCGTATGTCTTACTGGTCATCCTATAAAAAAAAATAAGGGGCCTTAATACTTGAATTTAGCACGTATTACGTTAAATGATATCGACAGAATCGCCGAAACATATAAAAAAAATAAACACTATTATACACAAATGAAAGAAGAGTACAATTGGGATTATGACTGAATTCTAATTTTTACGTCTCGTCATTAAATATTAAAATACCGTGGAAAAAGATGCACTCCTGTGTAATTAGAATTAAAATCGGCTATTTGAAGGCGATTAGACAAAAAGAGATCCGACATCAACCGTGACGTAATAGTTGAGTACGGCCATATAAACTCCTTGTAAATTGCCGTTTTGCTAGATAGAGATGGAGAAAAATCTTTAATACCTTATATCTTGGTTGTTTTTATAGTTATTCGAAAACCGATTTTTTCTTTCTGTTTATTATATGAATGAGCTTCTATAAAGGCAAAAAAATTTTTGTCATCTAACCTATTAAAAAGGTGATACATAAATAACTCGATAAACCACAAGAAACTTGGCTTTAATTAGCATAAAAGTAAACATACATTATTATGACAATAATATTATGACAGACAATGTCAAGACAACTTGGCACACTGACACTGATCATAAACTACAAATCCACATAGAGTGGAAGAGAAGGAGATTATATATCATTCATCCCATCTGCATTTTCTTCGAGGATGTAATCATTAAATCGACTAGGGAGCCTTCGAGTTCTCAAAGACTTGCGGGGTACCGGCGGGTCCTGTACTTCAAGTTCTTCATTCGATAAGTCTCCATGGTCTTGAATTTCGACTTGAGGTTCTACATGATTCCCCATCGCATTCTCATCATCGACATCTGCGGAATCTTCTAGTGTCATTGGTTCTCCATCCCCCGGTAGTGGGGCTAGCTGTCTATTTGACACTGTTGATTCCCGGCCATCCGGACGTCTAATATGTGAATAGGTCGGATTGCTTTGGAGAAGCTCTACTTCCTCCACTAGAGGGTCATTTTTAGAGCGGATATTCTTTTTCATAAGAATCGGACCCGGCTTGAGCCATGATGGAATAGATTCACCGACCGGAGTTCTTCGAGGGAAAGTAAAAAGTTTCTCATGAGGCGTTGCGTTAATTGAAGTGCATAACAGGGAACGGACACAATGTAGTGCAGGATTCAAAACAAGTTCCCAGTTTTCTATAGGAAGGTTTTTGGACCGAAGATTTAGTTGTATTGTTCGCCAGAGCGTTCCATTTAATTTTTCTATCTGACCGTTGCCCGCTGGATTGTATGGTGTTGTACGTGAAGCCGCGATGCCATGATTTCTTAAAAATGTTTGCAGCTCTTTCGACATGAAAGATGAGCCTCTGTCGCTATGTATGTACAAGGGTTGACCGAAAACGTAGAAGATCTCTTTGATGCAGTCAATAATTGTTGTTGCAGTCATGTCCTTACATGGGAACGCGAAAGGATATCGTGAATACTCGTCAATAACCGTTAATAAATATTTGTTACGGTTATTTGAAGGAAGAGGTCCCTTAAAGTCCATATTCAGCCTTTCGAAGGGGGCAATAGCTTTTATGAGAGTACCTTTGGCTTTAGCAAAACGCGGCTTAATTTCTGCGCACACCCGGCAAGAAGTCGTCATCGACTTAATATCATTCAGAGAGTAAGGTAAATTTTTGGTTCTTACATAATGGTACATTCGCGTGATTCCTGGGTGTGACAAGGCATCGTGGATTTCTTGAAGTTTGTTGGTACTCATATAGGCGCATACTCTAGATAGGGCGCCTGCAGCAACATTTTCGACTCCCGGTCGGTAGATAATGTCGTACTTGTAGCATGATAACTCAATGCGCCATCGTTCAAATTTGTTATTTTTAATTTTCGAGGCATGTTTTTGATCGAAAATGTGGCTGACCGATTGTTGGTCGGTAATTAAAATGAAGTGACGTGCAATGAGTAAGTGGCGCCATTTTCGTAAGCTTTCAACTATAGCACATGCTTCCTTTTCCACGGCCGCGTGTTTGCGCTCACAGTTTGATAAGGTTCTTGAGAAAAATGCTATTGGGCGACTTCTCTGGGAAAGTGTTGCTGCGATTGCGTACTCAGAAGCATCCGTTTCGACTGTCAAAATTTCTTTATCATCAATAGCTACAAGTGCTGCGTTTTGTATGTCCGACTTGAGGAGACGGAAGCAAGATTGTGCGTTTTCATCTAGCGGGAATCTCATATTATTGACAAGCGGTTGAATTTTTGCCGAAAAATTTTGAACCCATTTCGCGTAGTGTGCAAACAATCCTAGAGCTCGCTTGAGTTCAGCGGAATTGCTTGGCAGTGGGAGCTGTAGTAGTGGTTCTAAGCGGTCCTTGTCGGGTTCAATTTTGTTATTTACTATTGTGTATCCTAAAAGACTGATACGATTTTGACCAAATTTACATTTACTTTCGTTAAGTGTCAGTTTATATTTAGTAACTGCATCCATGAATTTCTTTAAATTCCTGTCATGTTCTTCTTGGGTTTTTCCACATACTGTGACGTCATCGAGGTAAGCGTATGTCCCTTCTAGCTTTTCACTCTCGATGATAAATTCGAGTGTTCGTTGAAACGCAGCTACTCCATTGGTTACGCCAAACGGGATTCTCGTGAACTGGTATAGTTTACCGCATGCCTCAAATGCAGTGTATATTTTTTCCCTTTCTTGAATAGGCACTTGATGATAAGCTGATTTAAGATCAATCTGACTGAAAATATTGAATTTTGCAACTTTGGAAACAATTGTCTCAACATTTGGTAAGGGATATGCGTCGAGATGTGTAAATTTGTTGATAGTTCGAGAGTAATCTATCACTAAACGTTTTCGATGAACCCCGCCGCCAGTGACAAGCACCTGGGTACGCCACGGAGAAATGCTTGGTTCGATAACGCCATCCTGCAACAGTTTCGAAATCTCTTCTTTTATGAAAACGTCATCTTCTTGAGTGTGTTTTCTTGATTTTACAGCAATAGGTTCGATATCAGCTGATAGATGAGTAAAAACTGACGCTCGTGGGACTGTTGCCTCCATCACTGCGATTTGCAATGGTTCCTTCGGGCCGCCGAATTGTAGCTCTAACTTCGAATGGTCTTTGAGTAGATCGTGACCGACGATGACATCCGCACACAAATTGTTGACAATAAGCAGTGGTCTTTGCTTGTAAATGTTTTCATTAATTGTGAGAGTAGCGAAACAGATTCCATCGACGAAAGAGACATGGCTGAGTGAGGCGAGAGAAATAGCTTGTTTGTAAGGTCTTTGTTTAAGTTTTATCATCTGGGCAGCGTTCTTATCAATAAAACTCACGGAACTACCCGTGTCAATTAAAGCGTCGACGCAAGTATTATTTACAATTATACGAATAGTCGCCTTTTTCAGGCTAGACGGCGATGCTGCAGAAAACAATGCTGCGTTGGTTGCATTGTTCATTGGTGCGGATCGACAAACCTTAGAAAAGTGACCTATTTTGCCACAGTTTTGACATTCTGATCGAAATGCTGGGCATTTAATCCTTCGATGGACCTTACCCCCACAAAAAAAAACATTTTAATGACGAAGTAGGGGCGCGTGGGGCTGCGGCAACTAAGTCGGGACTCTCTGCTGAATGACTTGGCTGTGACTCTCTGTCTTGTGTTTTTACAGTACTGAGTACTTGTAATTGATCGTTGTGACAGCCAATTATTTGGGAATCCCTATGAGCTGTTTCGAAAATCATAGCTTGTTTGATTGCTTCAGTCAACGACAGGGTTGGGTTTTCAAGAAGTCGCTCTTTTATTTTTGTTGAAATAATCCCAGCTATGAATGCACCCCGTATGGCCTGTTCCTCATGTTCAGTAGCTGTAACAGATTTGAAACCACAATCATGTGCTAGTAGGCGCAATTCTCGGCTGAAGTCTGAAATGCTTTCATCTTGCCTTTGTTTTCTCGTAGCTAGTATATGACCGGCCAGAATTTCGTTCTTAGACTTAGTAAAAATGCTTCTAAGTACCTCGATAGCTCCAGTGTACATGTGACATTCTTTTATATAAGCGTAGTTGCTAGCAGATAGATGATTCGCAAGTAATTTCAGTTTCACGGAGTCTCCAGCAGTCATTCCTGGCGGAGATTCTGCCTCCAGAAAGTTTTCAAAAGTGTAAAGCCAGTGCGTCCACTTTGTGTCAACATCTACACTACTCGGATCAGCTTCAAATTTGTCGGGGCGGAAATATTTGGCAAGAAAGTTCTCGGTCGATTTTTCAGTAGACATTTTTTTTTATAATTATGCTAATTAAATTGATACATAAATAACTCGATAAACCACAAGAAACTTGGCTTTAATTAGCATAAAAGTAAACATACATTATTATGACAATAATATTATGACAGACAATGTCAAGACAACTTGGCACACTGACACTGATCATAAACTACAAATCCACATAGAGTGGAAGAGAAGGAGATTATATATCAAAAGGCACCTCTTCCAGGCCACCCCGAGTGACAGAAATACATAGAGCACGGGGAGAATAGTGTAGAAATTGGAAAAAAGACAGTTTGTGTGTTTGGCAACCCATTGTCGTGTAAAAATCAAAAGTTATGCGTGGTGTTGACTAAGGCCTAAACACCCTAACTTAAGGTAGTCTTAAGCTCCTTGATGGGGACGTATATGTCAGCTGTGATGTTCACACACAACATTACATTTTTTATGAAGTCGGTGCGGATGATCGATGGTCATGAGTTAAAATTTGGCACCGACTTCTTGACAATAAAAGGCTTGATTTGTAAAATACAGTACACCATGAAAAAACATAAAAAAAAGATGACTGCTATCACAAAATGAAAAAAATATAAAATAAATGAATAGTAAAAAAAATTTTTTAAAACATACTTTTATTTAACTTTAATATTACATGACACAACTTTTTTTGATAATATGACGGTTTGTCGCAAGATTCAGGCAATCGTACGAAGTTGCGTGCTAAAGCTAGTAATATTTTATTATTGTAATTGAGGCAATTTAAATGAGAAGAAAAGTTACTTTTGAATTTTCTTGTTAGAAGATTGACTCTACCAGAGTTTAATATTTTTCATATTTTTACGAATTTAATAATGGTTTTTATGGGAAATTATTATTATAATCTGTTGTTATATACTATCATAATGACTATTACATTACAGCGCTTTAAAAAGCAACACCGACATTTTCCCATAAGTAGTTGAACATTATACATTCAAAGAAAAAGAAAGACAAAATAAGATAGCGATGTCGCCACTTGAAAAGCTGTGATGTTATAGTTATTGCGGTAGTTATCGAGCTTTATATATTATAGATATAGTCGTTTTTTATATTATCATTTCGTGCAAACAAAATAATATAATGATAAGGATTTATAGTCGTTTTTTTATATTATCATTTTGCCAAAACACGATTCTAGCTAATTCTGTTGAAAAGGAAAAAAGTTGTAGATTGAAAAGCTTAAAAACGTGGGATATAGTATAAATAACAGTAGTAAAAAATATGCCTCACGTTTTTAAAGTTCACCTGTAAGCGTGAATAATGGAGGAGCTCCCTCGGGTCATCTCAGACCCCAGAAGAATTATATTATCCCGTCAGGATGAATGAAAATTTCTGTATTTGTATTAAACTTTAATCTACATCTTTATATTTGTGTTTGAAGTCAATAAGATGCCAAAAATTTATTGCATTTGAATTTTTGAATGTAGAATTATACGAGTACGAGGTACCTATATAATAATTTCTAGTATAATTCAATTTTATAATAATCTTCAGTCTTAAATGTTCTACCACTGGAACGGTCTTATTAGAGCGCACCCTTCGAAGCACATGATTTTAATTATAATTCTGCTTTATATGTGTACAGCTCGATGTATAAGTGTAGCGCAATTTTTCTTCTATGAAATTGCTGTTTTGACCGGCTCTCTATAGGCATAAAATTCATTGTTTTAATAGTATTAAAATCTATAAGCTCGAAACATAGAACAACTTAACGCATTATTTTGCAAAGCATAATTAATATATATTATATATAAATAATATATAAATCACAGCCAATAATACGTTTACGCAGGATTTCAAAGTATAATACATAAACAATAAGATGCTTTTAAGTTGTTTGTTATTTTGGAAAGTTTGGCAGGCATGCAAGGAAGCATACAAGCAACTTGCAAGTAAGCTTGCAAGTAAGCATGCAAGCAAGTAGGCATGGCATAGCTTCTGTCAAAGCTCTGGCGCTGCGGGGTTCCAGTGGTCCCACGTGTAAGGTCGCAGATGGTTTTAAAGCTCGCAGCTTCGTCTTGCTGACCGGACTCGTCCATAGAAATCATGGATTTCATTAATTATGATTTTGGATAACTATGCCTCATAAAATTTATGCAAAGAAAAAAATATTTACGTTAGTGTTATGCTATGCATAGTGAGTTAAGTCTTTTTTATGACAAACAACATTATTTGAAAGCAAAGGTCCCGTTTTGTCCACTCTTATGTATGTTTATTATAGAACCTCCTATTAGAGACCTCGTACCTCCTGTTTATTGCAGGAATTCTTATCAAGTTATGAGTCCTCCAGTATGTGTTCCGAGTACCCAGTCAATATTTAAAAAAAAACATATTTTTAATCAATATGAATACTTTAAAAGTCGTTTCTTTTATGAAATTGTAAAAGATTAAACAAATTAAAAACGACTTCCTCTGATATTGATATTTTAAGTTCACTATTTCTCACAAATAAATCCAAGCTGAAAGCTAAAATAAATTGTACTCATTACCATTTAGCTGGTTTGGCAGAAGTCCTGCGCTCGCCGGCGACTAACCCTATTTCCGGCTACGTGCTACGGTTGCTACGTCGTAGTCCGTAGTCTGCAACTGTAGCTCGTAGTCTGCATAGCTTGAAGTGCCTCCATTGCGAATAATTGTTCACTTTGCTTTTTTATCTGACTTACCGGATATGTAGGTCGAGTGGGCGTGCATTCGCTTGGGATATTCTCTACAGATATCACAATAGGCACAATTACGGGTGGCTCACCGCAACAAGAGTGGGTTTTAAAAGTAGTTCATAGCCGTTACCTGAATTTTCAATATTGTTAGAACGAAACACATATTTTGTCAAAATAAAATATGGTGTATTAATAAATAGGTAGTGAATATTTTCAAAATGTTAAATTATGAAATATTTGTGTAAACATATTTGATGAATGTTTGATTTTTTTATTTAAACCTCATAAAGCGTCCTTTTTGTAGTCGTTTAAAAAGAAATGCTCGTCAGAGGTAATAATAATAAAAAAACTGCTGAAATAAACTATATTTAGGACACGATAAATGTTTATATTAATCATCCATTACATAGTTGACCCGTTTCGTTTTGAATATTAATTTCAATAGAGTACATCGTCTTATCTTTCAACTGCATGTCAAGCGGGTGTCGGATTCCATAAATTGTAATAAAATTTCTTGTCATATGTCCAAGTCTATCGAATACGAAACGTGGAATGCATGGGGAGTGAAATATTAAATATATTACCTCCATCAATGATAATAGACACGCGCGAGTCAAGCTGTAGAGTGGGCTCCTTAAGGCTTATGGTCGAGGTAAATGATAAATGATTGGGAGCGTTTCGTGCCATTATATAATGAAACGAGCTATGACGCGGACGCGGACAGCTCAGCCGCGGCGAGCAGTGGCCACACTGGTACTGGCGACTTTTTAAACTCTTAAGACTTTTCTTTCAGCCGATAGTTTATGCGATCTGTGAGACCGACTCAGTCAAACTATTAGTCGAAAGGGTATCTGAAGTCTGCGATTAATACTTCCATCTTCATATTTAGCTTTCTTTGCAACACCATCGCATCCGACACTCAGAGCCCTCTTAAGTGTCAGATAAGTGTCAGATTAAGAGAATATTAAAGGCGAGAAAAATAACAGACTTTTAAATCCACCACCACTTATAACAAATGCTATTATAACCGGAACTGAAAATTCTCATGAATCTAAGCTTTAGCGGTTGGCACAAAAATGTCGGTATCAATTAAAAGCGGGGCGAGTGGCGGCGGCCAGCGGCTGTCATCCATCACGCGGGCGGCGTCTGACGTGAACAAATGAAGTGCGATTTGATCCAACGCGCTCTCAGATCCCGTATTCACCCACAACTTATGCAGTCACCAAGAAAAACAAAGAGCCACCTCATTAGGATGGCTAAAAAGTCTGATGTTTTATTCAGGCGTGAGTCTCGGGTACGGCTGACCGTAGTGATTTAACTTTTAAAACAAGTGACAATTGCTCGAATCAAAACGACTTTTAAAATAATAGACGGAGTAGTCGACTTGGAAAGCAATTATTACGGACTGTTATTAGACAAACTGCCGATGTTTATGTTTCTTAGATATGCAACAGGAGGTTAACGAGTCACTTAATCTACACTATTATTATATAGATTTGTATGTATGTAACGAAAAAACGGAAAAACTATTAGATCGATTTCAAAAATTCTTTCACCATAAGAATGCTTCATTATCTCTGATTAACATAGGCTGTAAAGAATAAACTCAGAAACTTCTGAACCGATTTTAGTTTATACAAGGTTATTTTTTAATTACCAAAAAAATGTTGTATGCTTGTTTAGACAAGCTAACTGAACAACTTTCACTATGGGACCAACTTTGATATCGCAAAAAAATCAGCTGTTCCACACAAATGTTCAACATTCACAGAACCTAGATGTATGGAACAGCTGATTTTTTTGCGATTTAAAAGTCGGTCCCATAGTGAAATTTGTTCAGTTTGCTTGTCTGAACAAGCACACAAAATTTTTTTGGTAATTAAAAAATAACCTTGTATAAACTAAAATCGGTTCAGAAGTTTTTGAGTTTATTCTTTACATAAATACATACAAATTTTTCCCTCTATAATAATAGTATTGATAACAGCAATCTGTCAAACCATAGTAACAACTAGTCTTTTGACAAAGCTTTCCACTTTGTTCCGTTACTTGCGACTTGGATCCCAAAACTTTCTTACGGCTTTTTTGAAGTCCACCCATCGCTTGACCTGTCTGGCTCTGCTTTTGGTACTTAACTGTCCGTGGGACACCATTCTGTAATAGCTCTAGTACATTTTCCCTTTTCTGTCTTAACTGTGTCCCGTCCATCTGCATTGTAATCTCCTATAGGTTTTACAAACATCTTGAACAAAATTATGTTGTTGCTCTTTTAGGGCCCATGTTTGGCACCCTGTTAGCGTTGAACGCAAAAAGTGCCACTTTCTAGATATATAAAAACTGGCATTGTTCCATTTCCTGAATAGTGTTAAAATATAAATTTGAAACGAAATAATGCAGTATTAATTTTATTTAGCAAAGCCTTATTTTGTTAAAAGTTAATGGCATAAAATTTGAAGCACACGCCAAAAATCCCGATTTAATTGTTACAGAAGCTCTCTAAAAATATTATTTCAAGATTTGAATACCACATTATTGGCATGATTTTAAACCCGTTGATTAATAACTATACCAAATTTCAGCTTTCTAGCCAGTTACTCAATACGAGTCCGAATCAAAAAAAAACAGGGACGTAACGTAACCTAAGTTAATATATAAACAGCATTTATGAGCGGCTGACCGTTGAAAGAAATTTCAAGTGCCCCATGATTTACTTTTTTTGTCTAATGAATGCCCTAGATCAGCGGTTCTCAAACTGTTTTGGTGACGGAACCCTTTTGGTAAGCAAAATACTTGACGAAACCCTACAATAAAACAATAGTTTTTAAAAGTGTATTGTTTATTAATTAGCATAATAAAAGTACGACCAGAGAGGGGTGTTTTGATTTTTTTCTGAATTATTGCGGAACCCCTACAGGGGTATCGCGGAACCCTAGGGTTCCGCGGAACACACTTAGAGTATGGCTGCCCTAGATTGATGAGGAGAGTGGTGTGGTGACTGATACATAGGACCTACCGTATTATTTTTTAGCTTATAGCTGTCTGAAAATATTTTTTTAAATAAAATTCAACCAATATTTTTACCCGTAGAATTAACTTTAGATAAAAAGAAACTATTATCAGATCTTGTGCTTTAACACGTTGTAAAGTTGACTCTACACCTAAAGTATGTACCTATCGTACATGTAAGGTTAGAGCATCAAGAAATACAAATCTATTGCTTTAGTTCAGTAATGGTAGAGGTTCCGTGCATAAGAATCCCAACACAAAGTAACTTTATTTATATGCAGTCTCTCCGAAGTTTCTGCATAAATATTACGACATCCACGCAAATAACAATTTTCGTGTCAGGGATGTAAATGCAACTTTCTTCTTCTATTCATTTAAATTTTTGCTTTTACTGGGAAATTATATATTTTTATTTTACTTTGCTATGTGCTTAATATCACACTATATTATGTGCATAATAACGTATGTATAATAATTACAAACGTGCTGATTCATGTATTTCAAACACAATAGATTTTTTGACAGTAATGTCGAGTTTTCATAAATAGTCGATTTTTTATACATCAAAGTTGGAAAACAACTATACCGCCCTTCTGATGGAAAGTGGTAACAGAGATGTTGCTTTTGTGAGATTCGCAGCAAATCTGCAACTCCCACAAGAACCACAGTGTACGTTGCCAACTTGTCATATAGGATGTAACGTCACGGTATATCCAGTAATTTCACTGCCATATTTCACTGTCTTTCAAACCGGAACACAACAATGCAAGCACTTCTGCTTTGCGGCAGATATAGGTAAGACGGAGGCACCCAGGCAGGCGACCCTGGTACAGAGTCTCCCTCCGATGAATATGTGCATTATTCTTCTTATAAAGATGCAGGTCACGACCGATTAGGTTTATTGTTACTCATTAAAATATAGTTCAAACTAAAGATTAAGGGCTGATCTAAGCATCGAAATTATAGTGCCGAAGAAGTAATATAAATGTAGAAGATGAAAAAAGAGCGTAATTTTTAACGTAACTCAACTTTGGTATGTGTTGAAACAGCTCCAAATTTGCACATGCTTTTTGCAAATTCTGATTCAATTTTCGGTAAAATAGGGCAAAAGTGAGAACTATTGAAAATTTTAAATGTTTATTCCATTGCATCAAATGATTACAAACGGGGAAACTGGAGAAAAATTTACCGATATTTTTCACCACAACGTAATGTATACTATTTCTCCTACCGTTAGTTTAATGAAAGTTACACAGGCGTCTTAGTACCTACTCTCCAAAATCAAAACACTATTACACAAAGTAACAGTGTTAGTGTTAATTCGACACTACGACATTTGAATGACACAAGCAACTTTTTCTCAAACTTACAGTTAAATTTTTTGCATCTTCTTTACATAGCATAAAACAAAGTCGCTGCCGCTTTCTGTACGCTTAGATCTTTTAAACTGCGCAACGGATTTTAATGCAGTTTTCAGCAATAGATAGAGTTATTCAAGAGGAAGGTTTATATGTATAACTAGCGATTCACCCCGGATTCGCACGGGTAAGAGCTAAATATAAATTATCCACGCTGGCAAAGCTGCGGGCGGCTCGCTAGTTTCCAATTTATGATTACAAATATGTTTTTACTAGTTTCTTCATAACAGCTCACATACGTCCCCATCGAGGGGCTCGAGCCTACCCCATATTAGGGTGATTAGGCCTTAGTCAATCACGCTGGACTGGTCGCCTTCACATACACCATGGAATTTCTTCGCAAATGTATGCAGGTTGCCTCACGATGTTTTTCTTTACCGTTCCATAGTGTACAGACAAATGTACATAATATGAAATTCGAAACGAAAAACACATTGGTACGTAGCGGTCTCGAACTCCATACCTCCCGATTGGAAGGCAAGTGTCGAGTTCACAGCGCAGTTTGGTTACGAGTACTACATATGAAATTATTCATATTAAAATTGTATTATCTTTGAGAATGTAATCTGAAGTTTTCAAAACACAATATTTTACAACCTGGTCCGTAACATGAGGATTATCTTTGTTTGCGTTTAGCTTTTACTTAGCTTAAGTATTTGCAATGCCAAGCGCATTATTATTAAATGCTAAAAAAACTTATAAACATGAGCTTAGCCGCAGCGGAAGCTCTTTAAATCATTGTGACAAAACGAAAGATTTTCCTTTTCAGATTATGGAATCAGATATCCACGAGACTAATCGAAATATCAGTGTGATGAATATTTTATACAACCTTTTAGCATTTCCTACATGCATTATATATTTCCTATATTGGTGGATAGGCGAGCTTGGCATTATTTATAACATTACTTACAAACATTGACATTATGCTGATTCTTTGATCTCGAAGTCTAAGTGGGTTTGATATGTATCGTGTAATTATAGTTTTGGGACCGCCTATAGATTAATTTACGTTACAGAGATTTATCTCTAAATAAGTTTTACATAATTTAACATGTATTATTTATTTAACACAAGTAGCAGTGGGTTGTACATTGCCCGCAAGACTGATAGCTGTTTAGGCGGAAAGGTCGTCGAGGTTAGGTTTAAGATCTTTGGGGAGGCATCTGTCTGCCAGTGGGCGACTTTTGGCTGATGATGATGGTGAAATGTAAATATAGAAATTTTTATCTATCATTACTATTTTTACTCTCTTAGAAATGGACATAGAGCAAACATGTATGATTGTACGTTTTTATTATCTGTTAATGTCCAATTTTTTTCCACGGTTTCATCCGTTCCTTATTTGAACGATACCTTTTTATAATATCAAGACATATTTATGTCACTTCACATGATCTGCGTCCGTTTGTCGATGGTATTCTCAAAGTACCGATGAATTTTTAAAATATCCGATCAGATTTTTAGAGACCGTCTCTTACATTGAAAATGGAAAAATATCTTAGAAACATAGTTATTACATATAACTGTCAGAAACTATTCGTAAGTTACAATTTGATTTTATTCGGTATCAAATTTTAAATTTAGCAGCAGGTTGCCGCTCTCCTTTTAGGAGCATTGAAATCCTTACATGGAAATTGAAATACATATGCAGAGCAGCTGCGGATGGGGGAACAAGCAAAATAAAATTGAGCGGTAATTATTATCTTGACGTAATGTGATGAGAGTTGGCGGCCGTCCACGCTCTCAGCTTATTTCTGTTTACGCGAGGTCCCACGAATAGTGAGTTCTCACATAAACTCATCATCCTCATCGATCTGCCACCGGTGATAAGATTTAAATCACCAGTAGGGAAGTAGCTTTAATAAACTTAGTTGGATATTACCACAATGTAAATTATTGATGTCGTCAAACATTGTTTGGTGGAGTGGAGTTACATTATTTTTATTATAGGTATTGCCATTGTACAGTTATTGATCTGATTGAAAAAGTGATGAATATTTAAAAGCTTTGACAGGCAGACAGGTGAACAAGGATATTTATCATCTAAAAGGGATTTCAAGAACAAAAAAATCCTACTCAAATAGAAATATATAGTAATCAATAATTGGTGGAGAAATTTTAGACTCAGGGGGAAAATGTTTGTCGCAATTTTAGGTACGGGGTCGTAGGTTTTCACACGATTCGAGATGCGCTCCAAAACAGAAAGAATGCCATTTCCCTGGAAGCTGTCCTCAGTTCAGGCCCGTAGAATTGTAGCGGGTGATGAAGTGCGATAGGCTGCGATGTAATGTTCCAGAAGCGATGTAGATCTTCCGTTCTATGGAGTTAGTCAGCAAGCCTGTGAAAGAAATTCCGTGAAGAAACTTCCGCGTAGAAACACTGGAATGCCATATATTTAGGCGTTCAGCAAAATTTCTTATTACTCAGCCATAACTGTGACATCAAATTTCATTGGCGTCATAAGCTATTTTAGTTTATGGGGAGTAGAATCTACTTTAAATTATGATTTTTCATGAAGCAGGCATAGCATTTCACATGGATAGTGAAAATTATTAACTAGGTTCGCTAAAAATTAAAAATATTAAAAACCTTATTTCAATAGTTATCATTACATAGTCTTTAATTATTACATTGTAATAGTTAACAATCACTCAATACAGCATTTTGAAACAGTATAAATAACACATAATTGTTATAACTGAAATTCTGTAGTAGGTTTTTAAAAATATGTAAAGTCAGAATCGTAATAATAACACAATTAATATCGAGCACAAAATACAATGGATAGAAAACGAAATAAGTATTATGATGATGCATAAAAAGAATACAACGTAGATTAATTGATAACTCTCACCCAATGCTTTCAAGATACAAGTACAAATTATTTAATCAAGGAATTACAGTATGACCACTTTTATAAGTAGCATCGGCAATATTCGGCTGCGTAGAGGAGAATAACCTAAATCAGAAAATGAGACTTCTGCGCAGGTATTACGGTGTTTCTTATAAATGTGGTACTACTGTAATGTCTAATAAAATATTTAGCATTAAATTTGAAATTTTTCAACTATTTCAATAGTAAGCACTTGCACTTTTCACTTGCAAGAAATGTAGTCTAGTCTCCAGTTGCGCATGATTTAAAGAAGGAACATTCTTGGCCAATCATGCCTTTTTACAATGCTTTAAGTAATTGAAATGAAGTCATTAGATTTGAGGAGTTACCATAGCCACGGAGTAATTGAATGTTTTGATATAGTTTTAGAAATATTTATTATTATTGTACACGCCTATTGAAACACGTTTGCCTTTGTTCGTCGTAGTAAAAGATAATATTATCTATATACCAGTGTTATGGCTAGGATTGTATCATATTTCATATAATATATTTGAAATGATACATTAAATTAAATGATATTATTAAATTCCAAACCCATTTTAAATGTTATTTGTTATTCGCCCTTGTTATTTGTAAAGAGAAATCTTATTACATAATGTGAAATGTATTGAGGTGTGTGGGCTGCTAGAGGGTCCCAGACGACTCGGAGAGTTAGGTAAGAGGTCCCAAGGACTCTTCGAAAACGCGACAGGTTTAAGCTGCCTTTTGTTAGAAACAAACCAATTACTGCTAAAGCCCCGGTTATTACTGTTAAAAAGAGGGCCAAGTCATGTCCGCGATGCTGCGAGTTTTTGGGCTCGAAAACCTAATAGCACAATTTGTGCTGTTGTTCGGATATTCTATCTCGCTATGTGCCATTATTTCGTTAAGTAGTTACATATTGTGCTGCTAAAACCATCTTATGTTGTAGCCCAGTGAATAAGTTTCGGATTCTATAATATTTTTGGAAAGTTAAATAGCTTCTTCACACTGGCCGCGACAGTGAAATCATATTAATATTAAAAATGTGACTGGTTGTATGTAATTGCATCATTATTACCTCATGTTGGACTTTGACTGCATGAAAATTCACAGTTTACTTCCATGGAATTATTTTGTGTTACTTTATCATATTTTCTATGCTGGTTCTATGGTCCAGTTCTTTTTGTTTGTATTTGTTGGTAGTTGGACATCTTACCTTGCTTGGCTAGCTGTCCTAATTTTGTTGCCGCAATAACAACGTTAACATCCTTACAACTCGTCATTATTACTTATTACTCCTTACCCAGTCATTTCAGTGCTATATCTTACCATTCAAACCGGAACACAGCAATGCAAGCACTGCTGCTTTGCGGCAGAAATAGGTAAGACGGAGGTACCCATGCACACGACCCTGGTACAGAGTCTCCCTCCGGTTTCATTGCTCCCTTGCATTGCCGTGTTCCGGTTTGAAGGGTAAGATATGGCACTAAAATTACTGGGTACCGTGACTTTACATCTTAAGTCACAAGTTGGCAACGTACACTGTGGTTCTTGTGGGGGTTGCAGTTTTGCTGCGAATCTCACTGGAACCACATGTATTATATAGGTGACTGTTACCACTTACCATCAGGTGATGGGCAGTTTCCTTGTTTGCCAACTTAATTGCAATAAAAAATGCTCGGTGTGGACGTACGCGGGGCCCCTTAAGGCGCATAGTGCTCCCAATGACCTTGCGTCGATCGTCCCGCACTGATTACATAGGAGTGAGTGAGTGAGAGTGAGAGGAATATTCAAGCAAACGTTTACGCGTAAGATGAATTATTTCAATAAAAAAATAATAAAGGCGAATAAGAAAAATCTAAAAAGACCATCCCCTAGAATATTGTTTACTTTATTTATTGAAATCGAAAGTATGTGATTTAACCTAATATTTACGAAGCGATTAGGTTTATAGTCTTAAAATCGAGGCATGTTTGGATCACATTTTAACCAAGTTTTAATTATTTTATCAAAAAATTAAAAAGACCATCCTCTAAAGAATGCGTTGAATAATAACATATCTTTTTTAAAGATTTTTTCATTCAATATTTACGAAGAGAACCGGTTTTGTCTGCAGTGATTTTTTATGATTGACGTTACTATGCGCCTTAACAGCTTTATTGAAAACTCAGTGTCTTAAACAATATGCGGAGATTCTTCACGGCTGATGAGCTGTGCTATACAAAACACAAGTAAGGTCTTGTATAGAATATTGCTCACACCTCTGACTGGCTTCACCAAATACTTACTCGATGATTTAGATACGTGGCAGCGGTGCGCAACATGCACCATTGTTTATGTTAAGGTGACTAGCAACCTCGAACCTTTCCAATTGCGTCGCGATGTTGCGTCACTAAGCGCGTTATATCGCCTTGACCACGGTGAGTGTGCTGAAAAGCTTTTTTCCGTAATCCCACCCGCGCCTGAAAAAAGCACATTAAGCTGCAGATGTAAATATTTCTTTGAATTTCCCAGTTAAGTTCACCGAAACAGTGAAGTCAAAATCCCAATCTAACTATTAGGCATTAACATTTTAAAAAACTGTATAATATAGAAAACCATATTGTCTATTCTCCATTTTTTGGATTAATATGTCAATACGAAAAATTAATATTTAATTAATATTGGATATTAGAAATTTTCACATTACAATTAAAAGTGCGCGAACGATGCGAAGCGACAAAACACTTTTATATCATTTTATACAGTTGTAACATATGGTTCTACATACGTCAATGTAACTGTTGCAGCTGAACATTTTTGTATAAAAATTACACATACTTTTTCGTGTACAGTTACATAAAATATATTTAAGTGAACGGTACTATGTTCTCGTCTTATCTAGAAATACTTTGTAAGACAGTGTTAGTGTTACTTTGCATGCAGCACGCTAGAGCTTCACATATTTTTATTTTGTCGTCTTCGTATTCAAATATTTTATAATAATGTTTGTACAACATTATCCTTGCATACACGTATCAGGCTAAAAACGGTATTTTAAATAGTACATATACTGCAGCCAGAAAAAGGTCGATTAGTCTATACTGGAAAACTATGGGAAAATTGCTCAAAAGCTTTTAAGTGAAACTAACAAAATGAAAAACAAATGTTGGCTCAGTCTATCAGTGATCGCTGAAATTGTATTTGTCTCTGCCGTTAGTTTTGTTCAGCATATAAGTGTGTACACAGCGAATGGGATGGTTGCTTTTAAGGTAAATTAACGACTGGCCCCATAAGCTTGGCGTGGCATTGTGTGATGGTGTTTAGGCTGACTCGAACAGTGCGTGTAGATGTACCTTCACCTCATGAAAGGTACTCAACTAATAGATTACGAAATAAATTCCCGACGGCTTAATGGCTTTGTCCTAATTTATTTAATGTGGAGAGGATCGGGTGACGCTAATTTAATTGTAAGTGAATTAAGGCCACCTTCGAGAATATTGTGACCCACCCGCAGGCTGAGTAAGCAATAAATACATCACAGAGCGTATACGTAAACGCTTCCGCGTAATATATTTCCTACGACTAGAGTGAAACACTTGACAACAGAGAGAAATTTATGAGCCATCGGGTACGTATGAATACGAGCAAATATTTTCATTGTGACACAGCCAGTTCTATTTGCTATTATAAGCGGAAACACCTGATGAATTCGAATTAAGAGTTGCCGAAAGAAGGGTAAATTGATCACGAAGAACTATATTGGTAGGATAATGGATTGCGATTCATTCATCCGAATAAGCAGTAATTGTATTTTGGAAAAGGTGAAGGTGTATATCGTCTCAGTCATTAAGTGCGAGGTCGAGTGTTACCCTTTTCAAAGAAGTAGGTGCGCTTGTCGGTAGGCGGCTGAATTATTTAGCAGCCGTCTGCTTGCTTTCGCGGTGATGTTCGTCACCAATTCGCTTGAGATTTTATAGAAATCATATTACCAAAGGTCTTTGAAATGTACTTAGTCTACCTCTCGGGCTTCGGATGATGTATGGAATCGAATCACGAAGTATATGCCAGAATCGTCAAAAATAGTAAACACGTTTTTACAATTCTAAAGTAAAGGTAGAGTATTAAGTTTTTAATAATTTTGTTACAGTAATATATCGGCAGCCCACCACATAAAAATCTTTGTATCGCAGTACAGAATAGGATATTTTGAATTCATTGGTATTGATATTATGAGACTTAAAGGGGCACCGATAATAATAATATAAAAATTGGCTGGTTTATAGATTTTTGAGTCACATCCATTCTAGCGATACTTATAACGAGGCTTGCGCCAGAATCTTTAATGTGTTAATTAAACCAAAATAGTAGAGGGTGCCAAATACCTTTTGGCTGCAACCATCATTTAAATGAATTGGCACCTTCTGATATTTTAAACTTAAACAAAAATGATAAAACGTATGACAAAATGAGCATGGTGGCGTAAGTTTCAAGGTCGGTACGAGTTATATTGGAATAACGTGCCAATTTTGAAATAACAATCTCCTTTTAGTGCCATCTTGTTTTGAAGGTTGGCAATTGGTATGGCAATTTCAATGGCATAAGTTCTTTAGCCGTGATGTTTTCGTCTACGTCGAGTTCTTGATTTTGGAAAATAGTTTGCATCGCATTGTCTTGCATCGCATTTTATGACTCAGGTATTGCAGTTTTCCTGCTTTAAACTCTAAGATCACTGTATGTATGTTACTAAGCACATAGGTATTTCGCACATGAGTTTCCTAATAAATCCTTAAAATCCTACCCACATTTCAAAGGTTTGGAGTTGATGCTATATAGTTAGACGGAGAGCACATAATATCGAACTAAACGTGAATGTAGTGCGAGTCTCCGCTCGAAAAAGATTTCCTTTATTTTTGGAAGTGCCTCGCGCTTGCTCGATTCTGCATTTGATCTCTAGTGCATTATCACTTTTGTTTTACCATTATTTCAAAGCTGTGCCATTTATTGTCAAGAGGAACACGAGCCTATTGTATATAATATGACCATGTATTTAAAAATTTTGGATGATACCGGTCGGATTGTCAAGCAATAAATATATTTGTTTTTATCTAGAACTAAGTAACGTATCTTAGCTCACTAATATTCATGATGTCCAAGACAAGCATATTTATCTCCAACAATGCGTTTTGAGCTAAACATCTTAAGATTTAGATATCCACAAAAAGGAAAATCTTTATGAATTGTATTGTTAATTGTAAACTTTCTCGACTAATTGGCATTCCTCAATATTCATAAATTATCTTAAAAAAGCTAAAGCTACTTTTTGTGCTATTTTGTGTATTTATGATATCGTGGGTGGTTTATGAACATAATATCATTGGGTTTTCTCTCCCAGTTGAGTTTAAATTGTGATTCAGGGAATATAGGGTAGATTTTTAAATCCAAACCAGTATTATGGTAAAAAAACATATAGCATTAATAATACATATTTCCTGTGAAATAAAGACTGTTTTTGCGAAATACAAAAACGTGTTTGTCACGGATCACATTATTGATCGTTTTCTGATAGTAAACGACTTTTATTATATGGAGTCTTTTTTATTGCATCAGTGATATAACTGACACCACTGAATCTATCCTGTAAATTGGCTTCTTATTCTAATTTAACCCGGTAAAGATTAAGATAAAAAATATTCATTACAAAATGGGGAGCTCGACACTTTTCTATATTAACACGAACAAATGCATATTCTCCCATTCTGTACATCGGAACATAAGTTTTCATGTAATGGGTTTTTGATCTAATAAATAATATCTTTTGCTTTACGGTTGACATTCGCTATTGATGACATAACGCGAAAAATGTGTATATCTAATTAGTAAAGAACTATTTTCTGACACATAAATATAAGTATACTCACCATAAACATTGTTGTTATGTTATAAAAAACATTTTCGTTCTCACCCATACCTTAACCGCGGCTTTGAAGCGGCATGTTAAGCCGCCATATCACTCCGATATGAATATTATCTATAACATACATAAGAGCAACCGCTTTGAGGATAATCACCAAGCAAAGACAACATATAATAACAAACTATACCTAACTGACGTTCAACGGCTGCGATGGATTCCTGTCTGCGCTCGTCATTCCTGCTACGAACTTAGGATTCAGCGGTTGTTCCGTAGGTCGAACGTGCCGCACGTCGCTCACATATTCCCCGGCTAATTTGGGATGTTTGCTCTTGTTCGGCAAACGAATTACGCTTACAGAACACGCGGGGTGAGAAGTTACCAACACAAATAGTGTGACATGACAGCAGGTATCGCATTGTCAATTTTTAGACCTGTTTAAAACTGCTTAATGTCTAATAATACAGATCCCGTCCTTCGTTATGCTGCGATGAAATTGCCGGAATATCAGCATCAGCCCCATCGATTGAATTTCAGGAATTTTCCGTCGTGATTCTTGGCTTATAGGTTGAAGATATTATTTGATAGGGGAATCTTGTTATTGTATTATTATATTGGAACAAAATCATTATGCTCTTCAAGGAATTCTTGTAAGATTTAAAATAGGTTGAACAGTTTTAGCATGCTTTCGTCAACTTTACTAGTAAATTGTATTTGTCTCTGCCGTAAAAGAATTAACGTAGTAAAAGAATTAAACGATATTAAAACTATTTTCTTGGTCATCACTTTGACTTTCTTTTAACCATTATATCTGTGTCACCTCATAAGTCAATCTCTTGTGCTTTTACAAACTAATTGTAAGAATCTTAAAATTGGGTTTACTTTGGTATATTATATATATTACTAGCTTGCCCGCGAACTACGTTTCGCTTTAACACTCAATTTTTTTTGGAGAGAGCCTCTCCTATTATGAGGGGTATAAATAATACCCTACGACCTATTCTCAAACCTACCAAATATTACACAAAAAAATCATAAAAATCGGTCAAGCCGTTTCGGAGGAGTTCAATAACAAACACTCTGACACGAGATTTTTATATATTAGATATATAATTAACGATTATTTTGTTGCCTGGAAACAAAATAAACGTTAGAGTTATAAGAGTTATGGACAAATCTTGTATTTGCAGTGGTATCACAGAATAGATAATAGTACTACGTACAGAACGGCCACTCACCTCCCCGCACTCATTTCAAATACCTCATCCCACGCCGCACTTCGTTGTAGACATCACTGTAAACAAGGGCGCGCGCGATCGCTCGAACGAGTAGACGCGAGCGCCGGCCGATAACAGAGACAGCGCTATGCGGGTAAAAGAGAAGGCAGTCGCTGCACTCCTCGCGTCATTTCGATTGATAACCGCGCACTCAGCCCTACTAGATTCCACGCACACATTTGCGCGTGTAGAAACGTCATTTGCTTATGTAGTAGTAATAGGTAATTGATTTGCGAACGTTGTATGGAGTGTCCGGGGTGTGGTGGTATTTAAATTCTAATATTTTAGAAGAGAAAAGAAATGCCTGAAAAATTCAACAGGTTTTACTTAGAATTATGACGGATGTATAGATAAACTTCTGTTTGCTGTTCCTAGGAGCTGGGTGGCGCACTGGTGTGTGCATTTGACGACTACAAATGCCACAATTAAGCAACATTCTAGTGGTTAGGACTCTGATGAGTGACCAAAAATGTCATACTTCTTTAGCTTCTTTTTCCCTCAAAGTGTAATTGCAATCGATAGTCTACCTCAACTCTGCCGCACATGGCGGATACTAGCCACGAGGGTAGGGTACTCATAATGTGGACAAAATCTTCTTGAAGCTAATTTTAAACCATCTCTATATAAAAAGAATCGTCTTTTATTCAGTATTTTAGATGAAATTTCAAAATTTAAACTATGATCTAATCCGGTAAGTGTTAATAAACTATTTATAGTGATATCACTATGAATCCTAAACAATTTACTAAGTTATATATCAATGGTCACATTGTTGAAACTATGACGGAAGTTTTATGGGCACTCAAATTTGCAGTTGTGAAGTATGGCATTGAAGATGATGGGTGACCCGAGAACATTGTGAACTTCTCTTTATCCCGTAGAGCTCGTTAGGCTGTTTGTTACGACCTCTATTATAAGACAGCCAATCATTACCGGCCTTCAAATAGCCTCATGTTTTTATGTGATGGACGTATTAGGCTTGTGCTTAGCGCTGGAACGTATAAAATGTTTATGACTCTTAAAATATTGTGTTGTGTTTTATGATATTTTCCGCTTTACCAATTTTCTAGAAAACGGTCAATATTATTGAATATTATGTTATTATAAGTATTTTATTAGCTTTCTTTAGTAGAATAATTGTGTTTAAGTAGCAAGAGTTCTTGTTTCGTTTCAACTATTGAGGGAGACAAAGAATGCTAGAGTCGTCAGTCGGCGCTTGTACCTCTATTTTACGTATTTCTGCAGCAGCTGTGCTTCCATTGCTATGTTCTACTTTGATGGGTATGGCAGGTAGTACAATTACTGAACTGCGACTTCACATCTTATGTCATAAGCTAGTAACGTACACTGGGATCCTTATAGGGTGCAAATCTTACAAAACCACATGTATTATAGGCAACTGTAACGACTTACCATCACGTGAATAGCCTATAGGTATATAAATTGAAAAGGCTTATGACAAATATTTTGAAATAATTTACAAAACACGGTTATTTAGTTCGTAGAATATTAGCGACGACGGCAAACTCTTTAAGAATACGTAAATCTATACGAGATTCTAAATTGTCGAGGCTTAGTTACAATAATTTGACTGAAGTGGCTTTCGCCAATTTCTATTTTATGTCTCTTGTAATACGGCTCGAGTCTTATTTTTAACCCAGTACAAAAATATTGAATCGACCGAAGACAGAGTGGGGCCCGCCTGCGGTTATGTGAGACTCGCCTCGCTAATGGCTTTGTGTGCTGGGCGTGATGCTGCCCGGCCACACCGGGCCCCTCTTCAGGGGTGGGAGCATCTATGAAAGACCTTCGGACACTCCTTCAGCATGGGTGTCATTAATGTGAGGAATGGGAGCCCCATTCCGTCACTGCGACCCCTGCGGCAGCTGGTGGAAGGCGTAAGTTCGCCTTCTTCTGCCCGGCCGCCGTCTGCGGGACTGGTCCTTGTTTGGATTATCCTCGCGGTCCTGTTCTGCGGTTTACTTCTATACAAGGACTTCCTCGTAGAAAGCGGTCTCCGTCTCCCAATATATGCCCAGCTGACCGTATTTTCCATAACGACCGGCAGTGAGAGGTCACCTACAATATTGGCGATGAGGCGGCGGCGTGTGCTGCGCATTAATTGTCCTCATCTGCCCCACACTCGTCACACTTGTCGCCCTTCGATGTGGTGCAGATATTTTCCGAAGAATTCGTCGCGAGCCTATTGCTTCTAAGCACACTGTTAAATTATCCATTTAGTGTTGCTTTTGATATTTCCAAATTTAAAATTCAAATTCAATTTCTTTATTGTCAGTTAAGTTTAGAAGTTAAGCTTAAAGCTAGTTACGACCATGGAAATTTGGTAGTCTTTGCAGGCATCACCTATATAGTAGCAAAGCAAAATATTTATACGAAATTGTAGGTTGCTATAAGAAAAACTCTTTAGTTGCATAACAGTATTATTCGCTAAGAAAGTGTTTTCTTAATAAATGGGAATGTATTAAGAAATTTTAATAAAATTGTTCGTTTAGCAGACGTCCGTTTGACCAATAAATCAAAAAACAAAATAAATAACAGGTTTAGAAGTCAATCATGAATTTTATTTTGCTTACATGTAGTATTCGCTTCTGACTTGGAATAGCCATTTAAATCTCGTTGATTGCGCTAATAACATAATAATATAAGTATCTATTTTACACGCAATGTCTCTGTATGAACGCGAGTATCTTTGTGTTATTGTGACACGATAATTACCGAGTGCGCATCAGGCAGCGCCCGAGTGAATACATTGTGCCCAAGTGTCTAGTTTGGTTAAAAAGCTTTCGAACAGGATCGACATTTTCACATTACACCACACTTTAGGAGTAACATTCTCCAATAAATATTTAAAGTTCATATATTTCATTCTACAGAAGTTTTCATAAGCTTTATGATTTTCTGTGCGTAACTCATTCAACAAGCTATAAACTCCTAAATCTTGCCTTTCTTCTTTTGCGTTTTTCGCATTTTTTATAACAATATAAGCGGCACAAGTAATAGCGGCTGCACGTTGTTTATCCTGCACCACTAACTGAAAATTTGCGTATGAACAGCTCGAACACAATTTCTCAACACTTATATAAATAGTGACTACTCATAGACAAAAAATCCGTAAAAATGATACAGTACGGAAATAAATGTCTGACATTTACTTATCTCGCAAATTCTGTCGTAGTCTTAACCTTAATTTACGATGGAAGATATATTATATGTAAATGTTCTTAATCTTCATCGAATATGAGGCGCCACACAGATCAAATTAAGATTATAATTATGAACATTCGTGTCTTTGTTGGTTGTAATAACATACTAGGTAGGTACGAGTATGTATCAGTATGTAGACTACATATGTAATTATAAAACATTCCAGATTCCATAGTATTCTGGTTAACCAGACCGCGAAAAGGCGGCGAGAGAGGTAACACGAATGGCTTTTATCTTCAAAGGTGAATCTTTACAATGGCTGGTATTACCCACGCAAACGACGAACACTGAATGCGCTAGTCGCTCTTGCTCTTTTAGTATAATGAAATGCGAAAACAGTATCCATCAGCCAAATTTGTAAGTAAAAGGAATTTGCGGGTATTTGACATTTAACACTCGAATTTATGTATAATATCTGTAGAAAATTAAGTGAGTAATTTCAGTATGGATATGCTTAAAAACGAAAACACAAAAAATCCGAAACATGTGATATTTCGAATTTCAATATTCCGATTTACCGAAAGACAAACATGAATACGAATTTTCATTTTTTGGAATATCATTAGTACGAAGAATTATTGTCCCAAAAAACGTTATTCCGGATTTTGCTAAAATTAAAAAAATAAAAAAAGAATAAAAAATGAGTAGTTATTTAGTTAGTTGCATCAAAATGGTAAGATTAGGTTATAACTGCAACCACAAGAACCTATTTCATTTGGTTAGAGCAGCGTATATTCTTTTTAAAGACTATTGAGTTAAGTTATACCTACTTGTAATCGGCCGATTAGACTGACAGAACATTTGGAAATTTTTTGATAAGTAGGCTTCGTTTAGCGGGGGAGTCCCACTAGAGATAGTCCCAATATCGTGTGTTAGATTTAAAATCTTTTGTTACCGCGTCAAAGAAAAGGAACTGCGACTACAAAACCAGAATAAAATTAAACTTATTTTTTACAATATTATACTTCACTAGGTTAGGCCAGAATTTTATTAATTAACTCCTCATGCAGTTTTCAAGGCTATTGTTTTTCGGGGTTATGTTTATTTGGATTTTTGATATTCTGAATATAAATATGCTACTGTTAAAGGGTCGTATATTGGTAAATCTTAGGTTTTGCTAGTTCATCTTATATGATTTACCTACATGAGTTTGTAAATGTAAGTATTTTCTGAAGAATATACAATTTTTCGGGCTTTTACCATTAAAGTCATGCTAGGTTTTACCAATGGCGGTTGGTAAATATTAGTTTTGGAAAAAAAACTTATACAATAATTAATATAATTTATACGTTATCGAATTCCTTAATCATTTATTCATTTAATTCTTTTTTCAAATTTATTATTTGTCAATGACGCTCCTACGGCGAAGAAAAACATCGTAAGGCAATCTGCATACATCTGCGAAAAAATTGAATGGTGTATGTGAAGTCAACCAATCCGCACTGGGCCAGCGTGGTTTGACTAAGGCCTAATCACCTAACATAGGATAGGCTCGAGCCCCTCGGTGGGGACGTATATGAGATGTGATGATGATGATAAGGTGAGACCTGTGCCCAGCAGTAGGACGTATATGGACTGGAGTGATGATAATTACTGCCGAAGCCTCATAATATAGGCCGCATTGAAAAACCCTTTTAAAAAGTTTCGTATTAGAGTCAGCTACATCAATTACGGTCGAGCTGATGCGGTTAGGAATTTTGTGAAACAAAGCATAAATTTTGGGAATAACAATTTGTTAAGGAGTAGGTATATAGCAGAACTTCGCGCTCGTCCGAGCGCAGCGAAGGCGACAATATCCTGATGATGCCACGTGGAGTGGCGAAACGCGTCGAATTTAAGTATTTGCATGTTGGTGTGGTACTAATTATAGATATTCCTTTGTCGCATGCGATTGAGGGAGGGCGGGCGGTGCACATTGCCTGCGTAGTTAGTACCAACTACCGACATTTTTATCGGAAGTTTTGCTATATACCTACTCCTTAACAATTAGTAATGGACTTCCGAAAAATAACGCCTGACACCATCAATTATAATAACAATTTGAATAATTGCATGACTGACGAAGCGTTTGACTGGCGAACTAATTAGTTCTGCCTGCTTTATTATGTTGTATCGGGGTTACTCGAATATTCTACTCTAGCAATCTATGCTCGTAGTTAATGACTTTCAATGGATTAAATTAATTTAATGCACTGCGTACATTGTATCGTTTAATGATCAACGCCGCCCGAATGGCTTTTTGTTATTACCTACCTATTAATATTAATGAATGTTTTATTGAAAGTTATGTGTATATTAATAATTTTTTGTAATTTATCTAATATTGCTGTCGAGATAAAATGTTCAGAGATTCTGATTCATACATTTAAGCCTCAATGCTCACTGCTGTGGACAAATCTTAGAAAAGGGTTATTTGAGCCGTCTCCCACCATGCAACGTGGGTTGGTGGGTAGTAGTTGGTTAAATTGAGCCTTCAAATTGGAAATATGAAATCAGAATCGCTTGGAATGACGTCGCCTAGGTGCAGTCGAAGGTTGAATTTTCAAAGAAAAAAGAACCTCGATAAACGAGACAATCTGAAGGCTAGACCACCAACTGCTGTCTAATGCAACATTATTAATGGAGCTCTGAATTTGTGTGCACGTGTATTCAACACCTAAATTGCCAACTGCTGCCATATGAGAGCACAAATCAGCGGGGGAGAGCTCAATAAGCGGAGCCTTTATAGTAGAATGATGCAGTCCCTTTGGCTGACATCGATATAGAGCAGGCGTTTTCAACCTTTTCATATCACTGGCACACTTTTCTTTTTATAAAAGTTTCACGGCACAGCAGTACAAAAATAGCAAAGTTCGAGTCGGACTTGCGCGTGGAGGGTTATCATCTTATTACTCGTGGTTTTAACGCCGACCGCATGTTATACCAAATTTTCTGTAAGTAATTCGATTTCGATATAGTTTGCGAGGTCTAGAACAAAATGTAGAGGACATTTTGTTCTAGACCCTGCAAATTATATCGAAATTTCTGACAGAAAATTTCGTATAATAAGCGGCCGGCTTAAGGCCGTATCAAATTACGCAATATATAGCTTGCGATCTCGACACTGGAGTCTAACTAGATAGTGTACTATAAAAACGACACAATATCTTACATATTATATACACTACACTGAGTCTGACTACCGCGAGTAATGTAATATTCACCATAGTCTAATACGGCCTTCAAAATTCGCGGCACACCTGAAAGCTTAAGCGGCACACAACTGTGCCGCGGCACACCGGTTGAAAATCACTGATATAGAGCATCATCAGCATCACACATGTAATGTAACCCCCTTTACCATTTTTACGGCGTAAAGAATATAAAATAAAATTACAAGCAAGTTGCAAGTTACAAGTAAATACTTGCTAAATCACAAGTTTTCAGAAGTGCGTAAAGTTTACGCACTTCTGTGCCAATTCTTCCAATATAGCTTTCAGTGGAGGCCCTTATTTATTAAGTTAGATGAACTGTTTCATCGAATTACATGAATAATATGTTGATTTTTCACGTAGGAAAACAACGCGTTTGGTGTCAGAGTCGTGTGTTATTTAATGAGTCGGCAAAGCGAGAAAATTATTCACCACAATCAATTGGTGTGTATGTTAGATTAGGGGTCAGTCCTTTGGACTATCACGTAATTAGGAATATATGAACACGATTGTTTTCACGGTAAATACTCCTCACTAATACAGATATTGATAATTTGTAGTAAATCATAATGGAAGTATTCTCACAACGTGAAAGAAATCATAAGACTAAGTAAATAAAACTAATATAATAATAAGATTGGAATTTTATAAAAAGCTGATCTTTTCAAAGGAAAAATTTGACAATACTCTAAATGAACGTTTTGGTAAAGAATTTACAGCCTCAGTCTCACTAAGTCTCTTTTAGATTTATATTGATTTTTTAGTATTAGTTACAAGCACAATGCCGGCGTCAGGTAGAAAGAAATATGGTAGTGTGGAAAATACGAGTATGTCAGTTGCGAATATATTGAATTTAGCATCGGGGCGAGCGAAGCGACATTGTTTCCACCATAATTTTGCTTCAGTGACACCAAGAGTGATATCCATAGTTCTTTATTTTTCAGGTTTATTTGTTGTCTGGGTCGCCCACTGTAATACTTTTAACGTACAACAAAGGTAATCCGCGTACGGGCAAAGCGTGCTGACTTTTCAGGATAACATCAGTTGACAATTTGTCAAAACGCGAAAAACACAGAGAGAGAGAGAAATTTTTCAATCGTATTTGTTTGTTGTCCAATTTACAGGTTACTGTAGCTCGGTCCTGTGAGTGATTGATAATTTTATGAAACGACTTCAGTAAACAATTTTGTTACACATCATTATCAACACTTAAGCAATTTTTTTTAATTTTAACCTTTGATTTAATCCATGTTTGTGTTTTATTTGTATTATTTAGAATGTTCAAAGTTTGTGACGTTTTTGTATAAGTTATATAGCAAAAAATTAGATTGTTATAGCTAGCGACCTTCGCGTTGCGACGGTGTGGTGTAGGCAAAATGATAAATCTTTGACCGCACCGTAGCAAAACATATTATATTATAAGGGCTAATATTTTAATCGTCAGATAACATTTAACTGTAGAATAAAATATGGCGGCTTGACAGATTTTCAATATAAAAGATGTCAAACTGTCATATTTATTCCTCTTATAAAACTCGGATAATATTTTTTATAGAAATTGGTGCAGATAATAAATATTTTCCATAGAAACCCTTATTTGCACCATAAGGGAGTGAATTCCAATAAACCATGAAACACGTGTTCAATGAAATGTTTTTAAGAACGCTAATCTCAAGTTTTATGAAAATCGTTGCTAATTTAAAGATTTTCCATACAATTTTGCAACCCCTGTTTCATCCCTTTAGGATTAAAATTTTTTAAAAGCTCTTCTTGGTGTGCGTCCACATTTTGAATTAAAACAACTGTCCAAATTTCACGTCTCTACCATTAGCGGTTACGGCTGTGCGTCCGTCTATAGATGGTAACTTCTCCTTTTATATATTATATATAGATTATAACAAAATAACTCAAACACTCCGAACAAGTGTATATTTTTTATGAAATCTCACGCTTGTCCAAGATTTTAACCACATCAAACATTATTTCTTTAGCGTTTATTTTACTAATATAGAATGAAATAAGTATTTTCGACGCATAAAACGCAAAGCACCACTTGGCTTGTCGCGAAATTTTATTTTTTATACGCATTTAAGTAAACATTTCAATAAATTGTTTTAGTCCGCGGATACTTTTAAACTTCGACACTGCGACAAGAATTTTAGATATCTACGAGTACTTAAACCTTATTAAGGTGATTAAGTCACCATAATACATTTATAATTATTATAAAAAAAACTTTTTGAAGTACAAGCTTTTAGTACTCGTCATGATACGAATCAAATGAGCCCTAACTGGATGAGGTTGTGTCGTTTTATTGCGATGTTCCTATGGCTACCTTCCAGTTCCTGCATTAGATCAGCTCCATCTCATCATAAAATTGTCACGCGATATACATATGCATGCAAAATTTCAGGTCAATCGGAAACCAAGAAGTGGATCAAATTTAACTTGCAAGATTTTATTACAGACACTGGGACAAGTGAAAGTAAATAAAAGCTTGTAATATATAAATTCGAGCGAACAAAAAGTTTATGGAAAATAAACCTTACTTTGAAAATATCCATTGTTTTTTATGATTTTTAAAAACTACTTGCAAATACAAGTGGTCAAAGTCGAGAGGAAGGATACCTTGGTAACTAGCATCGTTAAAACTTAACATTACTCCAGTTTGATTACTAGCATAATTGGGATGATGACTGAATTCTAATTTTCACATCTCGACATAAAATATTAAAATAGCGTAGAAAAAGATGCAATCATGTGAAATTAGAATTAAAATCGGCTTAGAAATACATAAGATACAAGCATTTTAAGCTGTTAATTTTAAAGCGATTAGACAGAGAGATCCGACATCAACCGTGACGTCATCGTTGAGTACGGCCATATAAACTCCATGTAAAATGCCGTTTTGCTAGAAAGAGATGGAGAAAAATCTTTAATACCTTATATCTTGGTTGTTTTTATACTTATTCGAAAACCGTTTTTTTCTTTCTGTTTATTATATGAATGACGTTCTATTAAAGCAAAAAAATTTTTTTAGTCATCTAGCCAATTGGTACTTTGCAAGTTTGTCATTTTACGAAACTGGCTCTTTTAGAGTTCTACGTGTTAGGACATACGTTATGTGTTGGCATTATGTGTATCTGTCATCACAGGTCGAAAGGCTTTCCACATCACTAGTTTAAAATTGTCAATGCCAATAAGAGTTTCATCATTTTTTCCAAAATCGAATCATATAAAAGCGAGTGAAACAAACTGTTATATAAAAAATACAGCATATTTTGTCTGACATAATCCGAAAAATCTTCACTTCGTCGCTTTTTCGTCCAACCTTTTTGTTACAAGGAAAACTTTATCATGTAATACCACCGGATTTCAGGGGAGAACACGAAATATGAAGGCTGAAACAAATGACAATACAAGTTAGTTTCCACCCATAATGTTGGTTCTGCGGAGTTGTCGAGTTGTTTACCGCAGGGCGCCAGCATTGCCCTGCAACTCCGACTCTAAATAACGAACCAGCCGAGCCATCCTCGTTGGAAACAAATAGCCGACCTTTTGCCTTCTTTATGAGACCCTTGTTAACTTGTCCTTAATAAATTATTTATTTCCACCTCGCACCGACGTCGCTGTGCACATTTTTGCTAATTTTATTTATTATTTCCAAATAAGTTTTTATAGCCCGACTGGTTTATGGGCGAAATTTATTGCGCCTTGAAGCACTTTTAACAGTCGTTCGACTTGGAGTGGGGGGATTTTGTTACATATTTATGTTTGGCCGCCTCCGTTTTGTCGTGAGCAGACATTACAACTTTAAGTTTGCCGCTCAAACTACAGTTTTGTTCTGCAATTAAAATGTTATAAGTATATAGTCCCTTCGTAACGGAACTATTTTATGGTTCTTTAAAATTTGCTGAGGGTCTCTATCAAATTTGGTATTTGCATTATTTCACATTTCACGGTGTTCACGTAAAAGTAATTTATATAAGTGACTGTTACGAAGCGATAAGAGTATTTTGTTGTATTACATAGAAAGGCAGCAAAGATTTTTCTGCTTGGTTTGTTGATCGAAGGACTTCTGAGCCCCATCTAGCCTCGTTAGCCACCACAGACAATTTGAATACACATCTTGAATTGAATACACGTCTTAATAACAATTTAAATACACATTTATTTCACTTTAACACATCTACATAAGAAACAAACTCCAAACAATCTTACAGACTTATTAACAACTAGACTACCTTATGATAAAACTAGCTGTGCCCGCGACTTCGTTCGCGTAGATGTCCGAAAATAATAATATCGTGATGTTAAATATAGCCTAAAGCTTTTTTCGATAAATGGTCTATCCAACACAAAAATATTTTTTCAATTCGAACCAGTAGTTCCTGAGATTAGCACGTTCAAATAAACAAACAAATTATTCAGCTTGATAATACTCGTATTAGTATAGATTTAAAGAATATTATAAACATTTTTTATCTTTAATTAATGTACATCCTAAAATTCCTACGTTCGCTAATAGTTGTGTGCCTCCAATTAGAGGTAAAATAATTAGTACCTCAGTTATTGAGACATCCAGGTGAAATTCGCTTCCGCCTTATCATCAGTTACCATCAGTTGAGATGAAGACCAAGAGCTTTTCCGTTGTACGTAAATAAAAAGATCTATTAATGAATTATGAACTCTATTGCAAGCATATGCTCATGCAAATTAAATTATGCTGCAATTTAGTCTAAAGTCCATTATTCATTAATATCCACAAAAAGATTTTTTACCGTAGAAACATTAACGTTCTATGCTTAAGCTTTTGTGCCATAAACAAAACATTAATGTTTTGTTACGAGTAAGTACCGACATTCATAAAACAAAAATCTGTAGGATATAATTATGCGTGATTGAATTCAAATGTTGAACAAAATCTCCAATTAGGAGGAAAATAATTAAGGGGAAAAATATAACGCATTGTTTTATTCTAATTATTTTTCAATTCATTATTGTATTATTTTTACAATTAACAAACATGTTTTCCTGACACGAATTCGCTTGAGAATTTGATTAAAATTAGAAATGCGATTTTATCGGATGTGCGTCATTTAAAATAATTTCATTTTATATATTTTCACGTTCATTATACAATATGAAAACGTTTTACTAACAACTCATAACATAATTTCTTTTAACATAACGTTTATATTTAATATATTAATCATTATGTATGCAATTAGTTCCTGTGGCCTCGGCACTTCATTGTGCTCCGAGTAGAATCGGGAGGCCCGCGATCGATCCTTCCATGTATCAATGTGTTTTTCGTTTCACGAATTTCAATTATGTACATTTATCTGACACTCTTACGGTGAAGGAAAACATCGTGAGGTAACAACCTGCATTCACCTGCGAAATAATTCAAAGGTGTATGTGGAGTCAACCAATAGGCACTGGGCCAGCGTGTTTTGAATAAGGCCTAATCGCCCTAACTAGTTAGGGTAGGCTCGTGCCCCTCGGTGGGGACTAGCGTTGCCAGACGTCCCGTATTTCCCGTGACGTCCCGTATTTAAGGCATACTTTGAAATGTCCCAGCGGGACTGACTCTGTCCCGTATTTGAACCTTGCTCCATTTTTGGTGTTTAAATCGCACAAGGTTTTGTTAGTAAACAGTAGATCATTGATCTATTCAAGTAGGGCGACCCCAACGCAGCGAGCTTAACACTGCGCTGGCTGCACAATCGGTGACCTCTCGCTGCCGAGCATGGTCGTGGCCATGCTCCGCGGCGAGGCGAAATGGGGGGCTGTCGCCCACCTTCTGCGAGGACGTCATCTCGCAGAAGGAGGCCGCGGAGAGGGAGCGGGAGGCAGATCCTCAAGCCGGTCCCATCCGTCGTAGACGGATAGGCAGGAGAAGGCGGGCATTCGCACAAGCGATGCCCGTCCAATGACCCTGCCGTGGAGGCCTGCGTGCACGGTTGGCCCCGTGCACGCTGCCGTAAGGCCCTCCGTCTGGGGATTGCCCTGGTATTCTCGGGCAATCCCCCCTTGGCGATAGTCCGACCGGTGGGTCGGGCTTGCCCGGGGGTGGTAGTGGAGTCGCAGTGTAGACCTTACCTAGCGCGACCATAAGGGCAGACCAGACATGACACCGGGGGGAAATGCGTAGCCGCACCGTACCCGCCGTTGGCTAGACGACGAGCGTGTGTGAGGCTCTCCCGGCAGAGTGCCAGGCCTACCCACTAAAACCCCCCGGTGCCCTGCCCTTTTGGGCACGCTAGGTAAGGTCCACACTGCGACTCCACTACCCACGCGCCCGGGCAAGCCCGTCCGACTGGTCGGGCTATCGCCAAGGGGGGATTGCCCGAGAACACCAGGGCAATCCCCAGACGGAGGGCCTTATGGCGGCGTGCACGGGGCTAACCGTGCACTCAGGCCTCCACGGCAGGGTCACTAGACGGGCATCGCTTGTGCAAAGGCCCGCCTTCGCCTGCCTATCCGTCTGCGACGGATGGGAGCGGCTTGAGGTTCTGCCTCCCGCTCCCTCTCCGCAGCCTCCTTCTGCGAGATGACGTACTCGCAGAAGGAGGCGACAGCCCCCCATTCCGCCTCTCTGCGCAGCATGGCCACGACCATGCTCGGCAGCTAGAGGTCTCCACCTCCCAGCGCAGCGTTGAGTTCGCTGCGCTGGCATCGCCAAGCCGGGCACACCACTAGTGTGTGCTCGGCCAGTGTCGTCGGGAGCGTCGCAGTGATGACACTGCGGCGTTTCCTCCCGACGGGCGACCCGGTGCAGGTAGTGACCGAAGCAGCCATGCCCGGTCAGTACCTGCACCATGCGGAATGTGAGGCTGCCTTGCCGGCGCCCAACCCACTACTCCAACACCGGACGGATCGCCTCGATCGTCCGGTGGCCGGCAGCTGGGGAGGCGAGTACCTCACCCCACAGGGTACGAAACCGCTCCACCTCCTGTGGTGCGGATCGTCCCCCCCCGTTCTCGAACAGCAACCCGATGCCGATACACCTCCGAATGGACGCGTGCATCGACATCCCACGGTGTGTGGCCCGCAAGGACGCAGGCCGCGCCGTGGCTGACCATGCGATAAGCTCGCACGGCCCGGGTTGCTATGACCCTCTGCGGACGTCGCAGCAAGGCCACCGTACGGAGGGAGAGGCACTCCGCCCATACCGGGGCTCCGTATAGTGCCATCGACCTTATCACCCCGTGATAGATCCTGGCCCTCCCACATTAGGGAGGACCCGCCCAAGTGCGGCTGCGGCGGCACACAGCCGAGGAGTGAGGAGCTTAAAATGCTCCTCGAAACTCCATCGGGGGTCCAGAACCAGGCCGAGATATTTGAGATGCGCCTCGACCGGTATACGAACCCCCTCCACTCGGACTCGGAGCCCCGGTGGGATCCTGCAACGGGGGGCGTGGAAACTCATGGCCCTCGTTTTTTCAAGGGCCACATCCAAACCCAGGAGGCGGATGCGTCGGACAACCAAAGAGGTGCCGACCGACGCAAGGTGGGCCGCCTCCTCCGCCGTTTTAGCTCTCGCCGCGACGAGCGTGTCGTCGGCGAAGCAGACGACCTTCATTCGTGGAAGAAGGTCGCCTCGCAAAACCCAATTGTACCCCAGGTTCCATAGTAGAGGACCTAGTACGGAACCTTGGGGTACACCTGCCGCCATTGCCCACGTATGGACGCGCCCATCCGGACCCTCGTAGAGGATGGACCTGCCTTGCAGGTAATCCTCGTGGAGGATACGGAGGATGCGGAGGTACGGAGGCACCCGGTGGAAGCGGAGTGCCTCCTTTATGCACTCGTGGGGCAAGCTGTTGAAAGCGTTGCGGATGTCAAGAGACACCGCAACAACAGTCTCTCCACGAGCTGTGGCCTCCTCAGTCCACCCCTTGAGGTGGGCCACCGCGTCCATCGTGGACCGGCCGGTGCGAAAGCCGAACTGGTTCTCAGCCAAGTCCGGCCCCCGGTCCTCTAGGTGCTCGACGATGCGGGAATCCAGGATTTTCTCCAGAAACTTCCCGGCCTCGTCGAGCAGCACCACCGGCCGATACCCAGTCGGGGAATCCGCGGGGCGGCTCTCCTTCCTTAACAGGCAGAGCCTGCCCGCTTTCCATCGACTGGGGAAGCGGCCCGAGGTGATGCTTAAATCTAGCACCGCCCGGAACCGCTCCTCGAGGTGCCCCAGGGCGAGGGCCAAAACCCTGCTTGGGACACCGTCCGATCCCGGCGCCTTCTTTTTGCGCCGGAACCGTTCCCTCACCATGGCGAATTCCACGTTCGAAACGGGAGGGATGGCGGCAGCCATTTCCACCGGAGGAGTGTCCGGGGGACCATTCTGGGGGGCTGGAACGGACCGGGATCAGGAAACAGAGTCCCCAAAACCCGATCTAGCAGCCCTCTGTCCATAGCGGAAGTAGGGGGAGCGGAAGCTTTAAACTTCCCCCTCACCATCCGGTACGGACGCCCCCACGGATCATCATCCAGGAGCCGTATAAATTGCTCCCTGGACTCTTCCTTGGCCCTGCAGATTTCATTCCGCAGGGCCTTCTTGGCTGCCGCATACACCCGACGAAATTCCGCTTCCTCGTCGGGTGTACAATGTAAACAAACCTATGGCAATTTTTCTAGACACAGTGCGCCCTGCTGACCAAGCAATACTGCCAGCAGACTTTTGAACAGATAAATAGATTTTATCAAATAAGCGGAACAGAGTCAGCCAATACGAGTATGCCCGCCGAGAACTTCTTAAACCTGAATGAAATTTCAACTTTAATGATTTCTCATTACTTTATGGAACTGAAATAGATATATCGACATCTGGTTTATTTTTTTAAAGAATTCGTGGAAATTGATTAGGAATTAAAAAAATTGTATATTACTATATTATATTGTGTAATAAAATGAGAATCTTTTAACAAATAAGAATAAAATAGCACGAGTAAACAAATTGGTTGTATAGACTTAATTCTATTGCCACTGCAAAGATACATTTTTTTTTCAAATGAAATTTCGATTGATATGACACGTGAGATTGACTCAAAATTAAATATGTTACACATTTGAGAGGAGAACTTTAAACCCGCCATGCTGTTTTACTTCATTAGCTTCATCATTGGTTCCTTATTTTTCGGATGGGGATTTCTCAGCTTTCTGTGGGCATTTTGAAAAATCCTTCCTTAGTGGAAGCCTACATAAGCTACCAAACCCCTGTACCGATTTTCATGCTTCGTGCTTCAGTAGTTTGGGCTCTATACCTGAGTCAGTCAGTCAGCAAAGCCTTTTATAAATACAGCTATAATGTCCTCCTAACCGATATTTGGTCACGGCGGCCAATCTCAACATAGACTAGCCATCTGCGCAGCAGGAGATATTATAGTGCACAAGTGCACTCTCTGTTCCTGCACTCGCCTAGTCCGATGGGATGGTTAGCCGACACGACCGGGGCGAGATCATCGGTTAGCCGACACGACCCATCGTAAGACTGACCATTTTTTTTTTTTTTTTGGGAGGGGGGAAAATGCATTGACGCATTCCTCGTGGTCGAGCCAAACCACGAGGATATGTGGGACTCCCCAGACCGTACACGGCCCGGGCCTACTCACTAAAAACCCCCCCAGCAGCTCTCCGTCCGTCACAAGACAGGGGGAAGGGGACAACAGCCAGGCCTTATTCCCGCTGACCCCCTACCTGTGACACGTCCGTTGCCGGACTCCCCATCTGGCTCTGCTACTTTGTGGAGCGGCACAGAATTGCGCCGCTCTACACCCCGAAATTGGTTTTTTAATGTGGTTGTCTTCCACGCGGTCCGACGCTCAGTGCGCCGGGCCCCCGGCCCGCTCAGTGCGGGTAACGGGCTGCCCGACGGCAGATCCCACTGGATCCACCGCCGCGCGGGTGAGCCGAAGCTCGGGGAAATCCTCATCTGGCGCGAAGCGCCACGGCGAGAAGCTCGCCCTCATCCTCCCTACCACTAGAGGTAGCCGCCGGAATCGGCTTCCAGCGAGAGCCACACCTCTTCTTAACATAAGAAAAGGGGACTTCGCCCTTCTTCGCATGAAGCGGGTGGCCACACGAAGTGGCCCGCCGGGCTAAGCCCGGCCATCCCACGCCCCCCCTCCATTGGGGTCCTCTCGTCAGACTATTAGCCCGCGGCAGAGAATCTGCCGGGTTGCCCAGGGTGCACCACGTGGAGGTGTCTGACATCGCACCCCATCGTAAGACTGACCACAGCCAACGTTACTTAACCTTAGCAATCGTTCGCTGAGCGCACGCGCCAATGAACCCAGTAAAATTAAAAAAATGTACATCCTGTGTTTTTATTATATCGATTGATAAAGTCGATCACGACATCAAATATCTCAAATTTACATTACCACATCGCCGTGGGACGCGCTGTATAAAATGACTATCATAATAACTGTTATTGTATCATGCATTACCCACCCGATTTTATCTGCAGTAAACCATCGTAAATATTTGATAGCTCTGTTTGATTGAAACTTAAAATGGATTTTTTAAATATTTTTATACGTTTAGATTTGTGTAAAATTGCTTAGGACGAACACCGACATAAAATAGATTAAATTTAAATACCCTTTGTATCATTAGAGCCACCAGATATAATGAGAATTGTTGCTGAACTGAGAACTTCGTTTCTTTTTTCGAGTTTTTGTTTTTTTTTAACGTCGACAACAACAATGACAACGACTAATTTTGTTCAACGACAATAAGCAACCTGCCCTGAGATTCATGTCAACGAATTCAGACGTGACTGATGTCGTATCTAGAATTCAATCCAAGTTAGATGTCTGATTTGGCATCCAAAAAGAGAGCAGCAAATCTTTTAGTATTCATTACACGACATTTACCTATCGCAGCTAAAAGTTTTAAGGCGAAGGCGAACTGACCTTCATTTTCTTCTGTGGAATTAACAAAATTATCTCCGATATGGGTTACATTATTTTATGAAAAATATATTTAAGTAGGTAAGAGCACCAAATTTATGTGTTTGACAATTTAAATGAATTAGTTAGTTTCTAGGTATTAAGTTATTGACATTTTTTCATAATTTGTTTCTCAAATGACATTACAAATAATGAAATGCATTATATTGTTATTTAATATTTTATAATCGATATTTTAATTGACATCACTTATGATCTAATATTTTTATATAAAACAATTTGACTTGCAATTATAAATATTTGCACGCCATTGCATAAGGCAGACATGTAACTTACGGATTTCTTTACTGCAGACCTATTGTTATACCACATGTTTATCAAATAAATCATTTCATTCATTCAAATAGGTACTCACGACTTCCTTAACAAGTAACTTACGATCGCCAGCTCTGAGTAGTAATTTTGCAACTAGTCGATTGATCGGCAATCATAGTTATTAATTTAATGACTTAATAGAATTATTTTGAATTATTTTCACAAAATTATGCCATCACCAATTCTTCAACGTCGCTGTAAAAGTCGGGTTCAATTTGATTTCAATCAAACTGAATTATGAAATCTACACGATCACTGGTTGCCGATTCAGTTATACGTTCGCTCTATTAGTGAGTCATTCTATCGCAGTGGTTTTCACCAAAACCTGTCAATCATTCATTAGCAATAGCATTACGATAGATAAGCGCAACTGGAAAAGTAAGTAAAGTTTTGAATCCGTCTGTTGGTATATGTTTGATTCTTGATAACACGGTTAGCGCAGAGGTCGAGTGATCGCCTACTGCACAACAGGTCGCGGGTTCGATTTCCGTACGGCACAAATATTTTGTATGGCCTACATACATTTTTTCCGGTCTGGGCGTTTGTGCATGTAATATTCTATGTTTGTAACTGCACCCACGACACAGGAGAAAATCCTAGAGTGGGGCGACGTTTTATAAAAAAAATATCTAAAATCATAACAAAAGGGTGTTTCGATACAGAATATAATACTCGACAAATAGTGTTTTTAATATTTCTTTTGATGACCCCTTTGAAACGAAGTAATAATAGTACGTTACTGCCACAGCCCGCAAGTGCAGCATTGTCGGGGGTGATGATCACCCCCGACAATGCTGCACTTGCGGATCACCCGGTGATCGTGAGTATGCGGGTCGAAGCACGCATCACAGAGTCTGGCAATGTTCAGTTGTGGCCAAGGCCTTTTCTCAAACATGCGGCTAAATTACAACAATAATATAATGCGATAAGTAATTGAGCTTAATTAAATGATGCGCTTCATTAAACTCAAAAATCTTTGATCAATATAGACCTTTACATATACTCTTTGAGAATCAACAATTAGTAATCGTTTTAAGATTCGTTCGAATCGTTTTAGGACAAAGGAGAAAATCCTGGTGTGGGGCGACTTTTTTTAAAATAACGATTAAATATTTTACCCGGAAAGAGTATTTGGTTTTTGTAGCTTTGTTTGTACTTTTGTAGCCATTTTACCGACGTAAGCTAAGAATACTTTTTCAGACAGCAATTTATTGGCACAATAATATCTCTTGAATTTTCGCGGTGTTATAATAAATATATTCGTCATTCGATGAACTCATTTCATACAATTCAATATAATATATGGATAACAATAGGTATAAAAATAGTAAAGCCGCGCGCAAAAACCGATTTCTTTTTAATTCATGTAATAGAGCATTTATTTTGTCGTATCATTTGAATAAAACTTAACTTAACCTCTTTGGTAATCATGTACGAGCTTTAAATATGTTCACTCCATTTTAAAATTACATTGCCGGCCGCTCCAGCATGCCAGATATGCAGCACATAATCGTAGCATGTTCGAGAAATAGTACATTACTGCCGCGGTCTATAATGACTACTTTGATGGACGAGCTGAGATAAAGGTCGAGACCGTAGGTCGAGGCCTTTACAGTGAGGACAGCAAGAGCTACAATGATGGCCGAGCTGGAAGGCCTAAAGAGTAGCTAGGCTAGCTCGAGGCAATCATAACGTGACCAGCGAAGCAGTCATTGTGGGCCAAGGCTTGTATAGTGCTTTACTCAAAAATACAAGTACCTAATCTAAATAAAACCAGCAAGTAATTTAAAATAAAAAGTATATTAATTAACTATAAATTTGACAATTGTGAAAAGTTAACGGCAAGGTCGACTTTGCTCAAACAAGGTTGTCAAAATAATGACCACATTACATGCATTTTTGAGTATAGTATACATTACTGCAGAGGCCGGGAAGTTAGGGATTGCCGGACAAGTAATGCTTTGCAATAATTACGAGTCCGGCAATCCCATTCCCGCCGAGGTATGTATAGTGCTTTTCTCAATAATTGCGAGGAAATAATGAAAGACGTAATACTGGAATTAATTATGAAAAACAGTGTAATAATAATACCATATAAATAAAAACCTTTCATATTAAAATATTGTTTAATGTTATCTATTTATTCAAATATTAATAATTGCCGTGATCTTCGTATAATTTAGCTTTATGATCTGTAAATAAGACAATAGAGTAGGTACCTAATAATAATAAGCTTCCTCTCTCTTGTTCAACGATTGCGTGCCCAATGGGTCCATAATGATCTTATTTTTTGTGAAGCATCTATTTTACACATTATGATAGGCATAAAAGATTTTAAATTGAATTGGAAACAAATGAGTATAATATAAATAAAAAAACAAATCAAGGAATTAATTAAATTATAGTAGCCTAGCATTTAGTAATACTTTTTAACGTTCAATTTGTGCAAAGGAAACAAAGCCCATACAGCCCAATCATATTTTACGCAAAAAATGTAATACTGCAGATAATGACTTTTTCTCTCGCAACGAAAATTAAGCATATTTTCGTGTGATTTCATACCAACATTTTAATAAAATTGTTGTCATATTTATATATTTACAACGTGTCTCATAATAACTCCGCATAAAAATTATAATATTCATTTAACCGAAAAGAATGTGTCAACTTTAATAACTTGTCATATCAATCGAATTTAATTGTCAAATTTATGAAAATTCAGTTTTAGAACAGTATTAGGTTGGCACTTTTGATAGTTTAAATAAAATTAAATATTATAATTTATATGGGGAGATATGAGACACGTTGTATATGCTCGAAGAGTGCATTTATTATAATGTGGTAGCAATTGGCTTTATGACAAGTTACATAATTCAAGTTATAGATAAATAATAAAACATTGGAGCAGCGGCAGAAAATGAATTTTCATACTAACTTTCCTGGCCTAGGCCAGTAAAGTAATGCATGAGCCAAGAAATACAAACTTTGTGTCTTCTTTTTACTACAATAATGCCTACATTTCCGAGCATGTTTGAGAAAAAGCTTATTATTGCCATAATTAAAAATTATTAAGGTACAACTTCTCTTCGGTAGAGAGTCAACTTTACAGCATAAGATATAGCAATAATTTCTTCAAGTCGCAACATAGGGCCAATTCCAACTAATAAACCAAAGTCAAAAACTTTATTTTTAAAAAAGAACAAAAAAAAGTCAAAAACTACACTCACCAATCAAAGCGCCCCAATTAGAACGTCATCAAATTTTAAAAGGCAATCTGTTAGAAATGTGCTACACATCCCTATGTATAGTTCTCCATTCACTCACTGAGGGCGCTAGTATAAGATTAATATACTGTTTTTGTTGTATCTGTGGTGCTGCCCTTTTTATCTTTATCTGTTTAAGTGATATGGCTTTTTTGTATTTATTGCTAATTACAAAGTTGTTAGATTAAATACCGAGTTTATATTTAATTCCCACAGGTTATGGGCCGTTTAATGTTAATTCGCGAGTAATAATTCAGTTTAAGAAAAAATATTTGCAACAATATTCGATTTGCCGGGGTTTGCAATGGCGAGTGCCAACCTACAAATTGAAAAATTGTCCGGCAGGGAGAATTATAACACGTGGAGATTTGCCGTAAAATCATATCTCCAACTGGAAGATTTATGGGATTGTATTGAGAAAACTGAAAATATAGATGAGAAAAAAGATTTGAAGGCGAAATCTAAAATAATTTTATTAATTGAGCCTATAAATTACGTGCACATACAGGACGCAAAAACAGCACGTGAAGTTTGGAATAACCTTAAAAATATATTTGAAGATTCTGGCCTACTAAGGAAAGTGGGGTTACTAAAGGACTTAATTAATACTTCGCTCGATAGTTGCAGTAGTATAGAAGAATATGTCAATAAATTAATGACTAGCGCACATAAGTTGCGCGGGATTGGTTTTAAAGTCGATGACGAATGGTTGGGAACGCTTATGTTAGCGGGACTCCCTGATTCATTTAAACCAATGATCATGGGGCTCGAAAGCTGTGGCATGAAAATATCATCAGACTTTATTAAAACAAAACTCCTGCAAGAAGTAAAAGTCCCAGAATCATCAGCCTTTTATACGAAGAACAAAATGAAACTTCCTCATAATAATCAAAGACCTAAAAGCAAAGGCCCTCGTTGCTATAATTGTAATAAATATGGGCATGTGAAAAGCCAATGCAATGTTAAGAAAGAAAGAGAATACAATAAAAAAGACAGTGTTTTTTCAGCCATTTTTTCAGCATATAGTACAGTTAATGACAATGACTGGTATGTTGACTCAGGAGCGTCTATGCACATGTCGAGACGATCTGATTGGATGTATGACCTGCGCTCACCTCCGATCGAAAGGATAATGGTGGCCAACAATGAAGCTATCACCGTGCATAAAGTGGGTAATGTTAACCTTTGCACATTAGTAAGCAATGATGAGCATCATATCCAGGTAAGAGATATTTTATTTATACCAGAGCTGAGTACAAACTTACTATCAGTTAGTCAATTGACAAAAAATGGTTGTAAGGTTCAATTTAATGATTCTGGCTGTGAAATATTTAACCCTGATAAGAAACTTATAGCAACAGGCAGATTAATAAATAATATGTATAAATTAAACACAGTAGTTGGTAATGCATATGCTGCTTCTACTATACAAAGTAAAGCAGACATAGATATATGGCACAGAAGAATGGGTCACTTAAATTATGCTGATGTGAACAAATTAGAAATATGTGCTGATGGGGTAAACATTACAAAAAATAATATAGAGTCAAAAATTTGCTATCCATGTGCTGAAGGTAAACAATGTAGAAATATTTTTCCTAAAAATGGATCACGGGCAAATGCAATCTTAGAAATTGTGCACTCTGATTTATGTGGTCCAATGGAGGTGCCATCGTTGGGTGGAGCAAAATACTTCATAACCTTCATTGATGACTACTCGCGGAAGGTGTATGTATATTTTTTGAAAAATAAATTAGATATAAAATCAATTTTTCAAATATATAAGAATGAAGTTGAGAATCAATTAGAACAAAAAATTAAAACATTAAGATCAGATAATGGCACTGAATTCTGCAATAATGATTTTTCACAATTTTTAGCAGCTTCTGGCATTATACATCAGACAAGCGCTCCGTACACTCCAGAGCAGAATGGGCTCGCAGAGCGCATGAATAGAACGCTTGTGGAGCGAGCAAGAAGCATGTTGGCTGATGCAAAGCTGCATAAAGGTTTTTGGGCAGAAGCTGTGGCTACAGCAGCTTATATCATCAACCGATCACCATCAAGGGTCCTCTCTGAAATAACACCTGAGGAAAGATGGACAGGTAAAAAGCCAGATCTTTCACATATGAAAATTTTTGGTTCAAAAGCCGTGGTGTTAATACCAAAAAATAAAAGATTAAAATGGGACAAAAAATCCAATGAAATGATTTTTATAGGCTAGAGTGAAAATACAAAAGGATACAGGTTGTATGATCTCCAAAGAAAGAAAGTTATTATAAGTCGAGATGTAATAATTGACGAAAATAATCAGAGTGCACATGGAATGAATAAAATTGTACAGATGCCACGACTTACCACTTTAGATATTTCACATAATAATAAAAATACAAATGAAGAACCAGTAATTACAGTGGATTATGAAAATCAATATAGCGAGAGTATTTCATCACCAGAAAGTTCTATGTATGACAGCACTTGTAACATCGCTGATGAAACTTATCATCTGGATACCAGTGATTTCAATACTAGTGATAGTCATGACACTGATTGGGACCGAAATATCACTTTAAGGCAAAATCGAACTAGGCAAAGAATAAACAATGAAATGAATACACATGACAATGAGACAGATGATGTTAATACTAATATCGAAATGAATTTCATGAGTATGAATGAAAAATATAATGTGCAGGTGCGATCGGCAGTAGAGTCTGTTGAGGATGCATTAGCGGGACCAGAATCACAATATTGAAAACAGGTTATGGATGAAGAGTATAGATCTCTGACAGTCAACAACACTTGGGAGCTTTGTGATTTACCAGAGGGTAAACGTGCCATTCCCTGCAAATGGGTGTTTAAAAGAAAGGAAAATGAGCGGGGAGAGATTGATAAATATAAGGCACGTCTGGTGATAAAAGGTTGTGCTCAACGAAAAGGTGTTGACTATAATGATGTATACTCACCTGTGATAAGAAATACGTCACTGAGATACTTGTTAGCCATTGCAGTAAAATATGATCTTGAAATCCATCAGATGGACGCAGTGTCAGCCTTTCTTCAAGGAGATATTGATGAAACTATATATATGCTACAACCGCATATGTATCAGCAAAATTAACAAGTATGTCTATTAAAAAAATCATTGTATGGCCTCAAACAAGCGAGTCGACAATGGAATAAAAAACTTGACTTTGCTATGAAGGAAATGGGCTTACAGCCCTTAAAATCATTAATAAAAACGATATTTTCTTTATAGCTACATGTGGACGATTTAATTTTGTTTTTTAATTGTAATGACACTATGAAAAAGATAAAGAGAAATTTACTAGAAAAATTCAAGATGAAGTACATTGGAGAAATTAAATACTGTCTTGGCTTACACATTGAAAGGGACAGACAAAATAAAATACTTTATGTTGATCAGAAAAAATATATACAAGATTTTTTACATAAATATGGCATGTCTGATTGTAAGGATATTAAAAGTCCTATAGATCCAAATGAAAAATTACAGATGGGTAACTCAAAGATGATTGAAGGATTAACCTATCAAGAAGTAATAGGATGTCTCCTCTACATTTCTCAAGGCACTAGACCTGATATTTGTTTTGTTGTAAATAAACTTAGTCAATACAACAACCGACCAGAAATGCAGCATTGGACAGCACTAAAACGCATCATGCGTTATTTAAAGGGTACCATGGACTACAAATTAACTTATAAACAAGACTGTAATGAATTTATGCCTCATGCTTATTGTGATGCTGACTGGGCAAGCTCACAGGAAGATAGACGATCATGTACAGGGTACACATTTGTTTTTCAGGGAGGATCCATTAGTTGGAATTCCAAGCGTCAACCAACAGTTGCTCTGTCAACTACCGAAGCAGAGTACATGGCCCTTTCATCATGTGTTCAAGAGGCCTTATGGTTAAAACAGATGCATGAAGAGTTCTGGCCATCCCCACTGAAAAATTCTCTAATAATATACTGTGATAACCAAAGTTGTATTAAACTTTCAGGTAATGATGGTTATAGTTCCAGATCAAAACATATAGATGTCAGGCACCATTTCATCCGTGACAAAATCCATGAAGGGTCAATTGAAGTACGCTACATCAAAACTGCTAACATGGTTGCCGATAGTCTCACCAAGGCAACGCCAGTACCAAAGCTACAATATTGTTCTCGTCATATGGGACTGTGTACCAAGGGAGGATGTTAGAAATGTGCTACACATCCCTATCTATATAGTTCCCCATTCACTCACTGAGGGCGCTAGTATAAGATTAATATACTGTTTTTGTTGTATCTGTGGTGCTGCCCTTTTTATCTTTATCTGTTTAAGTGATATGGCTTTTTTGTACTTATTGCGAATTACAAAGTTGTTAGATTAAATACCGAGTTTATATTATTTAATTCCCACAGAGATGCATTCCATTTGGTTGAACGTAACGTGCTGGTCTAAGGTTGATTTCTATTTATTTGTCTAAGGTTGATTTCTATTTATTTGTGTAATTAGTCCCTTGAATGCTTTTGACCATTCTCTAACAAAATAAGTGATTAAATTTCTTTATTCTAAAAACCAAAGCGCATCTTCGAGATAATTGTTTCTCTTTTGTTTTCCAGTTGATCAGACTTATTTAATTTGAGGACTCCCGTAGAGGCCATTACGTTCCGTCCAGACCCAGTGGAGCACAACAGTGCAATCTCTTCCTTTGAATATAATAATTGAAACAGCCAAATGATCTTTTTAATTTACTTGCTAATTCACAGTCATCAATGTCGTTTTCAGTTTCATATAGCGGTAATTTGATCGATTTGAGAGTAATTTTCTAACCATAGACCTATAACGAGGTGCTGTTTATTTCTAGATATAGCAACTCGTTGCATTCCCGCCTAACCTGGTCGCATTTAAATTTTCATATTTGGAATGACTTCTCATTCTGTTCTGCCTCTCATTCTGTCATTCAATTGCCGATATCAACACAAAAAGGAGTCTTGATAATATAAAATCATATTTTTCCTCGTAAAGACGGATCAAAATAGTTCAATATCAAAATAGGGACGAAAAGTGATTTGATAATGTGGACACTCAATACGAGAGACAGTAAAAGTTAAATTCACCAGTGAGAATTTGTCAATATTATACATAAGAACAACACGGAAATTAAAATTAAACATTACGTTTAGCTTATTTCATTGTATTTTATAGATTGCATTTCACAATTATAAAAATATCGAAAAATCTAAACTTTCTGACAGTCACAATATTTATTTTATGAGCTGCAGAACAAACTCTAGTCCCTGTTTTCATTATTACATATTTATTTTAATAATGTAATTGTATATGTAATTAAAATATATGAATTACAAATAGTAAGTTAGCAAGTATAATACTAGTAAGAATTAAAATTTATAATACAAATAAAACAAGCAGACACTCGAATACTCGATTGGTCATCATGTGCTGATCGCCATCAGCACCAGCGCACGATGACCCCCCACCGGTAGAGGATGCTCATTGCTCACAATTTATTAGTTTTTGTTTCCCTTGTCTGATTGCCATTAAATGAATGTAAATAAATAAATAATCATGTGTTCTTACTTATAAGTTTTACTTATTTTCTCATAAAAGGTGATAAAAAGTACAGTGTCTACCTCGGGAGCAACACTATTTTTAGCTCAAGTACATACTTTGAATCCCTCGCAGCGCACACGATTGCAAAAAACACTCTCGCCTTAAAAATGTTTCTTTGCTCCCTTGGTAAACAATCAACTATTTTATACTCAATAGGTTAATGGATTAAACAACATATCAATATTGTCGACATGTCCTAATATCCTCAATAAGCTATGTGTAAGTCTGTATATATTTCGGTAAGTTTTATATGTATGTTTCTATTTCATAGTCTACAATAGTCATTGTATCTGTTGCATCATTTATAATAATTTGTAATCGTGAGACAATAAGAGAGTGGCGCTACATCTGGTTCATCATTTACCGCCTCTATCTACCTGACTCACTGCACTAAGTCACCTTTACCACCACGTTATAGAGCCACTATATAAAAAAACTTAAGTTGGCAAACAAGTAGTGTGACTACCTAATGGTAAGTGCCCTCGTGATCTATGATACATGTGGTTCCGGTAAGATTCGCAAAGATGTAAACCCTATATTGTAGGGCCCATAAGGATCACAGTGTACAGCGAGCTTCTTGTCATACTATACATTTTGTCCCTTGGACCGTTCTTATGTCGCTCATAATAGTGGCGGTTTTCGTAGTGTAAATGTAAATAATAATAATAAGCTTGAATGGGAGCTTACAGCACGTGCCAATTGACACATGCTGTTAGATAGTGTAATTACTGTGACTGCAAAGTCACAGTAATTACACTATTTTACCTGTTAAGTCGGAACGGAACACAATGCAAGCATCTATACTTTGAGGCAGAAGTAAGTTACGTAGCGGTCCTCGAACAGACGACTTAGGTATAGAGTCTCCCTGTGGTAACTGATTATGGACAAGTTCTAAGGCGATACTTTGAAAATAAATAAAACAAAAAAGGTCTGTTGGGTAAATGTATGTGTTTAGGGTACAATGGGACTGGCATACATCTAAATAAAAAATAAAAAAAGTGATCTATATGTAACGTGTATATGTAAGTCTGTATGTAAGGTGATCTATATGTAAACCCTCATTTACACAAATACTTAATTTTATTTTTTACAAATTAGGCTAAATAAGACGTTATTTAATCTGCCAAACTGTCGCAAAGCGGAAGGCTTCGTGAAAAAAAAGAGAGGAGGAAGCTAAAAGAAAACAAGGTATTTGTTAGGAACTTTTGATATGCTTTGTGGTTTTCGTTGCTATGGTGACAATTTGGTTGTTATTATAAAAAACTCGAAATAAATATGTGAAACGAAGAACGTGTCTTAGAAATTATTTAACCGTTTTATTGCATATTTTACCTTTACTGTAGCGGGAAATAAGAGAACACAGATTCCCTACAGAATGGCGACCGTGAAAATAGCGGATGGATCGGAACTCGACGGACTGAAACGTAAGAGAGCAAACTTGCGTAGAGTATTCAGTAGATCTGCTCATGTAATTGAAAATTCATCAGATATCGATAGCATTAGAGTAGACTTTCAATATCTTATCGAAAAATTAGAAGAATTGAAAGAGTTGGACAGTCAAATTAGAGACTTAACTATCGATACGAGTACAGATGAGCAATTTGAGAAAGAGTTTGACGAATGCGAAAGTTATGTAAAGAAGTTTTATAGCGCAAAAATAAAAATAGAGAGAATGGAGTTGGAACATGATAGAGATATGTGTAAGCCTTCTAGTTCAAAAGAAGAAACTAGTCGACATCGGAGAAACATCAAGCTTCCACAAATAGAGCTCATTAAATTTGACGATAATCCAAAAACCTGGCTATCTTTCTGGGGACAGTTTCGGAAAATTGACGAGGATGAGACCCTTGCATCAGAAGATAAATTTCAGTACCTCATACAGGCCATGAAGGAGGGATCTAAGGCAAGAGAGATGATAACTAGTCACCCACCGTCTGGCGAAAATTACACGAGGGCACTGGACCAGCTGAAAGGAAGATTCGCGAGGGAAGAGATTCTCATCGATACATATGTTAGGGAGCTTCTAGGTCTTGTGTTGTGTCAAGCAAAAGGCGCGACAGTGGATATAAGATCGCTTTATGACCAACTTATGACGTATTTATACGCTTTAGAGTCTCTTAAGGTCACGAAAGATAAATATGAAGCGATGCTATATCCACTAGTCGAGTCCGCACTACCAGAGAATATTTTAATAGCATGGAATAGGTCAAAACCTGTAAGCGATGTAGATGTAGTAGGCCAATTAACGCATCTCTTAAATTTTCTCAGAAGGGAGGCCGAGGCAGAGGAACGTATACGATTGACACGTACTAATTTCGAACAGTTCGGTATTTCTAGTAGTGTCGACGTGCCAACTGCAGCGTGCTTAATATCGAAGGAGGAGAAAAGTTCCAATTCAACAGGTAAAGATTTTTGTTATTTTTGCGAAAGTACCATGCATTCCGTATTACAATGTAATAAAGGACACAAAATGTCTTTGGATCAAAAGAAAGTAGCTGTAAAAGATAAAGGGGGCTGTTTTATCTGTTTACGCAAAGGTCACATTGCAAAACATTGTAGGACTTTTGTGAAGTGTTTGTCATGTGGTAAACGCCATATCGTTATATTTTGCCCTGATCTACATGAGACGGTGAAACCAAAAGATCCAAAAGAAAATACAGCTCTTTTCTGTAAGAAAGGCGTAGACATTATTCTACAGACGTTGATTATTGAAGTTTCTTCATGCAAGGGCTTAAAAAGGAAAATACGTGCCTTGTGTGACACGGGTTCTCAACGTTCTTATATAAAGTCGAGTTTAGTAAATGAGCTTGGTCTTAAGGTTGTTGGTAATGAGAGTTTAGGCTATTCATTATTTAGTGGTGTTACGAAGCCTGCCGAGAAACACAACCTAGTAGAAGTGAATGTAAATAGTTTAGATCAATCATTTTCTACGGAAGTGGTAAGCATAGAACTCGACCGGATTTGTGGTTATTTACCTAAAGCAGATGACCCTAAGTTAAAGTCTAAGTTACGTTCATTGAATATAAAGATAGACGACAGTGAATGTGACATTAGCGATATAGACATGCTGATAGGGGCCGATTATTTAGGAATGATTTGTACTGGCACAGTAGTACAGTTAGATGGAGCTTTATTTGCGATTAGAACTAAATTAGGATGGACGCTACAAGGTCCCAATATTTACAGCAGTACACACAGCTTGACAACTGTTAGTCTTCATACTCAAACTAAAATTTCGGATCTGTGGGACTTGGAGGTTTTAGGAATTTCAGAGCCACACGAACAGATTTGTAAAGATAGGAAAAATGAAGAGATGTTAGAAAGATTTAAAAATAATATAAGTTTTACAGAAAATCGTTATCAGGTTGGATTATTATGGAAAGATGGATATCCAGAGTTAGGTTGTAATTATAATGTAGCTTATAAAAGACTCTTAACGACTACTAGAAAGATACAAAGATCAGGTCATTTACTATGCTATAACGATGTTTTTCAGAGCTGGTTAAAAGAAGGTATAATCGAACGTACGGAAAACAACACAACTGAAGGTCATTTCCTTCCTCACCATGCAGTCATTAAGATGTCCAGCGCTACGACCAAGGTACGCCCCGTGTTTGATGCATCATGTAAGGATGAACAAGGGCTGTCATTGAACGAATGTATAGAAGCAGGTACAAATCTTATAGAATTGATTCCAAAATTACTCATAAATTTTAGAGCAAGTGCCTATGGGGTAACTTCAGACATAAAACAGGCATTTTTGCAAATAATGATTAAGGAATCTGATAGGAATTACCTTAAGTTTTTATGGTGGGACAATCCATCTACCAGAGATAAAATAGTTACCTATAGACATAAAAGAGTAGTATTTGGGGTCACTTGCAGTCCTTTTCTGTTAGCAGCTACTATTAATTATCATTTAGACTGTTTCGAAGAAGAATACAAGCAAACAGTTCAAGTATTAAAACATTCTTTTTACGTTGACAACTGTGTCACCAGTTTTGATACAAAAGATTCTTTATTTACATTTATTAAAGAGGCGAAGGAAATTATGATAAGAGGAGGATTTGACTTACGGTGCTGGGTTAGTTCTCCCATAAGGGTAGATGAAACTGTTCAGAGTCAGTCTGTCTTAGGAGTTTTGTGGAATACTATTACAGACGAATTACAGTGTAATTTTCAATTAAGTAATCCAATACCTAATCAAATTACAAAGAGACACCTTTTATCATTGACTCAACAAATATTCGACCCCATTGGATTTCTTGCACCGGTTACTTTAGTACCGAAACTGTTAGTCCAAAAAGCTTGGGCAGAAAATACAGGATGGGATCAAATCATTAATGAGGATTTAATGAAGGAATTTAAAACTTGGTTGAGACACATTCACCTTATAAATAATTGCAAGTTGCCAAGACGCTTATCAGAGTCATTATTGAAAAATTGTGATATAGGTTTACATGCCTTTTGCGATGCCTCAATCGATGCTTATGCAGGCTGTGTATTTTTAAGAACAGTATATGAAGGTAAGGTTACCATTAGACTAGTAATAGCAAAAAGTAGTGTAGCACCTACAAAGCGATCAATCACTTTGCCGAGACTCGAGTTGATGGGTGCACTCATTGCTTCGCGATTGTTAAATGAAGTAAAGAAATCTTTAAATATTGATTCTCTTTGTACAGTATACTGTTGGACAGATTCAGCCGTTGTTTTAGCATGGGTACAGAGACAACACACCTGGAAGCCATTCGTAAGCAACAGGGTTCAAGAGATCTGTACACATACCAAAAAAGAGGATTGGCGCCATGTACCGGGAGATGGCAATCCTGCAGACGTACTTTCGCGTGGATGTAACGCCAAAACCCTGCTGAAAGGTCAATGGTGGAATGGTCCTGATTGGTTGTTACTAAAACCAGATCAGTGGCCACAGTATAAGCCTACAGGAGTGGATGAAAGTGTTATTTACAATGAAGCAAAAAGAGAAGAAATTGTAAATACGAGTGTAAATATAGAATTTTTTAGTGAGAAGCTGTTGTACTTTTCAAGATATTCAAGGATAGTAAGAGTAGTAGCTTGGATAATTAGATGGAAGTATAGAAAGTCACGTAAATTTGAGAAGAGTTATATAGATAATGAAGAGTATGAAGAAGCGGAGAAAATACTTATTCGACTTATTCAAAGGGAATGTTATATAAATAAAACTAAGTTGAATAAAAACTTGCATGTATGTATAGATAGCGATAGTATTAGAAGAGTTAAGACTAGATTAGAATTAGCAAACGATAACAGAGATTTCTTGAACCCTATAATATTGCCTGGGAAAAATGTTATCATTCGACGACTGGTTGAAGAAAAACACACTGTTTTAAAACATGCAGGAGTACAGACCTTGATGTCAGAGCTAAGAGGCAGATTCTGGATTACAAGCGCTAGATGGCTCTGTAAAGATGTTGTTAGGAAGTGTGTAATTTGCTTAAGATATAAAAGTAAGCATTACGATACGCCTCAGGCACCACTGCCAACTGAACGCATAGAAGGCACAGAAGCATTCCAGATTACGGGCATAGACTTGGCCGGCCCACTAAATGTACAATGTAATCAGAAGTGCTGGATAGTTTTATTCACCTGCGCCACTTTCAGAGCGGTGCACTTTGAGCTTGTGGACTCATTATCTACAAATAGTTTTATAATGAGTCTGCGGAGATTTATAGCACGGAGAGGTCGAATTGACGTCATTTTCACGGACAATGGAACAAATTTCCATGGAGCTGCCAATTTATTGAAATCTGTGAATTGGCAAGAAGTTGAAAATTTAACCATTTCCCATGCTATAAAATGGCGTTTTAACCCTCCTGCCGCGCCTTGGTGGGGAGGATGGTGGGAGAGGCTGGTGAGAGTGCTAAAGGAGATGCTTCGCAGAATTTTAGGCCGACAGTCGCTGACACTAACTGAACTATATACCGTCTTATGTGACTGTGAAGCTGTTATTAACAGTCGTCCTTTAACTTATGTCTCCACGAGTAGTGAAGACTTGAGACCTCTCACACCTTCTCTATTCCTACACGGCTTACCTACTAGTGATACGCCGGACTTAGATTATGTAGATAGGAAAAACTTAAATATAAGATACAAATATCTTCAAAAGCTGCGCCAAGATTTTAGATGTAGGTTTAAAAGGGAATACTTAGGTCTACTTACTACTAGATGGAAAGAGAAGACAAGAGAAATGAAGCAAGGCGATATAGTACTAATTGGTACAGACGAAAAGAGACTATATTGGCCGTTAGGTTTGATAGTCGACACTTGTATTGGACCTGATGGTTTTACTCGTTTGGCGAAAGTAAAAACTCAAAAGGGCGAGAGGTTGAGAGCTTGTCAGACTTTGTACCCACTTGAGATTGAACAAGATGGTAATATTTTACAGGGAGCTGAAGAGAAGTTTCCGCGCATCGACGACACGACTAGAACGACCCGCTCTGGCCGAAATGTTAGAATCCCTTCACGGTACATTATGACGGGGTAGAAGGTACTTACTCTGACTATTTTTTAGTTTTTAAGGGGTTAATTTTTTTTATTTATAAATTTGCGTTAATTGGTCTTACTATATTTCAATTGAGCCATTTTCTTTCGGGTCGGGAGTGTGTTAGGAACTTTTGATATGCTTTGTGGTTTTCGTTGCTATGGTGACAATTTGGTTGTTATTATAAAAAACTCGAAATAAATATGTGAAACGAAGAACGTGTCTTAGAAATTATTTAACCGTTTTATTGCATATTTTACCTTTACTGTAGCGGGAAATAAGAGAACACAGATTCCCTACAGTATTAGTTATTACACGATATATTTACAAAGTGTCTGCAGGGGTGGAGAATTAGGGGGGCACGGTAGATCTTACTTAACTAACTTAACCTAAATAATAAAACTATGTACAACAACATACAAGAAAAGGTCTAGCCTGGCCAGGGTAGGACGCGGGGGCGAGTAGCAGCTCAGCCGGATAGCCGGAGCACGAGGAGGCACGGCAACGCAGCAGGCAGGATAGGTTGCGCAGGTCAGGTAGGCAGCATAGAAGCGTCCCCAACGGCACGCAGTAGGCAGACGGCTCAGGAACACCCGGCGGCAGCGTTATGCAGGTAGGAGGGCCAGGGCACCCTCAACGGCGCTCCTCAGGTTCGGCGGTAGCAGGGACCAGTAGAAGGCGCGACGGAGTGGTCAGGTAGGAAGTAGGCACACGTAGCAGGCGCGGTGAGACGCGTGAAGGAACCGGCACGAAGTGATATGATCACAAAGGCCTGGCGGTGGTGGTTAGGTTCCAAGCCGGTGTAAGGAGCTTAGCTACTCCTTAGCCGTTTGTGTTCAATACCAGAGCTGGTAGTTGACATCTAGTGAAAACCCAAAGTCTCAACTTAAGTGGCTCAGGGACCGAGATGTCTATGGAATGGACGACGAAAGGAAACATAAGCACATAAAAATAAAATTTAGGTTGCGCTCAAAACTTACGGTCAATGTATCACACATTGACCGTAACATATTATGGCGGGGACTGATGCCTGGTGCGCACCGAAAAATTCATTCAGGGGTTATATTTTTGACTCATTCTCTTGGCGTCGAGTGCTCGTCATGCGTAGTCTTTCTTCGATTTCTACTTATTGTTATTTCGTTTTTGATGAGAATAATAATTATACTGGTTTTCATACTTTATTGATATCAATTTTAATGAAATCAGTCATTTTCGTTTCGTTTTCGACGCTGGACGACCGTTCTACGCCAGATGAATAATACAAAAAAGAGCTCCTGTGCGGCATCACTATTTTCTTTTTAAGGTGTTCGTTCCTTTAAAAAAATATTATTTCCTTAAAATTAACGCGGAAGAGCGCGTGAGCTCGTCGAGGTGTTTACACTCTCGCAATGCGTTCAGTCACAGTTTAACAATCTGTTAAACTGTGGTTCAGTTGCTTTCGAGCTTTCAGCACGTCGAAGGAGCGGAGGAGAGGAGAAGGAGGACGTCGAAGTATTAGCGGCATCAACGCTGTGCTTAGCCAGCATATACCCTATAACAACGTAAATAATTTGACTAAATATGACATAATATAAATTTTATTCTTAGGGTTCCAAATTATAGGCCCCTTTTGAGAAAGTTCAATGATGTGTAAGGTTTCGTCTGTAGTAATTTTTTTTAAAATAAAAGAAATATAAATAAATCAATAAAGAAAATTTTAATCTCGGGAAGGGATCGAGCCTGCGTCTTCAACATACCGTGTTGACACCTTGACCACTCGGCCATCTTTTGTACTCTGTTAACCAAAGTAATCTTTATTCACTCTTAATAACTATGAATCAACAGCCAACTTTGAAATATATAAAGATTTTTAAAAAATTGGTAAAAAATTAAGCAAAATTATAAATTTTATATGAAGCTCGCGCGCGAGTGTAAACACGCGCTCGCGCGTACGCGAGCCACGACGCGAGCCCCTTTGACTCGTGCCCAAAAAACCGCTCCCGACGTGAGCCTTGCGAGTGGCTCGTCTCGCGGCTCGCACGCGAGTGTAAATGGGGTATTACCGTTTAATAACTCAAATTATTACAGGACTATTTTTAACGATATATTACACTGCAAATGTTGAAATAGCATTTTTTAGTGTTAATTACATTTGTCGAAATGGGGTCAATAGAAACAATTCTCAACTTTAAACGTGTTTTTTATAGAAATTTATTTCAAACCTGCTTATTTAATTGCTTCCAATAACTATCCGGAAGTACAATTTATAATTTTTCCTAACTATTTTTTATTTATATAACTTACAGTTTTTTAATAAAGCTGCAAAATATGTTAAAATTCTATACACCCCGTATGCGGGGTCAATAAAAATCTATAAGGGGTGAAAAGAACATTTTCCCAGGGCTGTGAAATGTTATTTTTTGAATTCATTTTGATTTATTGGTCCTCGGCACTAAGTCATCTACTACTATTTCGATGAAGCCTTAAGGCGAGGAATTTCCACGTGCAAGCCCATATGTTCCGCACTTCACACCGTTCATTTGTACATGACGTTAGCGCGGACGCGGCCACTGAACAGGCGCCAACATCGTGTGCCGCACAGTAAAAATATAACAGTACAACAAGGACGTTTTATATCGTATGCAATATACTTTTTGCTAGGTTACAAATAAGTATTGATTTATAAACTGAGGTAAGTACCTACAGTAATACAACCAATAAAGATACAGCTTTATGACTTCATTGTTTCCGAGTTTCTTGCCTGTTCTTCTTGAGAAGGCTCTCCCAATTTCCGAACAGGTGTAGAGTCAATTTTTTTTTTTTTTTAATTTTACTTGTATTTGCACACATCTTAATAATGGTTGGGGTGTGTGTACATACAAGGATTAAATAATTTAGTTAATTAGATTCTTGGTTGAAGATTTTTATGTTTTTATTTTGACGTCAATAAGTGCCTGTAAAGGTCTATATTGAATAAAGATTTTTGAGTTTGAGTTTGAGTTTGAGATTGCTATTTTTTATTGTATCTTTACTTGTATGTAAATATGGACACTTTTTAATTGTTACATTACATAGTATTTTTATTTGACAAACAACCACGTGATTTTTTTAATAACTTAAAAAATAACAAAGTTTAAAAAGCTTTTATTTGCTAGTGACGTCATTGTACTCGTCCACCATTATAATACCGATACAAACATATATTTTATAAGAAAGAGACGCAAAGCATTAGACCGTTTCTTCACAATTTCAAAGGTTTTAAATGTTTCTATGATGTGTTATTAATAAAATGTAAATTCAAATTTTATGCATATTTCTTTTGTGCAGTATAGAATGCATCACTAGAATACAAGAAATGCTCGATTAGCTAGAACTGGCTAGAAGTAGTATTTAAAACAAAAGCTAAGAATATGACTGACGCGGCGGCATATACTTATAAAGCACTGTTAAATTTTTTTGTCTGACTTCGACGGCTAATCGGTTTGATTTAGAAATAGTAGATTGTTACACCGAGCTCTAAGTGACTTATTAATGCCCGCGGATGTTTGGTGCACGAGCACTTGCTCGAGGGCACTAATAACCCGAGGGCATTAATAGCTCACTTACGAGGTGTGTAATCTGCTTTTCCTTCAACTTATTAAAAAATAATAAAAAACTGAAGTTGACTGTAGAAAAACTTATTTATTTATGACAAAAAAAAATGCAAATTGTTCTTATTAAGAAACCAAACCTTATCTTGACGGTGGTGACGGAAGTGGAAAATCCACAAAAAAAAACTCACTGTCATGTACACCACAAACCCTTATTTCTTGCCGTCAACATGAATGTGCACCAAAAAACACCACTTTCACTGCACAATATTCACTCGAATACAATTTTTAATTTATTAAAATAAAAGCTAATCTTCGCCATTAAAGCCAATTGCCTCTCTTTTTTAAATAAAATTGGCTTTGTAGGGTCCTATCTAACTTGTTTTGCGCATGTGTATTTTTTGTGACATGTTATACAACCACTCAAATCTCTTTGGAAAAATGCCTACAATTTGTATGAATTGTATGAATATGAATTGTAATTTCTTTTTAAATTAGAAAAACAAACAACAGGGCAATTATGTTGAACGGGTCATTAATGAAATTTCATACAATACTACTGCCGTTTTCCAGGGTAGTAATGTATTACTTAGTGTTGCTTTTTCCGATGATTAGAGTAAAATTAATGAGTAGTTTGAAGAAAAATAATTTAATAGACATATGTAGGTATTTTAATACATTACTGAATGAATAAGTACTATAACTTATTTCGATTTGATTTGTTAACCGACTTCACTGACTTCACGAAGTTATGAGGTAACACATACCTCATAGCTTCGTCATTTATTAACTGATTTTCAAAATTCTTTTTGTATTCAGAAAAGTATACCCCCGAAGTGGTTCCATGCCATCAAGTCAGGATCTAGTATTAGAATCCCAAGAAAATCGAGAGAATAGGCACGTCCAACGTCTTTCCTGTTTTTTTTCTGAAGCTATTCAGGTATTTGCGTCTGAAAGACATCATCTCAAGGATTCTTCCACTATGCTGAGCTTACGATGGATCCTTAACTTTAAGGAGTTAGGGAGTTAGTCTTTAGATATAAAAGGTACGTATTGACTCTCAGTTAGGTATATTCTTTCAAGTTGACTTAGAGAGCTATTATTAATTTCACGAAAAAAATAAAAATATTTTTTTTACAAAAATACCGACACCACTTCAAAACAAAAACTCCTTCAAAATAAAAATGTAATGTTGTGTGTTTTATTTTATTGCTACTAATTTGGCAAACAAGCAAACTGCCCACCTGATGGTAAGTGGTAACAGTCACCTATAATACATGTGGTTCCTGTGCGATTCGCAGTAAAACTGCAAGCCCCACAAGAACCAGTGTACGTTGCCAACTTGTGACATCAGATGTAAAGTCACGGTATCCAGTAATTTCAGTGCCATATCTTACCCTTCACACCGGAACACAGCAATGCAAGCACTGCTGATTTGCGGCAGAAATAGGTAAGACGGAGGTATTTTTATCCTTGCCTTAGCAAGCATCAAAAACGATAGTATTTTTGTTTTTAATTATATCCCAATTTTTGTGACAGGTATCTCTGGCAGGTATGTCATCCATCATATTATTATTAGATGAATTCGAAACATGCTCAAACCTGTTTTTGATGTGCTACCATCATCAACGCTGGCCAAGTGCGGGTTGGTCGACTTCACACACAACCTAAGAATTTCTTTACACGTGTGTGCAGCGGTCGGCGCGCCGGCGCGCTACTTAGTGGTAGGTATTTATAACGCTGCATTGCGTGAGTGACAGGGGCGTGCATGTACTAAACAAGATTATCAAGAAGAAAGCCACAAATCGCTATGAATATCAGGCAACCGTATTAGTCTCTAAGCAAACTGGTTTTAAAATATTAATTAATATTCTACCACCTTAGGCTTGTAAGAAAACTCGGGAAGTACTACACAGCTAGCGTTCTTTACCATGATGACTTTACATTTGACGACACGGTTAGCGCACAGAGTTCGAGTGATCGCCTACTACGCAACTGGTCGCGGGTTCGATTCCCAAATATTTTTAACCGACTTCAAAAAAGGAGGAGGTTATCAATTCGGTTGTATTTTTTATGTTTGTTACCTCATAACTCCGTCATTTTTAAACCGATGTCCAAAATTATTTTTGTATTCGATAGAGTATAGAGCAAGGGTGGTCTCATGGTCACCAAAGTCAGGATCTGATGATGGGATCCCATAGAAAATCGAGGAAAGCACTAAAAACACTTCTTTCACTAAAAAGATTTCATTCACTGAAAAGTTAAAAATAAAAAATATTTTACAAAAAATAAAAAACGACTTCAAAAACACTGAAAGCTTAAAAATAATATAAGAATAGGTACAGACAACATCACACTTCTATATTGAAGTCGGTGACAAATTTTAACACTTTCTAGGAGATTATCGTTTGGCGCCGACTTCAATACAGAAGTGTGATGTTGTCTGTATCTATTCTTATATTATTTTTAAGTTTTCAGTGTTTTTGAAGTCGGTTTTTATTTTTTGTAAAATAATTTTTTGTAGTTACGGGACAAATATTATGTATGGAATACAGAAATATGTTCCGGTCTGGGCGTATGTGCATGTGATATGTAATATATTCTATGTTTGTAACTTTGATGACACGGTTAGCGCAGAGGTCGAATGATCGCCTACTGCGCAACGGGTCGCGGGTTCGATTCCCGTACGGGACTAATATTTTGTATGGCCTACAGAATTTTTTTCCGGTCTGGGCGTATGTACATGTGATATTCTATGTTCGTAACTGCACCCACAACACAGGAGAAAATCTTAGTGTGGGGCGACGTTTTCAAAAAGAAAAAAACTGCACCTACGACACAGTTGAAAATCCTAGTGTGGGCCGACGTATTTATATAAAAACACTTTCATTACTGAGTGACTGACAGATTACGCACAGCCGTAATTAAAAGGCACAAAAAGCGGAAATTTGACATGTATGTTGGAAATTCGCCATCTAAGGGGGTAAAACTAAAAAATAATAGTTTGTATGGAACCTCTATGACATTTATGCGGGCGAAGCAGCGGGCAAAAGCAAATATTTTATAAAGTTTCACAAAATTCCGCTGATCAGATATTTTCTTTTAATACAATGAAGTGATCTTTACATAAATCGAACGGAAATTTATGTTAATTATTTTTTAATTTTTTAAAATCAACTCACGCTTGACCATAAATGTTACGAAATTTAAAAGATTCCTAAAATACTATTTTACTGTTCATAATCATATATTTAATACATAGGCTCGAATAAAACTCTATTATTTAGCTATATGTATAATGTGCTGTTGATTCTACCTTCTAAAGCTTTGATGCAAGGCGTTGTGAATAAAGGGGGTAACATTAAGTATTTAAAGGAATTCAGCAATAAAGTTTTATAGGAAACATTATTTTGAACCTATAAATCGTTGCATATTTACTTGAAGAAATTATCATACTGGTTTATTAACACTGCACTGTGCTATATGACCGCGGCAATAAAATGTAAACATTTGGGAAATAAATATTTACCACTTTTCTTTCAGCATTTTTTGTATGCATTTGATGTAACATTTCGTCTTTGACTTCTTTTATTAGCGATTTTTACACATAAAATAACTTATACAAAAAAAGAACGAAAAACATATTTTTTCACACATAAAATAATTTAGGAAGAAGGATTAAAATAGTTTTCTCCTTTATAATACCTAATCCATTATTTACACTATTCACCATATTACTACACTAATCTATAATAATAATGAAAGTTAACAAAATAAACGCAAACTGCAAAATTAAAATTCGATCGTAAAGAAACACGTAATATATTTTTTTGCGCCCGCGACACGAAGCGACATGACCATACCCTGAGACGACTTGGCGAGTACTGTCTTATATGGAGCGCGATTGCAACCAAGCGAAATTATATAATTTTCGTCATTTTCCTAAATATTTTATATGACATCAAAAAATCTGTCTTCACAGTTCACTAGATAATAACGAACTACATGTTTTGGTATAACTTTTATACTGTTTTATGTATATTTCGATTTCAAATCGTGGTTTTAGTTTTTGATTTAGACCTATGTTTGGATTTTTTTTCTATCGAGTGAAATGGAGTAAATCGTGTTTCTGCTTTCACAGTTCACTAGATTATATCTTCAAGTTTAAGGTGTGTGAATTTCAGAATTGTGGGTTCTAATATTATCCAGATCTAGACGTTCTAAGATCGGCAAATTTGGGAAATCCTCGCCTTAAAAATATTTATGTACATAATCCATATTTCCTTACTAATCTATCTATACCGGGTTACTTTTTTATCACCCAGGAAAATTTATGAGACGCTTCACAACATGATAGTAGAGTGATTTAAATATGAATAAAAAAATAACTCACCTCCTTAATTTTATATAACTTTTCTAAAATATCCAAAAATGCTGCACTAGTTGAGAGCAGCATTTTCTGAATTTTTTTATTTTTTTTTACTTTAAAAAAATATATTTTTGTATAATAATGGATGTGTCCTGAACTCCTGAAGCGTCCCTTAAATTTTCCTGGGTGATAAATAATAACCGTGTAATATATATATAAAAGGGAAATACCACTGACTGACTTAGGTATCACGAAATCTCAGAAACTACTCGTATAACACCTACAAACTTGAAATTTGGCAGGTAGGTTTTTTATAGGATGTAGACATCCGCTAAGAACGAATTTTACGAAACTACTCCTAAGGGGGTAAAATGGGGGTTGGAAGTTTGTATGAAAGTCCTATGTTTTTGAAGTAAGAGACTTGAAATTTAAAATGTATGCTCTATAGATACTCTCTAGAGTTGACTCCGGTCCTGACGCGTCTATCTATACCGTCTGTCGTTCTCTGCTGGTTGTGTGCCGAAATCTTGGAAAGAGGCCAATGTCCAGCCGGTTCCCAAAAAGGGAGATCGTTCTGACCCGGCTAACTATCGTCCTATAGCCGTCACTTCCATTTTGTGCAAAATCATGGAGAGGATCCTAAATACCCAGCTGATCTGTTATCTGGAAGGTTACTCATTACTTAATGACCGACAGTATGGATTTCGTCCTAAACGGTCAACAGGCGACCTTCTAGCGTTCCTTTTGCACAAATGGGGTGAATCTATCGATAAGCGCGGCGAATCGGTGGCTATTAGTCTCGACATCGCCAAAGCTTTTGATAGAGTCTGGCACAAGGCTCTTCTTTCCAAGCTTCCGGCATACGGATTACCCGCGCAGTTCTGTACGTGGATTGCCAGCTTCCTCCACGAGCGTAGAATTCGCGTTGTCGTTGACGGCTGCGCTTCGCGGTTCGTGGCAGTGAACGCTGGAGTTCCGCAAGGCTCCGTTCTATCCCCAACATTGTTTCTTCTGCATATCAATGACATGCTTTCCTTGGGAGCTATACATTGCTATGCAGACGACAGTACAGTGCATGGGGGATATCACGGAAGCTCAGGGGCTGCTCGTGGTGATATTGGTAGGGAGAGGCAGAATCTTATCATTGAGCTCAACAGGACGCTGGACCTCGTCTACGAATGGGGCTCCAACAATCTTGTTGAGTTCAATGCTAAGAAAACACAGGTGTGCGCGTTTTCGGCGAAAAGGTCACCATTACTCCCCCTTCCTTCTCTTCAGGGCACAACCCTTCACACACAGAGCAACATTACCTTGCTCGGAATGAACATTCGCTGCGATCTGAACCCCAGAGACTACATCAAATCCGTCATAACTACTGCCTCACGGAAACTCGGTGTCCTGAACAAGGTGCGTAGGTATTTTGCGCCGGACCAACTATGCTTGTTGTATAAAACTCAGGTTAGGTCTTGCGTGGAATATTGCTCGCACCTTTGGGACGGCTCCGCTCAGTACCTGCTCGATGCTCTGGACAGATTGCAGCGTCGCGCTATTCGCATTATTGGCGATGTAGAGGTAACTAACACCCTCGAGCCTCTACAACTTCGTCGTGACATCGCCTCTCTTAGCGCCTTTTACCGAATGTTCCATGGGGAATGCTCTGAGGAGCTCTTTAACCTTATCCCTCCCTCTCCATTTCTTAACAGAAACACGTGTAAGGGCCTTCGGAGTCATCCGTACACTGTGTCCTCCTTCTCACACCGTACCAAGAAATTCCAAGATTCCTTCTTCTGTCGTTCATCCCACACTTGGAATTCTCTACCTGCGCACGTGTTTCCTCCATCCTACAACATGGGTTCCTTCAAAAGAGGCGTGAAAAAGCATCTTTTGGGCCGGCAAGGGGCGGGCAGGTAGGATAGTCGATGTCGTCCCTACTCTATCTGTCAACTCATTTGGGCCTCTTTCACCGCTTAACATCAGGCGGGAGGAGGTCATTTGCCGGGTCCTACATAAAAAAAAAAACTTTGGAGGTGTACTAATAATGTATCTTTAGAAAACAACCTCCTTTAGGTTGCAAAATAGGGGTTAAACATTTTAAGTTTTAAAATTTATATTATATTTTCAAATTTCTTCTTTTCTCTTGGAGGGTTGTCAACCCTCCAAGAGCCTTTCTTTTGACCCCTTTCGTGATTCTATTATCCCCTCTCGTGTACCTTTTCACCTCTCTAGTGTTTCTATTTACCCTGAAGTTTTTTCTATTAACCCCTCACTTGTTTCTATTAACCCCAACCTAGTATGAATATTCAAGCTGTCGACAAAACAAGATATTTTACTTAAATTAATGAGAGTTTTTACTTACCTTTTGATTTTTAATAAAATTCAATAAATTTGTTATCTTTGATCACTAAAATCTTTCGCCAGGAAGCAATAATTCGAAAAGAAACTAGTAATTGAAAATCTCACTTAATTTCTTGTGTTACGAACGCGCCAAAAGAACGTTGTTTTTTTTTAAATTTGTCGCATGTGATGGTTACAAGAGTGTTGCCAATTTCAATAATAAAAATACAGTTTTAAATAAATACCCTTGCTACCATAGCATACACAACAGATTATACGCAATCGGTGGATAAAATACTGCTCTATGTTTCTATTCACCTCTTGATTTCTATTCACCCCATTTTACGGACAGTTTAGTTCTACATTCGAATATTGTAGCGACAGTAGTTCATGATATTTGTTTATTAGTCACTCTGCTGTGACTGCCGTATAATAACATCGTTTCTTAGCTGATATATTTTTATAGTTTAAAACCTGATTGTAAAGTCTTGTCATCATTAATGAATAAATAAGTGCCAAATGCCCCTCTGACTTTCATTCACCAATAACACATGACCTGTATTTATACTTTTGCTTATTTCAGATATTGAAACAGTTGGAGGAAATGTTCCAAAAATGTTTTTAAGCAGACATTGGAGTTAAATGTGTTCAAGCATTTTAACCTACAAATTCAGAAGTAAGACTGTGCAGATCCATGTGAAAATGATAAACCAGGCTTTATAATATAGGCTGTCTAAGCAAAAATATTTATATAGAACAACACTCAGAATAAATATCACTATCTGAGTGTTGTTAGTAAATTTATTTAATATACCACCCATATCTGTCACCAGTTGCTCACCATCAGTTCATTTATTACAAGTTAAGTCATCTTCTGACTGTAGCGAATTAATTGAAGAAGACCTACCTACTTGTACTGTAGAGTTTTAATTAATTATTACTACTTAATTAATATAATAAAAGGTCATATAAATATTCCCAAGAAATAAGTGAAGCTAACCAAACATATTGCCAGCTGAGTTATTAGGAACTTACCTTTTGTATTGTAAATGTTATATGCTTAGACCACATGCATATTATATTAATCAAATTTGTTAAAATTCTCAATGAGATAACAATCATAGTATGTGCATTCAATAATTTGCAAGATTCTTTAATACCATAAAACTAAGGAAAACTTATAAGATTGTGTTTTATTTCAAATAAAGTTCCAAATTTTGTTACAACATTTATATTCCAAAAGTTTAAGTTTAAAATCGACACTATATTTGACTATAAACTAGGTCAGCTACACAAAAAATAGTTTTGCTTTGTGTTAAATACACCTGAAGTTGCATTTGGGTATACATAATAATTTTTTGTAGCTTTTCAATATTTTTATTACAAGCTATTATTTTTACTTTCACCAGTCCCGGTGTCTGTAATGAAATTTTGCAAGCTAAATTTGACCCACTTACCAGTTTCCGATTGAGCTGACATTTTGCATGCATATGTATATTGTTCGGATTTATACCTGCCGCCTCTTTCCGCCATCGTTCCACGCGACAAAAAATCCATGCCCATCACTTAGATGGTTGGCAGTCCACAACTGTGCGATTCTCCCGAAGCTTCCTGCCTCGCACAGCCAAACTTTGGAACGAATTGTCGCCTGCGGTATTTCCGGACCGATACGACCTTCAAACTTTCAAAAAAAGAGCGTATTCCTTCCTCAAAGGCCGGCAACGCACTTGTAACTCCTCTGGGGTTGTGGGTGTCCATGGGCGACGGTAATCACTTACCATCAGGTGATACGTCTGCTCGTTTGCCCCCTATACCATAAAAAAATGATAATACAATATAATGATGACATGAAGCTGATCTGATGCTGGAGCTGGAAGGTGGCATAAAACCTTTTTTTTATTGTTTTTACTATTAATTTATTATATCTTGTTTTTACAAATCTTTGTACTGACATGACAAATATATCTATTATGCAATCTTCAAATATTCCATCTGGGCAACCAGCAAACATTGAATATTTGCAATTTAATATTAGGTGCTTATTATTTATCTTTAGTTTTTTTGCCACTGTTTTTCCACTTCCAGAAGATGGCCATTGATAAAATTCCAGATACTACTGGAATTTTACCCCTTAGTATGAGCGATAACATTGTGTCATTATTACTCTTCTTTGGCCAACTTCAAAGGCTCTTGAAGCAGAAACAGTAGGGAGGTATGATTAACTTCAGTTCAAACCATAGGCTGATCTTGGATTGTCCCTTGTTTCTTCAACTCTCTGCCTGTATTAATGAAGGTGATAATCATGCACTTTTTTCAAAAACACATTAACATATTTCCCTTTAAATTACATATAACTAAGCCTGCCAGCCTGTGTTTTACCTCGACAATAAGTAGGTTGATATTTTAAATATTCACGCTTATCAATTTTGTTCTTTCGTCTCTCTTCCCAAAAACTTTATCATAACAGATGAACAACTCGAGACAGTTTTGATTTTCTCCAATAATACTAAAGTGCATGATGATGGTTCCTCACTTTGGCAGTGGACCCACATAAGAAATGTCAATGCGTGTTAACAACCTGTGAAGCTAAGCGATTGATATTAAACGGACATGATAATATCAGCCTCTTCGTCAATAATCAGTGTGTATCCATCTAATTTTGCATAAAAATTGGTCATGATATATTTTGCCAACTAGCACACTAGTGGAAATAGCAGCCTATTTTGCAACTTTTAGCTGTACAGTAGCGCTTTAGGGGTTCAGAAAGTGGTTTTAAGTTCTACTATTGCTTCCGTAACTGCTCATAGCTGTAAATATCACTAGGGGTAGCAGAAACTGAACCTAATGCCACTCTAGGCTTTATAAGAGTTCATTTTACAACCTATTTGCCGTCTATAGCTTTAAAAGAGAGTTAAAACATGTATGTTAAAGCTTAAAGCTGCTAAAAAGTTTCTATTTTTTTTTTTTTTTTTAAAACGTCGCCCCACACTAGGAGTTTCTCCTGTGTCGTGGGTGCAGTTACAAACATAGAATATCACATGCACATACGCCCAGACCGGAACAAATTTCTGTAGGCCATACAAAACATTTGACCCGTACGGGAATCGAACCCGTGACCCGTTGCGCAGTAAGTGATCACTCGACCTCTGCGCTAAACGTGTCGTCAAGCTTATTGCCGCTGCTGTACGCTTCAGAACTGCATAAAGACTTTAATTGCAGACTTTTTAACGGAACTGTATAAAAAATATATTTATCGCTGTTCTGCCACTGAAAGTTTCATTGCAGAAGTGATTTGTACTTTTGCGCAGACTTAAGTAGCAATTTGATCGACTGTTTTACTAATAGCGATATTAAGGCTTCACAATAGAAGCAAGAGCGTAATGGACATTGCCTACTCATTTGGATACATTTTGCTATTTTTACTGGAGAAATCACATTTTATGAAATATATGAGGCCGTTTAAACGAAATATGGATCTCAAAGCATGGAAGTTCAAACAAAGAACTGGTGGATATCGCAAGAAAGTACAGAGAGTTTATTAGAATATGCATAAATTAAAAAAGACAACATCTGTGTGAGAATTCTGTAATTAAAATTTTTTGAACACCTAATTTTTTTTAACTAAATTACTTACGTGAGAGTAATTTAGCTTTCATTTATAAAACTCTATTCATTTAATTTATTCTTTAAGGGATTCATTGGATACAAACAAAAATATTGCGCCAAGTTCGAGTTCAACAAACACAAGCGAGGGTCCCGTAGATTTTGTTTTCTCAATCAGTGATAACGGACCAGTTACAGAGGAAAATTAAGTTATAGCTTGGTGTGGCATTTTATAAAAATAAAGTAAAATAACCTTGTTTGCGTAATTTTTTGTTTCTTTCTTCTACATGCAATCATGTGGACTCGGACAGCGATACTGAATATAAACTAGAGTATGACGAATGTGAAAGAAAATGGAGCTATCGTGAGCAAATACGAATTTGGGCGTTGAAACACAAATGTAGTCATGTAGCTTTAAAAGATTTATTTCGATTTGCATTAATTTTTAAAAGTTTTTATTGAAGAAATGGGCAGTATGCTTCACGATTGGCATTAACATATGAAGTAAAAAAAATTCAGTGTCATTGAGATGCTTTTCATACGATTGCTATGCCAGAGCTATGATAAAAGGTACACCTGTATCTACTTGCTATCTGCCATGTGCTATTAGCAAGTCGGGAGAAGATTTCGTTATTCTTTTTCAACTGTCTCAAATCAATTTTAATGATTATGGGGTTTTATTGTAACCACCGTGTTTATTCAAGATTATGTCACTATTTACTTGTATTTACAGTTTTTCGAATCTAGTCTCTTTTGTATGTTTTTTTCCAGGTGTGTGCAATTATAATGGAAAACATGGTTGCCTTAAGTGTACAGTTGTGGGAGAATATTCGCATGTTTCGCACACTGTGATAGTTCCTGACACCAACTGTCCATTACGGAACGACAAGAATTTTAGAGAAAAGAAGTATGGAAACACTTTTAAGTTCAGAGTATGTGTGTTTGCCGTGTGATGTTAAATGTAAACTTGTGGTCACTCGATATGAATGTGATTTATATTTTGGTCCTTTATTACACACATTGTAACTAGTAGAATCGAAGCGCCTCTTGTAGGTATAATTGTATTGGTGAATTATAATAAAACAATATTTGAGATAAAATCAACTTGTTTAATTGGCAAATTGGCCCATAATTGACATTATTAAAATAATTAAACTAGGTAAATTCTAAAATAACAACAATATAAGCTGTTGGTCCGATAAGGTGTGGCGAGAGCGCTGTTAAGAGTTCTGTGGCTTCTTGTTCTGTTGTCGAACAATCTCAACATTTCTGTCAACTGCTTGTCAGCAATTTTTTACGACATAATATTGTTCATTTTAACAATGCAGTTTATTTTAGTCCAGTTTGGTTGTGGAGTTGAATCTTCTATTTTACATAATTTTTTACATTTTTGTTCGGCCAGTGTAACACTCCATGTTTTTCCCACGTAGATGGACAGATGCAAAGTTCTTGTTTATTTTGTTGTTCATTATAAGTTTCAATTATTTTGAAAGGCATTCTGAAAACATGATAAGACATAGAAAGTGTTAAACAATTGAAAGAGCGAAAAATATAGAAGCAGCTACAAACATCATCGTATTTTAGAATTTTCAACGAGTTCTACGGATCTCTAAACGAATAACCATTAGTGTGGTTCGATACCTGCAGTAAGTACGAAATAAAAGTCATTGTAAAGACTTGAACTGCATTAGTGGTACAGGTATTACTTGGATCTTTAGAAGAGTGAAACTTAACGCTTTGACGCACAGAGAGGAAATATTAAGGTTGAAGTTGCAAGTTAAAGCTGCTTCTCATAGACGCCATGTTTACAAGACAATTATTTATCATTACTTGAGAAATTTATAGGTTTTTATCACAATTTCAATTTAAAATATAACTAAATATAGAACCAGCAACTTACTAAATAGAAATGTAGTCAAGAATGTAATGTCAATGTCGTGTAGGTATGTGATATAATATTATTTATATAATAATTTTTACATATTTTACGATATTCTGAGGTAATTATTGAGGCGCGTTAAAAATACTCCAATAATATCAACTATATGCACGATAAACTGATCTGCGTTTTAGCCACTTGTATATAATACAAAATATAGCTCAAAAACACTTACCTTCACTTCACTTATTATTTATTTGTATTCAGTAATGTCTGACTCAGGAACAAAAGATGTATTTAACAAATGAGAGACAAGGTGAATGATCAGTGAGCCTTTATTCGTTCAGTTAAACCTGTCATTCATTCAATAAGTGCCACAAGAGCTTTAGTGTGATGCTAATTATTAGTTGCAGCTCCTGTAGCGCTTTTATGCCACTATAATGAAGTTGTAATGGAACTGTAGGTTGCAAAAAGTTGTGCCCCTTTGGCTGCAAAGCGGCTGCATAAGGTCTGCAGTGCACGCTCTGGCGCTTGAGCTTGGCGCCTTTGGAAATAATCGGATTAGCTCCAAAGCTCTTAAGCAACTAGTTTGTGCTAGTTGATATAATTTACTGTCACGCTTAAGCTGCACATAACTTGAGGCGTATTCTTCATACGAATCTTGCGAGGACCTGAAATTAAATTAAGTTTAATACTATTTTGCAGTAAAATCTAACCTAAATATCAGTATCAATTTGTCTTGCAAAATGTACGTCAAAACGTAATGTTATTGTGTACCCCTGTGTGTACCAAACTGAAATATTATTAATAAGCTTAAAATAAATATTTTACACTTATGTTTACTTACAAGGAAGTTTTAACATTGCCAAATTCAGATGTGCAGAAATCACTGTTTGACACGAAAAAAGCATAATAACCCTTTGCCAAGCATAATAGCCCTAATTATGGGCAGATTAGTACTGTCTGCTTTGCTGAATCCAGACTCAATGGCAAATTCTATAAATCTATAACTAAGAACAACTGTTTGTAACTTATATTATTTGCTAAAAACTAACATTTTATGCATAACCTTGTAATTTAATATGAAAATGTCAATGACATTTTGCACGGCCTGACGTCACACTTTCTGATTGGTGTTCACTGTCAAGTGACTAATGGTCTCATTTTACGAAATTTATATTTGAAAAATATTATTAATCTTTATAACTTTTAATAATAGTACATTATGGTACAAGTGTGTAATGTTGGTGATTACCGCTGAGGCGCATTGAGGCCCGAGCCGTTAGGAAAGGGTCTTAAGAAGCCGAGGACGGTAACCATCAATACACACGTGTATCATACAACGTTTTTCAACACACTTCTGAATAAAACAATACTTAAATAAAAAACCATTCTACATAGTAGATAAAAAGTTTACTTAGAGAAACAATTAGTAAATGTACAGTTAGTAAAATTATAATTAACTATTTTTGATGACATAGCGGTCTCATCAGATAGATTATTTATTGAAATACTTTCATGTTCTATTGTTATTTGTGATGGTTCATTATTCGTGTAGGTAGGTGAAATCCAATCATTGGACGTACTTGGTATTTCGCCAGTAGGATGCGTCTCAGAATCAAGTTTAATTCTTTTTGTGATTTTTGCACAAATTTCCTTCTTGTTTTGTATGGAATCTTCTACGTATGATTCTGCTACATTGCTAGATCGCCACCCGCCATGTCGCTTCAAAGTCATTATATCAGCTCCTGAATTTGCCAGCAATGTAGCTGAAGTTCTTCTAAAACTATGTCCAGTGTAGCTCTCAGCATCTACTAAACCCAAAAACTTAGCGATTTCTTTAGGCATAGAACCAAATTTGTTTATACCTATAGGCTGACAGGTACATTTACCATTCTGGTAATTTAGAAAGAAACGGTCATTTTTTGTTTTTGGCGAACGCAAACTTTCATACTTCTTAACAATATCATAGAATGGACCGTGTATGGTGAATTACCTAGGTATTTTATTTTTCGTGATAGGTATCTTCACTAAAAACATCTGGCCATGGTTCTCTATATCTTTTACAGTTATATTTGTTAATTCTTGTATCCTACAGGCACCAGTTACACCAAATATTAAAGCAACCTGAAACAAAAGAAACAATAATTAAGGTCAACACACAACACAAGCTGCTATTAAATATTTAATTAAAATTAATTTAACTAACCTTTGTAGCCAAATATTGATTATCTGGAGCATCTTTAATAAATTTTTCAATATCATCAGATGATAAAACCTTTGATTTTTTGCTTCTAAATCCATCAGATAGTCTCTTTAGATAAGCTGACAAATTCGAGTATGTTTTTAAGTCCACTCCATTCTTTGTTCGGACTGTACTTTTAACATTGAGTAAATACACCACAAAGAGCTAGGTTTGTACTTAGAAGATAATTCTTTAAAGTACGCCATGAACACATTTTCTGAAAAAGACTGCGTATTCTTGTTGTTCTGACATTGTATGAAATTTTGGTACGCTAATAGATATTTTTCCTTTGAGTTTTCTGGTAGTAAACTTTCCATAACGTTCTGGGCTTCACATCTTATATCGGGCGGTGTACAACATAAATCATTTTCTTCATAAATTGTATTTGCAGACATCTTAATTAATAACTAACTAAATAACTTCAAAAGAGAAAACGAGACGAGTTGTGAAAAATGTTTCGTAATGGCGGGAAAAATTAATCAGTTTTCCTATGCGCGCGCATCGGCCATAGACTAAAAAATGAGGTTTCTTTTTTTTGGGCTTTTCGCGGATAGCATTTTAGCGCAAGTGTAAGCGTAACTCAACCAATAATATTTTAAAAAAACTATTACTTACTCGTGAATAATAGTAATGAAAAAGTCACAGTTTGATTATAGGTGTCATTATGTGCCTAATTGCCATGGGATTAGAGCCACTTTATGAGGAAGTGTGTTGAAAATAATATTGTTCATTGTTTGCTCCATATCCTAATTAATCATTAAGTATAAATCCCTATTCATTCGATTGATTCTTAGTGGAAACAAGCCCATTATTGATTATTCAGCAATGTATCGTACTTGTATTGTATTGTATTGCAATTGCATTGCAATGTATTGTACTGTAAAAAAATGTACTGTTAACTGTAAAAAGCAATAAGCGACGCAGAGGTAATGATTTTTATGACTGTGTGACTGTGTGACTGACATGGGGCATCGATTACAAACAAATAGACCAGAGAGTAATCACACTATATACAACGTTTTAACCAAACCAGAAACGTTCCTATTTTCATGCATTTTGACAACATCTTGACAGCTGTCTGGTGTCAAAATATATATGGGAATGGTAACGGTTCATAAATAGGGCGATAAGGCCTCAGAGTCTTATTAGGCAGCAGTTCCAAACCTACAAATCTAATAAAATAATAATAAAGAAATTTATTCATGTTAAAACAGTTATAAATTATAAATTTTGAAATCGCGCCAATTGTATAAACAGTTTGTTGGTGCTAATTGTGCTAATAGCGCTATATCTATTCATACGTGTGGTCGCGTTCATAATGCAATCAAACATCTTAGATAATTTTCGAGAACTGTCTGATAGCTTAATCCTAGACATCGTTATATGCGAACATTAAAGCTATAATAATCCTAAGATTATGTTCATTTGGATACGGTTGGTGCGTTTATTTTGTAGTATCTGTACCTGCATCTTGTTTAATCCGGCACTCTTCTTGTAAAGTTTTAAGTAATTATGAGTTTGTTCTTTTTTACACCTTTATCGTATTTCCACCTTTTCGAAATTTATGTCGCTTACACACATCTCGTTTTTATAATGAACATGTTTACTTATCAAGGAAGAATTTACTTAAGTAATCGTTCGTTGAGTAAAAAATAAAACGATGATCCCCTAGAAAGTCTTAAAATTTGTCACCGACTTCAATATAGAAGTGTGATGTTCTCTGTACCTATTCTTATATTATTTTAAACTTTTCAGTATTTTTAAAGTCGGTTTTAATTTTTTGTAAAATATTCCTTATTTTTAACCTTTTTGTGAATGAAATCTTTTTAGTGAAAGGAAAAGGAAAGGTTTCCCTCGATTTTCATGAGATCCCATCATCAGATCCTGACTTTTAATCTTGGGACCACTCCAGGAGTATACTCTATCGAATACAAAAGGAATTTTGAAAATCGCTCTACAATTGGCGGAGTAATCGCGTAACATACACACAAAGTACACGTTGGACACACCTAAAACTTTAAGGGATTCTTTCGATTTTTATGAGATCCAATCATCAAATCCTAACTTTGGTAACCATGGGACCACCCTTGTAGTATCCTCTATCGAATACAAAAAGAATCATCAAAATCGGTTCATAAACGACGAAGTTATCCGCGAACAAACATTAAAAAACATATTATATACGGTCGAATTGAGAAACCTCCTCCTTTTTAATCGACTTCAAAAAACACTGAAAAGTTTAAAATAATATAAGAATAGGTACAGACAACATCACATTTCTATATTGAAGTCGGTGCCAAACGATGATCCCCTAGAAAGTCTTAAAATTTGTCACCCACTTCAATATAGAAGTGTGATGTTGTCTGTACCTATTCTTATATTATTTTAAACTTTTCAGTGTTTTTGAAGTCGGTTTTTATTTTTTGTAAAATATTTTTTATTTTTAACTTTTTAGTGAATACTTCTGGGGTGATCCCAAGATCACTAAAGTCAAGATCTGATGATGGGATCTCATGAAAATCGAGGGAAACCCAAATTTAATTCCAGCTCACCAAAGGTGAGCTGGTAATTAGGGTTCCTTTCAAGTGGAACTTGTGAAATTAGTGTTTTAATTAATTAAAGATTCAAGTGGAACTTGTGAAATTAGTGTTTTAATAACAAGGTTTTTATATTTTTGTGTTATAGTTAACAGTTTACATTTGCTTAAATTTCACTCTCTGTGCCGGCGTCGTTGCGGCCACTGCAGTCGAGGGATAACCCCACCGATCAGGAGGTCGTACTATCCTGCCAAAACGAGTACGATAATAATTATTATAACCCGCGTTGTCACTACTGCGCAACTGAACCGGAGTGCTAGAGCTGATGTTTTCATTTTGCATTATATCATCGTAATAATTTCGCATCAAGGGCTCATCGGGACTATTGTCAATAATCAAATGTTTCCTATTGCGTCTTAAAACATTTCCAGTATGATAATTTTTAATTAAATAAGACCTGGGTCCTTTGAGACCAACAACTTTATCAGGTACCCATTTATTATTAATTCGAGCCCTAACTTTTTGTCCTATAAATAAAGGTCTCAATTTTCTCGCACCTTTGTCATAATACGCTTTCATTTTTTGTTGACGATAGCTTAATTTATAACAAGTATTTTGTTTAATACTAGGTGTAAACATCGATGGTTTACATGGAAGTATACTACGCAATTTTCTGTTATATAAAAGTTCAGCCGGGGAACCTATCTCTTTACTAATCGGAGTATTTAAGTATTCTAACATTGCTAGATTAAAATCTGTATTATCATACGCGGTTTTCCTCATAATATTTTTTATAATTTGCACAGCGCGTTCTACCTGACCATTGGACTGAGGATACCTAGGAGATGATGTAACGTGGTGAAATTTCCACTGCTGCGAAAATTCACAAAAGCTATTTGAAGAAAATTCTGGACCGTTATCAGATATAATGGTTTCTGGAATTCCCTGGCGCTGAAAAATAAGTTTAAGATTTCTAATTACATTTTGAGAAGATAACGATTTCAGTTTTGATATTTCAATAAATTTACTATAATAATCAATTACAATTAAAAACGAATTATTTCCGTAATGAAAATATCTATCCCCACTTTACACCAGGGCCTATTAGGAACCTCATGCGGTATCAAAGTCTTTTTTGTGTTTTGTTTTCTATAATTTAAACATGCTTGGCATTGTGACAAGTAATCCTGTAATTGTGAATTCATATTTGGCCAATAAATTATCTCGCGGGCCCTAAGTTTGCACTTTTCTATACCGAGATGACCTAAATGAACCTTTTTCAACATATCTTTCCGCATACATTTCGGAATCACAACTCTGTTACCTTTCCAAATTATGCCAAAATTAATTGTAAGTTCATCTCGACTATCCCAAAAACATTTGATTTTATTACTCACTTTAGATTTTTCAATAGGCCATCCCTGCCTTATTACTTTAATTAATTCCTGTAATTCGTCATCTTCTTTAGTCAACTTTTGTATTTCAATAAAATGTGAATCAGATAATGGGTTCACAGCCGTTAATGCACACACTTGCGCCTGCGCATCGAGATGATCTCGCGGCTGGCTTGACACACACACGTCGGGCGTGATAGCGCGTGATAGGGTGTCTGCTATAAACAAGTACTTACCTGGTTTGTATACAAGCTTGAAAGAATAAGGTTGTAATTGCATTAACATTCGTTGTAAACGTGCAGGGGCGCTGGCTAAAGGTTTTTTTATGATGCTGACTAAGGGCTTATGATCGGTCTCGATTGTTACATCTGAACGACCGTATATATAGGTATATAATCTTTCGCAAGCAAATACACAGGCATACAGTTCTTTTTCAATTTGCGCGTAAGATTGTTCAGTCTTTGTGAGAGATTTCGATGCATAACATACTGGTAAATTATTCTGCATTAAGCATGCACCCAATCCGTTCTTACTAGCGTCTACAGATATAATTATAGGTTTATTCAAGTCATAATATTGCAATACCGGAGGGTTTATTAAAAACTTTTTGATGTCATTAAAACATTTTTCGTGTGTTTCATCCCAATGCCACTCCACGTCCTTTTTTAACAGTTGCCGCAATAAAAAGGTTTTATCAGATAAATTTGGTATAAAAGTGCTAACATATGTTACCATATCTAAAAATCTCTCCACATCTTTGACGCATTGTGGCCTAGCCTAGGAATGCTTTTTATAGCAATCAAATGTCATCAGGGTAAATACCACTTTTTGTTATTTTATGCCCCAGATATTTTATTTCCGTTAAACCGATCCTGCACTTTTCTCTGTTGAGTTTTATATTTATTTCTCGACATCTATTTAATACCAACCTCAACCGATCATCGTGGATTTTCCTACTAGGGCCATGAACCAATAAATCGTCTACAAATAGAACTACGCCTTCAATATCATCAAAATGTTCATACAAACGTTTATGAAAGATTTCTGAAGCTGATGTTATACCGTAGGGCATTCTCAAAAATTTGTATCTGCCGAAACTGTATTAAACGTACACAAGTCAGTAGAATGTAACTTAACCTGCCAAAATCCTTGCTTAGCATCTAACGCACTAAAATATTTTGAGCCTGAAAGATTAGCAGTGATTTCCTCAAACGAAGGCAATTTGAAATGTTCTCGTTTAATTCATTTATTGAGATCACGGGGGTCAAGGCAAATACGTAAATCTCCATTAGGTTTCTTTACTACTAGCATACTATTTACCCAGTCCGTTGGGCCCTCAACTTTTGCAATTATACCATTCCGCTGCATTTCCAATAATTTATTTTTTACTTGATCTCTTAAGGCGACAGGCAACTTTCTAGGGGCATGAATAACTGGCTGTGCATCCTCCCTTAATTGTATTTTATATTCACCGGGAAGGCAGCCCATGCCCTTAAAACGTCCGAAAATTCATCCAAAATGGTCTCACTATTATTATTAGCATCAAGTGTCATGATCCTTTTTATCAATCGCAACTCTTCACATGATTGCCTACCAAGTACGGGTGGTGATATAACATCAACAACAATAAATTTGATGAAATATATATTATTTTTGTAAGACGTTTTTAAATAACATTTTCCTACAACTGGAATGCAATTACCTGAATAACTCCTTAGTTTCATAGATGAACTAGTTAGGTTTTGTTCTAGTAAATTGATTTTCGTTAAATAACTTTTTGGCAACACATTAACATCAGCTCCAGTATCCAGCTTAAAAGTTATTTTCACACTATTTATAAACAATTCAACCAACCAATCATCTTTTGGATTACTAGTATTAACGTGATATATTACCTGATCAGTGGAATCTCCCTCAACTGCATAAACGCGACCAGCCCTACACATTCTTGCAAAGTGATTTACACGATTGCACTTGTTGCACCTTTGTCCGAAAGCCGTGCATTCATACTTTCTATGAAATTTGCCACAGTTTCTACACACATTTTTCGTAATACGTTGCTCAAATCTACGCTCATAATTATTTACGTTCGAGTTTTGGTAAACAGTACGCCGACCCGATGAATGCGCCGCCGCCGTCGCATAATTCCTGTACATTCCACGCGAACCGCTCGGTTGTTGTTGTTCCTGCGCCGGGGCAGGTGACCTTAGCCTTGACATTGACGCTCGCTCGGTCGAACTCCGCCGTTGTATCAAATTTAAACGATTTTCGGTGTTTTCCGACGATCTACTTATTTTGTGAACCTGTTGATTATTATAATTTTCCGATTTGATGTTCAATGCTTGCATGCGTGACATCTCGGCCAAACTACAGATGTCTAAAGCTCTTGATAATTTAATGTCTGGTTCACGTAACAATCGTTCTGACAGCGCGACATCTTGTAATCCACATATCAATCTACTACACACCAGGTCGTCTCTTAATTCCTTAAATTCGCACTTTGTAGCTATTTTATTCAATTCAAACACATATTGCTCCACTGATTCCGCTTCTCGTTGATCCCTTTTAAAAAATTTTTGGCGTTGCACTGCCAAATTCTTTTTTGGTATAAAAAATGTATCAAATTTGTTCAGTAATTGCTGTACACTGGTAAAATTTTCAGAAAATTGGTCATAAACCTCGCAACATTTATCTCCAATCACGTGTAATAAAATATTGATTTGCACTTTGGAATCTTTTTTCGCTAACTCACACGCTTCGTAGTATACAAGAAATGCTTTCTTCCATTTTTCCCACTCCGTGCATAAATTTCCCGACGTTATATTAGTTAAGTTATTCTCGAAATTGAACGGTCGCGGCGGTTGCAGTACAGACTCCATTGTTCAACTTTTAAATCCTACCGGCTGCGCCATGTTATGTTGGGAACGGTGCCGGTGCCGGCAAGCAAAGACAGTGGTCGAGCTTAGACTGACTTTATTTATTGAAGTAATGCATATCGACTAATTACTACCCACATAAATAATATAATATGACACCTATTCTTATATTATTTATACCTTTTCAGTGTTTTTGAAGTCGGTTTTTATTTTTTGTAAAATATTTTTTATTTAGAAGTCTTTTAAAAAAATAACAGTGGCTAGTAGTAAGACGATTGAAAATCAAAGGAAGTACTATTAAATGCTATAAATTTATACATACGCGTATACATTCTTGTAACTGTAATATGTTATACTTCCTCCTCGCGTCGCTTTCCTCAATGCTGTGGGTCGTAACCCCCTCCTCAGATAACTTTGTCCCGGACTATATCGCGCCAACGGTTCCGGTTCTCTGCCTCGTGGATGGCCTCGTGCATGTCGCGATCCAGCGCAGCACGGATCTGGTCCGACCAGCGCATTGGGCTTCGCCCTCGTGGTCTCTTCCCCTGGATTTTACCAGTGATTACCAATTTCTCAAGGTTTTCACCACTTTTACGGGCTTTGTGTCCAAAGTATTCAAGGACCCGCAGTAAGCAAATGGATGACAGTCTAGTGCTGACCTTGAGTTCCTTGAGAATTGATACATTAGTTCTCTTGGCCGTCCAGGGGATGCGCAACATTCTCCTCCAGCACCACATTTCAAACGCGTCGATACGCCTGCGCGGTCGTTTGCTCGTAGCGTCTAAGTTTCCGCTACGTACAGGAATATGGAGAACACTAATGTGCTGACCAGCTTCTGTTTGGTGATACTTTTTATATTCCTGTCTTTCCATATTACTTTAAGTTGGTTCATGGCGCTTTTGGCCATTCCGATTTTTCGTCAGACATCTGAATCGCATGAGCCGGTGTTGGAGATACTGGAGCCCAGGTAAATGAATCGGTTACTGGTGGACGCAGGAGATTGCGGACCTGCGTACCACCAGTATGAGGGCCAGGCGCGCCTACGTTCGCTGTCGTAGGCGCGCCGGAACTACACCCGACGAGGAAGCTGAACTTCGTCGGGTGTATGCGGCAGCCAAGAAGGCCCTGCGAAACGAAATCTGCAGGGCCAAGGAGGAGTCTAGGGAGCAGTTTATACGGCTCCTGGACGACGATCCGTGGGGGCGTCCGTACCGGGTGGTGAGGGGGAAATTTAAAGCTTCTGCTCCCTCTACCTCCACTATGGACAGCGGGCTGCTGGACCGGGTGCTGAGGACTCTGTTCCCCGATCCCGGTCCGTTCCATCCGTCCGTTCCGGTCCCCCAGAATGGTCCCCCCGGATGCTTCTCCAGAGGAAGTGGCTGTCGCTATCCCTCCTGTGTCGAACGTGGAATTTGACACGGTGAGGGAACGGCTCCGGCGCAAAAAGAAGGCGCCGGGACCAGACGGTGTCCCAAGCAGGGTTCTGGCCCTCGCCCTGGGACACCTCGAGGAGCGGTTCCGAGCGGTGCTTGACCTATGCATCGCCTCGGGCCGCTTCCCCAGTCGGTGGAAAGCGGGCAGGCTCTGCCCGTTAAGGAAGGAGAACCGCCCCGCGGATTCCCCGACTGGGTATTGGCCGGTGGTACTGCTCGACGAGGCCGGGAAGTTTTTCGAGAAGATTCTCGCTTCCCGCATCGTCGAGCACCTAGAGGACCGGGGGCCGGATTTAGCAAATAACTAGTTCGGCTTCCGCACCGGCCGGTCCACGATGGATGCAGTGGCCCTCCTCAAGGGGTGGACTGAGGGGGCCACAGCTTGTGGGGAGACTGTTGTTGCGGTGTCTATTGATATCCGCAATGCTTTCAACAGCCTGCCCCACGAGTGCATAAAGGAGGCACTCCGCTTCCACCGGGTGCCTCCGTACTTCCGCGCCCTCGTGGAGGACTATCTGCAAGGCAGGTCCATCCTCTACGAGGGGCCGGATGGGTGCGTCCATACGTGGGCAATGGCGGCAGGTGTGGCCCAGGGTTCCGTACTAGGTCCTCTACTATTTATTTATTTATTTATTTATTATCAGGCAACTTAGGCCCATAGATATATACCTTACAAACTAACATACATAATATATATAACAATTTGGTTAGTGTAATAGAACTTATAAGCTATGTTAGTAAAGCAACTATGGAACCTGGGGTACAACTGGGTCCTGCGAGGCGACCTCCTTCCACGAATGGAGGTCGTCTGCTTCGCCGACGACACGCTTGTCGCGGCGAGAGCAAAAACGGGGGAGGAGGCGGCCCACCTTGCGTTGGTCGGTGCTTCACTTGTCGTTCGACGCATCCGCCTCCTGGGCCTGGACGTCGCCCTCGATAAAACGAGGGCTATGATGTTTCACGCCTCTCGTTGCAGGATCCCACCGGGGCTTCGAGTCCGAGTGGAGGGGGTCCGCATACCAGTCGAGGCACACCTTAAGTACCTCGGCCTGGTTTTGGATCCCCGATGGAGCTTTGAGGAGCACTTCAAACTCCTCACTCCACGGCTATGTGCCGCCGCAGCCGCACTCGGACGGGTCCTCCCTAATGTAGGAGGGTCAAGATCGGCGTGCCGTCGACTGTATCACGGGGTGATACGGTCGATGGCACTCTACGGAGCCCCGGTATGGGCGGAGTGCCCCTCCCCCCGAACGGTGGCCCTCTTGCGACGTCCGCAGAGGGTCATAGCAACCCGGGCCGTGCGAGCTTATCGCACGGTCAGCCACGGCGCGGCCTGCGTTCTTGCGGGCCAAACGCCGTGGGATGTCGATGCACGCATACATGCAGAGGTGTATCGAAATCGGGTTGCCGTTAGAGAACGGGGGGGGACGATCCGCTCCCGAGGAAGGTACATTGGCGCAGAGGGAGGCTCTGCGTCAATGGGGTGAGGCACTCGCCTTCCCAGCTGCCGGCCACCAGACGATCGAAGCGATACGTCCGGTGTTGGAGGAGTGGGTAGGGCGCCGGCAGGGCAATCTCTCGTTCCGCATGGTGCAAGTATTGACCGGACATGGTTGTTTCGGTCACTACCTGCATCGGGTCGCGCGTCGGGAGGAAACGCCGCAGTGCCATCACTGCGACGCTCCCGACGATACTGCCGAGCACACATTGTTGGTGTGCCCGGCCTGGCGACGCCAGCGCAGCGAACTTCACGCTGCGCTGGGAGGCGGAGACCTCTCGCTGCCGAGCATGGTCGTGGCCATGCTCCGCGGCGAAGCGGAATGCGAGGCTGTTGCCTCCTTCTGCGAGGACCTCAAGCCGCTCCCATCCGCCGCAGACGGACAGGCAGGCGAAGGCGGGCTTTCGCGCAAGCAATGCCCGTCTAATGACCCTGCCGTTGAGGCCTGCGTGCACGGTTGGCCCCGTGTACGCCGCCGTAAGGCCCTCCGTCTGGGGATTGCCCTGTTGTTCTCGGACAATCCCCCCTTGGCGATAGCCCGACCAACCAGGTCGGGCTAGCCCGGGCGCGTTGGTAGTGGTAGTCGCAGTGTGGACCCTACCACGCGCGTCCATAAGGGCAGGAAGAACACCGGGGGGTTTAGTGGGTAGGCCTGGCACTCTGCCGGGAGAGCCCCACACACGCTCGTCGTCTAGCCAACGGCGAGTATGGTGCGGTCACGCATTCCCCTCGAAAAAAAAAAAGGTAAATGAATCGGTCCACTCGTTCAAGATTTAATGTTCCAGTGAGCTCCAGTTTTCCGGTTCGGTCAACTACCATCAGTTTTGTCTTCTCCTTGTTTATTTGCAAGCCTAATTAGTCACTAATACGCTCTATTCGGTCCAATAGACATAACATTTCGGCTTCGGACGCAGCGTAGCGTAATAGCGTAGTGTCATCCGCGTAGCGTAGGTTAGTGATCTTGGCTTTACCCCGCCAACACTTACACCGCCCTCCCAACCGTCCAAGGTTTGTCTAATAATGTGCTCCCCATATGCGTTAAATAGGATCGGGGACAGAATACAGCCTTGTATAGCCAGTTAGACAAGGCTGTATTCTGTATGTTATACTTAAACTATACTATATTATTGTCATAATCAGTTAAGATGACTTATACATTGTTAGCGAAATAAATATTTATTTGTCGTTAAATAAATTTTATTCGTATTATACTAAACATTAACACTGCTTCATCTTGTCATGCTGTGTGTGCTTTAGATTTGGTTTATCATGTTAATGCACTCGAAAGTAAAACTATAGAAACAAAGGGATATAGATGGATAAAATCTATTATATTGGAAACTATTGCAAGCTGACAAGGCTACTAATTTCATGTAAAGCATATGCCAGCATGCGCCAGTACTTTTGTAAATATTTACGAGTCGTCTGTCCGCTAGGCCTTTATTTGCCGGAATGATTTCCGTCGCGCGAAGAAAATGTGTTTGATTTATCAGCACTTGAGGCCGGACCTTCCGCTAGCTATAAATTTTATTGTGTTATGATTTAGGGCGCGTATGCGATTTTATGGTAAACACTTTGCTCTTTGTGTTTTGTTAGGTGATTTATGCTCGGCCCATCCGATGGGTTGTCGATGCTCTCTCATCTTAATAGCTGAAATTATGATATGTTACTCAGAGGTTTTCAGTTTGCTTTACTCCAGGTCACTTCATCACTACTATACGGACGTGATTAAATAAAATAGCGGGCGTAAGCGATAAGTGATCTCACTTGATTATTTCTAAACATTATGAGATATAAAAAAAAATATGAGTGATCCTGAAAGTGCTTTACGAGCTCTATCAATTAGCATCAATATTCTTCTTTTTGTCTTCTTCTTCATATATATAAAAATGAAACGCTGTGTGTTAGTGTCGCAAAAACTCTGAAACAGCTCGAAAGATTCTTACGAAATTTTCTGTGTATATTTGAATAGATACAGGGAAAGTTTAAAAGTACAGTTGGACTTGATAGGTGGCACTGTAATTGGGCAGGACAACGTCTGCGGGGCCCACTAGTGGTTTATAAAATAATTTGGATCTATCCGAAAAAATGACGTTTCCAGCTTCCATACATTTAATATAGCGGCAACATAGACGATATAATAATGCATATGGTATGTCCGATAAAAATTTTAAAATTAGAATGCAATTCATCTGTATTTATAAAAGGATTTGGTGACTGATTGACTGAGATATCAACGTAGGGCCCAAACTACTGGATCCAGAAGCATGAAATTCGGTACAGGGGCTCGTTGGTTTATGTAAGCGCCTACTAAGAAAGGATTTTTTTAAATTCCCACAGGAGGCTGAGAAATCCCCATCCAAAAATAAGGACAAACCTATGAAGCCGATGAAGTAAAACAATATGGCGAGCGAAAAACTCTTCTGTCTAATCTGTTACATATCTACTTGAGTTAATATCACGTGTCAATCAAGTCCATACACAACCAATTTCTTTAGGTACTCATGTTATTTTTTTCTTGCAATTTGTTGAAAGTTTTCATTTTATTACACAATATAATACATTCATATATCTTTTTTGGGTCGTTACTCGTGGTCCCACTACTTTGCCCCACTGGTGGGACCACGAGGAAATGTGGTTCCTCGTGGTGCCACTGGCCAATGAGACCACGCGGAATACTATTAATCGTTCTTCGTTGACCCATTTATAAGATCCTCTATTTCCTTATAGCCAAACTAATTTATACCAAAATAGTTTGGTCAAAAGGAATTATGCCAAACTCTTATTACTCCCTCCCTATTTGGGGTAGGTGGAGGGAGCGTAGGTCGACATGTGTATAGCATAATAAGTAATAAGAGTTTGGTATAATTCCTATTTTGATAAATCAGTTTCATCATCATCATATCAGCCGCACGACGCCCACTGCTGGACCTAGGCCTCCCCCATGGGACCACGAGTAACGACCCACTTTTTTTATTCTTAATTAATCTTCACGAAATCTGTAAAAAATCTAAATCGAATGTTGATACGCTACCTATAACCTTTTAACTTTTTACTACTTTAGTTTGATAAAGTAAAGAAAAGTTGAAATTTCATTCGGGTAAGTCCTGGGCGATTTTATTGGCTTTATTTGATGAAAGTCTGTTCAGCTGTTGAAAAGTTATTGGTCATCAGTATTTCTCGGTAAGCAGGGTGCACTGCAACCAGGAAATATTGCCGTGGGTTTGTTTACACAGCGGCTCCACGATGCAATATATTAAATAAAACTAAATATTATTTCCTAGTAAGTAGCTCTGCCCGCGAACTATGTTTCGCCATAACAGTTCAAAGAAAAAACTGTAAATCTACTTTCCCGCGGGAGCTACTTACTTTTCCGGGATGATAAGTAGCCTATATGTTAATTCCTGTCGTAATCCGTCTACCTACACAATTTTATCCAAATTCATTTAGTAGTTTTTGAGTGAAAGAGTAACAAACATCCATACTCACAAACTTTCGCGTTTATAATATTAGTAAGGATTTTCCAAAGGGCAGTATGTATAATGTCGTGAGATTTTTGATTATATACATTATTATTGAGCTAGAGTATTATTAAGAATTAAATGGAGTAGAATTGCCTTTTACAGTATATCATTCTAACAAATACTTTAGAAGTAATCAAAAGTTAAAGCTACCCATAAAATGATGCAAAACATGTAGGCATGCTCTACACCCAATGCAAAGCCGGGGCAGATTGCTAGTCTGTATAAGTACAATTTGGTGTATGATTATTATATCCTAATGGCTGTTATATCCACACCATATTTTATCGTGATTTTAAAGAAAAAAAAAACCATGTAAGAACACCAGTTTACTTGTTTGTTTCCATTATGTGGGGGTACATACATTAACACGGGTTGATAATTAATGAGATTAATACTCAGTATTGTAAGCCTCAGTGGACACATCTGTTATAATCATGTTTTCGTCGTTAAATGCCTATTTATTTCACCTTTATACGGATTTGTCCTACGATTATTATCGGATGAAAATAACACCCGTTTGTTTACCTTTCGATCCGTTTGTTTATCTTTCAGATAACAATATTTTGGCTGTTTTATTGAGTACACTGAACGTGTCGGATATTTTAAGGAAGGATCTATAATTAAGGGTCAGTTGATATGCTGCTAAAGAAAAAAAGTAGTCATTCAAGTTTATATTTTGGTAACTTGCAATTTAAGTTTGATCTAGTAAGTTAAAATATACATATACGGTCTTATTACAAAACGTGGTCTAAATTTAGTCTCGGTTTGAACCTAATTCTCTTTCATTTCTGTTAGAGTACATAGAGGCAGTGTCGGGTTCAAACCAACACTAATAAGGCGGATAGTGTTCTAATAGTCCTCTTTACCGATATTCTGCATTATAATCTCAAAATAGACAAGCCTCGCATGCATGGGAAAGCCTGCATGGGAAATTTTATAACGAGTATATATCTCCGCAAAAACAAAGTAAACCCTGTTTCTTGACTCGCATAATCCGATGAGACGGTTAGCCGACAAAACCAGAGCGAGATCAGGTACAGGACCCACTCTTTAATGTACCTTCCGAAGCATGAGGAGTTTCACATTTTTGGCCACTCATTATAGGTCTTGCCATGGCTAAATGTTGCTTTACTAGTTACCAGAGCGCTTACACTTACGATTGCGCAACCAAGCTCTATAATTAATTGAACTATTCCATTTTTAACTAATAAGACAAATCGTTACCGTTCACATATAATTTGACATCTGACAGATGTCACAGTGTTGTCAAAATTCTGATTTGGTTCAAATGTTGTAAGTAAATAGTGCGATTGCCCTTCTGATATGTCATAAAAATGCTTTCAATGTTGGGTGTTCTAAAAGTCGATTACTACGAAATTTCTCAATTTTAATATACGAGTACCTACTGCAAGAAGAATCTGTAATATTTGTTCTTAAATGTTAATATGCACGCTTCTACTGTCAATTTGAATAGAAATCCCCGACTTATATTGCTGGATTGCAGAGTAAGCGCGGGCGTTCACAATGGCATGGATTATTTGAAAATGTGATTTATTCACTCTGTTATTTCAAACGGAGAAATCTGTTTCTGGAGATTTTTAAATAAAAACGCATTATACTAATCGTTTTATATTTAACCTTTGTTTGCTGCATAAGTTATATAAATATGTTAATATTTTATTATTCATTAAGTAGAACCAATGATAAAATTAAATAATTATTTTTGAAAAAAAAAACATGAAAAAAAAAACGTTATTATGAATCAAACGAGCCCAACCTCGATAGGGTTGTGTCGCTTTATTGCGAAGTTCTTATGGTCTCCTTCCGGCTTCAGAATCAAATCAACTCCACGTCATCTTAATATTGCATTGTCACGTGATATACATAATATGTATGCAAAATTTTAGCTCAATTGGAAAACGGAAAATGGGTCTAATTTTACTTGCAAGATTTCATTACAAACACCGGGATAGGTGTAAGTAAACAAAAGCTTGAAAAAATACTTATGACGATTAATATTACAACCTTTAAAATAAACGATATAACTAATTATTGCACTTAGGATTAGGGCATAAGGAAAGTAGAAATCTTGGTGGCTTATCATAGACTCTTAACTAATACATCAATAAAAAGTCGTTGGAGTAGTCGTTTCAAGTTTATCAATTACTAAATCTATTGATTCATAAGTAAAAAGAAGACGAAATTGTTAGACTTTCTGGTGTTTCTGTATTTCGCCAGACCGTGAAAGCAACTTAAACGAAATGGGTCAATGCTTAAAGAAGTTTTGCTTGCGATGTATATTGCGTATTCATTCGATAGCCTATAGAACCAATACTGATTTCCTTTAAAGGAGCTAAGGTAAATAAAGAGTTTCTAGTTTACGTTGAAAGTGCTCCCTAAGTCTAGGGAAATTGGTGGCAAACGGAAACTCCAAAAGGGACGGTCCAGATGACCGACCAATTCAATGTCAAGCTGAGCAAATAAAATTAGAGTAAAATTATCCACATCAAAACGGACCTAGATCCCCACTACAATGGTGCTCAGTAAAGAGCGTACGACACAAGAGAAGCATCACAAGTTCCTATATGGAATTTCCGTAGTTCAATAGTTTTTCTTATTAGGTGTTGTGTCTAAGCCGCTACTTCTGTTTCATTTAAAATGATCGATATTTGAAGATGCAAATACACAAATATTTCCAAGCACGATTTTTGTCGTAACCAATAGGTACTTCAATTTTTCTTTTATGTATTTGGTTAAATGCGTCTTTTCATATAATTATGTTTATTTCCTACTTAGTTAGTAGCTTACGGGAATGCTATTTGCTGTATCATGTCATGCATGTTATTAGCGTCAACTAAAACTACACTAAGCCACACTTGATCGTAAGCAACAAATTTCATACAGTATACCAATTATTTCACGAAATTCAATCCCGCGGAACATTTGATGCCAGCCTAATTGTTCTCGTAAAACGATGAAATACGAGAACGCAAATACAAGAGTTTCCATTGCAGGAATTAACGCCGATGTAATTAAAAGTTTTATCTTTCGAAGTAATGAAGTATTAGAATTGTTTATGCCGTTTAACGTTTAATTTTTAAGCAATTCCGCCATCTTCCAGCGAGAGTTACATATTTTCGTTGAACTTTTGACAGAGTTGCCACGTTTTTAATATCAGAGATTTTTTATTGCGAATTTTGTTGGCAGTTGTAAGGAACAAGCGAAGTTTTACGCTTCCATTTAACAGGAAGTAATAAGGGCCAAACGTTGGAAAAGCTTTAGACGTTTGATTTCATTTTGACTGAAAGCCATTTTGGTTTTGTTGTAAAATACTAGAGATAAATTAAACTTGAATAAGAAATTATTGAAAACGTGATACGTATCAAATATACGAACTATACTAGCGAACTTTATAAATAACATACCAATAGTAAAATCCTTGATACATGCTTTTTCTCACACCGACATACCTACGTCGATACACGTGTATGATTGAGTGTGACAAGTTTATAACTAAGCCGCACATATGTCCGGGTTGAACAATGGTTATGATTGAATCTATCTCTGCAGTCTAGTGCACTGCTCATTGTGTCGCTGACAATAACCGTCTATAATCCCCAAGCGCAGAGCTTGAGTGTTATCGTGGAACCGAACCTGGATTTTGGTTCTTGACAGGATATCCACTAACGAGTGGAGGCTGCGGCTGCATAGCAGAGCTGTGTAGGATGAAGCACAATGATATTAATTGATTGGCAGTGTCGGTAGATTTAGTCTTCATGATTTGGTATATTCATAATTCTGTACAATTGGTAATGTCTCAAATTAAACGTATTGCAATTTACGTCTTAAGTAATGAAATTGATTAATTATCAACTGTAAGATTATTTATTTTTAACTATTTATATTTATTAAACTATTTTTTTAATTTGTCATCATCACCCGGCAGAGGACTGGCCCCTCCGAATATAGGTCTCCCCCAAAGCACATTACTTACACCTATTTTCATCTTTAAGATGCCAATCCGTTCATATGTCCTTCTGTGTAACTCCATCTAGTAGCGCTCATGGGTAATGTAGAAATAAGGACTTCTTCTGAACATAATCGAGAGAGTTGTTTAGATTCAAATGCAATTATGCATAGACGTACTCACTTGATGAAATCAGTTTGACGTCGAGCTTTTCATTTCTCGGAGAAACAAATCCTATTTCATTCGTAAACACGGTATTTTAACGCTTGCCATTATATATTCGGCTTGTTATAAACTTTGAGGCTCGGTCATGTAACGAAGTCAGAGATTTTTAACTCGCTTTATTAAAGCTTTTGGCTTTAGATCAGTATGAAAGCATACTAATTAAGGGTACCCTCTAATCCAGAGGGATTAGCGTGCTTCAATTTTCATCCACATTGTGCTGTACGGCCTTGTTATAAAAACAATCTAAGCGATTGGACTACGATTCTGTTTGTTTCATTGGAACAGAAGGTTTGATTACTTCACTTGCGTATTTATATAAGATTATTATTCAGCAGTTGTTATCCGCTACTCAAGATAACGGCTAAGACAGTTTGTTTTCATTAGATGTCAGTTACCGAATTTATTAGCTTTTAGTAGATCCATTTTAAACTTTTCGAGTGTAAAACTGTTGGAGCAAGGTTCAGGGAATATGGTGGGCGTCTATGACATTCCAATCACAGCTCCTTTAATTTAGCGACCGTATGTCGTTAAGTGTGGGGTATAGCGTTGTCCTGGATCAGCAGGCTAGAGCGTTTGACCAATTTTGGTTATATAACGGCTAGCTTTTCCATCATGGTTTGCAATTAATGACAATAGAGAATTGTTGACCTTAGAAAGCTGTAGTGTATGACACGAGTGGACCATCAAACACTCACTAGTTCCTTTTTCTGAGTTAAGTTGCACTTGGGACAGGATTTGACCAGTTCTCCCGAGCTTAACCATTGTGATGAGCGATTGTGATTGTCGTACAGTCCATTTTTATCACGAGTAACTATACAAATCAATATTTTCTCATTGTTGTGATGGTTGAGTATGAGTATTATAACGCAGCAACTAATACTTGTTTGTTGGTGTCTACACATTTCTCGAGCTTTTTCATTTCTCCAATTTATTTCAAGTGAATAAAAATATTATCGCTCACATCTAACCCTGCCACTAGCTCAGACGTAGTTTGCGATGGATTCGCAATAATTTATCATTATCAACTCTCCAAGCATCCACGGGGTTTGTTCTGTAGGTCAACATTTCCAGAACGAAAACCTACCGTGTATTCTTACTGCGGTAGCTTCCTCATATACATCATTGATCCTTCGAGCTATTTCTGCAGTGCTGGTGCTGCGGTGGAACTCATATTCGTAAATAACGCTATATTTTAGTTTTCCGTTTTGCGAACAGAAAGATGTGAAAGAAATATCTGACAGTGCGAAAAAGAGTGAATCATTAAATTGGAAACACGAGCCTAAATTTGAATTCGGAATTTCGAATCAGACGCCAGATATTTGAAATCGAAATGGCCAGTTCGACACAACTCTAATTTAATATAGTAAGGTTCTAATACATATATTTTACAAATATGTTTTGGAATAGAATATTCATGTGTACTTCGAAACCTTCTTTAACTGGTCAAGGTAGGACGAAACAAGTCAAGGTAAATATAATGTTACCTATATTATTTATGAATTTTCATCCACAAAATTAATTCAAAACATTAAAGGTATGAAACCGTAATAGAAAATAAATCCGACAGTGATTAGGTACGTTAGACTGTTTCACCTTTAAAAAAATTTAATACAAATCGATTAAGCGAGACTTAGGCTGTTACGGAGCCAAATACGGCAATGTCGGAGCAAAGGCGTCTGTTGTCTATGCGAGCTCTGTTATTTTCGTTAGAAGCAGCCAGTAATTACCTGCTTGCCTGTTTGCCGCTGACAGATCCAATTACATTACGGCATCGAACCATTAGACACACTGTTACGACAATACATTGTTTTCAAGACAACTCGCTGCTATTTAAGCTTTATTTGATTGGCTCTAAGATATCCTTAATTACTTAGCTATGACTGCCTCGGTGGACCTTTGTCTAGTGAACAAAGGAGTCCGCTTGTTATTTACAGTCATTCAAACACCTGCCACTTTGCGAAGTTACATTGCTTTAATCAGAGGACTGAGCTAAATAATTAGAGAACCTTGGAAAAAAGTAGTGAACTAAACTTTTTACTACCTACTCGTATGTACGTAGTCGGAACGATTTACCAATAAGGTAGGTATATTTTATATACTTGATTTAGTTTCATTACTTGGGATTTAACGATGAAACTTATAAAAGTTTAATTTTTTGCTCAATAAGTAAAATGAGAGTGATTATCGTTAGCGTAAAGCTCATTTCAGACTACGCTATACTATTGTCCTATATAGTATAGCAGCGTATAGTAAACCAATAATATATAGTACAGCTAAGTGTGAACGTGTCCATAATAAATGTATGGTGCGCGATATTGCTGTGCTATGAACTATATACTATTAGATTATAGCGTAGTCTGAAAACACCTTAAGGCGCATAGTAGGGTCAATCATAAAAAATCACTGCAGAAAAAAACGGTTCTCTTCATTAATATTGAATAAAAAAATCATTTAAAAATATATGTTATTATTCAACCCATTATAAAGGCGAATAAGAAAAATTTAAAAAACCATCCGCTAGAATATTGTTCACTTTATTTATTGAAATCGAAAGTCTATGATTTAACCCTAATATTTACGACGCGATTAGGTTTAAAGTTTTAAAATCGAGGCATGTTTGGGTCACATTTTAACCAAGTTTTAATTAATTTATCAAAAAATTAAAAATACCTCCCTCTAAAGAATGCGTGGAATAATAACATATCTTTTTTAAAGATTTTTTTATTCAATATTTATGAAGAGAACCGGTTTTTTCTGCAGGAATTTTTGTATGATTGACCCTACTATGCGCCTTAATGGGCGAAGCAACGCACGATGCACGCACTCGCCACTAGGCGGAAGGACACCGGACACTGATAGTGACGATGATGATGAAATAAATTATCTCTTTCTTATTTTTTCTCTAAGTATACAAAAAATCTAAAATTGCCAAAGCGAAGTGAATATTTTAATATTACTTCTGCGGGCACAGTTTGTCGTAAACCGGGGTACGTTTACAGCCAACTGAAAAAAACTCGTTTTCCTCTAGAAACAAGTGACGCGATACAAATTCTTGTTTCTGAATTCTTTTCTTGAATTTAAGTGTTAAAGTTTTTCACGTGGTTGCTTTACAGATGTGAACTGCAAAACGTAGAAAAAAAATGTCGAAAGTAACTCGATTTTATTTCTCTTGGTTGCCGAAATAATATCGTAGTATAACCAAAACTTACGTTGTTATAAAATTGCTATAGGAGCAATCTGATTTGAGTAAATGTCCTAAAAATTCACCACTAAACACTACACCTAAATTAATTGAAGGGAATTGTAGATATTGTTTGTTTTATAACAATTATTATTATTTATATTATTTTTATAACACCAGTTTTATGTCGGTATATTCCGATTTCATAGATAGATCATAAATCCTTTGTTAGCCTAAATGGTGTTCGGCACCTAGTTAACTTGATTGAGTTCTTTTCATAAGAGGCAAAAACTGATCAGTTTAATCAAGCCCAGGGCGTCAATCAGCGGCCCTCGTTACCTAAACGACCAGTAATTTTGCTCCGCTGACCGAGACGATTTCAAATACCTCACTCGCCTTGTACTAATAAGCTTTGCCTCCGATCGTGGCACTCGACTAAACGGGCCTGACAAAATCTAATTATTATTGTTTTAATTGGGAGCAAAGAGGTTTAGGTAAAACTAGCGTCCTTAATTTTGCCTTGGTAAGTTACGTTGATTTTCTTATACGCTAGCTGTTTATGTTAGAGATAATTGAGTACACAAAATTTAATTTTGGTGAGTTTTCTAATTTAATAAGAAAACTATTGAAAAAAAGGTACAATATATACCTACTTAAAGCAAGCAAATGTCCCTTTTTGTGTAGTCTGTGCAGAGATAAAGCCCCCTTTAATACAATATTGTAACGAATTTTATCATAATATCTTGTCAATGGTTTTCCTTTTTGCTAACAATGAATGAATACAATAACTATTGAGCAACTTCTTTCTTTGTGCGCGAAAAAAGTATTTTTATCACCTTATCTTTTGGTTGACTTTGATGCATTGATTATAATAGGTGCTGAATAAATCTCTATTGTCAGATTTATAAAAGAAAATCACATTTTTCGTTGAGCTCATATAATTATATTTCAATTCTAGCGCAAAAACGTTTCAATGCTGTGAAAACTAAAGCGTTATTATTCTACAGCGCATAAACTTGGCACAAACTTAAGCCTCAGTGAAATTCTGCAACATGTTTCTCCTGTATATTAATTATCTTTTCATAAGACTTGTTTGCCTGGTAATTAATTTATTAATTTGCTTATTCTGTTGGATATTTTCTGGCGCCACTGAGCACAATTTGTGACAATTCAAAAAAAAGCAAGGAATTAGGAATATCCTCCTATAGAAAAAATAAGGATATATATTTCTTATGAGCTACGCAATATTAAATACTAATTGACAGTGATGCTCTTTTAATATAGTTCATTCAAATACACTGGACTTAACTCACGTAGGTATATTTCATTCGCGTTTTTCAACATTCATTACGGATTGACTGAAGCCGGTGTGTGTCACAGAGTTAAGATAAAAATCAAGTTTATTATATATATATATATTCTTTATTGTACACACATTTTTCAAATAGAAACATATTATACAACAAACATGTACATTATTAGTGTTCAATAGATTTTTCTAAGTATCATCTATACAAATAAATAAAATTGAAGTGTCTGTTTGTAATGTCAAAATAACAAGTTTTTACTAAATAGGTATGAATGTATATCGTCTGTTTGTTCCCGCTAATCTTCGGAACGGCTGGACCGATTTTGACTGGACTTTCACCAATAGATAGCTAATTATATAAGGTATAACATAGGCTGCTTTATATTAAGATCTTTAAAAAAATTGCCTACAAAAATCAAAATGCTGCCAAAAGTTACCTCTCGACGCGGACGAAGTGGAGAGCACAGCTAGTACAGTACTAAAACTATATGCTCTGCTTGTAGCTGTGTATTGTATGAAGCGTTCAGCTTAGTTTACAACTTATTTGTACAACGCTCATTCAACACAATAATTCCAACGCCTTAAATTTTATGAAAGGTACCTATGAATTGGGAAACGTGAAATTGGATGGTGCTCTGATTTATAGAAAAATATAAATATAACTTTTAACGAATAAGCTCCAGATTGGTGTTATTACATATCTTCGTTAGCAAACTTTTTGATAAGAGTAACGAACATATTCATACATACTATTATAAAGCCGAAGAGTTTATTTGTTTGGTTGAACGCGCAATTCTTCAGGAATAACTGGTTCGAATTGAAAAATTCTTCATCACGCTACGATCAGGCTGAATTTCCCGTAAGTAAAACTGCGAGCAAACAAATTCATTGCACATTCTGTTTACATACAAGCTATGATACTTTTCCTATTTTGGCATTTTACAGTGTTTATCTACACTATAATATAAAGCGGAAATATTTGTATGTAACAAATAAACTCCAAAACTACTGGACCGATTTCAAAAATTCTTTCACCATTAGAATGCTACATTATCCTTGATTAGCATAGGCTAAAACATTATTTTTCCTACGGTAAAATATAAAATTCCCATGGGAAAACTAAACAACGCGGGCGAAGTTGCGTAAAGCAAAGCTAGTAATATAACAAATTAAGCCAGAGATAAGCATACAGCAATTTATTTTAAAAGCAACAAGACAAGATAGCTGTCAATCGGAGTTGACATTGCTTGCGCTTCATGTCAAACCATATCCCGCGTTTAGCGTCCTGCAACCCATGTCTCACCGCTGGCCACGGTTATCCCCATAGACGAGAAAGAATCGGTCTTACACTAGCCAGACGGGTTGGTCCAGGGTTATGCTTACAATTTCAATGTCTTTGGAAAGGCATATAGGGATTTATGCGGCACACACTCACCTGCAGTGCACTACTGTAACGTTTTTATCAGAGCTACAAAGTGATCGACATCAGCCAACACTGATCTATTCATATTTCGGGACATTTCTACTGCACGTCTAGTATGAGTTTTGATAGTTTCTGATTCGAACGATCGAATAGTTTTGTTTCCATACATTTCACACCAGCGCCTCTATCGGAAACTATAATGAACTAGAATTGACAGTATGAGTTGCAAAGTAATAAACTACTCGATCAATAAGTACGTATTCGAATAGTGTGGCAGTATGAGTTACATGTTTGACATTTGTTTGATAGTTTACTCGAAAACTATTGTAGTTTAGGTTCTCACCTTACATTTTTATGTGAGTTTGGTACATAAATACGTTTTTTTGTGTTTCTAAACACTAAAATTATGTCTGCACGGTGGTACTTTGCATGTAAGACGAAATAGCGCATGAAAAAAGCTGTGACAACCATTTTTAAGCCGTATCTCCGATACACACTTTACTCAGCGCTACCGCCTTAAATCACCATTCCTTAAAAAAGTGTTAATAAATACACATAATTTAACCGAGATTTTTAATTATATTTTCATTCCTAAAGTGTTTAACACAATTTATTATCATTGAAATAAATTGCGACTGACTTGTCCGCGACATTAGAAAATAATATAATTTACAACAAATAAAAACTTTAATGTTTTTCTTTCATCCAACTCGCTTTAAAAATAATAAAAACGGCTAAGAAAACGTCAGTGTGACAGAATCGCGTGTCTCTTTCCATTCACATGTGTGCAAGAGAGATATAACGTGAAGTTCGTCTAATCGAGTAAAACTAACTCGCTATCGTTTAAACGTGAATTCGAAACGAGCAACTCATACTACCGTTTACATCGTAAACTGACAGTTTGGCGAGCTAACGAAAACTATTGTAGTTTACTCGTTTTAAAAACTCATACTAGACGTACTGAAATGAATAGGATACTTTATATGACAATCATTCCTCATTAGTATTTGGGGCTGGGCTATCATAATGTAATGTTCATGTCTAATGACAATAAGAGTCAACAAACGTAACGAAAGCACTTGAAATGAAAGTGCCATTACAATACAATAATTACAACGGCAGTTTCAGCTAACTCCAGAGGCAAATAAGTTGCTGGATTGCGGACGCGATTACCTACGTCGCATCGGGCCGACTGCCGCTATAATGACAGCAATAATTTGACCCTAATCGTCCACATCCCGCTTTGTAGTCGCCTTGGGATCCAAGTGCGATTTTAAGCTGGCTCTATTTTGCGCATCAGTGGACAACTATCTAAATCAACGGGTAATTACTGTCGTTCCGTTATCCTACTCAATAGAACACGGTAATAGAACACGATGACTATTTGTTTTAGTAAAGCACCGTCCTGTACGTCTAGTACGAGTTTTTAAATCGAGTAAACTACAATAGTTTTCGTTAGCTCGCCAAACTGTCAGTTCACGATGTAAACGGTAGTATGAGTTGCTCGTTTCGAATTCACGTTTAAACGATAGCGAGTTAGTTTTACTCGATTAGACGAACTTCACATTATATATTTATATCTCTCTTACACACATGTGAATGGAAAGAGACACGCAATTCTGTCGCTGTGACGTTTTCTTAGCCGTTTTTATTACTTTTAAAGCGAGTTGAATGAAAGAAAAACATTAAAGTTTTTATTTGTTGTAAATTATATTATTTTATAATGTCGCGGTCAAGTCAGTCGCAATTTATTTTAATGATAATAAATTGTGTTAATCACTTTAGGAATGCAAATAGAATTAAAAATCTCGATTAAATTATGTGTATTTATTAACACTTTTTTAAGGAATGGTGATTTAAGGCGGTAGCTCTGAGTAAAGTGTGTATCGGAGATACGGCTTAAAAATGATTGTCACAGCTCTATTCATGCGCTATTTCGTCTTATATGGCCCTCCATGCAAAGTACCACCGTGCAGACATAATTTTAGTGTTTAGAAACACAAAAAAAAAACGTATTTATGTACCAAACTCACATAAAAATGTAAGGTGAGACCCTAAACTACAATAGTTTTCGAGTAAACTATCAAACAAATGTCAAACATGTAACTCATACTGCCACACTATTCGAATACGTACTTATCGATAGAGTAGTTTATTACTTTGTAACTCATACTGTCAATTCTAGGTCATTATAGTTTCCGATAGAGGCGTTGGTGTGAAATGTATGGAAACAAAACTATTCGATCGTTCGAATCAGAAACTATCAAAACTCATACTAGACGTACTGATATGTTTTGACTCAGAGTATTGAAAAAATACGTAATCAGTATCAATCACTTCGGCCGGAGCGTCGGTGGCGCTCTGGACACGGCATTTGCCTTTTAATCGTGAGGTCTGAGGTTCGAGACCGCCATGTATGTGTTTTTCGTTTTCGAATTTCATGTGTAATTTGTCTGACGTTCCTACGGTGAAGTCAACCTACATATATCTGCGAAGAAATTCAAAGGTGAATGTGAAGTCGACCAATCCGCACTGGGCTAGCGCGGTGGTTGACTAAGGCATAAACACCCTAACCTAGGGTAGGCTTGAGACCCTCGGTGGGGACGTATATGAGCTGTTATGATTGATTGATTGAATCACTTCGGCGACTTTTTAAAAAGTTCTGAAGCCTTCACGTTTCTCTATTTTTGTTAGGTGTTTTTTTTATACAACTAAGTTGGCCAACAAGCATACTGCCCATCTGATAGTAAGTGGTAACAGTCACCTACTACTAGTACTCGTACTTGTGGTTCTTGTGAGATTCGCCGCAAATTTGCAACCCCCACAAGAACCACAGCGTACGTTGCCAACTTGTGAAGTAAGATGTAATGTCACGGTACCCAGTAATTTCACTGCCATTCAAACCGGAACACAGCAATGCAAGTACTGCTGCTTTGCAGCAGAAATAGGTAAGATGTATGCAAGCGACTCTGGTACAAAGTCTCGCTCAGGTAAATAGCTACTTTAAGAAAATTTGACATTGATTTTAATATTTTAAGTCAATTTTACTTGATAATGTTAAACTTTTTAAATTTTTTGTTGTGAATTAAATTTATACAAAAAAAATTGGACATAGATTAAAAATATGCCTATATTTTTTTTATTCAATAAAGGTACAATACATTAATTATATTAATTAATTGCCAAACTGTTAAAACAGTTTGTTGGCAAAGTACAAGTTAAAATATAAAGTTTGCTTATACCTACCTAATCTATTTCCTAAAATATATTACTATATGTCATTTACTATGTACTATCTATTTATGTCACTGTATATGGTATGCGACAAAAAATATGTGCTTTGGATTACGGTTAGCTCAGAGTTACCGTAGAGCTAAACAAAGCTTTTTTTAATTTACATTTTATAACTGGTCTACTAAATTTGGTTTCTTGCCTTAACACATCATACATCTCTATATATATATATATATATAATAAAATCGTAGGGGTACAAAAATCTGTAATTGCGAAATATTAAGAAAAAAAATACACAGGTCGCCTTAAAATCATTAGCAGAACACGATAGAATAGTTTTTAAAAAAATTGTTTGTTTGTTTGTTTATTTGTTTGTTTGTTTGTTTGTTTGTCTGTTTGTCCGGAAAGATCTCCGAAACTACTGAACAGAATTTGATATGGCTTACACCACAATGCTTAGAATTTTCCGGAAGAACATTTAGGCATAATTTCGTTTGTTTAAATTCACTTTTTATTTTTTGTGAAAAAAACCATATAAAATTTTCGAACAATGCTTTAGGTAGAAAAACAACATGGAGCACTTGCAATTATTTTGACAAGTCTGTCACTTATTACAGAGAGAAGGTGTTTTCTTCCACGAAGGAAAGGCAATGGAACTACGCCATACAGCCTGATCTTAAGTAATTGGATTTCGAAAGTTGAAAGGCAGGAATGAAGTGTTTCACATAGTACAAATAGAATTTAATATTTTCTGTTAATGGCTGTGCCCAACTGGATTTCGCCAACCAAATTGTCTTTTTCTTATGTTGTACCGTAGTGGTAAGGCAAAAGGATCAAGCCATATAACCAATGTATAAAGCATTTTTTATGATAATATCGAGTCGTAATAACATTTGTAGATAGGTTTAATTCTTGACTAATTTTCACAAAATCGGTACAATTTTTGAAATATTTGAAATGTTGAAAAGTAAAGATACCCCTTTCAAGGTATTTTGAAAGGTGTTTTGTGTTTTTACATTAGGACTAAGGAATCAAACTCTTTCATCCATTTGAAACTATTAAAAGTAATAGATTAATATTGATAATTTAAAAAAATATCTGACTGCAATGTTCTGGGTTACGCGTAGAGGGACGGGCCGGGACACTTGATCCTAATGTCTAAAATGACGGATCACATTTTTTTGGATCCACCCAAGGAACATGGATATTGAACGAAGAACCTAAAGAGTAGAACACATTGAACATAGCCACGTTGATTTAATTTGACATGACTGCCGATAAAGTTCGATTCCAAACCCAGCGATATGCATATCAAATGAAAGGCCTTGATGAGTAGAGCACTATGAACTTAGGAAAATCGCCCTAAATTCAACATGGCCGCCGCTCCAATAAAACGGATAAAAGTTCGTTTCCAAACCAAATGGGTATCAAATGGAAGGCCTTGATGAGTAGAGTACTATGAACCTAGCAACATTGACGTAAATTCAGCATAGCTGCCGCTCAAAAAAGGTGGATAAAATTTCGTTTCCAAACCTAGCAATATAGGTATCAAATGAAAGGCATTGATGAGTAGAGTACTATGAACCTAGCAACATTGACATAAATTCAACATGGCCGCCGCTCAAAAAAGGTGGATAACATTTAGTTTCCAAACCTAGCAATATGGGTATCAAATGAAAGGCCTTGAAGAGTAGAGCACTATGAACCTAGGAAAATAGCATAAAATTTAATATGGCCCCTGCTCAAAAAAAAAAACGGATAAAAGTTCGTTTCTAAACCCAGCAATATGGGTATGAAATGAAAGGCCTTGATCAGTAGAGCACTATGAACTTAGCAACATTGACGTAAATTCAACATGGCCGCCGCTCAAAAAAGACAGATAACAGTTGCTTTTCAAACCCAGCAATAGGGGTATTAAATGAAAGTAGGCCCTGAAGAGTACCTAGAGCAGCCATGCTCTAAGTGTGTTCCGCGGAACCCTAGGGCTCCACAATACCTCTATAGGGTGTTCCGCAATAATTTAGAAAAAATCAATACCCTCTCTGGTCGTACTTTTATTATGCTTATTAATAAAGCATACACTTTTAAAAACTATTGTTTTATTTTAGGGTTTCGTCAAGAATTTCACTTTCCAAAAGGGTTCCGTCACCAAAAAAGTTTGAGAACCGCTTCGGGGCCTATTGGATGTTCGATGTTAGATGTTACCTGTGTTTAGTGTCCTTCGAGACCGTGATAATGCAACGATCGTGAACTAACTAACGATAACTCCAAGTTTGTGTGTTGGATGTTAGTCATCATGGCGAGTTTGCTAACCGAACTATGCCAGCAACACTAGATCGCACGTACACGTTACAAAAACGGAAGTCTCAATACATTTTAAGGCTAACTGCATAAATACGTTTTTTCGCATTCGTTTTCTGAATGCGGGCATCCGAATGCATCAAATCTATACAAAATACACATTGACTGCCGCACACGTTCGTTTTTATTACGAACGGAACACGTTCTATACGTACGTTTAGGTAGAATGGTAAAAATCCCGAATGAGATGAAACGAACGTCTGCGCTACGTCCACGAAACTCCGTGTCTGTATTCCGTGATCGGAAATCGAATACGGAAAACGTATTTGTACAATAACCCCCCCCCCCCCCATTCATGCTATAAATTAACTCTACGAAAACCGCCAGTATTACGAGCGACATAAGAACGGTCCAAAGGTCAAACAGTATAGCTTGACAAGGAGCTTACTGTACGACCAGTCTAAATTGGCCAAGTTGTCATATCCAAAAAATATATTTTGTTGGTATTACCAACACCGATTATAAAATCTAAACTTTATTCGTATACAGTTCTAATTTATTTAAGAATTGTTTAATTTAATTCAAAACATGAATACGATAAAGATTATTCTTGCAACTGTGTAGTTCTTTCTATTGAAGAGGAATCAATATCAATAATGTCTCTAAAAAATAATAATACTTAATTTTGTGGACTGTTAGAAAAAGAGCATTACGAACCTACGAAAATTGTCCTAATTTCGAAATGGCCGATGCTCAAGAAAGGCAAAATAAAGTTGAATCATTATGGAATAAAACGTAGGAAAAAACTAAACACTGTGTTAAGTATTTTGATGGCGAAACGCAGTTCGCGGGCACAGCTAGTATTAAATATTTTTGGAACTAGATACTTAGTTGTTCTTTTTCCATAATAGTTAACAGCTTTTGGCTGCACTAATTTGCCAAGACCTTGTCGCCTACTACTATAATTATATGTTATTTTCACTTTAATATCATCAGTATAGTACTGCTCAAGGGCCAACAAATATTTAAATTTACTATGTACTGGAAGCACTTTGCAAATTCCAAATAATTTTTCATAATCCCCTTTACAGTCATCTTTAGTTTTCTTGTCAACTAAGTATTTTAGTAATCTTATCTGTATTTTCTTAATGTCATTTAAATAAGTTGGGAAGGTACGTCCGTATGCACTGAGCCCATAGCTAATCAGTGATTCTGCAAGAGCATAATAAACAGTATATAAAGTTTTTTTACTAAGTAATGTTTTCAAGTTATAAAACTTACCCAACACTATTCTAAGCTTATTGCACAGTTCATCAATATGTAACCTCCAACTAAATTTTTGATCAACAGTAAGGCCGAGATACCTGAAATTGGACACTAACTCTAATGGAGAACAATTACAATTTGCCTTAATGTTATGTAGGCATTCATATGTATGACCCAATATCACCAATTCCTGCCTATGGATTTTTTGCAGCTCTATTGTAAGGTGAGCATATGTATGCACTTTGTCTTAGAAAAATTAATTATTATTCCGTTGTCATATGCCCACTTTATTATATTCTCAAAGTCACTCTATATGTTTAATTGTACTTTACATATATCTTTCGCAGAATACAGTAAACACATGTCATCGGCATACATATATGCTCTACACTTTTTTAATACATTAGCGACACTATTCACATGCATTATGTAACCCACTGGGCCGTACACAGAGCCAGTTGGTACCCCTAAACTCACAGCTGCTTCTGCTCCTGCTACCCCGCTGACAGCTGTTCGGATTGTTCTGTTGGTTAGGTAATTTTTAAACCACTCATTAGTGGGCCCTCTTATACCACACTCCTGCATTGCTTGTAATAGCACATCATGGTCTAATGTGTCAAATGCCTTTTTGTAATCAATAAACACCACCATAACCTGTTCACCATTATTTAGACTACTATTAACATCATCCGTAAAGCTTGTCAGCGTGGTGACAGTACTGCGCCCCCGCCTAAACCCATGATGTGTGTTTGATAATATATTATATTTCTCTATAAATTCACTGATTTGTTGTACAAGTACTTTTTCCACTATTTTGTCTATAACTGAGAGTATTGCAATGGGTCTATAATTTGTGTAGTCTTTATGACCACCAGACTTATAAATAGGTCGTATAATAGACTTTTTTAATTCATCAGGATACATATTTATTGTGATACACATATTAATAAAATGTGTCAACAAATGACTTATCTATTTCTTTACATACTTAAGATCCTGTGGTCTTATCATATCTAACCCTGGGGCTTTTCTGATTGACAACTTATCAATATATTTCTCTATTACATCTGAGGAAACCTTTTTGAATCGAAATTTGACATCGCTTTCATAAGCATATGTGTTTCTGTATAAAAATTTTAGCAAAATAACAATAGCTTTTCTTTTTTTTTAACAAAAAAGCAATGAGGGTTGAACAGTCTGTAATGAGGTTTCCTTAAAACTTATTTTATTTGTTACATAGCTTAGAAGAGTAATAAAATGTAAGTAATAAAAGTACAAAGTACTACTATAGCAGGGCTTAAAGCTGCTTTAGTGTCTCCCAGTTTTATTCATAGCTTTCCAGTTATTCCTAAAATCCAAACAAGCTTCGCAGCATATTACCCACACGAATGTTTCTCCACTAAACTTACGAGTGTAATTAAAATAATTCAGTGTTACAAGTCAAGTGCCGAACTTACACTGACGCGTATGATTTACTGGTCCTTGTTAATGGTCCAACTTCGTCAAAGTTGGCCTCACCCCAGAGACCGTGTTAATAAGTCGCCGTGCTTACCCACGGATTACTTGTCTATTTATTTGCAAGTGCATAATAAATTTTATGTCGTAATACTCGTAGCAGCGTCGTAAATTGCTCATTAGCGAAGGTAACATCATCGCCGCCCAGCCGGAACTCGACAACTGCTGAGAGTAATTTTGTTGGATAAGTGTTCGTTGGTTGAGACAGATTCATGAGATTTTCCCTAACAGGTAACTTTTCTGTACAGTAGAAATCGTGAAAAAATTGTCGGCAATTCCTTCCTTAAATTTAGGCTGGCAACTTAATGTCAAATTATCTCTAATTACTTTACGTGTTTGTTATTAAATTGTGTTTAATTTGCGAAACTTATTTGTAATTTAGAATGCACCCAAAAATAAAAAAAAATCACTACCTAAAGACGGGTGAAGTAAAATATTTATTTCAATCAGTTCAGAAATAGGTAAAGACACAAAAGCACAAGAAACACGCACTATAAAGTGAACATGAGAAAACATTCAGGCCAACCATTGAATACAACGTGATCTTCGAAAGCAATAAAATGCAATGACCACACCGACCCTTCGCAACCTTTCTGATCGAACGAGTTTCCCTCCCTTTCATGACCATAGGGCCCAAAGCGACAGTGATACGGCATTCAAACAAATTATTTAACTTCGTAATAGCGCTTAAGCATTAACACCTGCAAACATGCCAAACCTTATCTCTAGACACTTAGAGAACAAAGTACTGTCGTCGATGTATTTCGGAAAGGATTTCTTATATAAAACCCATTGACCCGGGGCGTAACTCAAGCCGCGAGGCCGGGACACGCGGACAATAATGGCCGCCATAATTTGCCTCTAATGGGTCTTACACTATCGCGCTGTCAGCTCTACCAAAAATAAGCTCTTCTCTGCTTAAATCTTCAGTGTGATTCTCTTTAGCACTCTTTTAACAAGCAAGCTTTTGATGACAAGTGATTACAATATTTTCTATCAAGTGATTCAGACAATAATATTCGATTCAGACCAGTGGTTCTTAATAAAGAGTATATGAGTAAAGGATTGTTTGTTTTATCTAAAATATAATTTTTCGGGTGGCTTTGCTGCTTGTACTTTGGCTGCTTCCAGAGCCCAACAGTGGTCCGCGGACCACCGGTTAAGAACCAATGATCAAGAGTCATCCAGCCAAAACGTAGCCTTACATCGAGTAGAATTATTTCTAGTGCCATATAAACAATGAGCTCGGTGCCCCCGAAACTACTTTCTAATGGATTATAGACCATAAGGGGATTTTTAATATTTATATCAAAATCAAAAGCTTCAAAATCAATTAGTTCACAAATTAACCATTTCCGTGGTGTGATTGTTGGTATCACCTGACCCCTTGGAGGTCCGGGATTCGATTCGGGCTGAAGTTTTTGTGCTTGGTTGATGGGTGGTAGGTTTTCAGAGCCCGTCCCTCCCATTCTAGCTGTTATTGTCATAATTTACTCGTAGTTTGACGAAATAATAATGATGTTAACATTATTGTGATTCCGATTAGTTTCGTGAGGTGAGGTGAGATAGATACTCGTAGTTCCCCAGTTATCGAGGAATTCAAGTTTAGCTCGCTTCCATCTCTGGCCTTATTATCATTCACCATCAAATCAAATAAAAGCCAAGAACTTCCCTTGTAAAAATAAAACAAAATCAAATAATTTCTAGAACTCGTTATAACTTAAAATTTACAATAAAAACTTAAAAAATGTAAACGAGTGCTCTTAATAAATAAGATTGCAACATAACTTAAATGAAGAGGAAATGTCACTACAAAATCAACGTTGAATATAACAAAGCCTTTCCTTCATGACATACTAAGCTGTTATTATACATCATTAGTTACATGCCGCGCCGAATGAAATTTTAATGATAGCTTCAACCTGATTGTTGTTATTTGATGTTATTTTATTGTCTTTAATGTTAAAGAAAGTAGAGCAAGTATTACACAGAAAGAGTTAATGCATTGAAGAAAATCTGTTATTATTTACACCAATAAATCATATGAAATTATAAAACTAATAACGACTAATATACATAATCTTTTACTCGAGTTTTGTTTATGTGCAACAAAAATCCTTTGAATCCTTAAAGGAGCGTATATGGTTACTTATAGGCTTACCAAAACAGAAATAACAATTAAAAAAATTATAAGCATTTATTGCAAGTACTTAATCAATTATAGGTATAGACGAGGGGGCGTCGCCGGTATACAAACAGGTGAACAATCGGTATTGTTACTTTCAAAATATTTTATTGATTAAATGTTTATTTTAATTTTTTTATTGAAAAGTTATAAAAAACAACATACCTACATAAAATCGTATATTCATTCTGAACATGCTCGTAAAAGGATTTACAGGGTTTTGTTACACACTGTATACTCGTTAGTGAGGTTTTAGTCTTTAGATCGAGTGAACACTTCGAAATGAAAAAGACTCTCAATCATCATAAAAGAAATGATAAGTTTTATAAGTGGTTATCATTGATAAGTGTAGTGGTACTCCGAAAGAAAGAAATTTTGAATTAAACCGCCTTTTAAGTAATTTTTCCTACAGCTTTGTTTTCATGTTTAATGAGCATGCATTTAAAACTATGGGCTAGACAACTTGCTATATAAATATATATTTAAACTAGCGATTCGTCATAATCATTGCCAAAAAATATCACCTAGGAGTATATAAAATAGTTTACGACCTATTCTCAGACCTACCAAATATATATAAAAAAATAATAAAACTCGGTCAAGCCGTTTTGAAGCAGTTTGTTTACAAACACTGTGATACGAGAATTTTATATATTGAGAAAGAGCAAGGTAAAAATAGAATTTTCCGATTGTTCTAACAGGAAGAGAATAAAAGGAAATTATCATGTTTTATATTTTCATTTTACTTCTCCAATAATAATTGGAATGTCCTTGCAGAGGTTCTATGCATTGTGCAATTTTTTATTCATAACATACTCTTTGGAAATTCCATTTGTATAGAAAATAAACGTATTTTACAGTGAATCATATCCAACGTCGTGTGGCGTGCTTTTGAACCATAAATAGTGTTGCTACTGCACTGAATATCGAAATTGAATTTCTACCAGTTCTCTTTACCGTATTGTATAAGTATTGAGTTATATTTCACAGCTTAAGTTATTTCTGTAAGGCTTTTTAAGACTGGAGAGCCCATGAGGACTAACACCAATAAAATAAATTATCACCAGTATTTAAATTCTAATGTTTCATAAAAGGCATATAAATTTTAAAATAATATCGGTGACACTGCAGTAGATTCTTCTCTTGATAAAATCGTGTATTGTATCATAAAAATAAGTTTGCTTCAGTATCAAATAAAAAAAAGTTGTCATGTTGTTTTTCATAACAATATGGTTTTTCAATCAGATTAAGTGATATTGACATGTATAGGGTTTCTCTATATTCTTGAGCTGTATGACTCATTGAGCTTGAAATGTCTTTGTTGATAGAGGGCGACCAAAGTTTAAATTCCTTTTAAAAGTTGTAGTTAACTAGATATAGTATAGTGAAGAGGCTGAATAAGCTTAAACTTAGAACAATTCTTAGTTCACTTATCTAGATTTGGATTAAAGTCTGACCTAGTTTTAAAAAATGTTCTTGTTTCTAACGTCTGCCTATATTGAACGAGCTGACCCGTTGCTGTGGCTCACAAGTTGGAGTACTCGTATGTGTTTCGTTTATAATAATAATATATTAATAAACGCTGGATCAATGTAATTATAACATATTAAATCCTTGTGGAATAGACTGTAGCATACAAAACCTAGATAGTCAAATGCTGTGAGTATGAATCAACTCACAACATCATTTGTTAGAATCTTGTGGAAATAGCAAACCATTTTCTTATACGAGTATCAAACATTTAATGAATACTTAATTCGCAATAATAAATATTGTGGTCAATTATTGAGATAAAAACTATCCTATCTTTAAAGTGGGACCAGCTATATATATTATAGATAATGTGGTAATCTATGCCACTCTAACAGCAAAGTTCAGCATTTTCAAGAGGAAATCATTCCGGCCTGGCGATTTTTACGTTCAGACGTAGTCCCCTGTTTCCTTTGTGGAAAATGGCAATAGCTGAATCTGCTTTTAAAAATCTATTACCACAATTACCACGCTTCTGTGTTTTCCTTTTTTTTTGTTAAATTAATTATTAATAAGATTTTAACCCTCAAAACCCAAACATTGGCGAAATTGTCTGCTGTATTCAGACATCCAGCAAACAAATTTGACGAGATTATATGAAAAGATTAAATATAGAAATACAGTCATAGTCTCTCTTAAATTAGGGTTCCGTGCCTAAAGGGTAAAAACGGAAACCCTATTCATAAGACTGCTGTCCGTTCTTCTGGCCGTCCGTCTGTCTGTCATCAGGCTGTATTTCATGAACCGTGATAGCTAGACAGTAAAATTTTTCACAGATAATGTATTTCTGTTGCCGCTATTACAATAAATGCTAAAAACGGAATAAAATACATATTTAAGGTGGGCTCCCATACAACAAACTTGGTTTTTTTGCCGTTTTTTGCTCGATATTAATAACGGCAACAGAAATATCCACAGAACATTTAGTTGCATATTCACATTTAAAAAAATATTTGGGGGGGGGGGGGTATTAATAATTGTAATGACATATACCGTGTTGTGAAGAGATTGACATAAGGTATAAATAGGCTAAGAAATGATTGTCAACCATACATTATCCAGTTGGAGTGGATCAGCTGTGTTGAGTGGAACTACAAAAGAAAGTGTATCTTTCAATTGACTTGGAGCATCGACGACTGCCAAAAACAAAAAAATCTGCCCTTGTGGTTAACCGAACCCTGGAGAACAGAGCCCTCTAGATCACAAGCAGATGATCTCAACCACTGAACCACGGAGGTGGTTAAAAAGACGGTGTAACATGAATAGTATCTAAGTATAGGTTGCGCTTGAGTTTATATTTTTAACAGACTTCGAAAAAAGGATGTTACTCAATTTGACCGTACTCGTATATATGCTTGTTTTTTTTTATGTTTGTTCGCAGATAACTTCGTCGTTTATGAACCGATTTTGATGATTCTTTTTGTATTCGATAGAGGATACTCCAAGGGTGGTCCCAAAGTTAGGATCTGATGATTGGATCCCATAAAAATCTATGAAAACCATTAAATTTTTACGTGTGTCCAACGTGTTTTGTGTTATGTTACGCGATTACTCCTCCAATTGTTGACCGATTTCCAAAATTATTTTTGTATTCGATAGAGTATACTCCTGGGATGGTCTTAAGGTTACTAAAGTCAGGATCTGATGATGGGACCCCATGAAAAGCGAGGGAAAACCCAATCTAATTAATTTAATTTAATTAATAAAGCCCTAATATAATACAAGCTCACCGAATGTGAGCTGTTATTATATTAGGGCTTATATTATATTAGATTATATTAGGGCTTCTTTCACTAAAAAGTTTAAAAATAAAAAAATATTTTACAAAAATAAAAACCGACTTCAAAAACACTGAAAAGTTAAAAAAAATATATGAATAGGTACAGAAAACATCCGCGCTTTCCTCATGGACCAACTATGTATGCACAACTAGTTGTGCCATTAGGAATTTCTTTGTTAAATCTTTCCCATAGGCACAACTAAATTATTGTCGTTTAATATTAGTTCCTAATGGCACAACTAGTTGTCGATGCACAACTAAATACAACCACCTGATACAACCAGGATTTAAATAGTTTCCAATTTTACTAATAAGTTACAGCCGAGTCGAAACCATTCATTCATTCGTCGTCTTAGCTAACACTTTTGTTACGATTACTCGAGTAAATAAATAGTTACCCGCAACCAGTTTCCTTATTGTAAAAATGGTAATTAAAAATATGTAAAATGTAATAGTAATTACCAAGAAAGCCCCTAGATTGGGGAATGCAGCAGATGCGAGAAGGTAGTAGGTACACACAACAACTGACTGTGCGAAATTTTCATCAAAGCACCTAGCAGCTCTGCGAAACATTTCTGTACATAAGCCAATAACGGAAACTTACTTTGTTAACTAAAAATACAAACATAAGGGTAAGTTGTATTAAATGAAAGAAATAAATATTAATCCACGAAAGTGAAGTACAGTTTATATTAGAAAAAGTTAAAAAAGAAAAAAGTAAAAATGTGCCATCGATGATGCCATAAATGATGTTAAACATATTCGATTTGCTTTTAAAACTACCAACGCTCAAGCTCATACGTTTGAATATTTGGAAGGCACTTTAAAAACATACAACAATAACACGATAATTGTGTGTGCAATCTATAGACCACCATCATCTAACAAAACTTTCTTCATTCAGGAACTTAGCAATACACTGAGCAAAAATTTGTCAAGCGCTACAGTCACTATCATTATCTTATGTATATTTCCCATTTCGACTGTAGTTGTGTTACAAGGAATAGTTGCTGTGCTTAGTTGTGCGTAGTTGTGTCATCAGGAACACGTATTTGGATGGCACAACTAGTTGTGCATACATAGTTGGTCCATGAGGAAAGCGCGACAACATCACACTTCTATATTGAAGTCGGTGACAAATTTTAAGACTTTCTAGGAGATCATCGTTTGGCACCGACTTCAATATAGAAGTGTGATGTTGTCTGTATACCTATTCATATATTATTTTTAACTTTTCAATGATTTTGAAGTCGGTTTTTATTTTTATGCCTTATTTTCACATTAGACGACAAAAAGAACCATTTCTTAAATATTTTTACACTATGCATATTATTAAGAAACCGGCCAAGTGCGAGCCGGACTCGCCCATGAAGGGTTCCGTACGATTTATGAATTAAAAAACTACTTACTAAATCTCGTTCAAACCATTTTTCTGTGGAAGTTTACATGGTAATGTACATTATATATATTTTTTAATTTTATCATTCGCTTATTTTAGAAGTTCCAGGGGGGGGGGGGGGGACACATTTTACCACTTTGGAAGCCTCTTTCGCGCAAGCTTTTCGGTTTAGAAAAAATGATATTAGAAACCTCAATATAATTTTTGAAGACCTATCCATAGATACTCCACACGTATGGGTTTGATGAAAAAAATTTTTTTGGGTTTCAGTTCTATGTATGGAGAACACCCAAAATTTATTGATTTTTTTCTATTTTTGTGTGAAAATCTTAATGCGGTTCACAGAATACATCTACTTACCAAGTTTCAACAGTGTAGTTCTTATAGTTTCGGAGAAAAGTGGCTGTGACATACGGACGGACAGACAGACAGACATGACGAATCTATAAGGGTTCCGTTTTTTGCCATTTGGCTACGGAACCCTAAAAAGAACTAACAAGTCTGATATGAACATATCGGGTTCCTTTAGAGCTTATCGGTGAAATATTTAAAGAGCTAATTATTTAAAATTTGGCCCAGTGCAGTGGACGTAAAGTAAAAATGATAAATGCGTTCGTAAATAGGCTTAATAGATTCCTCGGGGCTATAATTGTGTGTCTACTGTTTAGATTCATCATCGTTTGTTATTCTTTAAAAAAATCGGGAAATTCAACACATTTTTCTTACACAGGGAAAACTGAGGCAAGTGGAGAAATATTAGATAACTTATTTGACCGCGGCACCACGCCGAGCGCGGCACACGTGGACGTGTGGTGAAAATAAAATAGTGGGTGTGTCGGAAGCATTTCGTAGGCTGGACGTAGTTTGTCTATACCTTTATTATTAAGGAGTCTGCGAAGAATATGTAATGTTTTCATTGTATATTCTTAACACAACAATGTCTTTCACCAACTTAGTATAGTTTTACCCAAAATTATAAATTTTTACTTACACATATTTTATAAACATACGTATATTACGTACTTATTCTCCGATAAAGTTGATATTGAGATATAGTAAGATTTTAACGCAGGAAATTAATAGTATAAAATAGGTAAACTTAATTTAATTATTTAATTACTCATAAATACTCGTCTCATTTAAGATTAGAGAATAAGACATAATATACGCACAGTGTTAATTTCAACGTATCATTTGGGAGAAAATTCATGTTTACATTTACATATCATGTAATTATATTCGTTATATACGTTCCAATAGCGAATAATAGCAAGAAACTGGAAACGATTTGAAAAAAAAAATGTTTGCTGGTTAAACAGCAAATTTCAAAATTGGGAGATAACTACAAAAACATTATCCAAGTAGGTACCCTAAGAACTACCTACTCGTAAGATAAGTAAGATTGTAAATTATAAAGCCATATGGCTAATTGAATTAAACCGATTTCAAAAATGTATTTTTAGGAGCCAAAATATTTACTTTCATGCAACTGTGCTTTTCAATCTTGAAAAAAAAGGGGATAAGTCATTCAAGCTATCTCTAATTCCATAGCGCGAGCGATAACTGTCTATAAAAACTCAAGCCTGTCTCAATTAGATTGTTTGAAAAGGAAAATGATATTGGTTCACTGAAGAATCTACAAATATGTTAATAGCGCCGGACGGGCGAAGCAATAGGCGTGTCCGAAACGCTCCATCGTTCCGGACGACGATGGCTCTATCTTAATTAATCGCGAGCGGACCGCCGCTCTTTATTACGGCCTTCACGTTTGATTTAACAGCTTTTGGAACCAATCAATTCGAAACATCTATTTCTTACACAAAGTCCTGGTTATTAGTGGCCGAGCGCCCGCGACTAAATGTGTTAAGTCTTTGAAGCTCAGCTTCAGGCTGGCTTGTATTTACCGTTGCGCATTCATTATGGTCATATCAGATTCTAGAGTATCCAAAAAAATAGGCCATATGAAGGAATTCATTCGATTAACATCAAAATCCTTTTTCTTTTCACTTGCAGACATATTTTTGTTTATGTAAAATGAAATGAAAATCCATTATACAAACAGAATTATATAAAGTACTTAATATAACCCAGTTTTAAGCTATTTTTGTAGCATATCTGGAGCCGAAAATAGCAAGCGTAAACAGCATGGCTTTCATCGTAAATACGAAAGCGGAACAGGCGATTCTTTCTCGATAAGAACATTTTTACGTTATTTTTTTCCAAAATCGTAAATCGTGGGATTTAGTGCAGCCGGCTGTTAGAACGGCTAAGAAAAGGCAAATAAATGTTTAGTTTCCATTTGGGTCTTATGTAAATAAAGAATTTAATGAAAAGAAAGTGTGTCTTGTTTAAGAAGACTACAGCAGCTGAAAGCGAATATTTTATGTGATGCGTAAGAATGTATTATGATTCACTATAGTTTTTAAAGTGAAACTTTTTTTACATCGCCTCAAATTTTTTCGTCCATCTATCGTATGTCGCCACATATAGATGGAATGTGACCAGAACGAGCAGGGGATCTTCTCCAGGATACTGCTACTCAAAGATGCGACCTGATGTTTGTGTTCCATAGTTCTTTTGCCTCTGATTTTAAAAGTATTGGTAGTAATAGAGTCATAAGCTTTCTTATAAGTTCCTTTGTTTAAAAAAATGATCCCATTGTAAATTAGTGCTACATATATTTGTATATATACTTAATTATTGTAGCCGACGTAACCCTATGTGGTGTATGGCTTTTAAAGAATATAAAAAAAACTATCCGAAAAAAGTTTCACTTGCATCTTTTTATAATACTGGTGGCAAACAAGCGTACGGCCCACCTGATGGTAAGCGGTTATCGCAGCCTATGGACGCTTGCAACACTGGTGCTATAGCTTTAAAACTTTTTAATATCCTTCTTGAAGAACCGCATCATCATCAACAGCTCATATACGTCCCCACCGAGGGGCTCGAGCCTACCCTAAACTAGGGCGATTAGGCCTTAGTCAACCACGCTGGCCAAGTGCAGGTTGGTCGACTTCACACACAACCTGTAAAGAAATTCTTTCTTCACAGGTGTGTGCAGGTTTCCTCACGATGTTTTCCTTCACCGTAAAAGCGTCGAATAAACGTACATATGAATTCAAAATTTGAAAACACATTGGTACGTGGCGGGGTTCGAACCGCTACCTCCCGATTGGAAGGCGACTGAAGAACCGCATGCCTCTCGAGAAATCCTCGATAGGCATGCGTTCATTCCACACCCTGAGCGTACGTGGAAGAAAATTCCTTTGAAAGCCTACAGTACGGAACTATTCTGGTTCTAGGGTGTCAGGTTGAAATCCCTGCCGAACCGAATCAAAAAATATATACGAGTATATGACTTTTTTTTCTATTTTCATGCTAGTGAAATAGTGTGCTCAACGCATAAAGCAAGTATTTTGTTTCCATACAAAAGTTGGCTCTCCATCAAATAAAAGTTAATCGAAAAACGAGTCTCCACCAAATAAAAGTTGTCAACTTTTGTGTTGTCGATACGTGTTGACAACATAAAAATTACCAACTTTTTACGGCTTTCGGTTAACTTTTGTTGACAACATGTGTTTACAACACAGGTGTCAACAAAAGTTGACAGCTTTTATTCTATAAAGAGTTAGACAAAAATCAAACTGCTGCTCCTAGATTACTGAAAATAATTTGGAAAATTCTTTTTTAAGAGTACGTTTCCCACGTGATCCCATCGTTATCAGGTCACGATCTGATGATGGGAACCCTGGAAAAAAGAGGAAATCCATTAAATCTTATAGGAACGTCTAATGTGTTACTTGTTTTTACTGAATCTTTTCAGGTATTTGAGTGTGGATAGTCATGAACCCAGCTGATGATGGAACACGGAAAAAACGTAAGGGTTAAAAATAAATAAAATACTGTTGAAAATAACCCAGCATGTTTGTCAATATAACGCCTGCAAAGTTGGTAGCTAAAATCAAATATGTCAACTTTGTTATCATTACTTGATAAGTATTAACCGTTACAATTTGTTAATAACACTTCTTCATTGATAACATAGTAGCATTCATTAGTAACAACAAAGTAAAATCGACTGCATTTAGCCAATTTTACTAGGTTACTACAACCGGTTAACTCGGTAACTGCTGCAAAGTTACTCGGTTATCTCAAACAACTTATTAGGCTACTACAACCGGTTCACTCGGTAACAGCTGCAAAGTTACTCGGTTTTCTCAAACAATTTATTGGGTTGCTACAACCGGTTCACTCGGTAACGGCTGCATAGTTACTCGGTTTTCTCAGCCAATTTATAGAGTTACTACTAACGGTTCACTAGGTAACTGCTGCAAAGTTACTCGGTTTTTTTCAAACAATTTATTAGATTGCTACAACCAGTTCACTCGGTAACTGCTGCAAAGCTACTCGGTTTTCTCAGCCAATTTGCTTGTATCCCACTAAAAAAATAAGATGAATCATTGAAGTCAAAATGCTCGTTCACGACAGCTTTAATTTCTTCATCATCCCCAAATTTTCTTCCCCGAAGGTCTTTTTTCAAATTTTTCAAGAGAAAAAAGTCGCTGGGATTTAGGCCTGGACTGTAGGATGGGTGATTCACTTCATCAAAGCCAGTTTCTCGAAGGGCTTGCCTCGCAATTCGCGCCGTATGGACTAGCGCATTGTCTTGCAAAAACAGAATTTCTTTGCTAATTTTCCCTCTTCTTTTTTCCACAATAAGATTGCGTACTTTTTTTATAAGTGCTGCATAATACGCGGCGTTCATTGTAGTTTTTTTGGGTAAATAGTCAATAAGGAAAATTCCTTCAGAATCCCAAAAAATAGTAGCCGTGAGTTTGGAAGTCGACTTTTCGACCTTAAACTTCTTTGGCGGCTTCTCTCCCTTGTTTAGATTCTGGATCATATTGTCGAATCCACGTTTCATCCACGGTGACAATACGGTTACAAATTTCGTCCAAATTGTCATTGCACAAGTCGATTAAAGTTTCAACTCGACGCTGTTTATCGAGCGGCGTGAGCATTTTTGGAACCCAACGTGCTCTAATTTTATTCATGTGCAAAGGGTTACTGATGCCCAACTCTTCTGCTATCTGCCACATTTTTATTCGACGGTCCTCCAGTACAATTTTTTTCACGGCGACGGCGGTGCCGTGCGGGGGGGGGGGGGTTTCTTTCAACTTGTCCAACGTTTGACTGTGGCAGGATGATGGTCCAGATTCTGGATAAACTGCAGACTTTTCTTCCAAAATCTCCTTTGCCGTTTTCCCCTTTTTACGAGGTATTTTATGACGGCACGATGTTCCAATTTCGTGTAATGCAGCGATGACTCAGATATGTTGATGTTTACAGATCTTCTTTCACAAAACACTAGTGACTAGCGCGAGTGAGTATCTGGTTATGAGTGGGTGCGAGATCGATTTACCGTGGTTGTGTTGTTGTTTTAGCTGAGCAGAACGGTTATTCCTCTTTTTGATTTCTCTAAAGGTTATTCCCAATTAGGTAACTCGGTTGTTACATAGTTTAGCAATAATGTAGTTTGCTATAACTAACCGATTATATTTACTCATTTAAAAGGAAATAAGTAACATGACTCGAATTAATGAATTCATCTTATATATCAATAGATCAGTTGATGTCTTAAAATCAACCAAAAATTACTCGATTAAAATCAATAAACAATTAGGTTGGAATCAAATAAGTTCTACTCATCTATTATTAAATAAAAATGTTTGTAAAAATCAACCAATTGAAATAACTTGTTTAAAAACAACAGCATACTTATTAAGTGTTGACAAAATCACTTAATAGTTTTTGATCATGTTTGAAAGTGTTAAAATTTACCAATTAAGGTATTTGTTAATAATTAATGTTTTATTTGTTACTAGCTGTGCCCGCGAACTACGTTTCGCCATCAAAATACTTAACACAGTGTTTAGTTTTTTCCTCCATTTTATTCCATACTGATTCAACTTTATTCTGCCTTTCTTGAGCATCGGCCATTTCGAAATTAGGACAATTTTCGTAGGTTCGTAATGCTCTTTTTCTAACAGTCCACAAAATTAAATACATTACATATTACTATAAACACTAAGTATAATTATTGTTTTAGAGACATTATTGATATTAATAAATTCTTCTTCTGTAGAAAGAACTACACAGTTGCAAGAATAATCTTTATCATATTCATGTTTCGAATTAAAATAAACAATTGTTAATAAATTAGATCTGTATACGAATAAAGTTTAGATTTTATAATGGGTGTTGGTAACACCAACAAAATATATTTTTTGGAAATGACAACTTGGCCAATTTTGACTGGTCGTACAGTAAGCTCCTTGTCAAGCTATACTGTTTGACCTTTGAACCGTTCTTATGTCGCTCGTAATACTGGCGGTTTTCGTAGAGTTAATGTATAGCATGAATGGGGGTGTTACTGTACAAATACGTTTTCCGTATTCGATATCCGATCACGGAATACAGACACGGAGTTTCGTGAACGTAGCGCAGACGTTCGTTTCTTCTCATTCGGGATTTCTACCATTCTACCTAAACGTACGTACAGAACGTGTTCCGGTTCGTAATAAAAACGAACGTGTGCGGCAGTCAATGAGTATTTTGTATAGATTTGATGCATTCGGATGCCCGCATTCAGAAAACGAATGCGAAAAAGCGTATTTATGCGGTTAGCCTTAAAATGTATTGAGACTTCCGTTTTTGTAACGTGTACTATACGATATAGTGTTGCTGGCATAGTTCGGCTAGCAAACTCGCCGTGATGACTAACATCCAACACACAAACTTGGAGTTATCGTTAGTAAGTTCACGATCATTGCATTATCACGGTCTCGAAGGACACTAAACACAGGTAACATCTAATATCGAACATCCAATAGGCCCCGAAGCGGTTCTCAAACTTTTTTGGTGACGGAACCCTTTTGGAAAGCGAAATACTTGACGGAACCCTAAAATAAAACAATAGTTTTTAAAAGTGTATTCTTTATTAATAAGCATAATAAAAGTACGACCAGAGAGGGTGTTTTGATTTTTCTAAATTATTCCGGAACCCTTATAGGGGTATTGTGGAGCCCTAGGGCTCCGCAGAACACACTTAGAGCATGGCTGCTCTAGGTACCCTTCAGGGCCTACTTTCATTTAATACCCCTATTGCTGGGTTTGAAAAGCAACTGTTATCCGTCTTTTTTGAGCGGCGCCCATGTTGAATTTACGTCAATGTTGCTACGTTCATAGCGCTCTACTGATCAAGGCCTTTCATTTGATACCCATATTGCTGGGCTTAGAAACGAACTTTTATCAGTTTTTTTTTGAGCAGCGGCCATATTGAATTTTGTGCTATTTTCCTAGGTTCATAGTGCTCTACTCTTCAAGGCCTTTCATTTGATACCTATATTGCTAGGTTTGGAAACAAACTTTTATCCACCTTTTTTGAGCGGTGGCCATGTCGAATTTACGTCAATATTGCTAGGTCCATAGTGCTCTACTCTTGAAGACCTTTCATTTGATACCTATATTGCTAGATTAGAAAACGAACTTTTATCCACCTTTATTGAGCGGCGGCCATGTTGAATTTATTTATGTGTTGCTAGGTTCATAGTGCTCTACTCATCAAGGCCTTTCATTTGAGACCTATATTGCTGGGTTTGGAAACGAACTATTATCCATTTTTTGAGCGGCGGCTATGTTGAATTTATAGCAATTTTCCTAAGTTCATAATGCTCTACTATTTAAGGCTTTTCATTTGATACCCATATTGCTAGGTTTGGAAACGAACTTTTCTCCTTTTTTTTTGAGCGGCGGCCATGTTGAATTTAGGTCGATTTTGCTAGGTTCCTAATGCTCTACTCTTCAAGGCCTTTCATTTGATACCCATATTGCTAGGTTTGGAAACTAACTTTTATCCACATTTTTTGAGCGGCGGCCATGTTGAATTTATGTCAATATTGCTAGGTTCATAGTACTATACTCATCAATGCTTTTCATTTGATACCCATATTGCTGGGTTTGAAAACGAACTTTTATCCTTTTTTTTTGAGCGGCGGCCATGTTGAATTTAAGTCGATTTTCCTAGGTATCTAATGCTATACTCTTCAAGGCCTTTCATTTGATACCCATATTGCTAGGTTTAGAAACTAACTTTTATCCACCTTTTTTGAGCGGCGGCCATGTTAAATTTATGTCAATGTTGCTAGGTTCATAGTGCTCTACTCTTCAAGGCCTTTCATTTGATACCCATATTGCTAGGTTTGGAAACTAACTTTATTCCACCTTTTTTGAGCGGCGGCCATGTTGAATTTATGTCAATGTTGCTAGGTTCATAGTGCTCTACTCATCAATGCCTTTCATTTGATACCCATATTGCTAGGTTTGGAAACTAACTTTTATCCACATTTTTTGAGCGGCGGCCATGTTGAATTTATGTCAATATTGCTAGGTTAATAGTGCTCTACTCATCAATGCCTTTCATTTGATACCCATATTGCTGGGTTTAGAAACGAACTTTTATACGTTTTATTTGAGCGGCGGCCATGTTGAATTTAAGGCGATTTTCCTATGTTCATAGTGCTAGTGCATACTCATCAAGGCCTTTCATTTGATATGCATATCACTGGGTTTGGAAACGAACTTTATCGGCAGTCATGTCAAATTAAGTCAACGTGGCTAGGTTCAATGTGTTCTACTCTTTAGGTTCTTCGTTCGATATCCATGTTCCTTGGGTGGATCCAAAAAAATGTGATCCGTCATTTTAGACATTAGGATCAAGAGTCCCGTCTCGTCCCTCTACGCGTATCCCAGAACATTGCAGTCAGATATTTTTTTAAATTATCAATATTAATCTATTACTTTTAATAGTTTTAAATGGATGAAAGAGTTTGATTCCTTAGTCCTAATGTAAAAACATATAACACCTTTCAAAATACCTTGAAAAGAGTATCTACATTTTTCAACATTTCAAATATTTCAAAAATTGTACCGATTTTGTGAAAATTAGTCAAGAATTAAACCAATCTACAAATTTTATGGTCACTCGATAAGTATTATCATAAAAAATGCTTTATACATTGGTTGTATGGCTTGATCTTTTTGCCTTACCACCACGGTACGACATAAGAAAAAGACAATTTGGTTGGCGAAATCCAGTTGGGCACAGCCATTAACAGAAAATATTAAATTTTATTTGTACTATGTGAAACACTTCATTCCTACCTTACAATTTTCGAAATCCAATTACTTAAGATCAGGCTGTATAGCGTAGTTCCATTGCCTTTCCTTCGTGGAAGAAAATACCTTCTCTCTGAGCTGCGTTCGGAGCTGCGTTCAGAACCTATGCTCGAGTGCACTCCGAGTGCACTCTGACAGCAACCAACCCGTTCAGAGCCTCGGGGTAAAAAACGCTCTGACAGGCGGTTAGTACACTCTGTACCCGTTCAGAAGCTTCGAGTGATGCAACCAAACAACCAACTCGAGCGTAGGGTGAAAAACACTCTGACAGATTTTATGTCAATGTCGATGTCAAAAATACGCTAATTATTTATTTTTTAATTAAATAACACTACTTTGAACTCTTTTAAGCCTAATACTAGGGAAATATAGTGATTTCTATGTGTTGTAATTATTTTTAAGCAGAAAAATGGATATTGACTGTTAATTTCATAGTAAGGATTAGTAATATTTTGCCCTTTGCTTGATCTTGATCAGCAAGATACAAACTAAAAAAAAGATAGCAACCGACCCGTTCTGAACCTCGGAGCGAGTGTGAAAAACACTCTCGGTTGCATTACTCTGACCCTCGGAACGCAACTCAGAACCTACGCTCGAGTGCACTCCGAGTGCACTCTGACAGCAACCAACCCGTTCAGAGCCTCCGGGTAAAAAACGCTCTAACAGGCGGTTAGTACACTCTGTGCCCGTTCAGAAGCTTCGAGTGATGCAACCAAACAACCAACTCGAGCGTAGGGTAAAAAACACTCTGACAGATTTTATGTCAATGTCGATGTCAAAAATACGCTAATTATTTATTATTTTATTAAATAACACTACTTTGAACTCTTTTAAGCCTAATACTAGGGAAATATAGTGATTTCTATGTGTTGTAATTATTTTTAAGCAGAAAAATGGATATTTACTGTTAATTTCATAGTAAGGATTAGTAATATTTTGCCCTTTGCTTGATCTTGATCGGCAAGATACAAACTAAAAAAAAAGATAGCAACCGACCCGTTCTGAACCTCGGAGCGAGTGTGAAAAACACTCTCGGTTGCATTACTCTGACCCTCGGAACGCAACTGTACTATGTGACAGACTTGTCAAAATAATTTCACGTGCACCATGTTGTTTTTCTACCTAAAGCCAATTCGAAAATTTTATATGGTATTTTTTCACTAAAAATAAAAAGTGAATTTAAACAAACGAAATTATGCCTAAATGTTCTTCCGGAAAATTCTAAGCATTGTGGTGTAAGCCATATCAAATTCTGTCCAGTAGTTTCGGAGATCTTTCTGGACAAACAGACAAACAAACAAACAAACAAACAAACAAACCAACAAACAAACAATTTTTTTAAAAACTATTCTATCGTGTTCTGCTAATGATTTTAAGGCGACCTGTGTATTTTTTTTCTTAATATTTCGCAATTACAGATTTTTGTACCCCTACGATTTTATTATATATAGAGATTAGACAAGAATATTTAGCAATACACACAGGTCTGCTTTATACCAAGTTCACTTAGATATTTTTAGTTAAGTCTTAGTTAAAATTTACCGATGTGATTGTAACCGAGCCAAAAAGGTACTCTGCTAAAATAATATTTTTTCAGTGAAATATCATAAATTTTAGGAGTTTAGTTTTCTAAATACAATTGGCACATATTGACTCAAAGTTGTATTTTTTCAATTTAGTTCGCCGAGCTGGTATTCATCATACCACCACAGCCCATAAATGTCCCCACCGTGCGGCTCGAGCCTACCCTAAGTTAGGGTGTTTAGGCCTTAGTTAACCACGCTGGCCCAGTGCGGATTGGTCGACTTCACATTACACCTTTGAGTTTCTTGGTAGATGTTTACAGGTTGCCTCACGATGTTTTCCTTCACCGCATCGGACTAATGTATGAAATTCGAAAAACAAAAAAACACATTGGTACATGGCAGGATCGAATCCCGGACCCCGGACCGGATTAGAAGGTCAGTTCAGAGTCCACAGCGCCACAGACGCTGGTGAGCTGGTATTAATTTCTTAGAAATATATTTTTTTACAAAAAATAAAACCAACTTCAAAACCTGAAGTCGGTGCTAAATTTTAAGACTTTCTAGGATATTATCGCTTGGCGCCGACTCAATATAAAAATGTAATGTTATGTGTATCATATTATTATTTTTAATTTTAACTTGTTTTGATGTTGGTTTTATTTTTTGTATTTTAAGCTTTCAGATCTCGTAATAAAAAGCATAGTTTTAAAAGTTTTGTCGAGAGACAAAATTGTTTATAGAACTGTATTTTAACATCGTCTGAAAACAAGTGTCAAGTGCCTATCTACGCGGCATTTAGGTGAGCTCATAAAGTTCAAAAGCAAGGGACGGGGGTGGTTGCGCATCGCTTGGAAATCAACCCTACCTACGCTTTGTAGGTGGCGTTTTCGTATTCTGCTTTGATCACAGATGGCGCGCATAGGCTAGCGATTACTATTTAATTCTATGATGGTGTCACAGATGGCGCTGCGTTTAATATTAGTTTCATCGCTTGAATTTATTTAATGCTTAAAAAGGTCTATTTATACTAACGCAGTGGACGCAATTCTGAAGTGGCCACTAAATTGCCTAATTTTATTTAGGTGCCGCTAAACCATTACCTTATTCTACGGTAACTCAAATTCAACTGACATTGCTAATTTGAATGTGACGTTTCTAATTTTAGACGGTCAATTCAACTTAGCTTTAATAGCCGTCCAAACGCTATTCCAGACGTGAGATTTTTACGCGTAAACATCCTAAGCTGACTATTTTTAGCGGCGACTAAAATGATCCCGATTAAAATTAGAACCTTGCTAAAATCCGCATTTTGGTAATTAAAAATATAAATCCAAATAACAAATGAGGTAGAAATTTTAATTTTGCCCAAATTGATTGTTTTCACCTTTAATGAATAAGAAAATAAAAATAATTTTTAGTAGTTACGATTATATTGTTCAAAATAAGATAAAATTCATTAAATGTATTATCTGTTACACGGTTATTTTTTATTACTCTGGAAAATTTAAGGGACTCTTCACGGCATGGTATTAGAATGATTTAAATATGAATAAAAAAAATAACTCGCTTACTTAATTTTATATTACCTAATTTTCTAAAAAATCCAAAAAATGCTGCACTAGTTGAGAGCAGCATTTTTAGAGATTTTTTAAATTTCTTTTTATAGCTTTTAAGCTATTGCATAGCTTTTATCGCGGGCTTGGAGCGCGGCTACCGAATCAAGAAATTCCGTAACGAAAAAACCTAACACCTCCCACTTCGACCGGCAGGCCTATTCGCTAACTACGGTTGGTAACCAGAACTGTCATTTTTGAAAGACATTTTATATCCATTACTAGTTAAGTGATCTTATGTCTTACGGCAGCGTTCATGATAGCAGTAATGGATGATAAGTACCTTTCAAAAATGACAGTACTAGTTAGCAACCGAAGTTAGAGAATAGGCCTGCGGCACAGAGCGGTGCGGCGTTGAAAGCCGTGCATCGTCTAACGTCGTTTCAGTTTGGCAGACTTCGGCACGGTGTTTTGACGCGGTATTTTCCAGATATTTAGAGGATATCAAGCATTGATTTACTACCAAACGTAGATAGAGCACTTCATACAAAAACGCGCTTGAAATCTGTCACCTAATCGACTATACATTTGTACGCTGTTAAATAGGTAGTTAAATATGCACACCCGAATTAAAATTACCATAAAGAAAGTACCGTATTTATCGAATTCAACCTTATTCTTTATTTTTAAGGCAACTATTTCAAGTACAACCGTGTGCAGTTACATCATTTCATACCTAGCCACATTAAACTTGACGTTTTAGTAATTGCTACAAGAAAATATCAACTTTATACTCTCAAACATAATGCTCAAAATTGCTTATCGCGTTGTTGCTCCAACGCATGGAAAAGAACTGCACGAGGCCCGATTGGGCAGTTCTTCACCGGCCCACTTTTCGAACGTTCATGCGTTATCTATGTTTGGTAGTAAATCAATGATATCAAGTCTCAAACTTATGTTTCTTATTTCATACCATAATCTTATAATTTCAATGATAAAAATTCCTGAATAACCTACATGTATTGTAAGATAATACAAATATTTTAAACAATATTAACTTCTCATTTATTCAATAAAAAGAAAAAAAGTTTTCTTATCGGTCACCACTCACTCAAAAAGTGTAACTTGAATTAATATCAAAGAAAAAAAATACTGCATAAATAAAATTAATAAATAATTATAATTGCATAAGTTGATAAAAAATGCTATGCAATAGCTTTACCGCGGCAGTCCCCGAGTGCCACTTTAATTTTTTTAATTTTTTATTTCATTTTTTATATAATAATGGATGTGTCCTGAAGCGTCCCTAAAATTTGTCATAGTGATAAACCGTGTATAAACATAACCCCGTTTAAGTTTCTTTAACAACAAGATCAATCCATTAATTTGCTTTTAATATTTTTACGACTGATTGAATGAAAAAATTTTTACGACAGCAACACAAACACAATTAAAACTAATCTTATACATTTTAGAATTACGCTTAAGCTCTGCCTAAATTTAGTTGGCCTGTAACCGTAGAATAGCACTTGCTTAACCGGCCATTTAAATTTAGTTTAAATTTATAAATTTTAGTTTTAGTTTATTTAGACGGCGGATGCACAGAATTGAGTCCATTATCAATATAAATAACTTATTTATGTGTTTGTTTTACATATAAATTTTAAAATGTTCAATCGGCAATATACATTGTTGTACCTAATAGTAATTTTTTTGTTAGCACGACAACATATTTGGTGATGTATTTAGATTCGTATTAATAATTGCATCTCAAGTATGAGTTCGATCTTAAGATACTGTTTTTGACAGATGTTCCATACATTAAACGTCAAAACTGCAACTTAAGATCGCTCTCAACTTTGAGACGTGTTTATTAATACGAGCCTTAGTTGATTTCTTTTTAAACTGATAACATTATTATATTACAACGCAACAAATAGATACGTACAGTCGGGAAAGAAAGTTGTTTACCAGTCCCAATTCTGACAAAAACTCACGCACTAGCACACAAAGAAAAAATCGCTAGGGCTGACCTTACTTAATACTCGTAGCTGTTAGTATTTTTGCAAAGGAAAATCAATTGGTCATTTTATTACACGAAACTATAATCCAACCCAAGGCGTCCTGCTGACCCGTCTATTATTAACCAACAAACCACTCTCTGTACCTGGTTGGATAGGTCTTGTGTTATTATTTCTGTACTGAATCTGTACAGATTCATTTCCACATGCATGTACTTTAAATGAAAGGACATTGCTCTGAGTCCATACATTGTTCGCCCCAATACCAACAGCAGTGAAAAAATGCTTTTCGTATAATTAGACATTAGTAAATACTGTACGTCCACATTAATTACTACGGACAAGCTTCGAATTCGAATTATATATCAAAATCAATCAGATTTTGAGGTTAGTTGAAGTAACACTTTATTTCATTAAAGCAATACACATAGTTCATACCAAAACAATTATAAAAAAATAATTATTGAAATCAATCAAAGAACGTCATTATAGCCACATAGTAAAGAACAAGAAATACTCGAAATTATAAAGCATGTCAAAAACACAACAAACTAAGTATATAACAAGCAACAGCGCGTGAGTAATCAATTGACGTGTGTTAATGTTGTAAATAGGCTAGTTGACCCTTTTTTAAAGTAGGGCTTAAAATGTTCATAATTGTTGTATTAGACCATAGCACATGAATATTATTTTTTTCGAAGGCTAAAAAGTGCAAAAAATCTATTTTAAATTAAGATTTTCAATTTTGGACCGAAAACACGGTCAGCCATGATAGTCTGTTGATTATCTGTGCCAATGACGTCAGTCTTATAGTAAACAAAGCACGGGGGCGAAATAACCTCACAAAAACAATGCTTTCTACTAGATATCACAAAATATAGTAAAACTGTATATGGAATGGGACAATAGAATAGGAATATAGAATAGACTCCAGGAAAGCTGTGTATTAGACGTACCCAGTGATATAGACATGCGAAATATTTGGTTAACACTCGCTTAAAGAAATCCTGTAACTATCTAGGTACTTACTAAAACTCAAATGTATTTTTGCGAAAATCACATTAATGTAAGTACTATAACTAAATAACCCAATCTGTGTAGGTACTTCAGTTTCAACTTTAACAAAATAGAAGTTTTTAGGTTGTATGTAAAATCATTAATTAAATTTTTATCTTTCATTTAGAATGAAAACTGACTGCAGCCGACCAACAAAATTTAACGCCAGACGTAGAGAAAACTTGACCATTCACGCCTTTTTGATTTAATCTAAGTTATACACTGACACTAGATGATGTTTCAAAGAAAAGAATATGTACTTATGTCCAATTGAATAATAATTAATTGAATATTAATTAAAAAGTATGTACTACAAACTATCCCAGATTCGTAATAATGAAAATATTTATCTAAACAACTTTTACTTGAATTTACTGAGTACCTAATTAAAATTTGTTGCTTTAATTAAAATTTGTTGCTTGTTGCTTAATGAGAACTATTATGTACTACCCTGTTTTCCTCTTGACAACGAGATTGATAAGGCAATAAAAGTTGTGCAACATAATACAAAGCAGTGCATGCTCAGCCACAACATCAAAATGTGACCCGTCAACTAGAACAACATTATGTCAACAAAATAACTCAAGTATTTATATAAGTACCAAAGCACCATAGAAGTAAATAGGTCCAGTTTGGTAAAACTGAAAGATATTATATCTTCACTGATTAAACCTGCTGGCCACCATGGCTGGTAAATTTCAGAACAGCTTACGCAAGAATATGCAAGTTATCCATTTTAAAGCCGTATACAAATATATTAAATGTGATTGCTGTGTTGTCAGCCTGTGCTCTTCCTAATTTACAAGACCCTTCTTATTAAATAAATAATATAAAGATTTTTTTTTCTTTACTTTATACATAACTAACTTCTAAAGTTGACATAATAAATTTTTGTACTACATTAGTCATTATGTTCTTCACTAAAAAAAATTTCTATGTTTATTTGACAATAATGACTTGTAAAGGTTTAAGTTGAATCAAAATATTTTAATTTGAAATACATGTGTTTTATTTTTCCGTTACACCTTAAAAGATTTATAATATTTTATAGGTTTGTTGCACATATTTATCATTGTTACTCAAATATATATGTTCCAAAAGTACATATAGGTTGAACAGAGTTAGATCAAATTTATTAATTTGTATATATTGCCTTAAGGTCGCAGGTAATAAAAGTCAATATAATAGTAAAGTGATTTATTATGAAGTAATACTTTCATATAATTTAGGAAAAATGTAGTATAGTTTCCAAAATGGCACTATTTGATCAATACGTTTTTTGACATACAGATTGTTAGAACAAACACCTATTATAGCTAATATTCACCTTTTGAGTGTTTTCAAAATTACATACTGCTACATGAAAGTATATAAGTTTTGCTTTAGCACAAAACATCTGCATCTATACTTGAGTTAAGCATACTGTTCACAGTTTTCCGTCTTTGATAATTAACATTTTCTTCAGTAAAAGAGCATGACAATTTTGTATTAATCTAATTTTATGGATACCGTTTGTTGAATAGACTATTACAGGGTATTAATCAGAAATGAGGTCACATTTTGCAAATTTCAACCCTTCATCATCTTTCATATTCATCTTTCAACTTTTATCCACATTTCATTATACTAGTAGGTGTCTGCAAGATTTCCCACCAAAAATCTTCCCAACAAAAGAACCATCATGTGGCTGATGCACTGGCTGACTTTATAGCACATGGAAGCAGTTATTGTTTATAACGAAGCTCGAACTAAAGAGCACTTCTGTATTGATGATTCGTGGTTTAGTTTTCTACGCACTTTATTCTTTCTTCAGTGAAGAGGTCTTTTATTTTTTAAGAAATATGTCACAATCTGTGTCTGTGAATGTATATATATTTTTCCTCCCAGTAATTTTCTTCATGCTTGACAAATGAACAACTGCCAATCTTTCTCTTTTTATGTTCATTTACAAATTCTTGCAGTACTACACTGGTATTTGACACATGATCCTGATGTTATCTTTTCAACATTTCTCTTGAAGTAAATACTTGTAGTGTTTATTTGACTTTTGAGAGATAGAATTCTATCCAATAGCATTCAACTGCTGTACAAAATAGCTCCTCACTGTGATGGTGCAACCACACCAAAAATGCATGTTTGCAACTCTCTTCTGCCGCGTGACCATCTTGACAAGTACACTTGTAACCTGTTCTTCAATATAACAGTATTGAAACTGTACTTATATTGTTTAGAGCGATACACAAAGAATCTCCTGACCATCAATCTGTCGATTTTCGGAAGATTTGTACTATCTGCTCTCACAAATCCAACATCAATGGTTGATTTTGCTATTAATACAAATAATTTACGATATTTACACATATAATAACGGAGATTTGGACGATTTTTTACCAGTTTTAGGAAAGAATAGTGCAAATCGACGAGTTGTTGAATCAAATTTGACATTTCTTTGTTTACTATATGAGTGACGTCACGGCCCTGACCACAGGATATCAAAGCGTTTACGGCGTGAGATAAAAAACGATTATTTCTAGCATTTTCAAATTAAAATTTTACAGTAATCATTCATTGTTATTTATTAAAATCGTTATATTGTGGAACCTTATGCCAAATACTGTTAGAAATAAACAATATTTTAATAAATTTTGATATGAGTCAACTACCCTATTATGAAAGAAGTTATGAAAAACATAATTTATACAAATAAAAAAATGTCCATACCAACATAAAATTGACCTAATTCCATTCAATCAAGGAAAGGTAACAATAACCATTCATTTATTTTACTTCATTTGGTTTTGTTTCTGGAAGTACTTTTAAATATTTTTGATTTATCCGTCAAATACATACTCGTATGTATGTTTGTAATGAGTATTATAAAATATGCATATAATTATCAAATCTTTGTTGGTAATGGGGCAATTTTCGACATTGTCCTTTCTGTGTCGTTTGGGTTCGATTTTTTTTACTAATTTTACAAGCATCTCTGTCCGAATCGCCTACTCACCCACTCGACACGCCTCGACTCATTTCCCCAGCGTAAATAAATATTTTATGTATAATTTAGAGAAAATTTCCAGAGGGAAAGACTGTCCAGAGTGTTTGCTTGGGTACTTCTACCCTTACCTATTTCTGTTGCCAAGCGGAAAGGGCTTCCATTCTGAGATTCCGGAATCTCGATATTTCGGAATCTCGGACTATTTTTACCGAGATTTCAGTTTCAGAAATGGCGATTATTCTCGTAACTCCGGTCTTAATGAAAATACTTAATTATAATTCATTATCTCTATATCTCTATCTCTATCTCTATATATTCTCTATATATAATAAAATCGTAGGGGTACAAAAATCTGTAATTGCGAAATATTAAGAAAAAAAATACACAGGTCGCCTTAAAATCATTAGCAGAACACGATAGAATAGTTTTTTAAAAAATTGTTTGTTTGTTGGTTTGTTTGTTTGTTTGTTTGTCTGTTTGTCCGGAAAGATCTCCGAAACTACTGGACAGAATTTGATATGGCTTACACCACAATGCTTAGAATTTTCCGGAAGAACATTTAGGCATAATTTCGTTTGTTTAAATTCATTTTTTATTTTTAGTGAAAAAATACCATATAAAGTTTTCGAATTGGCTTTAGGTAGAAAAACAACATGGCGCACGTGAAATTATTTTGACAAGTCTGTCACGTAGTACAGAGAGAAGGTATTTTCTTCCACGAAGGAAAGGCAATGGAACTACGCCATACAGCCTGATCTTAAGTAATTGGATTTCGAAAATTGAAAGGCAGGAATGAAGTGTTTCACATAGTACAAATAAAATTTAATATTTTCTGTTAATGGCTGTGCCCAACTGGATTTCGGAAACCAAATTGTCTTTTTCTTATGTCGTACCGTGGTGGTAAGGCAAAAAGATCAAGCCATACAACCAATGTATAAAGCATTTTTTTATGATAATACTTATCGAGTGACCATAAAATTTGTAGATTGGTTTAATTCTTGACTAATTTTCACAAAATCGGTACAATTTTTTAAATATTTGAAATGTTGAAAAATGAAGATACTCTTTTCAAGCTATTTTGAAAGGTGTTATATGTTTTTACATTAGGAGTAAGGAATCAAACTCTTTCATCCATTTAAAACTATTAAAAGTAATAGATTAATATTGATAATTAAAAAAAATATCTGACTGCAATGTTCTGGGTTACGCGTAGAGGGACGGGACGGGACTCTTGATCCTAATGTCTAAAATGATGGATCACATTTTTTTGGATCCACCCAAGGAACATGGATATCGAACGAAGAACCTAAAGAGTAGAACACATTCAACCTAGCCACGTTGACATAATTTGATATGACTGCCGATAAAGTTCGTTTCCAAACCCAGCGATATGCATATCAAATGAAAGGCCATGATGAGTAGAGCACTATGAACATAGGAAAATCGCCCTAAATTCAACATGGCCGCCGCTCAAATAAAACGGATAAAAGTTCGTTACCAAACCCAGCAATATGAGTATCAAATAAAAGGCATTGATGAGTAGAGCAGTGCTATGAACCTAGCAACATTGACATAAATTCAACATGGCCGCCGCTCAAAAAAGGTGGATAAAAGTTAGTTTCCAAACCTAGCAATATGGGTATCAAATGAAAGGCATTGATGAGTAGAGCACTATGAACCTAGCAACATTGACATAAATTCAACATGACCGCCGCTCAAAAAAGGTGGATAAAAGTTAGTTTCCAAACCTAGCAATATGGGTATCAAATGAAAGGCCTTGAAGAGTAGAGCACTATGAACCTAGCAACACATAAATAAATTCAACATGGCCGCCGCTCAATAAATGTGGATAAAAGTTCGTTTTCTAATCTAGCAATATAGGTATCAAATGAAAGGTCTTCAAGAGTAGAACACTATGGACCTAGCAATATTGACGTAAATTCGACATGGCCACCGCTCAAAAAAGGTGGATAAAAGTTCGTTTCCAAACCTAGAAATATAGGTATCAAATGAAAGGCCTTGAAGAGAAGAGCACTATGAACCTAGGAAAATAGCACAACATTCAATATGGCCGCTGCTCAAAAAAAACTGATAAAAGTTAGTTTCTAAGCCCAGCAATATGGGTATCAAATGAAAGGCCTTGATCAGTAGAGCACTATGAACGTAGCAACATTGACGTAAATTCAACCTGGCCGCCGCTCAAAAAAGACGGATAACAGTTGCTTTTCAAACCCAGCAATAGGGGTATTAAATGAAAGTAGGTCCTGAAGGGTACCTAGAGCAGTCATGCTCTAAGTGTGTTCCGCGGAACCCTAGGGCTCCACAATACCCCTATAAGGGTTCCGCAATAATTTAGAAAAATCAAAACACCCTCTCTGGTCGTACTTTTATTATGCTTATTAATAAAGAATACACTTTTAAAAACTATTGTTTTATTTTAGGGTTCCGTCAAGTATTTCGCTTTCCAAAAGTGTTCCGTCACCAAAAAAGTTTGAGAACCGCTTCGGGGCCTATTGGATGTTCGATGTTAGATGTTACCTGTGTTTAGTGTCCTTCGAGACCGTGATAATGCAACGATCGTGAACTAACTACACGTTCTGTACGTACGTTTAGGTAGAATGGTAGAAATCCCGAATGAGAAGAAACGAACGTCTGCGCTACGTTCACGAAACTCCGTGTCTGTATTCCGTGATCGGATATCGAATACGGAAAACGTATTTGTACAGTAAACCCCCCCCCCCCCCCTCCCCATTCATGCTATACATTAACTCTACGAAAACCGCCAGTATTACGAGCGACATAAGAATGGTTCAAAGGTCAAACAGTATAGCTTGACAAGGAGCTTACTGTACGACCAGTCAAAATTGGCCAAGTTGTTATATCCAAAAAATATATTTTGTTGGTTTTACCAACACCCATTATAAAATCTAAACTTTATTCGTATACAGTTCTAATTTATTAACAATTGTTTATTTTAATTCGAAACATGAATACGATAAAGATTATTCTTGCAACTGTGTAGTTCTTTCTACTGAACAAGTATTTATTAATATCAATAATGTCTCTAAAACAATAATAATACTTAGTGTTTATAGTATATGTAATGTATTTAATTTTGTGGACTGTTAGAAAAAGAGCATTACGAACCTACGAAAATTGTCCTAATTTCGAAATGGCCGATGCTCAAGAAAGGCAGGAAAATGGAGGAAAAAACTAAACACTGTGTTAAGTATTTTGATGGCGAAACGTAGTTCGCGGGCACAGCTAGTATATAATAAAATCGTAGGGGTACAAAAATCTGTAATTGCGAAATATTAAGAAAAAAAATACACAGGTCGCCTTAAAATCATTAGCAGAACACGATAGTTAAATAGTTTTTAAAAAAATTGTTTGTTGGTTTGTTTGTTTGTTTGTCTGTTTGTCCGGAAAGATCTCCGAAACTACTGGACAGAATTTGACATGGCTTACACCACAATGCTTAGAATTTTCCGGAAGAACATTTAGGCATAATTTCGTTTGTTTAAATTCACTTTTTATTTTTAGTGAAAAAATACCATATAAAATTTTCGAATTGGCTTTAGGTAGAAAAACAACATGGCGCACGTGAAATTATTTTGACAAGTCTGTCACATAGGTAGTTTTCCAATTACAGAGCACAATGCGACTCAGTGGCGCACAATGCCGAATTATGCTGATGCTTAATTGGAACGTGAATTAGTTTTCAAATGCACCAGCAGAGTGCGCTAAGTTCAGTCTCAAAAAAAGAAATATTCATAGAGTTAGCAATAACCTCATTAATGTGTAAATAATGTGGTATACATAATAATTGGTTGAAAACTATTTACGGTTATTTTAAGTAATTTGGATTTTGATTATTTCATTAACATTTTTTTTGTTTTGAGTAATTTTTGTACCTTCATCCATACTTATATTTATTTTTTAACACAGTTTGAATTAACTTTGATTATTTCAAAAAAACTACAATGAAACGAAAGCTTTAAAAATTTTTCAACAATAAATAATATTACTAACGATTATATATAAATAAAACATTTCGATCAATGCCAACTTAAAGAAAAAACACTTGTTAATTTTCTGTCACTGAGTTGGTATCGATTGCACGTGTTAGGAAATACCCCTAGTCTTTGAGGTAGTAAATGCCTTTCAATGCAATTTAAATCTAATCCAGATAATGAGGTAATGCAATTACAAACGACAATCTATATTGAATTATTATTTTTATTAAAAATGACTCGACTACTAGCTCGGAATGCAGACTTCTCCGAGAAGAGCTAGCGAGAAACTCGGGGGTTGCTCTTTTCAAATAAAAGTTACAAAGGTTTACATATTACATAGAAATAAAATAATAAATGATTAACCATTAAACATAACAAACAAAAGTTATAATAAAACAAAAGAACGAGTTATTTAGTAATTAAATACAGAAATTAACGAGTTACACTTTTACAAACAATATTCAAAGTTGCTGATGACACAGGGAAATAGAATATTCGAAAGAATACTTAGCTTGGTATAGTAACAGCCTAGCAGCAAGACAAACTTGTTCCCGAAGATCGATGTTACTTAAAAACTGTTCACAGCAAAAACTGACTATGGCAAAGCTGTAGCCTCTTTATATTAACAGAAAATGGCGGGAACAAGATCGCGCCGCAAACATTCCACCGGAAATAGGCTTGTTATTCAATAATAAATGATTATTATAATGTAATTTGTTTTCTTATTTTCTTTAAATAGTCTAAACATTATTTTAAAAATACGATACACAATTTAGAGTGTATAAATTATGCATCGTATTTTATGAAATGAAACCACGTGGAAATTACAATTGAAACGGTACAGAGAAAGAACCAATTCATGATATATTTAAAACATCATATATATTAGGATTTAATAAAACCACGTGGTGTCAAATGGTATCAATCTGAGATTTGCATAACACTAAAATATCTTAATTACTTATTTACAATAGGTAATCACAGACACGACATACAATTATACATGTTAAACATTATTACTCTTATTAGGTTCTAACCTTTCAAGGGTATACGTATTGTTTTCAAAATAAATACTGTTATTGTTTTTATAATCAATATTTTGATAACTCTAGAAACTATTATGATTTAGACTTTAAAAATATGTTTAAGTTAAGTAAATAAACAAGATAATAATGAAAACAGCTTTAGAAATAATTATATGAGTATTATATTTTTTATTATTACCCTTTATAAAATTCTAATATATAACACACGCATCACACGAAAACATTGCTTTTGAGAGTGCTCGATTGTGCGAAGTGTTGCTGTAGTTGGAACATTCAACGTTAAGCATTATGCCGCATAATGCGCTCTAGTGCGGTAATTGGAAAACTACCATAGTCTCCACATAGTACAGAGAGAAGGTATTTTCTTCCACGAAGAAAAGGCAATGGAACTACGCCATACAGCCTGATCTTAAGTAATTGGATTTCGAAAATTGAAAGGCAGGAATGAAGTGTTTCACATATAGTACAAATAAAATTCAATATTTTCTGTTAATGGCTGTGCCCAACTGGATTTCGCCAACCAAATTGTCTTTTTCTTATGTCGTACCGTGGTGGTAAGGCAAAAAGATCAAGCCATACAACCAACGTATAAAGCATTTTTTATGATAATACTTATCAAGTGACCATAAAATTTGTAGATTGGTTTAATTCTTGACAAATTTTCACAAAATCGGTACAATTTTTGAAATATTTGAAATGTTGAAAAATGAAGATACTCTTTTCAAGGTATTTTGAGAGGTGTTATATGTCTTTACATTAGGACTAAGGAATCAAACTCTTTCATCCATTTAAAACTATTAAAAGTAATAGATTAATATTGATAATTAAAAAAATTATTTGACTGCAATGTTCTGGTTTACGCGTAGAGGGACGGGACGGGACTCTTGATCCTAATGTCTAAAATGACGGATCACATTTTTTTGGATCCACCCAAGGAACATGGATATCAAACGAAGAACCTAAAGAGTAGAACACATTGAACCTAGCCACGTTGACTTAATTTGACATGACTGCCGATTAAGTTCGTTTCCAAACTCAGCGATATGCATATCAAATGAAAGGCCTTGATGAGTAGAGCACTATGAACATAGGAAAATCGCCCTAAATTCAACATGGCCGCCGCTCAAATAAAACGGATAAAAGTTCGTTTCCAAACCCAGCAATATGGGTATCAAATGAAAGGCATTGATGAGTAGAGCACTATGAACCTAGCAAAAATGACATAAATTCAACATGGCCGCCGCTCAAAAAAGGTGGATAGTTTCCAAACCTAGCAATATGGGTATCGAATGAAAGGCATTGATGAGTAGAGCACTATGAACCTAGCAACATTGACATAAATTCAACATGGCCGCCGCTCAAAAAACGTGGAATAAAGTTAGTTTCCAAACCTAGCAATATGGGTATCAAATGAAAGGCCTTGAAGAGTAGAGCACTATGAACCTAGCAACATTGACATAACTTTAACATGGCCGCCGCTCAAGAAAGGTGGATAAAAGTTAGTTTCCAAGCCTAGCAATATGGGTATCAAATAAAAGGCCTTGAAGAGTAGAGCATTAGGTACCTAGGAAAATCGACCTAAATTCAACATGGCCGCCGCTCAAAAAAAAGGATAAAAGTTCGTTTTCAAACCCAGCAATATGGGTATCAAATGAAAGGCATTGATGAGTAGAGCACTATGAACCTAGCAACATTGACATAAATTCAACATGGCCGCCGCTCAAAAAAGGTGGAATAAAGTTAGTTTCCAAACCTAGCAATATGGGTATCAAATGAAAGGCCTTGAAGAGTAGAGCTCTATGAACCAAGCAACATTGACATAAATTTAACATGGCCGCCGCTCAAGAAAGGTGGATAAAAGTTAGTTTCCAAGCCCAGCAATATGGGTATCAAATAAAAGGCCTTGAAGAGTAGAGCATTAGGAACCTAGCAAAATCGACCTAAATTCAACATGGCCGCTGCTAAAAAAAAGAGGATAAAAGTTCGTTTCCAAACCTAGCAATATGGATATCAAATGAAAAGCCTAAAAGAGTAGAGCATTATGAACTTTGGAAAATTGCTATAAATTCAACATGGCCGCCGCAAAAAAAATGGATAATATTTCGTTTCCAAACTCAGCAATATGGGTCTTAAATGAAAGGCCTTGATGAGTAGAGCACTATGAACCTAGCAACACATAAATAAATTCAACATGGCCACCGCTCAATAAAGGTGGATAAAAGTTCGGTTTCTAATCTAGCAATATAGGTATCAAATGAAAGGTCTTCAAGAGTAGAGCACTATGGACTATACATGAAAGGAAAGATATACGTGAAAGGAAAGCTATACATGAAAGGCCTTGATCAGTAGAGCACTATGAACGTAGCAATATTGACGTAAATTTCACATGGCCACCGCTCAAGAAAGGTGGATAAAAGTTCGTTTCCAAACCTAGCAATATAGCTATCAAATGAAAGGTCTTGATCAGTAGAGCACTATGAACGTAGCAACTTTGACGTAAATTTAACATGGCCGCCGCTCAAAAAAGACGGATAACAGTTGCTTTTCAAACCCAGCAATAGGGGTATTAAATGAAAGTAGACCCTGAAGGGTACCTTTTTTTTTTTCTCGGGGGGAAATGCGTAACCGCACCGTACCCGCCGTTGGCTAGACGAGCGTGTGTGGGGCTCTCCCGGCAGCGTGCCAGGCCTACCCACTAAAACCCCCCGGTGTTCTCCCTGCCCTTAGGGGCGCGCTAGGTAAGGTCCACAATGCGACTCCACTACCCACGCGCCCAGGCAAGCCCGACCAACCGGTCGGGGTGCCCTGAAGGGTACCCAGAGCAGCCATGCTCTAAGTGTGTTCCGCGCACAATACCCCTATAAGGGTTCCGCAATAATGTAGAAAAATCAAAACACCCTCTCTGGTCGTACTTTTATTATGCTTATTAATAAAGAATACACTTTTAAAAACTATTGTTTTATTTTAGGGTTCCGTCAAGTATTTCGCTCTCCAAAAGGGTTCCGTCACCAAAAAAGTTTGAGAACCGCTTCGGGGCCTATTGGATGTTCGATGTTAGATGTTTCCTGTGTTTAGTGTCCTTCGAGACCGTGATAATGCAACGATTGTGAACTAACTAACGATAACTCCAAGTTTGTGTGTTGGATGTTAGTCATCAGGGCGAGTTTGCTAACCGAACTATGCCAGCAACACTATATCGCACAGTACACGTTACAAAAACGGAAGTCTCAATACATTTTAAGGCTAACCGCATAAATACGTTTTTTCGCATTCGTTTTCTGAATGCGGGCATCCGAATGCATTAAATCTATACAAAATAGTCATTGACTGCCGCAAACGTTCGTTTTTATTACGAACGGAACACGTTCTGTACGTACGTTTAGGTAGAATGGTAGAAATCCCGAATGAGAAGAAACGAACGTGCTACGTTCACGAAACTCCGTGTCTGTATTCCGTGATCGGATATCGAATACGGAAAACGTATTTGTACAGTAACCCCCATTCATGCTATACATTAACTCTACGAAAACCGCCAGTATTACGAGCGACATAAGAACGGTTCAAAGGTCAAACAGTATAGCTTGACAAGGAGCTTACTGTACGACCAGTCAAAATTGGCCAAGTTGTCATATCCAAAAAATATATTTTGTTGGTGTTACCAACACCCATTATAAAATCTAAACGTTATTCGTATACAGTTCTAATTTATTAACAATTGTTTATTTTAAATCGAAACATGAATACGATAAAGATTATTTTTGCAACTGTGTAGTTCTTTCTACTGAAGAAGAATTTATTAATATCAATAATGTCTCTAAAACAATAATTATACTTAGTGTTTATAGTAATATGTAATGTATTTAATTTTTTGGACTGTTAGAAAAAGAGCATTACGAACCTATGAAAATTGTCCTAATTTCGAAATGGCCGATACTCAAGAAAGGCAGAATAAAGTTGAATCATTATGGAATAAAATGGAGGAAAAAACTAAACACTGTGTTAAGTATTTTGATGGCGAAACGTTGTTCGCGGGCACAGCTAGTTTTTTAATAAAACGGTAATTCGCATGCATATACTCTTATTTTTCTATAGTAAGAGTAAAAAATAAATAACGAAATGAACTTTTTTTTCCGGAACTAGTTCCGGTCGGGAATTCCAATAATGAATCTCACATTTCCGGATCTAGTTCCGCGCAATCCCAAGTTAGGTGTTCAGTTTTGAGAACTTGTTCCGGAACTGGCGACCTTCCGAGACTGGAGCCCTACAAGCAGCGGTGCTTGCATTGCTGTGTTCCGGTATGAAGGGTAAGACAGACAATGAAATTACTCTGTACTACTATTTCACATCTTATGTTACAAGTCTTACAGGAACCAAATGTAGGCTATATGCGACTATAGCCACTTAGCATGGTGGGAAGCCGGGTTGTTTGCCAACTTAGTTGTATAAACAAATCAACACAGTAGGAGACTCAGTACTATGGAGTCGTCTGCGTGGGTATCTCTATCTTATTTAACCTTGTTGCTGAGCAGCAGCGGCGCTTGACATGTTGTTAAAGGGTAAGTTAGATTACTGGGTACCATGGACTTATGATCTCGCGCCTACTTATAACCAGAAACTCATAACTGAAATATAACGTGGCGACTCCTAACTGAAAATTAAACTATTAATAAATCCATGCTGGGTACTGTGACTTGACGTCTTATGTCACAAGTTGATAATGTACTTTGGGTTCTTGTAGAGATTGTATATTTGCAAATCTTATAGGTACCACAATATGTGCTATAGCCACTTAACATCAGCTGGGCAACCTGTTTGTTTGCATGCTTGTTTGCGTTTTATTACCTTACAAGCTTTCCGCTCACGACTGCGCCCGCGCTATTTTCGTTTTCCCGTGGGAATTTTATATTTTCCCGTAGGAAAAATAGTTTTGTAGCCCATGTTACTCAAGAATAATGTTCTATTGGTAGTAGAAGGTAGAAGCAAACATAACGTAAGTAGTTGTTTCATATCCACCCACCTTGCGAGTCTGTCAATAATGTTTATGTTTTGTGTTCTCGTACAACGTGTAAATATTAAGTAAGCATAGTGGTGAAGTCCCAGTGTTCGGTAAAACCTAATAATAAAAACCGACTTCAAAAACACTGAAAAGTTTAAAATAATATAAGAATAGGTACAGACAACATCACACTTCTCTATTGAAGTCAGTGACAAATTTTAAGACTTTCTAGGGGATATCGTTTGGCACCGACTTCATTATAGAAGTGTGATGTTGTCTGTACCTAACAGATATATTATTTTATTTTAAACTTATAAACCATATTATTTTAAACTTTTCAGTGTTTTTGAAGTCGGTTTTTATTTTTGTAAAATATTTTTTATTTTTAACTTTTTAGTGAATGAAATCTTTTTAGTGAAAGGAACCCTAAGGTGAGCTGTTATTAAATTAGGGTTTCCCTCGATTTTCATAAGATCCCATCATCAGATCCTGACTTTAGTGAGCTTGGGACTACCCCAGGAGTATACTCTATCGAATACAAAAGGAATTTTGAAAATCGGTCCACAATTGGCGGAGTAATCGCGTAACATACACACAAAACACGTTACACACCTAACACTTTAACAGCCGGTTGCACCAAAATTTCTTAATTTCTTACAAATTCAGTTATATGTTATACTTATACCAATCTGTGACTATTACGAATCCGTAAATTTATGTTGCACCAAAAAATACGAGTAAAAGTAACCGTAAAATTCCATGCTACACTTATGTAGCGTTAATTCTACCATTTTACTTAGTACATTTTTACTACCATGAAAGTTTTTTTTTACCTGTAGTAAGACATGTTATTCATTTGTCAAAACGTGACGTTGATAGTGTTTTTGTTTACATTGACCATGGACTTATCAATCAAACAATACTTAATTCATGACGTTGGATGAATCCGTAAAAACGTCAAAGCGACTGAAGAAGTTATGAAGAAAATAAGCTCTGTTGTGTGGTGATTTATATTTTTTATGCCTGAGTAATTTTAATAATGCATCATATGTCTTTGTATCTGTGTTGTAAAAATCGCTGCCTTCAGTGAGCATTTGACCTACTCTAATGTTTGTTCTTCGACGACGCCAACTATCCAATATATGGATAATTTTTCAATATCATTGTCGGATAGTGAATTGTGTAGTGAAAAGTGAATTTAAATTGTATTTTAAACGCGTTTTCTAACCTTATACATGAATTACAAATACTCGCAAAATGTCAAAATTTATACTTTTACGCTATGAGCAGGGCGTGAGCTCCGTAAAAAGTATCCGTATAAGTAACCGTGAAACGTATCGCAAGAGCGTGGTGCAACATCTTTTTACGATATACGTTTACTTTTTACGTTACTTTTTACGAGTTCGTAAAATGAATTTTTGGTGCAACCGGCTGTAAGGGTTTTGCTCGATTTTTATGAGATTCAATCATCAGATCCTAACTTTGGTGACCATGGGACAACCTTTGGAGTATCCTCTATCGAATACAAAAATAATCATCAAAATCGGGTCATAAACGACGAAGTTATCCGCGAACAAACATATAAAAAAAGCATATATACGGCCGAATTGAGAAACCTCCTCCTGTTTTAGAAGTCGGTTAAAAAGGTTTATGTAGCACTGTATTAAGTTAAAATGAAGGTGTAATAAATGGGATAATAAAATAATAATAAAATGATAAAAAATCACTAATTGGGATTTCACTAACTTATAATATGAATCACTAATTGGGCTTTTATCTATACTAATATTATAAAGCCGAAGAGTTTGTTTGTTTGTTTATTTCTTTGTTTGCTTGAACGCGCTAATCTCAGGAACTACAGTAGTTCCTGAGATTAGCGCGTTCAAGCAAACAAAGAAATAAACAAACAAACAAACTCTTTGGTCTGATTTGAAAAAATCTTTCAGTGAATGAATGAATGAATGAATGAACACTTTATTTGTAAATTTTACAACACACACAGAAAAAAAAATAAACTTATCTAATATTAAACTAAATTAATACTACTTATACTACTGTATACACTTACTACTACTACTATATTACACTTATTACTAAATAATTTATAAAATTACAATAAGTAATGACATGTGTGTTGCAGAAATACAAAAAGGCGATAGCTCAGTGACTGATTTTGCTTCAAAAGCAAAGCACTGGTATTCTGCTACAGCCCAGTGGATGAGGGCAGTGAATAAAAAAACAAAAATATTGAATACAAGACGAAACAGATAATATACAAAAAAATACAACAATTAAAACAAGTGATGCTTGTGTACCCACCAAATACAATGAATAATACAAATAAATATACATATAGAACCCTAGCCACCAGACATGTTGATCTAGGGTGCATTCACTCTACACATAGTTGTTGCAACGATAGATAATTAGACATTAAAATCCGCCACCGAGTACCCATTTGGTATACCCACACGCTGCTTTTCTAAAAGAAAGGATTTAATTTTTTTTTTAAAAGTAGATTTAGAAGTAATTAGTCTCAGCGGTGGAGGTATATTGTTCCAACACTTGGTAGCTAGGTAGCGGAAACTACCGGCGAACGACGTGGACTTGTGTGCGTGAACCTCTAGTAGACATTTCCTAGTAGATCTGGTTCCATATCTGTTATGAAACGATGATATTTTTATTCTTGAAAAAAGATATGTTGGTGTTTTCGAATTAATCACATCGAACAAAAGACTCGCTAGATGTAGATGTCTTCTAGAAGTCATATTGAGCATCAAAGCTCTGTTTAGATATGGTGAAACATGCGTCCTGGGTGGAATTTTATAACAAAAACGACAACAAGCGTTTTGGACCCGTTGAATAAGACGACGGGTCCTTGACTGAAGTCGTGGCCCATATACTAAATCCCCATAATTGAGCTTTGACAGAACTAGTGACTCGCATAGAAGGACACGTATTCTTTCATCCAGTAAGTCACGGATTCCATATAAAATCTTAAGTCGATAGAAACATGACTTAACCAAATTCATAACATGAGTCTCAAAACGCAACTGGCCATCAAAAACAATACCCAAATTTTTGGCATCAACTACTCTCTCAATGGCGTGACCACAGATTTTAACTTCAGGATGACTGCTTAAGCACACGGAGATTTGTTTTCTAGTGCCTAAAATTATTTATTTAGACTTGCCTGGATTAAGAATCAACCCATTATTATCAGACCACACAGCGACTCTGTTAAGATCGCCATTTAACTTATTTACAACTGTATGGAAGTCATCTATACTCCCCGACAAATATAGTTGTATATCGTCAGCGTACAAATGATACTTACAATATCTGATATCCTTCACGATGTCAGCACATATATTATAAAAAGAAGGGGACCCAGTATGGATCCCTGTGGCACTCCTCGTTACAAATTCTTAGAAGCGGATATAGTGATATTACCGTTGTTTTTATTGAGCTTTACAAATTGAGACCGATCACTAAGGTAGCACTCAAACCACCTTAAAGCTGTAGTAGTCATACCGTAGTATCTAAGTTTAGCAAAAAGCAAAGGTATATTCAAACAATCAAAGGCACGTGAGAAGTCTAAAAGCGCCAAACAAGTACCATTACCAGCCTCCTGTTCAGTAAGAATATTGTCAGTTACATCTAACAAAGCAGTAGTCGTGCCGACCCCCTTTCGAAAACCAGACTGGAGTTCAGGTAAAATACCATTCGCCTCTACAAACTTACTGAATTGATTATGCACTGACATCTCCAAAACTTTTGACAGGACTGGCAATATACTTATCGGTCTAAGTTGCTTTAGCTCTGTGGGATTGGCAACTTTGGGGAGAGGTGTTACCAACGCTGTCTTCCAGAGATTCGGAACTTGGCCTGACAGTATGGATCTGTTTATGATCGCAGTGATAGCAGTAAGAGTTCTCGGAAGCGTAAGCAAAAGCATATCTTTACTTATACCATCTGCACCCACGGCATTTGTAGAAATAGACGTGATATACTTCGCGACAAGATTCTCATGTATCGGATGCAAACTAAAAGCAACATTACCAAAAGTCTCATGCTTGTAAAAGTTCATCTCTGTTGCGGAAACTTTACCTTCTCCGGGCAAATTAAGAAAATGAGCATTGATAACATCCGGATCACTGAAATGGTCTGGGAGACTATAATTTTTTGAGGACTCTGATACTACATTATCTTTTAAGTTTTTCCAAAGTAATTTAGGGTTCTTGTAATTGCGGTTGATATGGAAATTATAATAAGCTCTTTTTTCGTTGTAAATACTAGTAACAACTAGCTTTCTTAAATCATTATAATATTGTTTACTTGCCATAGTTCTGGTCTGTCGAAACTTTTTGTAAGCCTTATCGCGCATGCCAATCATTGTCTTTATTGTATCAGTTATCCAAGGCAAAACATGGTTACGTTTTAATTTTATTATTTTTATTGGTGCATGTACATCAAAGAGTTCTAGGATGAGTGAATTAAAAGTATTTACCATTGAGTCGACCGAATTCAGAGAGCACACAGATTCCCATGGCATGGCAACCAAGTCTTTATTAAATTTATCCATGTCTATGTTTTTTAGTGGCCTATAAGTAACTGTTCTGGGTGGTGTTTTATCCCTTTTAACAAAAAGTGTTACATTAACCATGGCGTGTCCGAGACCCCCAGTAATATTTGTAACAGTGGTTTTATGAACATGAGCACATACCACATCTATTAGAGACTCATTCTCAACAGAAAAGTGGGTCACTTCATTCACCACTTGTACAAGTCCTAAACACTGCAAGAAGCTATCAAATTTGACAGCCTTTACATTAGAGCTATCACAGACGTCAATGTTGAAATCAGTGTTAGATATACCATTTATCGAGGAAGGTTATAGGCTATATATCATCACGCTAAGGCCAATAGGAGCGGAGCACCAATGAAGAATGTTTCAAAATCGAGGGAATATTTTCCCTATTGAGAGCTTCCGCTGCGTGCGTTGCGTAAACGGTTAGAGTTTCGCAAAAATCATGTATGACAGAATTGTTCCCCTTTAAAAGTTCTAAAAAAAAGTCTGCGACAGCATATGTCTATCTTTTAAGGTTAGCTCACTATAACCTTTTTTATGCTAACCAAATTTGTTCTAAAATAATACATTATTTGCGAAGGTGTTTTTATAAACATGATATTAATCCTTATCCAAATAAATACGTTATTAATCACAAGTATTTAATTTAAAACAAAATTGCCCTTTACATCATTTGATTTAAATGAATATCTTAGGAGATATCGCAGTTATAAAATAACATCACAGCAAAATAATGATCGAGTACTGCGCGCACAATGTGCAAAGCCGGCGGGCAGTCATGAGGGGGAAGGGCGGTGGCCCCAGTTAGCTATACTTCTGCCGGAAGAAAACAAAAATAAAAAAATTGTGTACGCAGAAGTACTTTAAAATAACATTAGTTTAGTTTTTTTGAGAATAACCTACAATCTACATGATATAAGATTATAAGACCCAGTACTTACTCACCTATATATACAAAGTCGCGGGTTAAAGTTAGAGTTAGCCCAAAGTAACTATTCCACGCGGACGAAGTCGCGGGCGGAAGCTAGTTAAGTTATAAATCACTAATTGGGCTTTACTAACTTACAAATCACTAAGGCTTTTATTAACTTATAAATCATTATTGGGGCGTTATTAACTTTTGGTTTCATAAAAAATTTAACATTTTAAAGTATGCGTGAATATAACTTTATTGTTGTTTTCCAGACTGATTTTGGCAGTTTATCTTGAGAAATGAGAAGTAATTAATATTAAAATGCTGTATGTTTGTTTCCCATAAATTAATTGAAAAAATAAGTCAGCCAGTAAAAATTCTGCTTCGATATTATCGATGATTTCACACGAAAATAGTCTAGGGAATTATTTATATAGATAGATGTTATTTCAACATTTAATACAAAATATGATTATACAACCTCCTTCTGTTTTGTTATTATATTGTGCGAGAGCCAGCCACCTGTGGTTTAATTGCGGTAAACCTTCTTAGTGATATTGTGATATTCACGGGAGGAAAAAAACGGCGACACACATTCTGAGACCGTAGCCACGCACTAAATTAGGAATACATTATCATCATCACAGCCTATACTAGTTCCACTGCTAGGCACAGGCCTTCCTACATCGTGTATCACATGAAGAGTATGGGTCATAACACCACAACGCTGGCCCGATGCGGATTGGTAGGAAGAAACGGTTGCAGCAGTCATTGTGGATATATGGATCCAACATAGGCAGACCTCGCGTGTGGGTTGGTAATGAAACTCGTTAATAGATTAAACTCTGTATTTCAGCACGCGTTTATAGTATGGATGCGCGGGGACGACTGACTGCCGGTTGCAGCCAGTCGTAGGTGCTATGCAACATAATACATAAGTGACCACAGGTCCTTACACCATTCCTCTCCTACAAAAAAAATTCGACAACATATAACTAAATATTACAATTCAAAAGTTATTAAGTTCTATTTAATTCTAACTTGCTTACAACTTGTGCGACTTTATCGCGTAGCGATAGTAGCGTCATCAAAAAGATGATACTTACTCGAATGACAAACTGCTACGTTGCACGCTATTGTTATTGTAAATAATAGTCCAGGTGCATCGTATAGAATTACATGGAATGTGCACTGACAATGTTTAATCTTACTATTGCTAAGGCATATAACATTAATTCTCGTGGGAAATTAATTATTACCTATTCCCAATACATTGCAACAAAATAATGAACGAAATAAATTCATTTATTCTGTATTTAAAAGGTATTTAAATTTAATATACATAGAACTGAACATTGTTATTTATTAAACAGAGGAGATAAAAAAAATGCATAGTCACTACTTAGCATAGTATCTTAAGGTTTAAAAGTAGAATACAGTTTTAATTTATTACATAAAAGTACAATACGTGAAGTGATTTTCGCCAGTCAACATATACCAAAGAATAGTACCAAGAATTAGTAGTTGTAAGGTAAGTTACTTTTTAACGATTAAATTATTAAGTTTTTTTTGTTATTGCTTATTATTACTCACTTTGACAAAAATAAACAAGGTTGACAACCTGAGAATTAGCATGCATGATAGCATTGTCCTGTATTTCTCTAGGTTGAGGATTGCCTAAGTTACTGTTGTTATTTAAAATGTTGTTATCTTGCTCTATTAATACGTAGGCTGGCTTCAATCTATCTATTGAAATGCGAACCTGTCGATTAGGCAGTTGAATTAAGAATATTTTTGAGTTACGCTCAATAACTTTAAATGGACCATTATATGGTGGTTTCAACGATTTGTGAACTGCGTCATCTCTAATGAAAACATAATTACATTTTTGTAAATCTTTACTAACAAAGAATTTTTTTGAATTACGTGATGACTCGCTGCAAGGGGTGAAATTACGTAAGTTTAGCTGAATTTTATAGGCTATATTGGATGGGTCACAGGGTTCAAATTCCTTAGACTCACTACGACAAGCCGAACGTAACCCCAATAATGCTGTTGGTAACTCATCGACCCATGATTTGTTAGTAAGGCGGGCCATTAACGCTGCTTTAAGAGATCGGTGCCAGCGCTCGATTGCACCGTTTGCTCTGAGGATGATATGGCGTTGTACGAATTTTATTTATTCCCAATAATTTCATTAGGCCTAAGAAAAGGTAACTCTCGAATTGGCGACCTTGATCGCTAGTGAGTCTTACAGGACAACCGTATCGTGCGATCCATTCGTTGAAAATTGTTTTCGAGACAACTTCCGCTGAAATTTCTTTTAAGGGAAATGCTTCTGGCCATCGCGTAAACCTATCAATGATGGTTAAACAATATCGATACCCTTGTGGAGCTGTCGGTAGTGGCCCGACAATATCCACGTGGATGTGTTCGAAGCGATTAGCGGTTTGGAAGTGACCTAATTGAGATATTGTGTGACGGCTTATTTTCGCCTTTTGACACTTTATGCATGTCTTGGCCCATGTGCCTACATCTTTATTCATCTCGGGCCAGAAAACATTTTTGTGTTATTAATTTACGTGTCGTTCTTACTCCCGGGTGACTTAAATTATGAATAGTATCGAAAGCAATTTTTCTAAATTCTTGTGTTAAGTACGGTCTAATATTCTTTTCCGTAACGTGACAGTAAATATATTTATCACAAGTAGGTATGGGCATTTGTTTAAAGTATGTTTGATTGTTATGTTTAATTTGTTGCATTAAGTACTCATCTTTAGCTTGCGAGTCTGCAAGTTGATCGTAATTTAGTACAGTCGGACAAAAAATTGTTTCGACGCGTGATAATGCGTCGGCTACGATGTTCGCGGGGCCGCTGATATACTGTATGTCGGTTGTAAACTCGCTAATAAAAAGTAATTGTCTTGCGCGTCTCGGTGTTTCTTTGTCATCTTTTCCTGACTTACTGAAAGCGTGGCACAAGGGCTTGTGGTCTGTATAAACTGTCAAAGGGCGACCTTCAAATAATTTTCGGAAATGTTTAATGCCAGAATGAATTGCTAATAATTCGCGGTCATAAGTACTGTATTTTTGTTGACTCGAAGACAATTTTTTTGAATAATAACCCAAAGGTTGCCATGAGTTACCGCATTTTTGTTGTAAGACTGCTCCTATGCAATTATCAGATGCGTCGGTCATCAAGGCTAAGGTCGAATCGGGATAAGAATGAGACAGTGTAGCGGCGTTTTGTAATGCCATTTTGCACTGCTCGAATGCATTATCAGCTTTATCCGTCCATGTGATAATTCTTTTATCATTTCTTTTTGAATTTGTTAGGTATTTATTTAGTTCTGATTGATAAGACATTTTATTAGGTAAATGTGCACGGTAAAAGTTGACCATGCCTAAAAATCGGCGTAATTCTTGAATATTTTTTGGCTTAGGAAAATTTAAAATTGCATTTACTTTATCTTTTAAAGGTTTGATACCTTCTTCACTTACTTCATGGCCTAAAAATTCTACTTTAGACTGACCGAAACTGCACTTAGATAAGTTAATAGTAATTCCAAACTTTTGAAAACGCTGAAATATAATTTCTAAGTGATGTTTATGCTGATTTTCATGGTCCAAGGCCACGATGACGTCATCAATATAATTAAACAGGAAATCTAAGCCTTGCAACACGTGATTCATAAAACGTTGAAAGGTTTGCGCTGCATTACGTAAACCGAACGTCATTCTAGGGAACTCAAATAGTCCAAATGGGGTCGTTATTGCAGTTTTCTCTATATCAGCTGGGTTAACTTTTATACAGTGGTATGCTCTATTTATGTCTAATTTTGTAAATATAGTTTTTCCTGATAATATGTATGTAAAATCATGCAGGCGCGGAATGGGGTACCTGTCAGGTTTTGTTATAGAATTTAATTTACGGTAATCACCGCATGGCCTAATATCCCCATTTTTCTTTGGAACAATATGCAATGGGCTTGCCCACGCACTTTTTGATGGCCTGCATATTCCAGCTTCTTGCATGATACGGAATTCTTCTTTTGCTTTTTTATATCTATCCGGCGGTAACGGACGTACGCGGGCGTTTACCGGAGGACCCGTTGTTTCAATGTAGTGCAAAATATCGTGTGACTGAGTTTCTTGGAATGACATTGGTTTAGTAATCTTATATTTACAAAGTAAATCGCTATAGGGATGTACGTCACTCACCGTATTAATTGAAGGCTCCGCAAGACTTACTATTGACGCGATTACATTTAGGTCGGTCACTTGATCTCTTAACTTACGAGCACTAAGGTCCACTAATAATTTATGGTGACTAAGAAAGTCTGCACCTAAAATGGGTTGTTTTACATCGGCCACAATAAAATCCCATCGATACGGTCTGCGAAGTTTTAAATTTAACACTAAAGTTTTAATACCAAACGTTTTGATTTCAGTGCCGTTTGCCGCATACAGTTTATAATCAGAGCACTGCGAACGATTTTTGGTTCGGTTCACTGGTAGAACGGAGACGTTTGCTCCCGTGTCAACCAGGAATCGGAGACCACTATTAATATCTAAAATACGTAAGCGGGAACATGGTGATATGGCACAGATCTCCGCTGGTACCTGTGCCTTGCTTATTAGTTTTCCGAAGGCGATGGTTTTTTCCACGCGCACGGCTGTACGCACTTATGTGCTTTCTCTTGGAACTTGCGGTGATAAAAGCATAAGCTTCCGGAGCTAGGAGAACGATGTGATGATTGGTTCCTATATCTGCCTGCTGACCTTGCCTGATAACGGCGATGCCGGTAGTGAAAATCTCGTTGCTGGGGACGTGAACGTTCTAAATTCATCATACGGACACTAAGTTTGGCGATCTCTGCCATTATTAGAGCTGTATCGTTGGAAGTCGAGGTGTTGCTGGATACTGCAGCTACTTGGCTCGTGCGTGTTGCTTCAGCCACATTGTCTGCGACGGCAGCGAGACTGTCAAGATCCTTAGTTTCTGTTACTGCCAATACTGCACGCACTGTGTTCGGTAGATGACCTTGCCATAGCACGCGAAGAGTGTCGTCCGGGATTTTGTCTCTAGCCAGGTCTCGCATTCGGCGTAAGAGTTGTGAGGGTTTTTGATCCCCCAGATCCATTTCACCGATAAGCTTTTCAATTTGTCTGGCTTTCGAATCCTCAAAAAGTGACAATAACTTTGTTTTTAAAGCGTTATATTTGCCAGATGTAGGAGGATTGGCAAGGAAATCGCTGATCTGTGTGATAACGTCCTTCGGCAATTTCGATACGACCAAATCGAATCGTGAGTCGTCGCCTAATTTTTGTGGTGTCAAAATCGCTTCTGTCCTAATGAACCACACACGCGGTTGGTCTGGCCAAAAATCGGGAATTCTTGAAGAAACTGTTATCGCCATGATGTCAGTTGATGTCTCTGGCCCTGGAACTGGAGGCACGTAGCTCGATGTGGACGGTGTCGATGGTAAGTAATTTTGTGGGTTTGTACTCGAAGTCATAATTTAGAATAGTTTGTAATTTATATTATATAATTTAGTAACACTGCACTTATTGTCCAATTACCAACGTCGGGTCAACAGTGTGGATATATGGATCCAACATAGGCAGACCTCGCGTGTGGGTTGGTAATGAAACTCGTTAATAGATTAAACTCTGTATTTCAGCACGCGTTTATAGTATGGATGCGCGGGGACGACTGACTGCCGGTTGCAGCCAGTCGTAGGTGCTATGCAACATAATACATAAGTGACCACAGGTCCTTACAGTCATTATTGACCAACAGCTAAACGTGCCTCCCGAAACACAGAGGAACTCGAGATCACAAAGCTTTCGTCACCCCTCCAGAGTCTAACCACGGCGGAGGTTGCTTTGATTTCAATGTCGAAATCAAAGCTTTCGAACCACTACACCACCGAGCTCCTCGAGAAAGCTAGGAGCTAGGAATACATCAGATATATGTATTAATCTAACTTACCAATATACCTTTTTCAATATTTAACAAAACCAAACCAAAATTGTAAACGGCAAAAAAATAACTTTTCGAGTTTCTTGCCTGTTCTTCTCGAGAAGGCTCTCCCAATTTCTGAACAGGTGTAGAGTCAACTTTTTTTTATTCCTACCTGTATTTGCAAACATCTTGAGTATATTCAGGATGTATACACATAGTACAAGGTTAATATGTTGCCTTTAAATTAAAATGTTTTTCATTGTTTTGACGTCAATAAGTGCATGTAAAGGCCTATGTTGAATAAATATAAGTATTTGAATTTAAACTTGCGCTTATCCATGTGAACAATGTGAACACAACACCCCCCCGCTAAATCATACATTGTGATTGTCTTGGGACATTCTTTAATTTAAAAAAGTTAATCCCAGCTGCAGGATCCCCCTTCGTCCGCTACCAGTAATGAATCATGGGCGTAGCTATCCCGCACTTGGCACACAATCCCGAAGCCTCCTTCTTCATTACAAGACACTTTTTTGCCGCCATTTTCATCTTTATTTTTTTGTCGGAAAGCCGTTTATCCACTTTAGATGTTAGGTTGTTATGTTTAAAGGTTCAGCGGCAACAAAAAGTATTTCATGGATTGAGTAAGGTTAAGTAATTTCTGTAAGTATAAAATACCCTACGTAATATATCATAGAAACTATTTGACCTTAAGAGGCAAAAATATACAATGCTGTAAAAATAATTGGTTATATCATCGTGTTTACTGTTAATTAACTCCGCTTAATAATGATTTAAAGGCTACTCTGATTTTAATGAATAATGACGGCTGAGTTAATTTCGGACCATTTCCCAATAAACTAATTCGATGGTTTGCATTCATTTAATTACATACTGTATTTTATTCATTCATGTAATTAATCTTATATGAGTTCAGTAGAAAAAATAATTCAAAAACATATTTCTTATTAAGCTCCTAAAGGAAAGAGCAGATGAGCTTCGAAGAATTCTTATATATAAAATATGACTACCCGTCGGATCCGCTCATCACATATTCAATCCATATCCTTCAAAAAATTTGGGGATTGTTTGTCAGCTCTAAGATGACCGCAGACTGGGTATATAGCCAGTTACTCATTTTCTTGAGCATCATTTTCACCAATTTCAGTAAGCTTATATTTTGTATTTTGTGTCCAATATTTATTTAAATTCGATCTCAATACTTACAATTGTTGGAATCGTAACCACGTTTAACCACCTCCGTGGTGTAGTAGTTGAAACCAACGGGTGCTGACCGGAAGGTCCGGGGTTCGAATCCCGATGGGGACATAATTTTTTCTGCTCGATTTGGTTGGTTAAAGGGCCTCTGAGCTCGCCTGGTTAGCTACCACCGTGGAACTTAATGGCGTAACCATAATAACAATGTTAAGAGCATTGATGTGTTCCGAAAATTAGAGGTAAGATAACCAGTTCCTCAGTTGTTGAGGAGTCTAGGTGAAGCTCTCTTCCACCTTCGGCCTTATCATCACTTAACATCAGGTGAGATGAAGGACAAAAGCTTCCCTGTCGTAAGTATGCAATTCTACAACAATATGACATCTACAGCGGTAATAAATATGTAAAAACTGGCCAAACATATAGATACATAACTACCAAAGGTTGACTGGTAGAGAATGCCTAAGGCATTAAGTCCGCCTTTGTACTTCTTTTGTACATAAAGAATAAATAAATAAATAATTACATAAACAATATTTTGATTAATAGCAAAAACAAAATAATTCGAAACCCCCTATGAAATATTCGTAAATCGTATGGCAGACACATAAATTATTTTTCATTCCTCATGCTCGGAAAGGAGCGTTTCCTTGATCTGAGTATTGGGAGGAAAACGCTAGTTCCCACCAGCGGGCGGGAAATTCTCATACTATTTACTTCCCTCCTTAGGGCGGAAAGTAAAATTTTAAAAATAGAACTGAATTAGGTTACGTACATACAATCTTTGGTACAATGATAATAAAAGTATTTGGCTGAATGGCCAGTAACAGGTAACGCGATGTGTTCCAAATTTAAAAATACCTGTGAAAAAGATAATTTTGGCGGGAATCTGTTACGCTGTACCGAAATCTTGATTGTGTGATTTAGGTATTTAGGAAAAACAATGAATTCAAGCGATTCTGAAATTTCGGCTCCAGATTCAGTCACGAACGAAGCAAATACAATACTCGAAAATCTTTTGCCAAAAATTTCAAAGGCAAGATATTTAAATACATATTCCGACTTTATGAAGTGGCGAGATGCAAGGAATATAAAATCATTTTCTGAAAATGTATTTCTTATATACTTTAATGAACTATCTCATAAAGTGCAGGCGTCTACGCTATGGAGCAGATATTCAATGCTTAAAAGTACACTAAGTGTAAAACACGATGTCGATATGTCATGTTAGGAGTATTTTTATTGATAAATTTTATTAGAAAAGCTATTTTTTATTTTCCTTGCATTCGAAATGAAAAGTAGAGTGCTACACACGGGTAAAAGGAATCAAACCCTACTCGGACTATAGCCGCCCTCGCTGCGCTCGGGTGTCTAACAACCTCGTAGGGATTGATTCCTTTCCACCCTTATAAAGCAATCTACTATATATGGTGTGAAATAGCCACTGTACTAGTATACCTTAAATTCCAATATGTTGCTACATGCAGTATTATATACATGTATGTAGAAACGGAACTACTATGAGCGACACGCACGAGTAACCTTAGATCTTGAAGGCTTCGGTAGTTCGTAACGATGCAAAGAATGGGTGGCCTAAAAAGGTGACCTACCGATGACGTGTGACGAGCCGAGTGACACCGGCTGTCAATATCGGCCTTGTTGGGAAACTTTTCAAAATTGGAATTCCAAAGTTCACGTGCCGGATCGCAGCTCAGTGCACGCTCCGACTCTCAAAGGAAATTCGGTAACGCGCCATGTATTTACGCGAATTGAATTATCTGTGTGGCGTAGATTATTGCATTTACTCAGCGTGAAATTGGTAAATGTTCGAAAAGAAAAACTCTCCGCTGAAGTAGTGATCATTTTGTGAATTTCGCTTATTTTTTGCGATTTGAACGGCACCATAAAAGTTTATGGTATGATTACTTTGCTAGTTAGGTCTCGCTTCCATTTTTGGCTTAAGCGTTGTCACTAGCAGGTGAGATGAAGGCTTCCTAGTTGTGAGTTAACAATATATTTTGTCTTAGCGGAAACTTTCGTCCACGCGTCACTTTTAATTCATCCCCTGTCCAATATACCTAAGCCTTAAGCAGCTTTATTGGACAGCGAAAATGAGTCTAAACTTGCATTGTGGGGATTAAACGCAACCCAATTAACCAGCGGCGAGTCCGTGCCTGGCTCGTCTCGATATCAGATTAGCTCCTAGCCGGATTACATTAGTGGACGCGCTCTATGCCGGCTAGGCGCAACTATCTGTATCCATCCAATTATGGCCACCGTGATATTCAATAGTCATGCAGATTAGGTTTGTCAACATATTATGAGATGGATACCAAACGTTCTGCTATTTCATCGAGTGTTACTGCGTTCGATTCGGCACGTAATAAATTTGATTGCTCGCTATGAGTTTGATATCAATGGAAATAATCTAAAGGAAATGCCTTTATCGAAGTTTTGGCTTAATCATTTTCTCTACAAATACTTAAATGTATGAAATTACATGTTGGTACTTACTCTCCGATTGATTTATTGCTTAGCGTAAACCAAAGAAACTATTTCAAAACATTCAGACATTCAAAATAAGTGTTAGTAGATTATACACCAGAGGATTAAAGCACTGCTTTTTCTCCACTTTTCATAATACTTACGAGACAGTTTCAATCCAGGGCTCATAAATAAGGAAAACAATAAGGATTTTGTTCCCAAAATACTTCGTAAATATGCAGTAGTGAAGCGACTTCTTAAAAAATAGCTTCTGTAAGGCAGACTCTTTTTTATTAGCATTGTACTAATGTGGTAATTTTCACCATAAACGCTATCCTATTATCATTATCACTGTCATTATCATTAGTACTATCACTATAACTATGGTTAACATTATCAAACCATAAAAATATGGCGAAAAGATTTGTTTTCCTCTCGCACGACGAGTTCGCAACACAATCCCACCAAAAGTAATTTCTTGATTAAACTTTACAGAGTAAAAACACTATCAATGCTCTTTACAATGCCCATAAACTAAAAAATGAAATACACTGAAGCAGAAAACATAGCTATATGGACATTATACCCTTGCATTCTTAAGCTATCTAAGCTAAGTTTTCATACGAATTTTATGTTCCAAATCCAAATCACTTTACTTCCTTAGGAGTTTCTTAAAACTTCATCTCCTTCGGGAGATTATGTCTTGCTTAACGTTGAGATTAAGGGGGTTATAATTGGATATTGTCGAGCAAGTGGTATAAAAAGGTAGTTTTATTATTTACCGTTGAAAGGTTTTATTATTTACCAGAGGCAGACTCCGTACCAAAGTCATCTGCATGGATACTTCCATCTTACCTATTTTTGCCGATTATAAATATAATACGTGCTCTGATTTAACGGGTAGTAAAATAACTAGGTATTGTGACTTGTCATTTCATATGACAAGTTGGCAACGTATATTTGTAGGGGTTGCAGATTCGTAAAGCTGAATGCACATTCAGCACCGCACGGGCCGTACGCGCCGCATTTTGGAATTCGTTGTAAGAAATGATATACAGCCTCGCACATTTGACCCGCACCGTACGCGCCGAGTTTCAAATTTGCGGTAGGTGTCCGGGTATTGAAGTAAGCATGCTGATGACGTCATATAATGCGGCACGTACGGCGCGTGCTGATATGTGCGTTCACCTTAAGTCTTACAGGAATCACATGTACTGTAGCCACTTCTCATCAGGTTGTATAAAACAAAAACATTTTTCATTTATTAAAAAATATTTTTATTGAAGCTAGCTTTTCCGATTTGACAAATAGGAGTAAAATAAAAAGTATAATTAATTCTTTTCCACTAATAAGAATTGCATCGGAACAATTTGATGTTCACACTGCACATGAGGGCGAAGCGCAGTGACGGCTAGTTAGAATTCAACTGCCCCCCTAGACAAAAGCCACACGCTAAGTTTTCTGCAGTCGTTCCGCAAAAAAAATATATGGAGATGACGTTAGCTGCGTAAAAAATAGCGTGAGGTTGTCGTAAGCTAATGTCATTTCCATACATTTTTCTGCGGAACGACTGCGGAAAAGTTAGCGCGTGGCTTTTGTCTAGGAGGGCTGTTAATTCAATGTGCGACTCTCGTCAGTATGACGCGCGACACTTATTGAGTTAATCTTCAACAGTTAGATTTGTTTTGCATATACCATTCCATTGCTTTACCTTTTCTATGTATTAAAGACAACTAGTACCTAGGATGAATCTGAAATACTGTTTAGTTGGGTCATTTTTGTCAGTTTCGCTGTAAATTGTTGCAGTGTAAAAGGGCCTTATACGCAAATATTGTAAGCATACTCGTATGTTATTGTGGCGATAGGCCAAGCTTGAATATATAAATAAATAAGTAGTAGCTATTCAAGCAAATAAAACAATAATACAAAACAAGCTAACACAAAGAACGCTTTCCTAAGAGTAAAGTAATACAACCTGAACTTCTGATAAAAGACGAAAGGATCTTTCTGCATATTTCAACAAATTACGTAGGCATTAATTTTATAATATGCAACGAGAATACGAGTAAATTTATCTATCACAATGAATAATTCATACAATCATATCACATAGATGCCGATCAATATTATCGACAGCAATAATTCTCTGAAGTCATTATCGAAGTTTCAATCTTTTCTAAAGTTATTATGTAACTTGGAAAGACGAAACTTGAAAAATGAGATGGGAAATTAAACAAAGTTTTTGATAAGTAAGTATATTTGCAATTCAAAATCCCGTTATCTCATTGTCCACGATACCTCACGCTATGCTTAAACATAAGATATTACGGCTATTTAGCGCTATCTACGTCACGTCATATTATATTAGAAGTTTGTGTCTACTATAATTAATAGTAATCGTCAAATGCTTTATTAGGAAAATGTTTTCAGTTATTGACTGATTTTCGTAATTTGATATAATATATCAATAGCAAATAAAACACAAAAAAATATTCCAACGCTCTGTTTAAACCCTTTCTATGTCTATAAAGTGAAAATTTATATATTTAAAAATATATCTTTTGAATGGCAATCTAATATTAATTGTCACTGTGAAACAGAATTTCTTCAACACGCTTTAGTTACTTTGGAAAAACAAAGTAAAGAATTACGGCTGTCACTCAGATAGACCATTATTAAGGCGAATAAAGAACATGCTCATTGTAATGGCAACGGATGTCTCCTTAAATAAAAGACATTAGGTCGGAATAGGTTTGTGGTGCGCGTCACGTATGAAATAAGCGCCAGCCCAAGGGGCAAGACAAGCATTTGAATTACGACGCGCACGCCGCGCCACGCTGTATTAAAACTGCATTTTACACTCATGAGCCGGCCGCAGCGCACTAACTTTGCATATGAACTTTATAAATTACACGAGAACCTACTAGTTAGCACATTAACGCGCGCCTACGTGGCTTTCGTTTATAGTACTTCTTTGGATCTTCTCATATACCATGAATATTTAATTAGAGTATATTCAATGCAAATTGAGATGTCACCATAGATATACGCTTCAAAACAAAATTCTAACCACGATTGCTCTATCAAAAGCACAAAAAATGAAAGGAAGAAGAAGAATCTATAAAACCTGGGACAGGGAAGCAGAGAAAGTGGGTGTTTCACAAACCTCCGTTTGTTCTAAAATTAAAAAAAAATTATTAAAAAATTTGAGAATGCATTGATGACAAATGATTAGCGTTTTTAAAGAAAATGCAAAGTTGGAAATTAATATTAAACATAAATCATATTTGTTTAATAATAAATATAAGGAATTCTAAACCTTTTAAATTATTTTTCGCATTTGTTATGAATATTATAAGTAAGAAATAATAATTGCTTGTGATATGAGTCATAGCTTTTTTTATATAAGCACACAGAGATGAGTATGCTAGACGAAGAACTCACGCCTAGCATAGGTACTCACCTAATCAATACCATCATTCCGTTAGTATAGCGGCACTGATTTTATTTTGGTCACTGAAGGCACTAATTGAGGACTATTCTTTGACATATCAGGTATACTCGCAGCTAGTTTTCTTAAACGAAGGTGAGTATGCTGGGCGTAGGTTATTATAGCAGACTCACCTAGCTATGGCTATAACTTTAAAAGTATGAGAATACAATTTTTTTTTGGGTACTATTAAGCACTATTCGTACACAATTTTTTGACATTCATGAAATAACAGATTTCCATAGTGAGTTTGCCATATCATTAGTGAGTGAGTGAGTTTATCAAGGTGATATTGAATTCGAATACGATATATACGAATACAAATCATCTACGATAATATTTTGTACTGTTCCCAATTTAAACATTTTTGAATCACTCAAATTCAGTGTTATCGTTAAAGACAAATTCTGTAATAGTTCTCAATTCAAACACTTTTGAATCACTCAAATTCAGTGTTATCATTATAGACAAATTCTGTAATAGATAACGTTTCACGCAGAAAAAATAAAACCTGGCACGTGTGTAATAACTCAAGAATTCACGGAATGAAAATTCTAAAATAGTGAATTTGGAAATTAATATTCCATTATACTATTTCCTACTATTTTGAATGCGAATTTGGATTCTATTGTTTCGTCACCGGTAAACTTTCGTTTAGGTTGCGTAAATCCTCACTGCTCTAAGTTGTTTGTTGAACACGCAGGTCAAATTCTTGCCAGAGTTGTTTTTTTCTTGAATAGATTTATTTATTTACCTATGTACCTGTTTAACATTTTCAAATAAAATACAAAGTCGCAAATATAGAACGCGACTTATTCCAAAATGTAGAATGTGATCGAATCTTTTTCGAAAGCTTTCGATGCAATTTATTTGGAGACGTGATCAAATCCGATGCGATTGCTAGCAGCTTGAGCAAGTGTTATCGAACAGTCTCATCACGTATGGAATAGGTTGGAATCTGCCGAGTCCGCTGCAGGCCGCTGTATCCGCTGATTTCTGTACGGGCTTACTCTGACCGCCCTGGAAAGTAATTTTCAGCGCAACTAGAAAATATGTTAATGTCAGCACTATTCGCTCTCATGATGCTATTTTCATAGTTAATACGTTTTTGGTTAGTTGAGTAGGCCAGAGTCTAGGACTGAGCCCGACTGCGGCCTGACTATGACAATATTTTTTTTATATTTCATTTTTATTATAAAATAATTATTTATTAATAAATAAAACTCTTGCGGATTATTTGTTATATGTCCATTTTTCCATACCAACTTATTGTTGCATTTCTTACAGTGAATGCGATGTTGCCGCTTAGCGGTTTCGGTAAAAAATATAGGTCAACAAATGTTATCCAAACTATATAACATTTGACCTTTTTTTTTTTTTTTTCTCGGGGGGAAATGCGTAACCGCACCGTACCCGCCGTTGGCTAGACAGCGAGCGTGTGTGGGGCTCTCTCGGCAGAGTGCCAAGCCTACCCACTAAAACCCCCCGGTGTTCTCCCTGCCCTTATGGGCGCGCTAGGTAAGGTCCACACTGCGACTCCACTACCCATGCGCCCGGGCAAGCCCGACCCACCGGTCGGGCTATCGCCAAGGGTTATAACATTTGACCTATTTTTTTATGAATGGAATCGATTATTATCTCGATTTTGAACATATTCAGGTTTTGCGTAACTTAATTAATCATATTATTTAATTAATTATATATGTATATTCGATTCGGTAACTGAAAACATTTCATAAGTTTTTAAAATAACAGCTTAACTAAGTAAGTTCACTTAATTAAACTTAAAGTAAATAAAAAAAATAAAAAAAAAGTACGTAAAGTTCCGCGTTGACACCAATCAGAATAACACTAGTTAGTTAAGTACAATAGAAAGACACTGACAAGTATTTAAATGTGAAAATAACATGAAAGTGTAAAAGCAATCATTAAATAAAAAGTTTGTAACGGCTCGACTACAACTAGTACTAGAAGATTATGTAGTCTTGTCGACAACCAGTATTTGTAGATTGACAAAGAGTGGTGTACGTAGTTTATACTCTTTAGTTTTTTCATATATAACAGGAAAGCTCTTGGAATTCATCTCACCTCATGATAAATGACGCTAAGGCCGAAAGTGGAAGCGGGCTTCACATGGATTCCTCAATAACTGAGCAACTAGCTATTATACCGCTAATTGTCGGAACACAACAATACTATTAACATTGTATAGTGGCGACAACTTAGGTAAGATGGTGATTGCTAGCCAGATGGGCTCAGAAGCCCTACTACCAACCAAACTAGGCAGAAACATTTCTGCTCCTTTGGGGAATGGAACCCCGGACCTTCCGACCAATATCAGATAGTCTAAGCCGTTAGACCACGGAGCCTTTTTTGTATTTTAGTCTAGTAATAAATAAGAGTCGCTTGCGCTTTGCCAACTCAAATACCCCAAGCTGCAGCTGCAAGTGACCGTATTTATACCACAGCGTGACTTGTAGAGTTCTTTAGACTGCATATACGTACAAGCACAATAACACATTTAGCTGCTGCGGTCTCTAGTGCGATACGTCCCCAGTCGGCGCGACAGTGTTAATTATTGTCACAGGCATTAATACAAGATGCCGTGACTGTATGTATTTTGCGTGACCAACGGAAGAATAATGATTCTCTTTCTAAACTGTCCCGAATTTGCGTTCCATTATAATCAATATCGGCTGTCAATCAAAATTAAAAAAAATGTTATTTGTGCGGTATTGAACTGCAAGTGGGGCAAAGTAGTGAGACCACGAGTAACGGCCCAAAAGAGGCCGAAATAATGGTTATAGCGCTTTTTCAACGTGAGATTCCATAAAGAAAATGTGATGCACTTTGTATTGGGGGATAAGCATTATCTAGTTAGTTGTACCTAGGGTAAGAGCCACATCCTTATGGTCAGAGAGAACACCGGAGGGTTTTCTGGGTAGGCCCGGCACTCTGCCCTGAGAGCCCCACACACGCTCGTCGTCTAGCCAACGGCGAGTACGGTGCGGTCATGCATTCCCCTCAAAAAAGGGTAAGAGCCACAGCCATGAATTGTGTGGCTCTTACCCTAGGTACCTCTTATCTAGAAATCGGAGGCTTAGCTCCCCATGGATAGCAAATAATTATTGCACAGTTTGATGGGCTGGCTACTATGGGTACAACTGATGGGCTGCCGTTATCTTAACTATGCTACTGCGGTAAGAATTGTCAGCGATCCCAATGTTACGGACGGTATTGATCCCTTAAGTTTAAGGAGAGACTTTGCCTCATTGTGCGTATTTTATCGTCTGTACAACGGGGTGTATTCTGAAGAAATCTTCGATATGATGCCAACGGCCACTTTTTACCATCGCACCTCTCGCCATCGGGAGGGAGTTCATCCTCACACCTTAGAACCAAAATGGTCGCGTACGGTACGGTTCACGAGACATTTTCTCCCGGCATACGCTCAGATTGTGGAATGAGCTTCTTTTTGGGGTTTTCAATAAGGACTACAGCATGGAGTTCTTCAATAAAGGCGTGAAGAGGTAATGCGCGAGTGATACCACTGATGTTGCAAGTGTCCATAGACGGTGGTGATCACTTGACAGGTGACCCACATGCTTGTTTGCCACCTTTATGGTATAAAAAAAACTAATTCGATTATTATGAAAGTATTACTCGAGTTTAAAACGTCAGTTTATCTGTAGTTGGTGTCATGGCGGTTATGAACACCGCTTTCACGTTATGAACTGTATATTAATAACAAAAACTTCATATAATTATAGTTTGATCGTAGACAGTGTGCACAACAAAAACATAGATCTACGGCATGCAGACATCAAAGACTTGCTGTGCCAAACAAAACGCATAAAGTAATTTTCAACTTCGATTCGCTTGAGTACTGAGAGAGTAAATAGGTATCGTGCGGAACGGAAACATCCCGCCTGTAAGGGAAGCGGCGTATTTATTAACGCTGCGACAGTCGGTAAACAGGGTGTCTACTTTATATTAAACCCAGCGGTCCATCAGACGTGCTATTAGCCGCCTCCGAGCCGCCACTCGAGATTATCATAGACGCAGATCCGGCAAATTAGAATTTATATGCCAATTTCCTGAGCACAGATTTTTCTATACATAAAGTTTATTCACTGCGGTATAGAAACGTTCTTTTTGACGCTGTTTAGTTTGCTCTACATTAATCAAAACGTAAATTACGAAGTCAATATAAGTATGTTTGAATGAGAGTTACCTGCCTGGCATACCGATTCAGCATCGCCAAGTGTAACTAAAGTTATAATACATGAAATATAGCACAATATTTTAATAATGCTAAATCTACCAAGAATGGTCAGTGAACATTCTACCCAAAAGAAAATAAGATTTGTATGAATCTTTTTATTTTTAAACTTTGAATTAGACTAATAAAATCAGTAACGAAGGCGTTCATACATATAGGGTGTAACTAAAACCCATGTGAACCTTAGAGCATTCAGTTAGGAGCGTATATGAACGAAAAAAGAAGTTACTATTTCGAAAGAAAACAATTATTGGCCAAATAATGTCCACTATTACTCGTAGATTGTTTTTAAAATTGATTCATTTGAAAAAATGTTTCTAACTTTAGTATTTACAAGCGCTCGGTCTCAAAATATCATATTACAGCATGTTGGGGGATGCCTAGAGTGCACAAAGGGGTGAGCAATCGGCCTTACTTTTAAAATATTAATTATTAAATAGTTTTTATTGAAGAATTAAAAAAAAAAATACAAACATGGAAATGATCGTATATCGATTCTGAACATGCCCCTAAAAGGGTTAACAGGGTTTTTGTTACACACTCTATATAATAGCGTTTTGGAAAAGGTCTTCCTTAAAACGATGATAATTTACCTATGTTATGGGGAAGCTTTAACTTTATACCTGGATTAAATTATGTAGTAGAATTACTACAATAAAATATAGAATCTTTGTATATAAGTTATAAAATCCTATGTGTAAATCTTATGTTATGGTGGTTATCTGGTGTGTCGAATTTCAGTTGAATTTATTTTTGTACCGTACGTACTTACATATACCCGCATTAATCTATCATCACATGTTACATCTTATTAGCATTATTTTTTTACTTAAGTTTTAATCAGTGTAGTTGCGAGTTGTACTCAAATATTTATAAAACTGTTTAATGTTAATTTTTGAACTAAACTGCTTTAATTAACCTTAAGTTGAAAAATCATACAAATAACAATTTAATGTTGTCTATGCTTTTCGTATCTCTATGGGTTGTCGACGAATCTCTAATGAAACCGCTTCTGTTTATTCTACCAATACGAAATGAGAAATGAGTGCAGCAAACCTTAACAATTGTTATCTCCGCTGTGATCTGTACTTCATATTGTAAATATTAATTAATGCTGTCATTAAATTGAAACATCTTATGATCTCAATGGGCTATTTGTCAGCCCTTCGAATGAGGGTTGCAAATAACAATTTATGTACCTACCTAACGAAAATAATCGTAAATTAATGAAACGTAAATGATCGTGCTGCGGATCTTGGTTAATATCATTTGTGAGAGGCTGTATAAGTCAGAGATTTTTTCTAATTTTTTAGATATACCCGTATAGGTATGTCATTTTTGGAACTTAAATTAGTTACACAAACTCTTGTGGATTGACATCATCATCACAGCTCATATAGAAGCTCGAGCCTACCCTATGTTAGGGTGATTAGGGCCCTAGTCAACCACTCTGGCCCAGTGCGGATTGGTCGACGTCACATACACCATTGAATTTCTTCGCAAAGGTATGCAGGTTGCCTCACGATATTTTCCTTCACCGTAAGAGCGTCAGACAAATGTACATATAAAATTCGAAATGAAAAACACATTGGCGATGGCGATCTCGAACCCCGGACCCCCCGATTGAAAGGCAAATGCCGAGTCCACAGCGCCACCGACGCTCATTTGACAACATAAATAGAATTTGTATTTTATAAACTAGTACATAAGTAAAAAAGTGACATCACCGTTGCATGATAAAATAAATTCACAGTATTAAATTTGCTGTAATTTAAGTGTCGAAATCATTACGAGTTATGACATTATTTAATTGATTTAATGTAATCAAGTTACGTAATTAACTTAAAACATAAAGTCGATCACTTTGTTTGTTACAGCGAAGTTTTTAGAGTGAACATTACGTTAATATCGAAAGTGTGAGGAGCTCTTTGAAATTGAGCTCTTAATATTTTCTACGTCAAGAGTTTTACTAATTAGGATAAAAATCTAATTTAATGTTTGAAAAAAACTAAATAAATGAAAATAGTATTATTTTTTTGCCTACGCTTTAATGCCTGCTGTTTATGAAGAAAAGTCAGTATGTTATTTATTTACTTTAACAAGAAAACTTGCTACTATAAAAATAGCACGGGTACTAAATATATATTTCTCAAAGTCATTAAAAGTTTTCAAAGAAAATAATAATTGAAAAGACGCTGGGGGTTTACAGCAACTTTCCTTTTTTCCTCTAAATAAGTACAATAAACTAACATCAAAAACAACAACCCATTTCACGATGCTGAAAGTGCATCAAGTAGATAAAATAGTTCCCTTAGTCCAATTGATCTAACCACCTATTAGCCAGAGGAAATCAAATAACACTTGACTTACAACCTAATTTCTATAACTGCCAACATGTATTCCAAACAATAACTGCCAACATGTATTCCAAACAATAACTGCCAACATGTATTCCAAACAATAACTGCCAACATGTATTCCAAACATAAACATATTATGTCGCATTTTATAACGTCCAGCATGCGTTCTTCAATACCCGAATACTTACCGCATTTTTGGAAATTCGGCGCGTACTGTGCGGGTTAAAGGTACGCGATTACTCCGCTAATTGTGGATCAATTTTTAACCGACTTGAAAAAAGGAGGAGGTTCTCAATTCTATGCGTGTTTTTTTGTGTGTATGTTACGCGATTACGCCGCCGATTGTGGACCGACTCCGGGGGTGGTCCCAAGGTCACCAAAGTCAGGATCTGATGGTGGGATCCCATGAAAATCGAGGGACACGCTAATTTAATACTTATATTAAAATAGGGTTTCTTTCACTAAAAAAAGTTCCTTCACTAAAAAGTTAAAAATAAAAAATATTTTACAAAAAATAAAAGCCGACTTCAAAAACACTGAAAAGTTAAAAATAATATAATAATAGGTACAGACAACATCACAGTTCTATATTGAGGTCGGTGACAAATTTTAACACTTTCTAGAAGATCATCATTTGTGTTTGAAGTGTGATGTTGTCTGTGCTTGAAGTGTGATGTTGTCTGTGCCTATTCTTTTATTATTTTTAAGTTTTCAGTGTTTTTGAAGTCGGTTTAAAATTTTTTGAAAAATATTTTCATAATTCTTTTTGTATTCAATAGAATATACTCCTGAGGTGGTCCAAAGGTCACCAAATTTAGGATCTGATGATGAGGTCCCATGAAAATCGAGGGAAGCCCTTAACTTTTAGGTACGTCGAACGTGTTTCATGTTTGTTCCGAAGTTATTCACGTCTTTGTGTCTGGTAGTCAGGAACCGAGCTGATGATGGAAAGATCTTTAACTTTTGGGCTTGACCTGACCTGACCTGATCTTGCATCTCAATTTAATACCAGCTGATCGAAGGTGAGCTGTTATTAAATTCACTAAAAAGATAAAAATAAAAAATATTTTACAAAAAATAAAAACCGTCTTCAAAAACACTGAAAAGTTAAAAATAATATAACAATAGGTAGGTACAGATAACATCACACTACTATATTGAAGTCGGTGCCAGATTTTAAGACTTTCTGGAGATCATCGTTTGGCACCGACTTCAATATAGAAGTGTGATGTTGTCTGTACCAATTCTTATATTATTTTCAACTTTTCAGTGTTTTTGAAGTCGGTTTTTTTTGTAAAATATTTTTATAAAACAATAATTGGCGAAGTATTGCGGTGTAGTTTGTTAAATCAAAAAAAAACAAACCTTATCTTAGCACAAGTCGAGGGTCACAAACTGTTTACGTCTTGACATTCATCAATCCCCTACTTGATTGCGACGTTAGCAAAAAGAAAGAGTAAGAATTAGTTGGTAAATAATGGAAAATAATACCAGACAGGTTCGCGGGCGGCCGCGGGCGGGCGGCCGCGCCTCGCAATCCTCAGGATTAGGCCTCAAACACGCACGGGCGCGCCAACTTTCTATTTATGTTGCGTCCCAAACCAAACAACTTGTAGGCTCTTTATTACAGTTGTTCTTTTCCGCTCACGACGTCGTTACCGTTCCGATAAAATATCGCGTCAATTCATACCCAGCGAGGGGCTTAAGTTTCGTTCGACGGTAGTTGATTCAGAATTAAGAATGTGCAAACGGTTCCGTTTGCATGGAACTGAATATTTATGTTCCGCTGCGTTTTCCCCCGTCGCTTATGAGTGAAATTGAATTTTTATTGAAAACATTTGGTAATTTGAATTTCATTTCGTTTCTGTTTATAATCCTCATAGAGGGAGAATTCGTATCATGATTTTGGAAACTTTATATACCTACAAAGAAAATTTTAACTTTGTGATAGGTGTTCAAGTTGTTTTGGGCAAACAGCATTGTAACTGACTGAATTACATTGAACTTGTATTAAGATGGCTCCTAAAGTTGATGAGAGTTGATTTCATTGCGAAACGTGAATTCACATTAATACTGTATTTGCTATTTTGATAAATAACAAAATTTTTGCTCGAAATAAGAAGCATGAAGGAACGAGTGAGCTTAATTCTAACTGTCGGAAAACAATTATGCTGCTATTGTAATTATTATAACGATAGACTGATTTCGAAAAACAGGACCTAGCCAGCTAGACATACTTAATGGACTAATCCGTGTAGGCGGGTAAGCAGAAGTACAAACCCTAGAGAAAACTCAGATGCAGATATCTAGATCTTGAATGATACGAGTAGGTTGCTAATCCAGAAGGTGGTAAATTAGTGGTAAATAATAAGACTATAAATAATTTCATTAATTCACTGTTTTTTCACAACACATTAAAGCACATTAATTTGCTATTGTAAGACAAGATGTTTATATTATAAGAGAAGATTAAGATCATTATAAGAGAAGATTAAGATTTTCTGAATTTGATAAAATTGAGACGAACTCTATCTACCTATTAACCTAGGTTATATTTTTTCCGGAAAAGCTTTTAAAGCGAAAAAAGGAGTTTTCCTTTTAATTTTTATTCATGTTACGCAATGTATGGTGCGCCGGCATCATGTTTGTTCCGCTCACACCGGTGCGCTGACGTTCGATGACCCAAACAGCTGATTCCGCGCGCTGTATGATGGAAATGTAACACGATTTACATTGCGAAGTTTATTTTTGTGTAATTATTGTTTTTTTACAGAATATGATTTGTAAGCGTTAACTAAGTAATATTACACCAAAAAATTTAAAAAATTCGGCAAATTTATGAATTTTCTGAACCCACTGTTATAAGAAATGGGACATCGTCACTTATACCCGGTATAAAAATGAATCTGTGTGTTAGTCTCGCAAAAATTCAAAAACAGCTCGACAGGCTTCTTACGAAATTTTCTGTGTGTGTTTAAATAGGTTCAACGTACAGTTGAACCCGGTAGGTGGCGCTGCAGTCGGGCGAGACAACGTCTGCCGGGACCACTAGTCTTCTTCTTCTTCTTTTTATATATAAAAATGAAACGCTGTGTGTTTGTCTCGCAAAAACTCAGAAACGGCTCGACCGATCCTTACAAAATTTTCTGTGTGTATTTAAATAGGTCCAAGGAAGGTTTAAACGTAAAGTTGGACCCGATAGGTGGCGCTGCAATCGGGCAGGACAACGTCCGCCGGGACAGCTAGTCTTATATTTAAAAATGAAACGCTGTGTGTTTGTCTCGCAAAAACTTTGAAACGGCTCGACAGGTTCTTACGAAAATTTCTGTGTATGTTTGAATAGGTTCAAGGAAGGTTTATACGTAATTTAATTAGACCCGGTAGGTGGCGCTGTAATCGGGCAGGACAACGTCTGCCGGGCCCACTAGTCTCATATATAAAAATGAAACGCTGTGTGTTAGTCTCGCAAAAACTCTGAAACGGCTCGATAGATTTTTACGAAATTTTTTGTGTGTGTTTGAATAGGTCCAGGGAAGGTTTATATGTAGGTACGCAATAATCGGGCAGGACAACGTCTGCCGGGCTCACTAGTTATGAATAATTGTGGATTGTTTGCATTGAATAATATTACCACTTAGACGTACGTATAATGTTTACCATAGACAATACTGTGGGGTATAGAAATAAGTATTACAATAATAATAAGTTATAAGACATAGTAGTACCTTTAGTACGTCTCCATGAAAAAATCTGAGAATATACCTAAATGTGCTTAGCCATATAAGATCTTGTGTTATTAGTTGTTGACAAAAATAAACACATAAACGTACTGTAAGCACCGCATCAAGATATACTGTTTGACTTTTGGACTACTCATAATATGTCGTTGGTAATAGCGGCGCTTTTCATAGTGCACTGTAAACCTTGACGAGGCGCCAACTGTACATGATATTACATACCTGTATGTTCATAAAATAAAGTTTAAAGCAGATCCACAACCCTAAAACAAATGTTTTTACATATCAATTACACAAATATTTGTTTTGACCATGCATTCGAATCCATAGCCTGAAGTTACATAGAATTTCCATAGCTACTCGTACTAGACGACTGTGTAGTCGAAAAACAATGCGACCTATAAATGTTAAAACAATACTATGTATTATAAATTTCTCTATGTTAAAATGAATGTGTAAATATATTTCTATTTAAAATATAAAGTTTTTACCGTATAATGTTACGTTCTATGTGTTTTTGCGTTAAACATTAAATTGTGGCGTCTTGTTTTGTCCTTTTTTAGGTAGCCCAAAACAATATTATTTGACAATTTTGGCCATAAGTGTTTTGAGTTTGGCAGTAATGGATTTGTTTACGACCGACTGCCATTTATAAAGAAGTGATGAAGGGCTGAAAACTACTCGTCTAGACTCACTTAAAACTTTTTTTAGCAAAACCTGTTTAATATACCGTAGTAAAAAATATGTCACTCTTGACAATATTTCTAAGAATATCCATGTCCCCAAAATAAATTTTAGTCAAATTTCTCGTTAAAATAATGTCAAAAACACCCACCAAAAACAGCTTCCAGAAGAAAATTTGAGTTTACAAAGGTTATTTAATGATTTTCAGGGCATTAACTCGTTACACTTAATTTCATAATATTGATGTTTCATATCTTCAAATAAGTTACTAGTTTCTTTAAAATAAATTTATTTTGATTTTTTCGCTCAATTTCAATACCTCACCGCTCCCGTAATCCAGTTTCTCATTTCTCAAGGTCGTTGCCGTTACTTAGCCTCTTAAAGTTGTTATTGTGTTTACAGATTAGCTGACAAGATGTCATGAGCACGTCGAGGATGGAGAGGGCAGGGCGCCGCGTCAAGGCGGGCTCGCTGAGCGGGCTGTCCGGCGGCACGCCGACCTCGGCGGGCGTGCGCCGGCAGCGCTCGCTCGAGTGGGGCGGCGACCGCTACAGCAGCAGCGACGACGACCGCCCGCCGCAGCCGCCGCCCTTGGCCGACAGAGTCTTCGCCTCTCTCCTCGCTCAAGCCACGCAGCAGTTCGATGGTGAGTCAAATTGATAGATGAGTCTGAAGCAAAGTTAACTAGGATTCCGTCGCATGAATAAACACTGCATTTCAATCAGGAACCAAATTTATAGGTGTCACTCAAGAAGAGAATCAGCAGCAAAACTGATTTACGTAAAATAAAGTTTTTTTTAGTTATAACAATACGCCATTAAAATTAGAGTGCTTGAATGTAAATAAAATAAACTAATCTTCTTCATAAAAATATACTGGATTACGGAAAAATTAGCAAACTACGTGGATGGATATGAATAAGTTTTGGTTGTTAACATATACCTACTATAATATCAATTATATAGAGCTCTAGACTAAATACCTGTATTTGAAATTTGGGAAGCCTGATGGAAATTCAATAATTAATACTCCGCTTAAGAGTTCCATGAAAGGCCTACGTAATTAACACCTTATTATCATTAACTATCTATTTGGAAATGAATCTACCTACTACTAATGAACAGTAAAATAATTACTTAATTATTAGTAACTTAAGTAATTTACAGTTTAACTTTGTTGAAACTTAAAATTACCATCAAATTCTAACTACATAGATATAGTAAGGTACAGCAGAATCGCGTTTATTGAACGTAAAAAAACCCTTCATACCGTACTATGTAATAAAGTGTGATATAGTATCACAATATGTCAGCATTACACCATTAGTTTCATATTTGATAGACGAGTTGTTATGGGTCGGCTTCGCGGGATCAACTTAGAATTTGTTATTCATTCAGCGACACGGCTGAAGGTCCGCTTGGGCCCTAACAAGTGGGATCATTAGTGGAATGCGGGAGGAAGCGTGAAGGGGGAGGTTAGAGGGTCTACGGCAATTGATAGGGGGAGCGCCCTGCGGTGAGCTTATGAGGAAAACTTTGTACGTAAAGCCACAAAACCTCTGCATTCTGTCATGCTACCGAGGACTTGATGAAGTCGTACAGAATCGCGCAATTTTAAAGGGATTCCACTTTTTAGAGCTTTAGATAATGTATTATAATTATATAATATAAAGTTTTTTCGTGCATAATATAGTAATTATAGTAGACATTGTATTAATATACTTATTTTAACCAACTTAAAAAGGATTTATTTTTTATGTATGTTCACCGATTACTCCTCCATTTTTTGTCCATTTGTTTAAAATTCATTGTGTAATCGAAAGAGTATCTTCCTGTGGTGGTTCCATTGTCACCATGTCACGATCTAATAATGGGATCTCGTGAAAATCGAGGGAAATCCTTAAATTTCATAGGCACGTCCAACGTGTTTCATGCTTTTGTTGAAAATATTCAGGTATTTGCATCTAGTAGTCATCATATTATTATGATGCTGAGCTGATGATGGAAGGTTTTTGGAAGGTTAGGAGTAAGAAGATAGTCCTTTCAATACTGTTTAAAGCGAAAGACGTTTTAATTTTACTTATTCTGGTATAGTTTCGGTATTTAAAGATCTGGGTCATACTCATAGTAAAAGTTGTTCAGTTTTCTTGTCTTAACAAGCACATAAAATTTGGCTCCTACTCGTACTTCAACTCTATATATAAATCTCACTTCACGATGTTTATCCGGGATAAACTCCAAAACACATAACTGACTTGACTTGCTGTAAAGTTATATATACATTATATATTGTAAAGTTATATATAATTGTAAAATACCTGCAACCTTGCAGGATTAGATAGCTAACATCATTAACTACAACGTTTGTTTTACGAGTTTTAAGATAACTCAATAAACTTATCAAAATTCAATTTTGAAGTTTTTATTGCACTGTCGTGACATTGATAAGTCTATGTTTTATGTATAAAATAAGACGACGACGGACAGACGACGACGCTACACTCGCGCGGTGTGCGCGTAGAGCTACAAACATTCTAGAGGTATATTAAATTAATATTTATTTTTGTATGAAAGTAAAATCTAACGAATTAACAAAAGTCGTAGAACAAACGTTGTTGTTAGCTATCTAATCCTGCGAGGTTGCAGGTGTTTTACAAATAATCCTGTATAATTAAGCCCAACCATCTCTTAAGATAGGATAGTTTTTATCTCGATTATTGAATGTTATATTGCGAATATGGTTTATAATTATTTCTAAGTTTCATAAGTTTTTAATAAGATGACGCAGAGAGTTAATTTATAGATATTTTAACACTTTTATCGTTTTGTATTAAAACGTTTTTAGTTTAATATTATTTTAATTTAACAACATTAGGAATTTTAGTATAACCTCAGTATAACATTGATCTCACATACAGTGACTACTGAGCGTCAGCATCATGTGGCCGGGTCAGCTAGTTAGTCTATTATTATTAAAAATGTATATCGGCACATTTTTTTTGTGTTATTCCTACATTTATCGAAAGTAGTGACTACATTAATGTACTACTTATAAATACGATATAGCCAATGGAACGCAACCCGCTATACTGAAATTTTCACGTGAAGCTCGACAAAGCTGAAGGTCTGGAACATAAAATTTCATGCTAGCATGTTGGATAAATTCAACAAATAAAAAAAAATCTTTCAAATTCAGGAAAATAGTTACGAGCCGTTGAAAGGTTTAGTATTAATATATTCATAGTAACGTTAAAACTAGACCATTCCCTTTTTACATACGAATTTCATTTAATAGCTGATTATGAGCGCAATACAGATTTGATTTATTACAATATGTTCTCACTTGTTGGGTACCGTTAGTTGGCCACAAGTGTGACTTCAAATTACGCGGACCCACAAAAACTTTATTGAGTTTCATCTGATTAGGGATCTTATTAACAGCTTAGTCTGAAATTAGGATGCGGTAGTGGTAATAGGTTCGCACCCTATTACACGGGACCAACCTTTCAGGGAGAACTGGCGTATATTGTTCGCAAATCACATAACCTGAATTATTTGTTGTTTTGGCCTTTTCGTAGCCTTTTATGCAAATGCAACGTTCGTTATGCTTCAATAAGTTTTCAAACTTGCAACCTTCCACTGAAGTAGTTCATCCTCCTCTTACTGGTATCGAAATACACGTGAAATTTCTCACAGAGTGAATTGCACCGGGAAAATATTTCGGCAACTGTCAAGGGACTAGAGAAAACGAAGTCGGGAGCGCTAGCCGAAACCTAGGTCGAAATGTAATAAAATATTACCATTCGATTTGTATTGTGTTGCATTGCAACGCTAGAGCTTAGTGGAGCTTTATTCAAGTTACTACCCACCTTTTACGGAACTTAGGAGCATTACCGTCCCTATTTCACGCGGCAATAAAGTTCATTTTGGATATGTGGAGAAAGCTTGTAAGCCTACAGACAGGCTTAGGGAAAATTTGTCCGCCGTGTACCAATGAGAACAAACGACGTTTAGATAATACTCTCGTAACATGTACCTGACTCTTGTACTTAGAGCATAGATTTTTCGTGTATTATTCCTAATATTACAGTAGCATTACAACTTGTGGCTAAAACCAGGTGGGCTTTGTGGAATTAAAATCTTTATTACTGATGCAAATTACTGTAGGTATCATGAACACCCTGCCCTTATTTAACTCTGATGCGGAATCGGCGCAAGAAGTCTCGTTCTTCTATTTCTCTATTACACGACTTTTTTAACCGACTTCAAAAAAGGAGGAGGTTCTCAATTCGATGCGTATGTTTTTTTTTTGTGACAACATCACACTTCTATATTGAAGTCGGTGACAAATTTTAAGACTTTCTAGGAGATCATCGTTTAGCACCGACTTCAATATAGAAGTGTGATGTTGTCTGTACCTATTCTAATATTATTTTTAACTTTCAGTGTTTTTGAAGTCGGTTTTCATTTTTTGTAAAATATTTTTTTACACACGATAGGGGAGCTTATGGTCTTCATCTCACCTGATGGAAAGTGAAGATAAGGCCGAAGGTGGAAGCGAGCTTCACCTAGACTCCTCAACAGCTAAGGGACTGGCTATCCTACCCCTAACAGTCGGAACACAACAATACTATAAGATTATTATTTTATTTATATTTATTATTATTATAGTGTCGGTGGCGCTGTGGCCTCAGCACTGGACTGTGCTCCGAGTAGAATTGGGAGGCCCGCGATCGATCCTGCCATGTACCAATGTGTTTTTCGTTGCACGAATTTCATATTTACATTTATCTGACGCTCTTACGGTGAAGGAAAACGTCGTGAGGAAACCTGCATACACATGCGAAGTAATTCAAAGGTGTATGTGAAGTCAACCAATCCGCACTGGGTCAGCGTGGTTTGACTAAGGCCTAATCGCCCTACCATAACTGGTCAGGGTAGGCTCGTGCCCCTCGGTGGAGACGTATATGAGGTGTGATGATGAGCAATGCTATTAACATTGTTATTATGGCGACTAACTTAGGTAAGAAGGTGGTAGCCAGTCAATTGGATTCAGAAGCCCTACCACCGACCAAACCGAGCAGAAAAACTTTTGTTCCCATGAAAAATTGAAGCCGGAATCAACACTCGGTGATCTCAACCACTAGACCACGGAGGCGGTCACCTCAGTAATTACATTCTTCCCATAAACTTCTGTAGCACATTGGTGTATGTGGTCAGCTAACAATCGCTGAAGTTAAGCAATATTTCAGGCCTGTTTTGGGTGACATAACTGTGGGGATCGGCTGCTAGTATAGAAAATATTTTTGTACTTCAAACAAGAGCAGTTCACGCGCTTTATAATTTACAAGTAAGGGATTATCTAAGCGATTGATTTAGAGAAATTAATATTATCGATTTTCGCAGGATAGTGTATTTATGAAAATTTAATTTATGTCTATAAAAATAATAATATATTTTAACGTGGCCTTCGAGGCCTGTATTTGGGATACCCGATTGGCCACAAATACTTCCAGGGAGTGGACGGAATTCTTAATCCAACACAGGACAACCTGACTGTCGGACCAAGCAAATAGCGACTCAAAGTCCACACTACGTCCCAGGGTGTCAACAACGTGGTTCATCAAACGAACCAGAAGAGTAGCTCCAGACAATTCTAACTTCGGAATCGTTAATCGAGTCCGAAGTGGAGCAACCTTACTCTTAGCAATTAGCAAGTGGAGCTTAACAGCTCCTCTATCATCGACCGTCCGGATATATACGACGGCTGCGTATCCACTCTCAGACGCGTCACAAAAGCCATGAAGGCTGGCCGTAAACCGTCCCTTAGGCAGTATATGTCTAGGGATACTAACACGGTTAATGTCGGGGAGAGACAACATGAAGGACTCCCAATCTCGCAGCAAACGGCCCGAGAGGGGCTCATCCCACGACACTTCGGCTGACCAAAGTTCCTGTAGGAAGCACTTCATCCAAAACACTACGGGACTAATCCAGCCATTTGGGTCAAAGGTACGAGCTACTATAGACAAAACCAACCGTTTCGTCCAGACCTTGGGGCTTGGCAGCTCCAATCGATAGGTGAACGTGTCCTGGACAGGTCTGTATTGCACTCCCAAAACAGACAGTAAATCTGGAGTGTTGGCATTCTCAAAAATATGAGGCTCCTGCTGGTGGTCATCTGGCAAGTCACACAAAAGCTGAGGTGAGTTGGACATCCACTTCCTCAGTTCATAACCACCAGCCCCGAGAAGAGCAATTAGTTCATCTCGCAAAATCAAGGCTTCCTCGACACTAGAGGAGCCCGTACAAATATCATCAACAAATGCATCCTCCTTGAGAACCAAGGATGCGCGAGGGTATCGTAATCGTTCACGTTCAGCGAGTTCCACAAGTGAGCGAATTGCCACAAAGGGGCTCGAACGCAAACCGTATGTATTGGTGTTCAGCTCGTAGACCAGCATGGGATCCCTGGGATCCTCTCTCCATAATATGAGCTGATATCGTCTATCGTCCGGGTGAATCACAGTCTGCCGAAACATCATCCGGATATCGGTCACAAAGACGACGGCATGGCGACGGAAGTTGGTCAATACATCGCCCACCTCGTGGTGCAACTTCGGTCCAGCATGCAGACATTGATTCAGCGAAACTCCGGTAGACGTAGGAGCTGACCCATCAAAAACAACGCGTATCTTCCCAGTGGAAGGTTTCAAAACCGCGTGGTGAGGAAGAAAATTATGTTCCTCGTTTCGCCAGTCCAGTCGCGAGACCGACATGTGCCCCAGTTGCTCATATTCTCGCATGAAGTCGACATACTTCTGTTTGAGGTCGGAGTTCCTACTCATACGACGCTCCATGGACAGCAGCCGCTTCTCGGCCAACGGCCGGGAGCTGCCAAGTGAGGGGCGAACTGACAAAAAGGGCAAACGAGTGATCAGCCGTCCCGAGTGAAGGCGACCTGTATTGTTCTGGTAGAACAACTCACACTCCTCGTCCAAGGGGTTCACTCGCTTCACGGTAGGGGGCTCTTCCACCTCCCAAAACCGTTGAAGGACATCCGATAAGGTGGAGCTAACAGTTATGTAACTGTCCACCGATGGAGATGGTGGGTTATGCCTAACTGGTCCCATCACTACAAACCCAAGCGATGTAGATAAGGCTACCAGCCCACCCTTCTGTAACTCTCTCCTCTTCCCACAATACACGCGGCCTAGAACATCGGCACCGAGCAATAAGTGAATCGGACCGGTTCGGTGGAAGGAAGGGTCAGCCAAGGTCAATCCTGATGTCGCATCAACGACAGCGCGCGAAACGTGCTGTTGCGGAAGCTGACCAACAACCTTCTCAAAAACAATCGCGGTAGCGCCAATTTTGGGCGCTGAAGAGAAGTGGGGGGAAAAGGAGAACAAAACCTGACCGATCGGATCCGGGATCCGCAGGTCTCCGATTCCCCGTACCGATTCAAGGTATGGAGATGTGTTCAAACTCAACTGCCGGACCAGCCAGCTGGAGGCAATGCAACCCTGAGCTCCCGTATCCAAAAGGGCGCGAACTAAAACAAAGGTGCCCCTCGGGCCCCACACCTGTACGGAGGCTGTTGGTAACAGCACCTGCTCCTGTGGGGGGGTTGCAGCCGACAGTTGGTTTAATGAAAATCCTCCCGCATTCCCCGTAACGGGGGGGAAGGGGGGTCCGAAGAAAAATGCGTGCGCGGCGGAGGAATAGGGCGCTCAAGGCGCTCGAGCGGGTCCCAATCCGGCACGTACTGGCCCCGATCAAAGCGGCATCGGGGGGCCGGACGGTGCCCATGATGGGCGAAAGTTGGGGGAGCCCGTGACAAACGGGGTCTCTCCATCAGAGGGGGAGAGAAACGTATCGGCTCCCGGCGTGGCTCCGTAATAACCGCGGCCCAATCCCGCGGTGGCGCCTCATAAGCGGCGCGTCGATCCCCCCCGCCCGTAGGGGGGGTGGGGCGCCCAATCCTCTCACTGGAGGGGGGGCGCCTGTCCAATCTCCGCGGAGGGGTGGCACGCCCCTCCGATCTCCTCGGAGATGTGGGTGACCTACGAGGGCCCCCGCCCGTGTGCGAGTCCCTCTCTCTCACCACCCCACGAGTGTCTCTATTGTTGAAGCACAAAAGGGGGTGATGGGCCCCTCCACAACAGTGGCAATCTCGTGGGTGGGGGCAAGCCGATGCCATATGGGCCCCCAGGCAGCGGTAGCACCAATTCCGCTGTTTGGCCATATTTCTACGCCCCTCGGTGCGTAGGCCAACAAATTTGGGACAGGCCGGCAAACGATGGCCATCCCGCTTGCAACACTTGCAAGGCATCGGCCTCTCCCTGTGTGGAGAGTTCTGCCGCACTGCAGTATACTGCTTGTACGGGCGGCGCTCTCTCCGTGGCGCTGCCCGGGTCGCCTCATAGCGACCTGTACTCGGTCCCGGTATAGGAGCCAGATCCAAGTGGTCGGTCATCCGACACTCATCCTCCAAAAATCTGAGGAGATCCGAGAAGGGGGGGAGGTACGAGGCACTATTGCCCCCGTACCTTTGTTCGAAGCGTCCCTTCATCTCCATGGGAAGCTTATCGAGGATGAGGTGGAGCAAAATAAAGGACCACTGGTCCACCGGTAGATCAAGTCGTTTGAGCGCGTTAATAGCGCTCAGCAGCGGGTTCAAAATCGCCTTCCTCAATGAGGAGACCCGCGATACTCGTGGCAGCCCTAAAATGGCAGCCACATGTGTGTCCGCTAGCAAGCGAACATTCTGATACCGGGCGGTCAACAACGCCCTTGCAATATCATAACTGTCATCATTGACAGGTAGATGCTGGACAAGTACACCAGCCTCTCCACGTAAGGCAGAGAGCAAATAGGCCAATTTCTGGCTAGGGAACAGGTCGTCCCTCGAGTGAACCAGGCTATCAAAGAGGTTAATGAACCCCATCCAAGAAGCCAGGTTCCCATCAAAGGTTGGGATGTCTAAAGTGGGCAGTCTGCCCAGCAGGCCGGCCGGGGTAGGCTTGACCTCCCCGGGCGTGCACGACTCACCCCTCCGGACGGATAGGATTGCCTGAGCCTTGTTTATAATCACATCCGCCTGTTCAAAACACTGATCATAATCGGCATTAAATTGGTCGACTGCCCGCAACTCAGCGGCACCCTCGGCTGGGTGGTCGAGCAGATATTGTTGATGAGCAACGAAAAGCTGCTCCAATTCCTTCAAGCGAGCCGGTACTCCCTCATGCCGAATTAACAAGGCCTGTTCTCGGTCTGGTCGGTCTACCAAAGCGACGGCACTAGCAAACCATCTCAAAATCTTTTGTGCACCCGCGCGGGCACCACTAAGCGGGCTGACTGGCGGGACCATTTTGCACCAAAATTAATAAACACTATAATAATACACGGACAAACAGACCGACAACCGCAGACAATAAAACAGATCGGGAGGAACTTCAAAGGCAGAACAAAATATATAAACAAACCAAAATCAAGTGTAAATGCTAGAACTTAACTAGAACAACAAAGGCATTTAACAACAGAATTTTTCAAACAAATTAAGTTCAAGTATTAAGTCAATAACCCAACAAACACAATATTCAAAGGCAAACAAAACAAAATCAAATGTAAATGCTAAAACTTAACACAGCAATATAGTGTATTACAACAACAGCAAAGTCATATAGCAGCAAAATTTTTTAAACAAATCAAATTCAATTATAAGTTTACAACTTAACAAACAAAATATTCAAGGGCAAAACAAAGATATGGAAAAACAAACCAAAATCAAATTTAACCCCAATTTTTCATATATTTTTCAATTAGTTAAGGAGATCGGTCCACAAATGAGCTGGTAGTCGGTTTAAAATCAGCAATCAAAACCAATTAATATGTATTGCCCGTTTGGACAACCAACAAGATTACAATATTAATTGTACAATACTAATCAAATACTCAAATCTAAGAACCACTCAAATCCAAAAACCACGCTCTGCTACCAAGAGATGATGGTGCCCCAAGTAGACTCCACCACGTCGGCGTTTCACCGAGTAAGGAATTTTGGGTTGAAACCCGCTCATAGAAAGGATTGTGGCTTACCCCGATTCCCGTTGTCTCCGTCCGTCTCCTCCGTAGCCGGTGGACTTCCTGAGCTAGCTCGAAGGAAGTCGCGGCTCCTGAAGTTCTGCAGTGGATCCACCGGTGGAGACCGGAGCACTACAAAGGCCTATTAGGCCACCACGACTCACACACGCGATTTTGATACCTTGCACAACACAAAGCGGGCTTTCGCACCCCGATATTAGGTGCGCCGCGCAAATCACTATTTGCTTGAATATTGTGTATTATATTTTATGGATGCCCGGACATCATCCTAACCACAAATTATGACATTTCGACTCGACTCAACTGACATGTCACATGCGGCCGGCCGCCAAAAAAGCTGTCACTGCACAGACTAGAATGCAGTGCCGCCACTCGCTCTTCCTCGAGCGTGAACATAATTCTAGATTTATCATTTTAACATAAAAATATATAAACTTGCCATTCCAACGTACAGGATGCAAAAAAGTACAGGCTTGTTTATGGGGAACTGTATAACTTTTTACAACAAAATTCCACAAATTGTCACTGATTCGCCTTTTCATAAGCTTAAAGCGCATGTAAAAAAACTTTAATATGTAAGGGTTATTAAAGAGCGTCGGTGGCGCAGTGGACTCGGCACTTGCCTTCCAATCGGGGGGTCGGGGTTCGAGACCCGCCATGTACCAATGTGTTTTTCGTTTCGAATTTCATATGTACATTTGTCTGACGCTCCTACGGTGAAGGAAAACATCGTGAGGCAACCTGCATACATCTGCGAAGAAATTCAATGATGTATGTGAAGTCGACCAATCCGCACTGGGCCAGCGTGGTTGACTAAGGCCTAATCACCCTAATATAGGGTAGGCTCGAGCCCCTCGGTGGGGACGTGTATGGGCTGTGATGATGATGATGATGATGATTATAAGGTCAACGATTATCTGAACGATGCCAATACCTGGTAGCGTGTCAATATGATTAATGTAAAGAAATATTGTGTAAAACTATTTTAACAAATGTTCCTGTGTATGGTAACAACATAATTTATTGTAAAAGTCAGTACTTATGACAAAACTGATAAGTTTTTTGCGTCCATTCTTGTTATCAGATAAAATACGTCCTGAATGGGTGGTAAGTAAAACAATTTGAAGATTCCAAAGAGATTTCTGTGAAGTCATATATTTTAATAAATATTATAATTTATATTTTGAAGCATTTGAAAAATCTCGAGATCCTCTGTGCTTCGGAAGGTACAATAGGCCCTGTGTCTGAACTCGTTCCAGTCGTGTCAATTCATTGTCACTTGTGTTTGCATAGACACTAGTGCATTAAGAATAGGTAATACCTCCTATGCAGATGTCTCTGACCAACTGACCCTTACCATGATAGGTCGAAATAGTATTGCAACTGCAGTTGTTGTTATTGTTGCTGTTCTTAAGACACCCCAGAGGTACATAGGCCCTTCACAAGGTACCACCACGCCTTCCTGTCCGCTGCGACCTTCTTGGCCTCACTCCAGCTTAGTCCCACTGCTCGTAGCTCGCAATCCACGCTCCGGCGCTACATCTGTACGGAACGTCCGCTCACCGACTGTTCGATGGTTGCCACTCGAAAGCAATGTTGGCTCCATTTCCGGAGCGCGATTTCTTCGCTGAAAGGTAATTGCTGGCAGAGGTTCCACAGGTCTTCATTTCGTATAGTCTTCGGCCAGAAAATTGTAACTGCAGTGGAGCGAAATAATTAACCGCTATATGCTGTAATAGCGGCGTTGATGCTTCAATATGTTTTAATATTCAAATTAAGATCACATATTGAAATACTCTTAAACACCGATAATAAAAAAAACAGCATGTTTAAATAAAACTACTTTTCTACTCGGAAACTTTGTCGTTAAGTACAAGGCTGTACTTGGGTGTGGAAAGTCCTTTTAGGATATTCGACTTGAGCGAAGTTTCCTGTAGGAGCAAAAGGTCAACCTCCCTGATTTCCGGTAGTTTAGACCGGAGGGAGCGGACGCTGTTGGAGACAAGCGAGACACCTTCGGTTTTCACACGCTCGGTGGTGGAACGGGTGCTTAAAATTAAATAAGTACTAGTCATATATGTGAACCTCATCATCATAGCTCATATATATATGTACAGACAACATCACACTTCTATATTGAAGTCGGTGTCAAACGATGATCTCCTAGAAAGTCTTAAAATTTGTCACCGACTTCGATATAGAAATGTGATGTTGTCTGTACCTATCATTATATTATTTTTAACTTTTCAGAGTTTTTGAAGTCGGTTTTTATTTTATCTTTTTAGAGAAAGAAACCCACTCTAATAAATTAGGGTTTCTCTCAATTTTCATAGGATCCCATCATCAGATCCTGACTTTGGTGACCTTGAGACCACCCCGGGAGTATACTCTATCGAATACAATAAGAAATTTGAAAATCGGTCCACAATTGGTCTGAAAACTTTGCCAGACTGTCGATTGTCATAATCATTTAAAAAAGTAGTATTTAATGGACTGCTTTTCTTTGGAGGAAACCTATGCCCAGCAGGACATGACCACAGCTGGCGAGGTTGTTTTACTTGGTTAAGCGTCATCTGCGTCAGAGAGTTTCTCATTGTTATTACCATATGGACTGGAAATCAAACATATCAGTTTTTATACACATATATACAAATGTGCTTACATTGTATATATAAAGTTGTACTAGGCTTGTCTCATTTTCTTTTTCGTGTATTTGATATTTGACATTGATAAAATGTGATAACATGAAAAGCATATTGATAGATCTATTTTTTAGACTTGAGCTTTATTGGTGCTTTTGAGTGCTTATTACGAAATATTTAAGAATTTATTCCCCCACTGAATGATATTTGATATTTGATGAGAAGTAGATTCTTGAGGGCCGAGCCATCTTATTACTAATTCAGCAGCTGCGTATCTAATTGTCTGGGTGTACGTATTTATAAATTTGGTTTTAGTGTATTTAATACTGATATTGATAATGTTAAAAGTGGTACTTTTAGTGGTTTTGTAACATAGAGATCCTATGAGCATATTACTCGTATATTATATGGTCAGAAAGTGACGTCAATAGAAGATTAGCAGAAACTCTGTAGTCTTCACTAAGTAAACTAAAAATTATGCTTTCGATGTACATCCACAAACTACAAAAGGTACATCTCCGTTTGAGAGAAGACAACCGTTCTATCTATGTTATCGGGGTCGGTTTCCGCACTTAGTCCTTAAGGTGGACCATTGTACGTGAGGGCGGCCGTCACTCCAGCCAGCCCACCTCCCTCCAGAAGCGTATGAGATCTCCGAGTCTGTCCAGAGATTCTGTAACAGAATTGGGAGATCCAAGGGTGTTTTTTCGTATTTCGGTGACACCTGTGCACTCAAGGAGCACATGTGACACCGTTTCCTCGGCCCCTAAGCATGCTCTGCATAGGGGGCTATCTGTTATGCCTATGGTGTGGAAGTGTTTGTTTAGTGAGCAGTGTCCAGTGATGGTTCCCGTCACCAGCCGCAGACTGTTCCTGTCCAGACGCAATATGCGTTTGGTCAGTTTGTTGTTTAGGATTGGCATGGCTTCCTTTGACTGTCTGCACCCTGGAGTCGAGAACCAGTGGTCTTGTGCTTGTGTGCGGGTGAGCTCTTGCAGCCATCCGCGAATCTGGCTGAAGGGAATTGGTACGATGGGCTCTGGTCCGAAAGCCGTTATGTCGGATCCCCTCCTAGCCAGCTCGTCGGCCGCGTCGTTGCCCAGTGATCCGCTGTGTCCTTTTATCCATTGTAGTGTCACTGTGTTTCGGTTGGAAGTCACAATTCGTTCTAGCACATTGTGACATTCCAATACAAGTTCCGAAGTGACATAGTTTTTGTTTAGGGATTTGAGTACCGAAGCACTATCAGAGACTATGCGGATGTGAGAATCCATAATTCCTTTAGATTCTATGGCGAGGGCCGCCAGGATGATACCTACGCATTCCGCTTGGAATACGGTGTTGAATCTACCTAGCGGTTTGGATATCTTAATGTTAAGCTCATTTGAGTATACGCCTGCCCCGGTTCCTGAGTTGGTCTTGGAGCCATCAGTAATAATAATAATAATAATAATAATTTTATTAACCAAACAGTTACATTACCATCACTTAAGCCTATAAACAGTGTATATTCTGAGCTCTTTTGGGCCTGAGTAATCGTGTGATTCCTCTTCGAGCTGTATATTATAGTGCTTCTGGAAATTGAATCTCTTCAGAATCCTATTATTGGGTGATGTCATCATCGGGTGATGTTTGGTCGCTTGTTCTTTTATGCGTATGTGTTTGATTCTGGGGTCCTTTCCCAGTGTGCCAGCATCGTGGAGTCTGAACGCCGCTAGTGCTGCCTCCTCTTTAAAAACTAGGTGCAAAGGTGGCAGCCCCAACATAGCTTGCAATGCGGCTGTGGGTGCGGTTCTCATACTACTAGTGATAGCCACGCAGGCATTTCGCTGTAGTTTTTCTAGTGCTCTTTGGCCGTTTGCCTGGTCTGTCCTGGGCCACCAGACTAGGGAGCCATATGTTATAATTGGTCGAATAACCGTAGTGTATAGCCAGTAGGTGGCTTTGGGACTAATGCCCCAGTTTTTTCCAAGCAGTCGCTTGCATTGCCACAGTGATATACTAGCTTTTGTGGTGATGTAGTCAGTGTGTTTAGGCCAGTTCAGTTGTTTGTCCAAATAGATGCCCAGGTATTTGGTCTCCGATGTTAGGCTTAGCGTGGATCCGTAGAATTTTGGTAATTGCAGATTTGCTAGTTTCCTCTTTTTGGTGAAGAGGACTAGCTCTGTTTTTGTGGGGTTAACTGTTAGTTTGTGCTCCTTGCACCAGTCCTCTACTATTTTCAAGGCTTGGCGCATGAGGTTGCACAGTGTGTTTTCGTGAGTGCCATTTATTATAATGGTTATGTCGTCGGCGTAGCCTACGGCGAAGAAGCCTTTGTCGTTTAGACGGTCTAGAAGGCTGTTCACAACGAGATTCCACAGTAGAGGCGGAGGAGGACAACCGTAGAGCGAATGCTCTCCGCAGTATCCTTCTAAGACGTGCCGCGTTCACGGAAGGAAGCGATTAAAATTCTCATTCCAAGTTTGAATTATTTTAGTTTTGATAGCAAAAAGCCGTGCTTGCCTAGTGATTGTGGTTGAATATATGCTATTTTTTATGTATCTGTTCTTGTTCAATTTTTTTTGACGATCAAAAACTAAGAACAAATTCTGAACATTTAATGTTTTAAGCATAAAAGAAAAAATCGAAGTAAACAATGTTAATAAAATCTTATCGTGTACAATTTTTTATATTATGTGTTTCTTCGAAATCAAAAAAAAAAGGTTGAACGTTAATCGCGCAACAGATCGCGTTTTTAATGAGTCTGTTTCAAAAAACTTATGTTTTAATAATTCTTACGAAATAATGTAATATTTTGCAAACACAAATCTCTATTCAAATCCGGACTCAAAGTCTTGTATTATCTAATCAATAAACAATACTCCCAGATCAAGTAGACGAGGCATCACCCATTATTGAATAAAAGATTTTATTAAATTCCCAATACGTCGGTAAGCGCTTTATTGGACTAGGAATGTCATCTTGATTCTGTGTAAGAGTATGCATATTGAATTACACCATTATTACGTTACGGAAAATGTCAATCTATATGGAGTTGCCCCATATACGTTATTATGAGCCCGTTTATGTACATTTTGGGCCTGAAAAGCAATAAACGATGATGTTTGGAGATCGAATTTAAAATACTTGTAATACAGCACAATTAAGTTACTTTGAATACAGTATAGATATAAGTATGGAATGAGCTACTTGGTTTTCTATAAATGATTATATGATCGTATTTCGCAGAACAAAGTTTTCTACTAATTGAAATGCTGGTCCCCACATCTTTAATGCCTTTTTATTTTAATGTTTAATATCGTCCATATCAAAAAAGGCTCCTAGGATATCAGATAAGTTATAGAATATTCGGATTATTGTTGTAGAGATTAGCTCTACATGTCGTTTTTGGAATTCATATTTTGAAAGCACCGAGCGACCACTTATCAAAGGTCAGTAATATTATAGGTATTATAGGAAAAAATTAAATAGATGTGTAGATGTTGAAGTTGTCTACAAAAGTTCCGTTAAGATACGTTATATTTCAACTTGGCTTATGAATATGTCTGCCTTTAACTAAGGTATCAATTTGTGTTTGGCTTTCATGCTTTTGCGGAATGACAACATGCACTTAATTGAGTGACGCCATAAAGTGGCTCAGGGTGAATGCAACCCCTTAGTGTATTTGTTTCGACAGTCACGTTGCCAAGTGGAATATTCAATAGAAGCAGAAGCTTAATAGAATAGTACTGTAAAGTAATTTATATCCCAGCAATATGTTGGTAGGTTTCAACTCTGTTCTATTGATAGTAACTAACTTGATTCAGAATTTTCAGTTATGTATACTGTATAAATATGTAAATGTGCCTATTATAAAAAAAAAACTTTATTTATAGTCTTCATTATGTGCATACACATCAACTATAATTAAAATGCACGCAAATAGTTACGCAAATAATGTGTAGTTCTATTGTGACTCTGTTTTTGAACTTAATTGTCGAATCATTCAAATTATTATTTTAAATAAGCTTAAGTCGATTTTATTTTATTTTATTTGATCGCTAAAGCAGAGCGAAAACATATTGAATTAATGGCTACAATTTTATTTTAAGTCTTAAAAATAACAAGCGACCGCACCATATACTATAATTCCCAAATAATGTTCGTTATCCATTACTAGACTGTTCATTTTACCGTTGTACTAATGTATGTGTTTTGCTGAAAGTGTTTGTTATTCTCTGTTATTCATGACCTCTTGGCCAGGTATTGACATGGGAATTGACGGTAAGCAGCTGATTTCCCGCGCGGATATCTAATAAGTGCGCGGGCTTTCATTACCTATTAACCTTTGTATAATGCACTGTATTTTCGTATGAATTATTTGCTTCTTCCTTCAGCGGTTGTGTAAACATTTCAAGAGAAAATCGATTGATTGTTTGAAAACTTGTTTTTTTTGATATTGCAATTTTATTAATACTTTAAAACGACAAAATTTATAAAAAGAATATTATTTATAAAACTATTTCTGAAACTTAACTTAGGGTAGGCTCGAGCCCTGGGTGGGGACGTATATGAGCTGTTCTGATGATGACGTTTTCAAATTTTTATATATTTAACCTTAATATATATTTAGACAATAATATACATAAAATGGTGATGTTTTGCTCATATGAAACATCGTGTTACATTCTGCGCCGAGAGGAACTACATATATTACACTTATCCAATAAATAAAAACATACTACACACTACATAAAATACATAAACTATTATGGTGTTGGAGATATTTCTATAACGCCTACTACTATTAGGTACAACTCTACGCCGTCTACTATAAAACTAATATCCATTTAAAGTTTTGTGAATTGTGGAGGAAAACAATGCTACTATTATCTATTCTGTGACAATTCCAAATTACAGACTATACCTGTTTAACGTTAGAAACAAAAGTAATTACTAAACAAAAGCTTAAAACAAGCATATTCAAATTGTAATTAAAACTTTGTAATGCCTCAATGTACTTTTTTGTGATATTTATGATTATAGTGTCTCTGGCTAATGCATTCATATATCCCATTCCAATATTCATTACTCTTGTGATATTCGAATAGCATTGAATAATTTATTAGCGCAGTTCCAGCTGGAGGTGCGCTAGACCCGTTAATGGCGGCTTTTCGGGCTGTTGCCGGCATGGCATTACCTTTGCACTGCCACTAATGTGATTAGCTGCTGCGTTATAGAATTTGCAGTGCTTTTAATGTACCAGACGTATCGTAAACATGTTATCATCTCTGCATGATCACATGGAGTGTTTGTAATCGTTTTACGTTCGAGTAGATAAGCCGTGCAAAATGCCATGCCTGAAGCTACGGCTACGGGAAATCCGATAAGCGAAGATCCTAACATTCAATAGTTTGATTTTCAAAATTCGAAGCTTTCAAATGTGTGCTGGGGATTTTCAACGCTGCGAATGTTTGTATCGAAAAATAACCGAATATTTTCGTTCCTTTGTGAGCCGCTGCATGCACGCTGTACACTATATTTTAAATGTGACAGCTATTCCCCAGTATAAAATCGGAAGTTCATTTAGAATAGGTATATGCAGTAAGTCGAATTTTTGTCAACCTATTGCTTTAGTTAGTTTTGTGAAATGTTTATATTTTTAATGCGTATTTTATTTTAAATAGTCTGTCAATATTTTTTTGTCGCTTAAAAATACTTTCAATAGAATATGTACTAACACTTAGTGTAAATCCTACTTGTAAGTTCAAGTGTCCATAAGTTTTCTTAACATAATTTGATCGTGACTCCACACAATACGACAATTTGGTACAAAATAAATATTTAGATAAGTCGTGAAATGTCTTCAGATTCTTTACATAACAAAAAAACATCATTTTTAAACAAAATATTACAAATGTTGTAGACCACAAATAACAAATAATATCTTTATCAATCGAACACCGTCGTGATTGAAATACTTGCTTCGTAATACCGACGCGGCTGCCTTTGTGACTCGAATCGAAGTCAAAACGATGTAATAATAATTAATCGAGTCGTTGTATCGAATTACCGGCGTGTTTATGGTGGAGCTCCGCGCATGACTCAATAACATGTCAATAATGTCTATAAGGTGCGTCACCTGCCAGCGAACACAAAACCGGCTATCACGTCGGCGATATTTATCATAATAATTCACGCTGCTCCCCCGTACGTAACTGAATAAATACACGTTTCATATTTCAGAACGTGGAATCTGGTCAGTTGGATGTTTAATAAAAGATTTTACGTGAGGTGTGATGATAGGTTTTTATATGCAGACGTTCAAATGAAAGATTTTCGTTCGACCGCTTTAGGGTTACGGTTGTCGTTCATACATCATATCATACTTTCACATCTAGACCTTTTTTGGTTCATGCTTGTTCAAGCTACTTGTTCAAGTCTTTTATTGAATTTATATAAATCCCTACTAATGTTCTAAATGCGAAAGTTTGTATGTCTGTCTACCTGTCTATCTGTTAGTTTGTTATGTTTTCACAACTTATCGCTAAACTTATTTAAAAAATTGGCATGGAGATAGATTAAGGACTGAATAAGTACATAGACTACGTTTTATTTCAAATTTAAATAAGTTCTCAAGGGATCTCGCGATTTAACTAAATTCTACGCAAACGAAATCACGAGCAACAGCTAGTTAAATAATGAAACGCCCACCATTGATTCAGAATATGTCCTAAGCAGAATTGAAGATAATACCAGCAGACCTAAAAAGGCCGCATCGGCAGAATCATATTATGATTCGTATTATGAATGGAGTGCAATTAATATTTATATAATATAATAATTCTATTTGACAGCTTTGTATGAATATTCGTGAAATGGTCCACAAATCAGGCATTGCTAAGGTTTCTATTCGGACCATTTTACGAATATTCATACAAAGTTGTCAAATAGAATTTGCTTATGATGAATTGCACTCAATTCATAATACGAATCATATTATGATCATATAATGATTCTGCCGATGCGGCGCCTTTTTAGGTTCACTTAACACAAAATAGTATAGGTATGAAATTTTATTTTGGTACATTCCCGATAACATGATTGTAACGTTCTGAATAATCCTGCTTTGAAAAAAAGCAAAATATATATTGACCAACCCTGAGAGAAATTACTTCATAAGCTTCCTACACACACAACACCCCAAACGCCGCCCTCTACATCAATTTACGAACGAATCAGCGTGCAATAAAAGCGGGTTTCATTTCGCAAATAACGTTTCGCGTAACTTAATTGAATAAAGCCACTTGTGATTCAGGGAGGGAAATATAAGGTGGCCGCTTTTGAAAAACAATAACCGAGGAAACATGGAATGGAAACCTTTACACAAAAGAATCGCTCCAATGGACTTGCACGCCGCAGAATTTCCATGCAATAACGGGGCATAGACTCCGCGAGACTAGCGAATCGTAGCCCAGAGATATTGCGTACTTACTGTGTTTGTGTCTAATAACACCACCGGTGCCGTTTGTGTAAGTAGAAAAATACGAAATGAAATGGATACTCTCGGCCTTATGGTTTCCAATCTCGGCTAGCATTACGGGCCTTATTTCCTTCTTCAATATTCGTCTTCGCTGTATTGCAGTAGCAATGATATACATACTTTTATTTGTAATATTTACAGACTTGTTTATCAACGCTTTTAATGCCTGTTTTAGTTCGTTTAATATTTGACTTCTCTTTAGATTATCTAAGTCAGGTTCAATACAATTGCCACACACACTTAAGACCCTCCAAAATAGTAGATTGGAAAATGAATTAAAAAAGTTACTTATATTAAAATCGTATTACAATTTAAAAGAGTATTTTAGTGATAAATTATAAATGGAAAGGTTAATTATAAGACACTTTTATATGACATTATATTACAAATTCTATATGACTGTTGCTATTGACTATTATTATGTATTTTGATTTGAGAATTTATTATTATTATATTAATGTGTAACACTCGAATAGGTGCAAAATGTAATGAAATGACATATTTGTAAACAATTTTATCCAATTTTAGAATTATTTTTCGGCAGAGTGCCAGGCCTACCCACTAAAACCCCCCGGGTGTTCTCCCTGCGCTATTGAGCGCACTAGGTTAAGGTCCACACTGCAACTCCACGCGCCCGGGCAAGCCCGACCAACTGGTCGGGCTATCGCCAAGGGGGGAGCAGGTTGCGCACCTGATAGCGCGCGACTGCTGGTAGTTCCTGTAAAACTTGCAAATCCAGCTTGTGACATAAGGACATAATGGTTTTTTTATGGGATAGGGGGCAAACGAGCAGATGTATCACCTGATGGTAAGTGATTACCGTAGCCCGTGGACACCCGCAATCCCAGATTAGTTACAAGTGCGTTGCCGGTCTATAAGGTAGGAATAGGTACGCTCGTTTCTTGAAATTTTGAAGGTCGTGTTGGTCCGGAAATACAGCAGGCGACAATTTTTTCCAAAGTTTGACTGTGCGAGGCAGGAAACTTCGGGAGAAGCGCACAGTTTGAACTGCATTTTTTGTCACGTGGAACAATGGCGCAATGAGGCGGCAGATTCCCGTAATAAATGCGATAGAAGATGCATACGAGTAGTGTGGCGGCATCTCTACACAGCGCCAAGGTATCAAGCCGATTTGAAATTTTATGGCAGTCGACGATTTGAGTCGCTCTCCGCTGAATGCGGTCCAGTGGAAGAAGCTGGTATTGGGGTGCCCCTTCCCAAAGATGAGAACAGTATTCCATATGAGGCCGAACCTGCGCCTTGTAATGCTTGAGGCGGTGCGCCGGGGTGAAATGCCGTCTCGATCTATTGAGCACACCAAGCTTCCTAGAGGCTAATTTAGCCTCACCCTCCAAGTGGCCACGGAACTGGACATCGTTTGATATGTGGACACCAAGGATCTTAATATTGGCTGGTTGGATTGGATTGTTCTGAAAGCGAGGAGATACAACAAATGGCATTTTCTTGGCGGTGAAAGCGCAAACCTCTGTATTTGTAGGATTGGAATGGACTATAAGTCGACTGCGACTAGAGAGTTTCTCTAATGAAGTTTCAATTTTAGACACAAGTTTATTCCTGCATAATGATAAGTCACAGTACTGCAGCAGCGCTATAGACAAAACGCGACCTAACAAGGAGTCACTAAAGCACCTAGCAATTTCACTGCCTGTCTTACCTTTAAAGTTTGAACCGGCAGACAGCGACGCAAACACCGCTGCTTGGCGATAGAATAGGTTAGATGGAGATACCAGACCCCTTGGACAAAAGACACACGCAAATTTTTCCGCAGATTTTCTGCAGAAAAAAATGTATGGATATGACATTAGGTGCGGAAAAATAGCGTGAGGCTGTCACATGCTTAAAGGCAGAAACAAACTATTGTGTCGTGCTGTGTTGTGACGCGTCAGAAGTGTATCGGTTTCATACATTTAATATGGCTAGAAACACATTTTTGCCAGTGATGACGTACGGAACTGAGACGTGACTGCTTACAATGGGTCTCATAAGAAGGCTCAAAGTCACTCAAAGGGCAATTGAGAGGACGATGCTCGGGGTTTTTCTACGTGATCACATCAGAAATGATAAGATCCGTAGAAGTACTAGAGTTACCCACATAGCCCAAAGAATTACAAACCTTAAGTGGCAGTAAGCAGGACACATCGCTCGCAGGACTGACGGCCATTGAGGCGGAAAGGTCCTCGAGTCCTCGAGTGGCGGCCGCGTTCAGGAAGACGCAGTGTTAGTAGGCCGCCCACAAGGTGGACTTACGATCTGGTGAAGGTCGCGGGAAGCCGCTGGATGTGGGAGGCGCAGGACCGATCGGTATGGAGATCCTTCGGGGAGGCATATGACCAACAGTGGGCATCTCTTGGCTGAAATGATGATGATGATAAGAAACACATTATTACAGTGTGTTGTGTTGTGCGGGCAATGTGTTTCTAGCCATATAAAATGTATATGAAACCGATTCGCTTCTGACGCGTCACAATACAGCACGACACAATAGTTTGTTTCTGCCTTAAGTCATTTACATACATTTTTTCTGCGGAACGACTGCGGAAATGTTTGCGTGTGGCTTTTGTCTAAGGGGTCAGTAAAGACGACTCTGTTACAGAGTCTCCTTCGAGAGCTTTATCAATATTAATAATATAGTAGTATAGTATTATAATTGAGCTATACAGTGTAATAAATAACAATAATGGTAGAGGTATAATGTTGTTATAGGAGAATATTATTGAATTCAAAAGCATAATAGTGTTGCGTGATTCAGATGACACGATTTTGATTCAATTCCACGTAGACTGTCCGGTGCTGTAATTAATCACCATATTCACCATTCATTACGTCGTGTTAGAGGCATCGATCATACGTAACACGTTTACAGTCCATCTGGTACATTAATAGCACTGCAAACGCCACAACATACCACCTAATCGTATTAATGGCGACGGACAAAGGCCGGTACTGACTATGAAACTGCATTTGGTGACAGTTATTGTATAATAGTTCCTTTTTTAAGTATCTCAAATGCTATTACGTTTTTTTCCATTTTGAGAGTCAATGTGCATACTTAAGCTTACGACAGTCGTGTGCTGCTTTGAGAGTTTTGTATTGAGACCGATAAATGAGTGTTAAATCGCCAGCGATCATACATAATACATTTTGAATTACAATAATGGCGTGTACCACGATTCAATAGTCAGATTAGTTTTAACTGTAATCGTTGTTTGGCAAATTGTCTTTACAGAAGCTGCAAACTGTCACATTTATTGCTCGGATTAAAGTTCGGTCTTAAGCGTCTAGAATTTGAACATGTATTTTGCTCGATGTTTGATATTCATCGGTTACTATGTTATCTTAATTGATGGTAAGTGATAAGGCTGAAGATGAAAGCTAGTTTTACTTGGATTCCTCAATCCGAGTGAAGCTCAAAGGTGGAAGTGACTATGTGAAGCCCCTTACACACTGCTACTTTTTGCAGTCGATGCACACGTTTGCATCGCGATTGTTAAGATCCAGCTAGACGGTTAACTAGCCGATATTATAATAGCCGACAATAGTAATAATATCGGCCATCACTACCTCGATACAAACGCGCTTGGTTTTTGATGTAAGCGACCACATCACGACTACAGGGTAATTGTATCGCGAATATTTCGCTGCAAAAAGTCACAATGTTTATTTGGCATTATCTCTAATTATTGGAACACAACAATATTAGAGGCATTTACTGTGGCGACAAGGTATTTAGGAAACATGATGGTAGCCAGCCAGGACAAAAGATCTACCACTAGACAAATCTAACAGAAAAGTTCAAAATCTCAGAAGCCGGAATGTCCTAATATTGCTTATAACATCGTTTTTCTTAGTTTCGTAAAATGCCAAATCTCCAAAATACTGTTTCACTATTGTTAGTACACATAATTCACTATTAAAATCTTAACTTGTCAGTTAATTTTGAATTTGTTTGTCAATTTATTTTAGATTATTGTCAGTCAATCACACGATGTCTTTAATTTCATCTAACTTCAACGTTACTTTGACAGTTGCAAGTAGTTTTAATCAGTTTTTATCATTGCGCACAAGCAAGACTAACTAAAGTAAAGTTCACGTTTATCCAGTCGAAGTCTACAAAGATTTTTATTAGTTTGTTTTTATAACTTTTAAAGACATTTAACACAACAAAACTAGTTTTGTAGAATAGCGTTTAAAGTCGTCACTTAACATTTTGTTTATTGATATTTTTTTACCTTTTGTCGTTTCCAACCGAGTATGGCTGAGATCACTTATTGATATTGTAGAATTTCGTAAAAACATAATGTGTTGAATGGTGATAAGTATCCATCACTCACATCTTGAATCACAATAATAATTTTATAACTTATGCAATTGGTCGTATGAATATGTGATTCTTTGCCAAACGACTCTAAACATAAAACTATTTTGACATAGTAGCAAGAAACTAAATACTTACAATCTAAAACTAGATACTTACCATAATCGGTAATACTTATAGCACATCCCGGACACTCCATACAACGTTCGCAAATCAATTATCTATTACTAGGTACTACTTAAGCAAATGACGTTTGTACACGCGCAAATGTGTGCGTGGAATCTGGTAGGGCTGAGTGCGCGGTTATCAATCGAAATGACGCGGGAAGTGCAGCGACTGCCTTCTCTTTTTACCCGCATAGCGCTGTCTCTGTTATCGGCCGGCACTCGCGTCTACTCGCCCGAGCGATCGAGCGCGCCCTTGTTTATGTGTCAGTGATGTCTACAACGAAGTGCCGGGTGGGGTGAGGTATTTGAAATGAGTGCGGGGAGGTGAGTGGCCGTTCCTCAGAACAATCACTACAGCATAGAAGGAAGATTAAAACAAGAATTAATTGTGTGCTATTTGTCTCTTTCTAACATACGGCACAAAACTGTGTAAATGTAAGAGATGAGTAATATTTGTCTTTTGGCATATCACAAGGTGGTCAGTATATGAATTGATTGAATTGTCATTTTGGTTAAAAATATTAAAATTGGTTAAAAATATATAACACGGCTAAATTCTATAGTACCTTGTATCGAAGATAGACCATCCGAGTTTGAACTATTTGAATTGTTCGTATAATATTTGTTTGTGCGTCCCGTGGCTAGTAATATTTTATTAATATTTAAGTGATTAGAAAGCAAGAATTCTTTAGTTATTTACAAATAGTGTGTGTTTGTGCACTCCGTAACACAATGTCTTGTGTAGTTTGGGGCTGCAAGTCTCATTCGTCGCAAAAGGAAAACAATCAAAATTTATTGACCTTAAATTGGCATGTTTTCTCATATTGTTACTTGAATGTGAGCTAATAAGTACACTTATATACATATGAAATATCGCTGAATCATTTTGTAGAAAAACAATACGTAATATTAACTTCACTTTTATGTTTTAGCGATTTTTAGAAAATTACTTTGAGGTTTTCTTGATCATGCGTAGTGTTGTAAAATTTTGTTGATATTTTTATTTTACAGATTTCCTAAAGACAATGTATAAAAAATATGGATAAAGTGTATTGTCAGACGAAATTGGAGTCCAAGAAAGCATAGTCAAATTTGCTCCAGATATTTTCCATCAGATTAATTTTGTATGTACTTAGTAGTAAAACTATGAAATGGAGACGTCATGACGTAAGTCAAGTTATTTAATGAAAGGAAATCTTTAAACTAAAATATTATTTATGAAAATAAAAACGTATTTAATTTCTTAACTATTTCTTTAAGGAATCCTTGACACGGATGCCAAGAACAACCAGTTCAGATGATTTTTTTCTAAGAATTAAAATATTAGATCAAGAAAAGAACAGAAAGAGTCAAAAAGGTAAAATATCAAAACGCCGCCTTCGGAAAATTTACATTCTAACTAAGCCCGGCCGCACATCAAGCGTAATAAATCTATCGAAAAATGTCTTAACAATAAAGTATGGTCAAATGATAATGTTTTTAGTTTAATTTCCAAGCATATGTACAAATAGTAGTATTAGCATTCACGAATTTATCCAAGGTTCAAAATCCATGAGGGTTAAATTTTCGGGTAAGTAAATAAAATATGAGATTAACCTCAAGTACCTCTAAGCGATGCGATAAAAAATTAATTAAATCTAAGCGATGAAATAAAAGCAGTGTGACTTCGATTTCCTTCCTATAGAATTTGTGAATCTCTGCAATAGAAAAATTCCAACATTTTAGATAACGGGAAATACCCGTCACTTAAATAGTCCAAATTTTAGGGTTCCGTACCTCAAAAGAAACACTGAACCATTATAGGATCACTTTATTGTCCGTTTGTCTGTCAAGACTATCTTGGAAACGCGTGAAGGTATCGAGTTGAAATTAAAACCATATAATTACTCAGTTCTACACTAACAAGTTCTAGTCCCTTGAAGATGTGAAAAAATCAAACTTCTAAGTTAACAAAAAAAGGTACGGCCGTTTATGTCGCCAAAAACGTATATTTCGACATTCTCACGGGCATCAAAATGTATAGGGTACTTTTCGTTGATCTAGCTAGAACTATGAAATTTGTGAAGTTATATAGTCTTACACTACAAGTCAGGGAAAATCTCAAACTCCACATTTGTAATTAAATCATAAAAAATTTAGTCTCTATTTAAAGTATAACCTACAATTTTATACGGGACCCTCGGTGAGCGAGTCCGACTCGCACTTCCCGCTTTTAGTCTCATGAACGGCCAGCCTGACCATACCAAAGAGACACAGCAGCTATTAGCTGGATAAGTTACATAAGAAAATCTACCCTTAATTATTTATGTTATATTTCTCGTAATAAAGACATTTTAGTATTAGGGATCTATTAAATACCTACATAATATAATTATCGACGTTGAAACTAGGTGAGTGATGAGCACGACATCACTGGGAGAAGAACTGACAAGCGAGAATTAGTGACGACCTACAAAATTTCGAAACATCTTGCATATACGTGTCTCTGTCTAACTTCTATTAGCAGCGCCTAATGTCAAAGTGAGTCAAATATATTAAGTTCAGTAGCTATTTTTGCTAGGTTTCTATGCTTTAGTTATTCTTCTGAGGGCCGTTCTGTACGTAGTACTATTATATATTCTGTGCTTATAGGTACACTAGCTATCCTTTGATAGGATTCCATCAAAATACGTATTGAACTGCTTCGAATTATTACAGTACCTACTGAAAGCATTAAAGCATTGAAGCTCCGTCAAAGCAAGTTTCATATTGAGAGTAGGCTCTTTGCATAATGACGTCCAATGGGTATCGAGCAAGTTCAAAGCTCATATGTGTGTTTATGTCATATTTTTAAGCCTATTTAATTAGACGAAAAAAAAAAATACAATTTTAAAAATAAAGGTATATTTTGCTTATAGGTATAATTTTGCAGTGAAAAAACATTAATTACTTTTTTTATTAATTGTTATCTTAATCTAAAATATTGTTCATCTCACTATACTTAGTAGTCGAAATAGCATAATATAATCATATTCGAAATGGCACCACCTTTCTTATTTGTGTTAGACTATGTTTTTCTTTTTATTACTTATTAATGTTAAACTACATTTATTCGGAGTGTAATAATTTATGTTATTTTTTTACTTAGGTTTGTAAATTTTAATATTTTATTTATTTATTAATATGACTCGTTGCGCTCTTACATGAACACTAAACCACCTTGCTAATTCTTAACACTAAGCCACCTTGCTAATTCTTAGCACTCGTGGCAACAATGACTTTGCTCTCATTTTGAACACAACGATTATTGAAGACTAGCTGTGCCCGCGAACTACGTTTCGCCATCAAAATGCTTAACACAGTGTTTAGATTTCCTCCATTTTATTCCATAATGATTTAACTTTATTCTGCCTTTCTTGAGCAGCGGCCATTTCGAAATTAGGACAATTTTCGAGGGTTCGTAATGCTCTAGGTACTCTTCAGGGCCTACTTTCATTTAATACCCATATTGCTGGGTTTGAAATGAAACTTTTATCCGCCTTTTTTGAGCGGCGGCCTTATTGAATTTTGTGCGATTTTCCTTGGTTAATTGTGCTCTATTCTTCAAGGCCTTTCATTTAATACCTATATTGCTAGGTTTGGAAACGAATTTTAATCCACCTTTTTGAGCGGTGACCATGTCGAATTTACGTCAATATTGCTAGGTCCATAGTACTCTTCTCTACTCATCAAGGCCTTTCATTTGATACCCATATTGCTGGGTTTAGAAATGAACTTTTATCCACCTATTTTGAGCAGCGGCTATGTTAAGAAATGAAATTTTACCCACCTTTTTTAAGCAGCGGCTATGTTAAATTTATGTCGTTAAGTTAAATTCATTTGACACCCATATTGCTAGGTTTGAAAACAAACTTTTATCCTTTTTTTTGAGCGGCGGCCATGTTGAATTTAGGTAGATTTTCCTAGGCACCTAATGCTCTACTCTTCGAGGCCTTTCATTTGATACCCACATTGCTGGGTTAGAAAACGAACTTTTATCCATTTTTTTGAGTGGCGGCCATGTTTAATTTAGGCCAATTTTCCTAAGTTCATAATGCTCTACTCTTTGAGGCTTTTCATTTGATACCCATATTGCTAGGTTTGGAAACGAATTTTTATCCACCTTTTTTGAGCGGCGGCCATGTTGAATTTATGTAAATGTTGCTAGGTTCATAGTGCTCTACTCATCAAGGCGTTTCAATTGATACCCATATTGCTTGGTTTGGAAACTAACTTTTATCCACCTTTTTTGAGCGGCGGCCATGTTGAATTTATGTCAATGGTGCTAGGTTCATAGTGCTCTACTCATCAAGGCGTTTCATTTGATACCCATATTGCTGGGTTGGAAAACAAACTTTTATCCATTTTTTTGAGCGGTCGCCATGTTTAATTTAGGGTAATCTTCCTAAGTTCATAATGCTCTACTCTTTGAGGCCTTTCAGTTGATACCCATATTGCTAGGTTTAGAAACGAATTTTTATCCACCTTTTTTGAGCAGCGGCTATGTTGAATTTATGTCAATGTTGCTAGGTTCATAGTGCTTTACTCATCAAGGTCTTTCATTTGATACCCATATTGCTGGGTTTGAAAACGAACTTTTAGTATCCATTTTTTTGAGCGGTGGCCATGTTTAATTTAGGATAATTTTCCTAAGTTCATAATGCTCTACTCTTTGAGGCCTTTCAGTTAATACCCATATTGCTAGGTTTGGAATCGAATTTTTATCCACCTTTTTTGAGCAACGGCTATGTTGAATTTATGTCAATGTTGCTAGGTACATAGTGTTCTACTCATCAAGGCCTTTCATATTTTGATATCCATATAGGTTTGGAAACGAACTTTATCGGCAGTCATGTCGAATTAAGTCAACGTGGCTAGGTTCAATGTGTTCTACTATTTAGGTCCTTCGTTCGATATCCATGTTCCTTGGGTGGATCCAAAAAAATATGATCCGTCATTTTACACAAAAGGATCAAGGAGTCCCGTCGCGTCCCTCTACGCGTAACCCAGAATCATTGCAGTCAGATATTTATCTTTAATATCAATATTCACCTTTTACTTTTAATAGTTTTAAATGGATGAAAGAATTTTATTCTTTAGTCATAATGTAAAAACATATAACACCTTTTAAACCCCTTTACCATTGAAAAGGGTATCTTCACTTTTCAACATTTCAAATATTTATTTCAAAAATTGTACCTATTTTGTGAAAATTAGTCAAGAATTAAACCAACCTACAAATTTTATTGTGACGTGATATTGTCATAAAAAATGCTTTATACATTGGTTGTATGGCTTGATCCTTTTGCCTTACCACCACGGTATGACATAAGAAAAATACAATTTAAACTTCTAAACTTCTTGGAAAAGAGCGCGGGAACTTCAACCTTGAAGGGCGGTAATTTTTCACTTTGTTAATTTTAATTATTCTTTTTGTAAATATTTTGCTTTTGGTGGCCTTTTTTGTATATTTGTGTAGCTCTTCTGGCTTATTATATTGTTAGTTAGGTTTCTCCTTGTATATATTACTGTAAATTTAATAAGCTTTCGGGTTTTGCTACTTAGTCGACAAAATGTCGAAACGTAAGAAAAGGGAGAAGGGTAAACCTCCCGATGAGGAGGATAGGTCATTGTTTTCCTCTAGCGAGGAAGATACTGAATCTCGAGTCACAGTCATAGAGCAGGATTCTGACAAATATAAGCCCTATATGGTCACTGATTACAACCGCCGATATCCCGAGGACTGTGCGGCTGGTCATGAATATATTGTATTTATTAATAGTAATGACGAAAAAAAAGCTATAGGTTCTCGTGATATGATCAGTCTCAGTGGTTGTTTTCAGAGATTTGTTAAGGGAATTAAATACCTAAAAAAGGTAAACAAATTTAAAGTAGGTGTGGTTTTCGACAAACCAAATTTGGCCAATGCATTTCTCGACAACACTTCCTTTTTAAAGGATCAGGACATCATTGCATCTATTCCAGCTTCATCAACCGAGCTGACGGGAGTCATCACGTCAGTTCCGATTGATATGTCTAATAAAAGCATTTTTAAAGCTTTGTCGCTAAATACAAAAAAGTCATTAGTGTTCGACGCATAATGAGGCGTGTAAAAATTGATAATTCGGTTTCTTTGCAGCCTACGCAGACTGTCGCCATAACTTTCGCCAGTTCTACGTCACTTCCGGACTTTGTGTTTTTGAAGATGTGGAGGTTGCCGGTGCTACCGTATGTACCTCCCGTCAAACAGTGTTACCGTTGCTTGAGGTATGGTCACCTAGCTAAATTCTGCAAAAATGCTGAGAGGTGTTCAATCTGCGGTGAGGGTCACTCTTTTAAAACATGCTCTGTCAGTGTAGATAAAGCAGTATGCGTCCATTGTAAGGGTGATCATATAGCCATTTCAGGCAAGTGTCCAATAAAACAACAAAAAATTAAAGAAAACAAAAATAAATTTATATCAAGGCCTTACAATGCTTTATTTAATGAGAATAATTTCCCTTCTTTAAGTCAAACTCCACAAGATATTAATAAAATAATGACAGACAAACAGTTCTTGAATTTAATTACAGAATGTTTACTTAAAGTAATATCTTTAAACAAAACAGAAAATATGGCTATTAATTCTAGAAATATTATGGATATTTTTCAATCAACATTACAAAACAATAAATCATGACATTAAGTTTTCAATCAAATAAGTTCGCTAACAAATTTTTAACAGGTGGTCTATCTCTTTTCCTTTAAATTCACTCCAAATAGTATAAAAATTATGCAATGGAATTCTCAAAGTATAGTGCGAAACAAAAATGTCTTTAAAAATTTCTTAGCGATCATCAAATACATATTGCATTAATATCAGAAACTTGGTTAAAACCCTGTATTAAGTTTGACATAAAAGGCTATACCGTCGTGAGAAATGATTGCGGTAACGATCGCAATGGTGTAGCTATTATAATTCACAATAGTATCCATTTCCATAAAGTGGATACAATTTTTGATTCTTCTTTACAAAATGTAGTTATAAAAATTCAAATACATAACAAGTTTTTGCATATTGTTAGCTTTTATAGTCCTCCACATTCTTCGCCAGCCTTTACTAAATCTAACTTTTCTAATTTGTTAAAAGGTATTCCTCAACCTATGATATTTGCTGGTGATTTCAATGCACATCACACGGTGTGGGGTTGTGCTAGAATAGATTCCCGGGGCAGGGATATTCTTGAAGTCATTGACGAAGTTGATTTAGTACTCTTGAATGATGGTAGTCCCACTACAGTTGGTTCAAATAGCTGGCGTCCAAATGGTCTTGATTTGACAATGGTATCTTCAAGCATAGCTCTGTCTTGTGAATGGCAAGTCTATGACTCTCCGCTAGGCGGTTATCATCTCCCATCTGTAATAGAATACACATTTTCTTTTGTAAATAATATGCCGGAATCATCGTTACATGCTTTCAAACAGATTAATTCCAAATTAGTAAACTGGTTAGATTATGGAAAAAATGTAAATAATTTGGTTAAGCAGTTTGTAGTAAATAGTCAAGATCCTATAGATTCATATAACAGATTTTGTACATTATTATTTTCAGTAGCTGAGAACACTATAAAACGTAGACTAGGTACTGTTTCCAATTCTCAAAATAATGCAAGGAACCCACAGAACAGAGCTAAGAAAATAGTTGTACCTCTAACCTGGTGGAATGTAAAATGTGCAGAAGCAGTTGAGAGGTGCAGGCTAGCTTTTATTACATTTAAATCAAGCTCTTCTTTGGTAAATTACATAGCACTTAAAAGAGCTCAAGCCATTAAGAAAATAGTTATCAGAAATGAGAGTCGTTCTGCTTGGGAACAGTTTTGTTCCTCTATCTCGCGTTTAGTCCCCATGAACATTATTTGGCAGAAGATGAGGAAATTTAATAAAACTTATACTCCTCCAAAAAGGTTTCTCAATGGAGAGTGGTTGAGGGAATTTTTGCATAAATACACACCTGACACCGTCGAAAATGCACCATTTTTATCTAATAATAATAGTAGTTTTAACTCATTGCCCTTAACCACATACTTAGTTGACCCTTTCACCATAGTTGAGCTACAGTCTGCCCTGAAATCAAGGAAAGACACAGTTTGTGGACTTGATGGATTAACATATAAAATGTTTAAACTTTTAAATACATCTAGCTTATTGAAGTTTTTAGATATAATCAACACAATGTGGCAATCTAATATAATTCCAAATGAATGGAAATTAGACTGTATTATACCTATTCTTAAGCCTGATAAAGATCCAAATTGTGCTGATTCATATCGCCCAATTACGCTTAGCTCTTGTGTAGGGAAAATATTTGAACAATTATTAAAACAGAGAATAGAATTTTATATTGAACATAATCACATTTTACCTGATAATCAGTTTGGATTTCGCCGCGGTCGTTCTGCTCGAGAGAGTCTCAGTCACTTGTACTTGGACATTAATGAGGCTATGCATAAAAATAAAATTCTAATTTCTGTTTTTCTTGATATAGTTAGTGCCTTTAATAATGTTAATCTGGACAAATTAGCTTCCATCTTGACTTCTCTCCAATTCCCTATAAAAATAGTAAACTGGATTAAGCAGTTCCTCAGTGGTAGGCAGATTTTTGTAAAGTACAACAACCAATTATTTGGGCCTAGATTTTCTTATAGAGGAGTAAGTCAAGGAGGAATCTTAAGTCTTCTCTTATTTATTTTATACATTCATAGATTAAATATTGAACTTGGTCATAAAGTGAGCAATCTCCAATTCGCTGATGATTTAGTGATCTACTGCTCTGGTAATAATGTACAAAACACTAATAATATACTTAATGAAGCTTTATCAAACTTGAAGAAGTATTTTAGTGACCTAGATTTGGCTATTAGCCATGAAAAAAGTAAAGTAATAGGATTTAACACCTTCTCAAACCGATCGATAAAACTTTACTACAATGATCATTTACTTCCAACTGACTCACATGCCAAATTTTTAGGGGTTACTTTTCAAAGTAATTTTAAATGGGATCAATATGTTAACAACATATCTAATAGAGCTATAAAAGCTTGCAATATACTCAAGTCACTAGCTGGCACATATTGGGGATCTGACCCCAAAATGCTCCTAATCTTCTATAAAAGTATGGTACGGAGTCATTTTGAATATGGTTTCTTTTGTTATGCTCATAAAACTCATTTGGTTGAAAAACTTAACAAGATTCAAAACAGATGTCTGCGCATCATAATGGGTGCTATGATATCAAGCCCTATAATTTCAATGCAGGTTGAAGCAAATGTTTTACCTCTCAATTTAAGATTAAAATATCTATTACATAAGTTCATGCTCAAAATTACTTCAATCACTAGACACCCCTTACTTTTGAAAATAAAGCAAGCATCTCATAGAAATAGCACCACTTATATAGTTCAAGGATTTAATGAAATATCAATTTTGACACCTGAAAATAGCATACATCATAGTGTACATCTTCCTTGCTATTGTGACACATATCTGAGTAAGTTTACTTTAATAAATGTGATTATAAATCATAGCTTTAAATTTAAAGAAGATGTTTACTTGAAATTAGAGGACTTTGCAGAGTTTAACCAAATCTACACTGACGGTGCAAAAAACAATGAAGGAGTCTCAATGGCATTCTATGATTTAAAAGCAGAGCGAGGTTTAGGCTATAGGTTACCTGAAAATGCAAGTATTTACACAGCAGAGTCTTCAGCCATTCTAGAGGCCCTTCATTATATTGAAAAACAACATGAAAATAAATGGATCATAGTTAGTGATAATATGAGTGTCCTAAAAGCTCTAGATAGTCCTAAGTTTGATGCTAAAACTAGCTATATTATTTATCAAATTCGAGAAAAATATTATCAATTGACACAAGCCGATAAAGATATTGTTTTCTTTTGGACCCCTTCCCATATAGGAGTTACTGGAAATGAAAAGGCAGACTTTATTGTTACATCCATTACCAATAATACCCATACAAACATTTTCACTGCTAACCTCAAAAATATTCTTGTACCTGAATCAGATCTAATAATTGTTTTGAAGAATAATATCATAGAAGCATTTAAAAGACATTGGTCGCAAATAATTGAGACCAAAGGCAAATGGTATGCAGAAATAAAAAGCCACATTGGAACTCCTTGGTTTTGCAAAGGGAATAAATATCACGGCCGAAAATATTTTACAACTATCTGTCGCTTGCGTTTAGGACACTGCCGTTTCAATGCTCACCTAAATAGGTTGAACTTAATTGCATCCCCCAATTGTAATTATTGTCATCAATTAATTAGCCAAACACTCCATCACCTGTTCTTCGATTGTAATAGCTTTTCAATACAAAGGATGGTTTTGATCGATCATCTTCTGTGTATTTATAAAACACCTGAAAATATCCCGCGCTCTCTACCGCAACTCCTTAAAAACAACAATTGTTTTAAGCCCATGTTTGAATTCATAAATTCAACTGTTATTGACATATAATTTCCATTTAACACTTGGACTTGGAGTAGTCTTTATTTCTATTGTTATTAGATATTTTAACAAAAATGAAATGACAAAAAAATGGCTTTGACCTTTACAAAAAACAAAATTATGACAAGGACTTGGACTCACTGGACTTGACTAATTAACTTATGTATCTGTACAAACGACATGGCTGCTGCCTTGACCAAATTATAACAATTGAAGAAGAGAAGATAAGGAAGAAAGAAAAATGAAGAAAGGAAAAAGGAATAAAAATGAAGATTGAAGAAAAGATACCACCGGATGATACCTATAAGGAAAATACCGATAAAAGAATGACCAAAGAATTGGCTGTATGGGCACAGTACCCTTTGCCTTCCCAGAATAGGAAAATGATCTAAAAAAAAAATTCTAAACTTCTTGGTTGGCGAAATTAAATTTTTCTTTGCACTATGTGACAGACTTGTCAAAATAATTTCACGTGCGCCATGTTGATTTTCTACATAAGCATTGTTGGAAAATTTTATTTGGTATTTTTAAACTATTTATTTAAAATGAACTACTTCAACCCCATTGCACCCCATCCAGGGATGATGGTATGTGGTGTTGAAATCGATGTTATTTTCGTAATCTACGACCCGAAAAACCATGAAAACGGCATCAATGTCGATTTTGACCTTTTATCAGTTTATCACCCCATCTCACCCCGTTTGGGGATGAATTTCAATAAAATACGAAACACGTCTTCTAATCATTCTGTTAAAGAAAGTTTATGCAAAATTTGAAGTAGATTCGAAAACGGAATCACGATGTCCCATACAAACTTTTCCCCCCATTTTCACCCCCTTAGGGGTAGAATTTCGGAAAATCCTTTCTTAACGGACACCGACGTCATACAAAGAATACACCCTCCAAGTTTCAAGTCTCTACGATCAGCGGTTTAGGCTGTGCGTTGATCCGTCAGTCAGTCAGTCAGTCAGTCATTCAGGACAAAGCATTTTATAGGTATAGATAGATTTGTAATCAATCGCAGTAAGAAAAAAAGCTTAATATAATTATCTAACTTTGATAATAAATTGAGTTTAAATGTATCGATTGGACAACAAATTATTTTACAAATAACCCAATATTTAAAGCCAATAAATAAAAGAATTTGTAAAATTACATTTGTCCAGTATTTATATTTTAATAAAATATTTTGAGTAATTTAGACTGTAAATTTTCTGACAATAATCACGTTTCTCCGAGGAATACAAAATCATAAGATGTTAATTTTCTTGCAATTATACAAAACAAATTAATATAAAACAATAAAAAATCTCCCATATTTATATGTTATTATATAATCAATCGAACTTTTTTGCACTCCACGGAAATTTTCACTCAGTGTGTTTTTCACGGTCAGCTAAACGGTCGGACTTTGATCTATGTTAGTTTTGTATGTGATTTCTGCAGTGTGATAATCATTCCCTCGTTGTTAACAATAGTAAGCGAGAGCTGTGTACAAAGGATGTTATTGCAAGGGCAAATGCGGGTAGGTAGTATCTCTGACTTGCGTAGATATTATCGGAGCACCATAGCAGCAATAGCAGTATTCAGTCAACAGCGGGTTTGTATCTACTGTTCACTTTGTTTGAAGTAACCGTTTAGTTTTAGATCAAAGATAAAAGCTTGCTTTATGAGCATATTAATTACTAAAATATTGAAGGACATTTAAAGAATATCTATTGTCAATAAAGTGGTGTCATGGAGAAATTAAATTCTAGTTTCAATTTTATGTAAATATGTCTGAAAAATGAATAAAATATAACCACAAACTATTATTAGGTATAACTATTTTAAACTAAATAATAAATCAATTAATTTGCCAATCTATTGCATGTGACAAACGCAATTGAAAATAGCACTTACTGTCTCATTTGTATTAGACGATGTTCTATATTTATTAATTCGGAGTAAAAATGTATTATTGTCATTATTCGGTTTGTTTTTTTAAACATTTATATTTGTATACTGTTTTTTTTGAGTTATTCAAGTTTTCGTTAAACTCTTTTTATACCACAAATTCTACAGCAGGATTTACTGGAAGAATTCCGTATCTGATATAAAATCCGCCTTTTAACATAAGATTGTATGTGGTGTGTGTTTGTAATAATGAATAACTACAATATAAAAATAAATACAACCAAAATATATTTTATTTATATAACCCTCTAGTTTCGACGTTGGTTTTTTTTTTATGTAGGACCCGGCAAATGACCTCCTCCCGCCTGATGTTAAGCGGTGAAAGAGGCCCAAATGAGTTGACAGATAGAGTAGGGACGACATCGACTATCCTACCTGGCCGCCCCTTGCCGGCCCAAAAGATGCTTTTTCACGCCTCTTTTGAAGGAACCCATGTTGTAGGATGGAGGAAACACGTGCGCAGGTAGAGAATTCCAAGTGTGGCATGAACGACAGAAGAAGGAATCTTGGAATTTCTTGGTACGGTGTGAGAAGGAAGACACAGTGTACGGATGACTCCGAAGGCCCTTACGCGTGTTTCTGTTAAGAAATGGAGAGGGAGGGATAAGGTTAAAGAGCTCCTCAGAGCATTCGATTAGATTTAGTTGAGAGTACCACTTTTTGAGAATATCTTAATGTAAAATATAATAATTAAGGCAATGAGGAACTGAAATGAAAAGTGAATTTTGTTCAAATCAACACAGCATCACAGCTTAATATAGTAAATTCTAAAAAAATGTACAATAGGGCATATAAAAGGAAATTTATTAAAAGTCCGAAGATTTCAAAGAAAACTAGGTACGAGAAAATATGCGTTCAGAGCGGAATCTTATAAATCTTGTGGACTTCAATTGCACGGCAAATACTGTCTTGATGGTTCACGTTAAATGCAATTTACTGTAACACTATGCTCTTGGCTTTATTCTTAGATTAATCGTGAAATAGTACCTAAAGTGTTCGAAGGGAAAGCGGTTATGTATATTTGTAAATGTAGTGCAATTGCTGATATATAAGTAGCCGTTTTATAAAATAAAAGTCGCTTTCGTTTCCTACCGACTGTGCTATACGTGTGTCTCGAAGCAAATAAACTTCATTCGCTTTACTATCGGAAATCTCATTTCATCAGCCGCATCCGTTACACCAATTAACATTATTTTCTAAGATATTCGCCAACATATTCTTAAGCTTAAATAGTACTCACGAGGTTATTTGAAACTTATCCGACTAAATTGGTGTAACAATTTTTTTTTGGAAATCCGCCATTTAAAATTCGCATTATCATTATATTCGTATTATTATAGACTAAGAAAACGTCGAAATGGTATGAAGAAATTCGATGAGTTTATAACTATAAACATTTTATTCTAATGTCGTCATTTCATTTTAGCGATTACACTGGAAATATAAGAAACACGTGTAGTAGCATTTTATCTTTTTTTTAATCAGGTAGCAACGAGGGGATAAAACTTAATACAAGACTGTAGACGAAGTTACAACAAGGTAGTAAAACATACAATTCTTTTTCGAGGATCAACAGTTTTCTAAGACAAGCATTTGCAACGATCACGGAAGCCAAGACTTACAATAACTCAGCTTTAAGTGTATAAATATCCAAAATTATTCTCTTTATCATTCAAAAATAATTCATCCACTTAACTTTTTCTTTTATGCTAAAATTCTTTGAAGTCGTGGAAAGCTCCCAAAAAGTAATTTTATTAATTACGAGTCAGGAATTCAACAAAGTTCCGAGATCCAAGCCGGAAAGGTCCTTTTCTTTCATGGGGCGATCCATTATCTTATGAAGATTTAGAAATTCCTGCGGTGTGCGTTTCGTCGCAAGACACAGGGCTGCCATCTGCAGCGGTTTCCATTAAATCATTGAGATTAATATCATCGTCTTTTTAAACATTAAAGAAGAAACAGTTTTACAGTTCGCGAAAGTAATAAAAGATCGATTACTTTTTCTCGTGATTACAGTCAAATATATAAATGTTAGTGTCGTTAATCCATTTTCGAGTCAGAGAATAAGTTTATTGTGTAATTTTTTTTTCTTGAGGAGAATAATTCACATAAAACATTGTGTATGAAGAATAAATAGTTTTAATATAATTACTAAATCGCTGGTAAGATTTCATAAGGTAGCCCTATTTATCCGTAAACGATCAAACATGTTTGTCAAACTTGCTTGACAAACTTCACGTTTTAATTAAACAGACGTCAATCCAGATATTTTTCAAACACATCAAACACGTAGTTCGTTTGTTAAACGCGTCAAACATAGCCCCACACGAACAAACATGTTTGTCAAACACGTAAATTTTACAAACATGTTTGATCGTCTACAGGGGCCTTAACAAAAATATGGCAATGAAGCTCAGCCATAACAGTGAGGTGTCATAGGAAAAACTGTAGGCACGTATCTTATCAAAGAGTAAACAGCTTTATCTCATTATCAATCTTCATGTTTACTCCTAGAAATCCGAAATGGGAATCTCTAACGCCGTAGTTATTCGCAAAACATATTTAACAATTCTCATTGAAATTACAACAAAGAACAGAATGTAAATTGGCCGCCCAGATCTATTATCTTAGGTTGAATAAGTTTTGTGACGACAGTGGCGCAGCGGGCGGCGTAGTAAGAAAACAAAGGGCTTGCCCTACGGCCGTTTGCTCTACAGATGTATATAGCCTTCGCTTTGTCGTTTTGTTCTTGCGGCGACCGTAAGAGGGCGCTACGGACATTCTCACTTGCTCACTTCACCAAAACACTTGAAACCACCAAAACCACAACTGCTCTAGCAGGTGATGTTAACGGGTCATTAACATTGCTTTATTTGCAAAACCCTATGTTAATACAATTAATGAATCTACCAAGTATTTTAATTAAGATAAGTATTTAACGGAGTTGTGAAAGATGGCGATGCTGTTGGTTGGGTATTGAAAACGTAATTAGAAAAGCTTTGAACTTGTATACGGGTTTGAATGCAATATGAGAACAATATGATGATTATTGCAATGTTGTCAATTAAATTATTATAATATCGTATTGGTATTTGCTTTTAGAATGACGTTGCTAGATTGCAAAGTTAGGTCAATATTGTAGAGTTTTTCTCAATACGAAAAACTTGTTAATATACAGGTAAGGTAAGGTAAGGTATAAGGTACAGGTAAGGCGCCACAAAAAATATTTCATAAATTACTGGCCAGTTATGTTACCTTTTTAACTAGAACCTTAATTTAAAAATGGAACATACGGTGCCAATTAATTTCTTTCATCGATCTGTTTTTGTTTCCCGCTAATACTGATTTGTTATTAGTGATTCGATTGAGCTCAGTCTGAGGAGAAATTTAAAAGGTTACAATAAACTCTCAACTTTAATTAGTACAAGTTATTTTTTTCTTGTCAATTGTAGGCACCTTAGTTGAACATAAAAATGTCTGATTTAACACCACCAGATACTATTAGGGCAAATGAAATGCGAAGAAATGGTCATACTTACCTACGAATCTATTGCCGTCACACTTCAGCAATGAATTTGAACGATTTATCGCAGTATTCAACGGTACTCTGCGGTGCGAAAGAATAATAGGTTAACTGATAATAGCAAACAAATTTCAAGTTAAATGAGGGTTATCTGATGTTATTCCCTTAATTCAGTGAATTTGTGTGTTTTAAATGCAATGGCAAAAACCAAATTTATGCTGTGGGTTATTGCATATAACAAAACAATGATAAGCGACTACCTGAACAAATCTACCTTCGTGTACAAGATGCTGTGTTACAATAAACGCAAATGAATGTAGCAACTAAGTTGACTAATAGACAGAGTATTGTGACTGAAAATAAGAGATCTTCAGTCACAATACTCTGTCTGTGAAGCTCGCTCATGGAAGTGATTTTCTTGCGTTTTCCATCTGACAGTAGTACAACGACTATGCCATCCGCGGCTATCCGAGTCAATCCAGTACATCTTCAAAATTCTTTCCTGCTGCTGTAAACACGTCCTGTCAAGGTTTTGTCAGGAATTCTACGACTGGCACTTTTGTACCCTTTCGCTATATGGAATGCAAAGTTTCGACTTTGCATTCCATATAGCCTAGCGTGATTACAGATGCGTATATTTCACCAAAACAGGTCGATTTCTGCCGTTTTTGAATTCACCTAAACGATGACATACTTCAATATAATTTTCGCACATGCAAGACCTTCATGTGGTCATGCTGTAATGCTAATGATGTGACTCTCTTGCAAATTTTCGTCATTTTTCTTCAGGTAAGTCATGGAAAAGGAGTACCTTTCGCCGGGACTGGCTCTCCGAACGGTTATAACTGCGATTGAGTAACTCAACCTGATCCTTCAGCAGGGTGATGGCGTCAAGTATAAATGAACGAATTCGGTTGCAAGTGCCTTCACAGTTTACGGAGTAGTTGATGCATTGGCTGCTTGAAGCTTCAAATTTTATTCAAATACGAGTACACTAATCCTTTCTGATAACATCGAAACAATGTCATACATTATATTTGAATTGAAATTAGGATGCCACTTCCATTTTCAATATTATGAGATTTAAATGAGAAAAAATGTTTCAGCTAATGCAAGCTAGCTGCTTACAGCATTTAATATCCAATTATGTCTTTTTGAGGAAATAATATTTAATTAAATTTTCTGAAAGAGCTGTTCAAATACTATTGTCGACATCTATTCTATCCGCAAAAAAAAAATCTATCTCAACACGGAGGTATAATTGCTGCAAATATACGATAATTATGTTTCTATCTTAATATACACATCCTTACAATTAGTAGGATTCTGAAAAAATACTATTTACGTACAGGTAAGTACGTAATAGTTTTTATTGTATAAAATGTCGATGCAAACATTTGCTACAACCCAATTTGTTTTCCAATTTCAAATTATAGATTGCTTTTCGTGTATAAAAAACATTTCGATTTATCCTCAGTCCTCACAGCCACGTTCCGGTGTTTGCGATTGGCTGTATTTCGGTACGCCAAAGTGGTACAATGAATATGTATGTACATGTATGTATGTGTGTACTTTAGTTGAAAATTAATAACATTTTTACAGATTTTTATCCAGTTTATAGTTACCAACTTATACGAGAACCTATTACTTACTGAATATTTTACGATTCAGAATTTAGCTTAGTCGGGATTTAGAATAACCTTACGATGTCTAATGTGAATTGACCTCTAAAGCAATGTGAATAGGATTCAATATTCAACAAAAAGCACACAACAAAAGCTACTGTTTGACCATACATATTTAATTATCACTCACATGTTATTAAACTCCTACATGCAGAGTTATGACGAAGGTAAAATTATACATAGATACGTTAACCACAAATCATTCGGGCTTCGCTTACAGTTCGTTGGTTTAATTAAGTTCTTCAGGTTGTCTGTGACTCTCTGAGTTGTGAACGCAATAATATTATCCATCATAAAGGCTTTCAGAACTAGATATGTAAATTATCTACAATATACGCCGGGATTGAGGGTACAGTTTTCTGCTCGAATGGAAATATTGTGAATTCAAATATGATAATAAGTTTAACATAATAGTGCCTACATGAATATTCGGCTTTGTGCGGAGTGTAATATCGTAATAACGTAGCTTAGATTATTTAAAATATAAGAACAAAGTTTACTTATAATATCCGAGGTTTTTCAGTCGCTTAACCAAACATGGCAGAGTATAACTAACTTTTATATCTTAATTAATGTTCATACCTAGTGATGGCACCTAAAGTCGACGCAACCAATTCAGCGTTTCGCCGATTATTTCATTGCTGATTTTGTGAATAACTACAATCTCATAGAATACAATATATTATTGCTTAACCCTAAACCGGTCGGGTCTCCGTATGTAGCCGGTGGACTTCCTGAGCTAGCTCGAAGGAAGTCGCGGCTCCTGAAGGGCTGCTGTCAATCCACCGACCAAAACCGGAACACTAATACATTTTCCTAATAAGTCACCGACACTCACAATTAACGAATCAATTAGCGGACATTCGCGACAATAATAATTTAACTCGAGAGAGCGCGCCGCGTGGTAACTAGTTCAATGACATTACAAATTCGACTCGACTGTCATGTCACAGCGGCCGGCCACCACAGACCAGCACATGCACAGACTACTAGCAGTGTTGCCACTCGCTCTTCCTCGAGCGTAAACATCCCCCCGCTCCGGACAGTCTCGGACTGTCCGCCAAATCAGTCTAAGGACAATGCGTCCCTGCCAACGTAGGGGTGGCAGGTTTGGATCCTTCACTAACACGAGGTCTCCAACCCTCGGTGGGTTTGTCTTATCTGACCACTTAACGCGCTGTTGCAAAATGTGTAAGTATTCAAGGTGCCAGCGGCGCCAGAAGCTCTGGGTAAGCTGCTGGAGCAACTCAAACCGCGAAAGGCGTTCTGGATTGATATCTCTGTAAGGATACTCGGGCAGAGCGTTAAGTGGTCTGCCTATCAAGAAATGACCCGGCGTGAGAGCCTGCAAATCGTTCGCGTCGGTAGACAACGGACATAACGGACGCGAGTTGAGAACCGCCTCAATTTTATAAAACACCGTCGCGAGTTCCTCGAACGTGAGAATAGTCTCCTCAATAACGCGGCGAAGGTGAGCCTTGGCGGCCTTTACAACAGATTCAAAAATTCCTCCCCAGTAAGGGCAAGACGGAGGGGAGTATCGCCATGTTACCCCCCTACGGGAGAGTGTGGATCCGATCTCTATATTATTTTTATCTAAAAATTCACAAACTTCTCTTATATGTCTATCAGTGCCCTTGAAGTTTATCCCAAAATCGGACCGAATTAGAGATGGCAGTCCCCGGCGGGAGACAAATCTGCCTAACGCGGCTAAGAAAGCGTCCATGGTGAATGCACTCACCACCTCCAAATGAACGGCTTTAATGGTCAAACAAACAAACACATACAATTCAGCCTTTTCAGTCTTAGCATTACGGAGTCGCGACGTTTTTATAGTGAATGGTCCCGCGAAATCAGTTCCAACTCCTAAGAAGGTCATACATGAATTCGTTCACACGATCAGCAGGCAAATCACCCATTTGGGTCTCGGGGCGATAGCAGGGCAGACATCGAAAAATAACAGATCGGATTATTCTTCGCGCTGACAAAATCCAAAACTCCCGTTGGAGGAGCGCGGTCAATGCATTACATCCAGCATGAGCATTCTTCACAAACGATCAATGATCAACAATCGCACCAATGGTCCGTCCTTGGGGAGCAACAGGGGATGACGTGATCTATAAGGTTAGCGTGCCTCAATCGGCCTCCTACACTCAACAATCTCTTATCATCCAGAAAGGGAGTCAAACGCACCAAGGGTCCCTTTAATTTGGACATCCCGGTACGGAAAATCTTTAGTTCCGGTTCAAACGCTCTAGACTGGGTCATACGCACCCAATGCAAAAGAGCATCTTGGCGCTCCTGCGGAGAGAGGACCGGACACAAATCTTTGTCCTGAGGCCGGCGACAATTTCGAATAAATCTTCTTATCCAAGCGGTCACTTCCAACATCCAACTTGTCCAGAGAACTGTAGCGGTCTAATAAAAATCCCCGTTCTGGAGCCGCCATAATCTCGACAGCGTGAACACGCAAGCACGGGTTTGGTGCCTTCACCACAGCTGGTGTGGAAGGCCAAGACGGCTGTAATAACCATTCGGGACGCCACCACAGAGTGTGGTCAATAAGCTGAGGGGCTTCGCTGCCACGTGATGCACAGTCAACAGGGTTTATTTCACCTGGCACGTGGCGCCAAATCAACGGGGCCTTCGAGGCCTGTATTTGGGATACCCAATTGGCCACAAATACCTCCAGGGAGTGGACGGAGTTCTTAATCCAACACAGGACAACCTGACTGTCGGACCAAGCAAAGAGCGACTCAAAGTCCACACTACGTCCCAGGGTGTCAACAACGTGGTTCATCAAACGAACCAGAAGAGTAGCTCCAGACAACTCTAACTTCGGAATCCTTAATCGACTCCGAAGTGGAGCAACCTTACTCTTAGCAATTAGCAAGTAGAGCTTAACAGCTCCTTTATCATCGACCGTCCGGATATATACGACGGCTGCGTATCCACTCTCAGACGCGTCACAAAAGCCATGAAGGCTGGCCGTAAACCGTCCCTTAGGCAGTATTTGTCTAGGGATACTAACACGCTTAATGTCGGGGAGAGACGACATGAAGGACTCCAATCTCGCAGCAAACGGTCCGAGAGGGGCTCATCCCACGACACTTCGGCTGACCAAAGTTCCTGTAGGAAGCACTTCATCTAAAACACTATGGGACTAATCCAGCCATTTGGGTCAAAGGTACGAGCTACTGTAGATAAAACCAACCGTTTCGTCCAGACCTTCGGACTTGGCAGCTCCAATCGATAGGTGAACGTGTCCTGGACAGGTCTGTATTGCACTCCCAAAACAGACAGTAAGTCTGGAGTGTTGGCATTCTCAAAGATATGAGGCCCCTGCTGGTGGTCGTCTGGCAAATCACACAAAAGCTGAGGTGAGTTGGACATCCACTTCCTCAATTCATAACCACCAGCCTCGAAAATAGCAATTAGTTCATCTCGCAAAATCAAGGCTTCCTCGACACTAGAGGAGCCCGTACAAATGTCATCCACAAATGCATCCTCCTTGAGAACCAAGAATGCGCGAGGGTATCGTAACCACTCACGTTCAGCGAGTTCCAAAAGTGAGCGAATTGCCACAAAGGGGCTCGAACGCAACCCGTATGTATGTATTGGTGTTCAGCTCGTAGACCAGCATGGGATCTCTGGGATCCTCCCTCCATAATATGAGCTGATATCGTCTATCGTCCGGGTGAATCACAGTCTGCCGAAACATCATCCGGATATCGGTCACAAAGACGACGGCATGGCGACGGAAGTTGGTCAATACATCACCCACCTCGTGGTGCAACTTCGGTCCAGCATGCAGACATTGATTCAGCGAAAGTCCGGTAGACGTGGAAGCTGACCCATCAAAAAAACGCGTATCTTTCCGGTGGAAGGTTTCAAAACCACGTGGTGAGGAAGAAAATTATGTTCCTCGTTTCGCCAGTCCAGTCGCGAGACCGATATGTGCCCCAGTTGCTCATATTCTCGCATGAAGTCGACATACTTCTGTTTGAAGTCGGAGTTCCTACTCATACAACGCTCCATGGACAGCAGCCGCTTCTCGGCCAACGGCCGGGAGCTGCCAAGTGAGGGGCGAACTGACAAAAAGGGATGTAGATAAGGCTACCAGCCCACCCTTCTGTAACTCTCTCCTCTTCCCACAAAACACGCGGCCTAGAACATCGGCACCGAGCAATAAGTGAATCGGACCGGTTCAGTGGAAGGAAGGGTCAGCCAAGGTCAGTCCTGATGTCGTATCAACGACAGCGCTCGAAACGTGCTGTTGCGGAAGCTGACCAACAACCTTCTCAAAAACAATCGCGGTAGCGCCAATTTTGGGCGCTGAAGAGAAGTGGGGGGAGAAGGAGAACAAAACCTGACCGATCGGATCTGGGATCCGCTGGTCTCCGATTCCCCGTACCGCTACAAGGTATCAAGGTATCAAAAATAAAAAGTATCGAGGCAAAATCTTTAAATCGCATTTTCGGTTCTGCTCGTGACTAGCTAAAGATATGAAGAAACACATATTTGACTTTCAGATCTGTAAGATCTCTCAGTTACCTATGACATTACATTAAAAATAACCAATATTTTCGATATAGCGCCTTAAGTCCACCTTGAACACAAATGTACGTATATAAAATAAAAAATAAATAAACCCTCGCACAGTGTATATAAAATCAATTCAAAGTTGGATGATATAATAAACTAAACACCTCAAATATTGTCCTGGCAATAAAACTAAGCAAAAAGCGATGCGACATAAAGAATTTTCTATTCAGATATTTGAAATCGTCTTCCTACTTCATAGGATTCGACTAAAGGGATCTCGAGACCCCCATCTTAACAAGTGAAGCATAGAATTTTATGCGGGAGTATTAATAATTTGAGCTGCCTCGTTAGGGAACTTGTGGATTATGGAGCGTAAATGTTCCGACAGGAACTTCATTTCACCAGAATTTAAGATATTTTTATCTTGATCAGCAAATTTTTGTTACTAATTACACATCATGCTTAATGCGGATAAATTGGAGGAGGCCTACGACCAGAAATGAGCTCACGTCTATAATGCTTATAATTATGCAATAAGTGAGTTTCTAAAAATCAATATCGAGCTTATAATTAATTCATCTCCACGACAATTTCATTGATCAACTTGATTTAAAAATGTCGTGATGAAAAAGGGAAAGATTACAATGGGAGTAAAAATGCAATTTTAAGCGCGCTATACACGCGTCCGTTGTGAGCAGAGAGAAATTTCAATAATCCCTATAGGCCGCGACGAGACGCACGTGCCCGGGATTACCCGTAATTGATGGGCCCTGATGGGGCCCGTGTCTAATCTCTGCACTTTGCTCTGTGAGCTCTGTACACGGTCGCAAAAATTTGTATATCTAAACTATTTGCTGAAACTACTGGTATTATCGGATTTATCTACTATTTACTCTTCTTAACAGCCCTATAACGCAACATTATATGCTTGTTCGAATATACAATCTTACCAATATCACCGTGATTGAATAAGATGAATTTAAAAACTATTGATTCGTATAAAAACAAATATTGAGAGAAATCTGTCATTCTTAAAATGTATGAGATTCTGAAGATATTTTTTGCAATAATATATCAAGAGTGTAATTAAGTTGGCTAAATTGCGTCGAAGAATATTTGCACATAGGGTAGCCAAATATGAACAGTTTTTTCTCCAAACATTACGTAACAAAATATTAAACGATATTTAAAGCACTATGCTTTCATCAATATAGCAAATAGTTTGAGCTCTTATTTCCATTACAAGATTAAATACCTAAGTGTCATTTCACAATATATATTTTCGCGATAATACAGATATAAAAAAAGTCTTTATATATCCATGATGTGTATATATAAAATTTTAAACTAAGCTAATTTGATTGAGTTGCGCAACTCACATTAAAATAATATATATATATATATATATATATATATTCGTAACAGGTAAGACATAATATATACCTGTATACACTTAGCCATGTCACAAGCTTGGTGAAATAATAAATTTGACCCTTGTATTGATAATTCAGACAACCTTGTAAGTGACAATGTTTACTAATTCAGAGCATTGATCAACATTTACTTATAAAATCAAATTCAGCAGTAACGGTTAAATGATCGTATTGAATGTAATATTTTTCTGTCGATGACAATATAGGTTTAGTGAATTTTCCACATTTATCTTCATAGTTTGAAACCATGGAAGCTTTCGAGAATTAAGGAATGAAATATAAAGGTAAACTTTCTAATATTTATCATATATTGTGGGTGAGCAAAAATCCTAGTTTGTGATTTAACATATTATTTTATATGATTTAACATGTTATTTCATCAATAGTTTCTGTATGACTATAAAATTAACACAATTTCAAATTAAGCTTGGTGTTATTTTGAAACCTTTTTTTAATTGCCTAATATATTTGTGCTTGTAATTAAACTATATAATATTTTGTAATATGGATGGAGAAGTAATGTGTAATTCACTAATGGGGGCTTTTTATATAATGCAGTTGCGTAAATTATAGCGTAATTAATGCCTTGATTGACGGGGAGAGAGAGATAGGTTCTATCTATTCTAGAGTAGGCGCAATGCGTTGCAAACTTACATGATAAAAATGTTGAAGTAGGAGATATAGCTGGGATTAAGTGGGAGGCTTGTGGTGATGTAACAGGGATGACTAGTGGGATGTTGTGGTGGCGGAGTTGAGAATAAATGTCTGTGATGAATTTGGTAAGGGTACAGAGACAGTGAGGCTTCAAAAAGAGGTCAGGAATGTGAAGAAGGGTTGTTGTGAAGGTAGCTTAGGACAGTCTTGGAGGTGATAGGACGTCTGTAAGGATGATAGGTCGTATGGACAACAGTCTGATGGTGCAATGTGAAAGCGGTGTAGATATGAGAGGTGGAAGCCGTGACCAGTAAGGAACTTTTCATTAATAGGTTAGTTTAATAGGTTAGTCTTATTTTAATACTGGATAGAAAATGAAACGAAAGATCTAGTTCTAACTTTCACCACGCGCACGTGGCACCATTTGCAAATGTGCGCCGATTGTTTCAACTTTCCGACTGGTATTTCTGAACAAAATAAAAAACTTCGGAATCAAATTTTAATATGTAATCTAATGCACCTGATATAACGAAATCGGCTCAAATTGCAGAAAATGGTCTCCTTGCCGCCAAAAGAGTTTGCAAAAGAGTGCTATTTAATAATTTACGAATATTTTGCACCATGGAAGATTTACTCCGCCCTTTGTACATCCTCTTATTTTATTACGAAAAAAAATAAATTAATAAATTCGAGGAAATAGTCTATCAAGCTTCGAAAGCTACAAGTTGCACTGAATTTCGGTAATTGTTCTTTAAAAAAGCAACCTATCCTTATAATTTCATAGTTGCTATTAAAAAAAGTGTAATGAAAAAGTTTGTTTTATTACCTACCTATAATTGGAATGTTTTCTCGCAAATGTGCTGGAAAACGTTGTATGACATACGTATTCCTGTAACTCCTGACTATACTCGATTGTAAAAATCAACTCAACGCACTAGTATCATAAATAACAATTACCTACTATCGTGACAAGTTCAATCAATGCTTGTGAAGTCTCTGAAGTGTAAAAATAAATAAATTTATTAGAATAATAATGTGAAAGTAATTCCTATCTAGCTTAAATAGAATGATAACTACGCAGCGGTGTGTGCAAAGTCTGATAGTAAAGAGAGGGTATGCAAATCTCTTATCCTTAATCTGTCCGACTTAACACTTCCCGCTTGGTATCCCTACTCGCGTGAGCTCCTTATCTTTGGATATTTAAATTCCAGACTGAACCTCAAAATAGTTCAAATTAAATGGAGCTTGTAAATTAAGTGTTGCTATCACGCAATCCCGGGGAAATAGCTCTAAATGGTTTTGTGCGGTGTTTTATCTAGAATGACTTAATGACACTGAACAAATTAGTCGGAAGTTTGCTAATGTTAATTACACAGAATTTTTCTCGCTTATTGATTCCAAACATTTATTTTACTTTTTTTTTATTGCAGAAAGTTGGCAAACAAGCAAACTGCCCACGTGATGGTAAGTGGTAACAGTCACCTATAATACATGTGGCTCTTGTGAGATTCGCAGCAAAACTGCAACCCCCACAAGAACCACAGTGTACGTTGCCAACTTGTGACACAAGATGTAAAGTCACAGTACCCAGTAATTTCACTGCCATATCTTACCCTACAAACCGGAACACAGCAATGCAAGCACTGCTGCTTTGCGGCAGAAATAGGTAAGACGGAGGTACCTAAGCAGACGACCCTGGTACAGAGTCTCCCTCCAGTGTCACTCAGAGAGTCTCACAGAGTCACTCCACTTATATATTAAATTTTGTGTATTAACCTAGTGCAGATAGCTATGTCACGGGATTTGGATTTTATCTTCCATTTTATTTCGGGTATGTATGAGCAGTGCTTACCCGTGGTACTACCGTTGGTTTTAGTGGTAGTTTTTGTATTCATACAACTATTTGTAAACATCGTATTTATTTAAGTGACGTACATGTTATTTGTCATTTTATTCAACGTTAGAATAAAGGGAATGCATAGTGATTACATAAAGGAGTTAATCAGCAATTCACTCTGGTCGGCGGCTGCACCATCGTGGCGGGCAGCATCTGGTTTATGTGCCTGCGCCAGAGTTCACCTTCATCAGTAGTTACTGTATAGTGGAGGCGTCCCAGACGACGGGTAACTGTACCGAATTCCCATTTGCGGCTAGGGTTTGAATAGCTTCGCACTTGGACTCTCTCTCCTTCTCTGAAATGTCTAAATATCTCTTGCACATGTCGTCTTGGCCCTTCTGAGCGCTGCCTGATGGCGTTCTTCCCAAACATGACGTGTAAGTTGGTCCTTATATCTCTTCCGAACATCAGTGAGTACGCGTCGTGTCCAGTAGCGTTGGGGGTGCGACGTAGTTGAATTTTTATTACCTGTAGCTTCTCATGTATATTCCCAGATTGTCCTTCCATACTTCTCAGCGACTTCTTGATGGTTTGCACGAAACGCTCAGCTTGACCGTTCGTGGCTGGGTGGTATGGTGCTGAAGTGCGATGGGTAATTCCGTATGCTTTTAAAAATGTTTCAAACTCAACTGATGTGAACTGGCGTCCATTGTCTGAGACTAGAATGTGCGGTAGTCCGAAATTGCATAACAGTTCCTTCAGTTTTGTGATACACCAAGTGCTTGTCATGGTTTTAGTAGGGATTACTTCAAGCCATTTTGTGAAAGCGTCTACTATTATGAGCAGCTGCTGACCATACATCGGGCCCTCAAAGTCTATGTGGATTCTTTGCCATGGTTCTATTGGTTCTTCCCAATGATGCAATGGTACTTTGTCAGGGTCGTTTTGTTGTAGACGGCACGCTCTATATGCCTTCACCTTGTTTTCAATATCTCTGTCGATATTCTTCCAGTACACATAGCTTCTCGCCAGAAGTTTCATTTTTTGTATTCCTATATGGCCTGCGTGCAGTTCATTTAATACAGCTTCTCGAAGGGAGTTAGGTATCATTATTCGGGTCCCTTTAAATATGCAGTTGTCTTCTGAGGTAAGTTCTGAACCTGCATATCAGAATACTTTAACCGAGCGGCCAGTTTTTAAGGCTTCAACGATCGGTGCTAGTTCTGGATCTATATACGTGTCTTGAGCTATTTCTGTGTCTGTTATTGTTAGAGTGTGTATTTGACTCAATTGAAATAAAGTATGTTGGTCTATGTTTGTCGATGCTCTCTCTACTGGAAATCTTGATAAGTAGTCAGCATTGCTGTTAGCAGTTGAAGTTCTATATTCAGTGCTGTAGTCGAATCCGGAAAGAAAGTGTGCATAATGGAACAGTCTCATTGTAGTCATAGTGGGCAAGGTCTTCTGTGGGTTGAAAATTACAGTAAGTGGCTTGTGGTCGGTTATCAGTATGAATTTTCTACCATAACAGTAGTGGAAGAATTTCTTGAGTCCCCAGTATATTGCTGTTGCTTCTTTGTCGATCTGACTGTACTTCTTTTCACATTCTGTAAGTGTTCTAGAAGCAAAAGCTATGGGTCTCTCTGATCCATCTTTAAGTCTGTGAGAGAGTACGGCTCCAAGTCCCACAGGGCTCGCGTCTGTTGCTAGTACTAGCGTCTTATTCGGGTCAAAATGTGCGAGCGTTTTTTCACTAGCAATTTCTTTCTTAATTTTATCGAAACTGATGTCACATTGATCATTTCAGTTGAATGTTTCACCTCTCCGTAATAATTTGTTCAAAGGATTTGTAAGTGTAGCCAAATGTGGAATGAATTTATTGTAGTAGTTCGCCATCCCAAGGAAAGTTCTAAGTTCATTTATATTTTTGGGTTTTGTAGTGTTTAGAATTGCAGTTATCTTCTCTTTATTTTTATGTAGTCCATTTTTATCGATCGTATGTCCTAGGTAATTAATGTTTCTTTGAAAAAAATGACACTTATCTTTGTTGACTCGTAGATTCGACTCTTTCAGTTTTTCTAAGACTGTCCGTAAGCGTAGTAATAATTGTCCTTCATTAGACCCTTGAATGATTATGTCATCGAAAAAAATATTTCACGCCTTCAATTCCTTGTAGTCGTCTATCCATATATTTTTGCCACAGATTCGGAGCTACCTTGACACCGAACATTAATCGGTTGACTTTGAAAGTACCTCGATGCGTGCTCAATGTTTGAAGGAGTGCACTTTTTTCATCCATTTCCATATTAAGATAAGCCTGTGTAATGTCTAGGGTGCAGTAAATTTCTCCGCTGTTCATTTCAGCAAAAATGTCTTCGATAATGGGTATGGGATACTGCTCGTCCTTGATTACCTTGTTGAGTGTTACCTTGTAGTCCGCACATAGACGAATGCTTCCATTGGGCTTTACAATAGGTACAATCGGCGTTCCCCATTCTGAATGCTCTACCTTAGAAATAACTCCTTCTGTACACAGTCTTTCAATCTCTTCATCTACTTTTTGTTTTAATGCGTATGGAACTCTTCTTGGCTTTATAAATATCGGTTGTGTACCTTCTTTCAGGATAAGTGGGCTTGAAAATTTGGGATTTTTCCCAATGAAGGTCTGAAGACTGACGATTCGTATTCTTTCAGTAGTTCATCTAATTTCGGTGATGTCTCCATTTGTACTGCATTTATGTTTGCTAATTCTAGTTTTAAGTCCTTCATCCAGCTTCTTCCGAAGATAAGGTCAACGGACTTCTCTATGATGTACATTTTTCCATGAAAGATCTGGTCTTTGTATTTCGCTGTTACGTAAACAGCCCCTATTGGTTTTATCAATTCATTCGTATACGTTCTCATTGTAACCTCAGTCTTGTATATTTTGTTTCTGATATTAAGTTTCTTGAATGTGTCTAGTGAAATGGAGGTTAATGCTGCGCTCCGTATCAAATTCCATCTGTAAAGGTTTATTTTCTATATCTATTGTAATAATGTATTTTTCTGTAGTCTCTGATTTGATTAGGTTTATTTCTGCTGAATTATCTTCATCCAATTGCGGTTCTTCCACCTGATTTGTCTTCTTGGGGCGTTGAAGGCAAACACTGGCTAGGTGGCCCCTTTTTTGACATTTTATCCTTTTGAATTTTTAAGAGGTGGTCGTTTTATCCTTTTGAATATCAGAAAATATAATAACAAGAAGAAATAGTCTCCGAGAACTTGAGATTAAAATATTAGGTCCTTACGTATGAAATAGCCGATATTTAATACTGGTAACTTAGAAGTCAAATATCTGGTGTTCTATTTGGAATTCCACATTCAAATTTATTTAAAAATAAAGATAAAAGAATGTTGTTTTAAAATTCGTGTTCCACTTGTCTTCACGTAATTTGTTGTATTGGAAAATTGCTATAACAACAACAATGGAGAATTCAAAAAATCGCGGTATTTACGAATATGAGTTCCATCTCCACCGTGGTACGGAGGGACACGCTCCATACAAGGGCGGTCATAAATAGTTAAAGTCCTGTTACTATCAATACATTGTATTATTTTAGTGACTTATAGTTGTAAAAGTGTTTTAGGAACATTAAAATGAAAGAAGTACATGTATTTACGGAATAAAAAACGTTTACTTCAGTAAAAAACAAATATAAACAATAACATACTTTTACCTAAATTTATCATGAACAAACACTTAAAAATTGGAATGTAAAACATATATTTTAAATAAAATAAGAGTCAAAACATTGATAACATTATTTAATTATAATAAAATAATAGAAATAAATAAATTAAAATTAATTAAATACAAAAAAAACAAAACAACTAACAAAATACAAATAAATTATTCTTATTCTAACAATATTAAACATGTAACAATTCTATTACACTTTGTGACAGAGTATTTTTCTTTTTAGGGGAAAGTTTCCGAAGACTTGTAATATAAGGATCTGAATGTAATAATAGTCGTTGTATTAAATCTTGATTGGTAACTTCACGAGACATTTTTCGAGTGTGACTTCGTCTATAAATTTTGATATACTTATTTGTCGCTTCAGCAGCTTCTTCGGAAAGTTCTCCTATAGATAACAATGCATAACTTATAATATCTGATCCATGTACGAGCACCTTGTGGACAGAAGCAGGAAGACTATACCACGGATATTACTCGACCAGGCTGTATGCTGTTTGTAATGCATAGTCTTTAAACTTGCATTCATTAATTTTATGTCCAGAAGATAACGTTTGTAATATTACACAACAACGATCTATGAGATCCTTATTCAAACCTGTAATTTCAGCAGATACAGCTGATTCCAAAAAAAACTTCCTGGCCGTGTTTCCGTCGTTAGACGTCCCGCTTCCACCACTACGCGGCTTGTCAACTATTAAACCTAATCGTTCCCTAAACTGGGACTGTACATATTGTTTTTTATTTGATAACAATTGTTTATCACTATCTAGCCTAACTTGCCATTTTTTTATGTCTAATCTATATGAAAGATGAATAAAATATTCGAAGAAACGTATCCAAGAATGTAGTGGTGATAATCCAAATTGGTATCTACTCTCTATTACAGGTTTTTGTAAACATTCGTCTATTTTATTCATCTCTTTAGGGGTAGCATTACATATATAACATCTACTTGTAGATGTTTCACTTAAAGCACTACAAATTTTACCATCTACCATTGAAAGCTGCAACTTATGAGAAACGACCAATTCACGATTGTCGATCTGAATAAAAGTAGGTTGCAAACTTTCAATTTTATCCTTAAAATAAGCTTCCTCTTGCAAAGACACTGCTGTGCTTTCTTTCAAAAATTGAAATCGAATAGGACGGCAGTACCTAGTGGAAGAGGGTCGAGGATTTTTCCATAAAATTTTACAATTATCTTCAGCTAATTTTACAATAATTTGAAGGGGTACATAAGATGTTACAAACAAACTACTATCTTCTAAAGTTGAATCTGAAAAAAATTGTTTGTATTCACTATGTCCAGTGCTGCCATCGAATCCCCATTTCCCAAGTAAAGAGATATTAGACAAACAATCATCAGGAATCTGATCTAAGACCTCTTTTTGAGATTCAAGGATTCGAGAAGCTGTGTGATCAAAAAGACTTTGTAATTCAACTTCAGCTGAAGACTCGGAAACAGTTATATTAGAAGGGTAACATCTCTGTTTCGCTTTAGTAATTTGTTGGTAACATGGTAATACATTAGGAGAAATCTTACTATTAACAAAGTTTTTAATTAATAAATACTGATGTTTTGTCAACTGAGCATCAGTCACAAGTGACAAGACATCATCAGTGCTAACTCTAGATATACACGAATCGAATGAACAGTCTGAAACATCAAGCAATGCACTCACAGTAGAATCATCAGACTTTGACAAATCAGCTACTCTCCGACGTTTAGTCCTTTTACTACATTGCGTAAAAGGTTTTCGAGGACGACCACGTGAATGACACGGCGACGTTTCAGACGGAGTACATTGCTTATTGTTTTTCACAAGTTGAATTTTTTCAATAACATTAAACCAATCGGAATTCTTATATAAAAGCTTGGTTTTATCCCTATTACATTTTTTCCAGAATCGAGCAATAGCTTTACATAAATTATTAACAATTTTCTCTAAATAATGAATATCAATGTTCTCAGCATCGTCGTTCAGAGTAGTCAACAAACTTTGTAGGACTTGACGACACTTTTCCGAGTCATTATCGGTATTGACAGTTAGCCATATTTCAAGAATATGCATTCTTGAAAACGAGCATATATATAAATTACCTAAAACAAAAAAAACGGTTAAAATTCAGTCACAAAACCTACACAAAGCACTAAGACTAAATAAACTAATTTCGTAGCAAATGCTACGAGATAATCTGGCAACCGTAGCACCCTTGTCATCGCCAAAAGGGCAGATAAGGGCAGCCAAGTTTTAATTTTCCTAAGATAAGAAAGTCTAAAGATTATGGTGCAATATACCTCCATAGTCGGAGCGAGTGGGAACATATTTAAAAGTTTATTCAAACTTTGAATATTAAAATATAATACTCCAAGAAAAGTCGCCTCGTAGCAATGACATACTAAAGAAAATATATACTAAGATACAATTAAAATAAAAATATTAATTATTACATACCCTGTTCTTGGATATCCATTTCAGAAAAAACTCACACAGCACTCACAGGTCCCGCAATGACAACAAATGACGTCACGCTTTTTAATGACTCACTGATAACAGTATTTACGATTGGCGATGCGCTCTCTTTGAATGCACAATAGATAATGAAGGCGCACTCTAATTACTGACCTATTTATAGTTTCAGAAGGTACCGCAACTATCCAATGTAACGACAAGGAATAAAATGTAAAACAAGAAAGCAGGTTTTTAAGATTTATGACCAATGGATGTCCCACAGTGCGTGGCACCGAAACGGTTCGAAGGACTCGACGTGTATGGGCCAGGCACCACTAACGAACGAACGGTGCGTTTTTGGTTCCAAAGTTTCAATTCTGGAAATTTTGATTTACAAAATGAGCCTCATGGATACGACACGACCGCATATGCAAGTGAATAACGAATAATTGAAGGCGATAGTGGAAGCGGATCCATCTCAAACTACGTCTGAATCAGGAGCAGCCTTCGGCGTAAGTGGCAAAACGATCATTTTCCATTTGCGTCAAAATGGAAAAGTAAAAAAGTGGAACTCGGAAAGTGGGTTCCGTACGAACTGACGGAAGCACACCAACAAACACGCGTCGCGTCGTCGCTGCGCTTCTTTGCTCATTCGTCATAATGATGAGAGAATTTTAAATCGTATTGTGACTTGTGATAAGAAATGGATCGTGTACGATTATCGGAAGCGAACATCACATTGGTTTAACCATAGATGAAAATTTAGGCGATGTAAGTTTTTAAAGTTTCACTTTAAAAATACTTTACAAAAAATAAAAACCGACTTCAAAAACGCTGAAATAATGTAAGAATAGGTACAGACAACATCACGCTTCTATATTGAAGTCGGTGCCAAATTTTAAGACTTTCTAGGAGATCGTCGTTTATTTTTTTTACTACTGATGCTAGATTAATTATATTAAAATGGTGGCTGCTAGTAAGCGATAGTTCACGTCATATAATTTTTATAAAAATATGAGGGTGTAATGTAAATATAGCTCAGTAAGTGAGGCGATGGCTCATTACATAGAATAACAGATTCAAGGGCTATAATGTCAGAGGCCCGTGGTTAGAGTTTCAATGTGTTTAAATTACGACAATTTAGTAGCTCATTTCAGAATAAACAAATTGAATGAGCTAAATTTTGAATGTAATAGAAGTTAATAGAAAATTAATGAAGGTAAAAACAGTTGACTAAACTAATTTCGGTATTTGTATTGAAGTCCAGGAAAATAATCGTGTAGAAGGAGTCTAGTTCAGTGTAGTTGAGGGCAAGTGCGAGAAAAAGAACAGGGAAGAGAAGAAGAAAGAGGAAAGATAAGTTAAAAGTGAAGTTCAAGGGTAATGGTTTGATGACGTGATAATCTACGTGACGCGACAGACCTGCGCCGCACCTGAGAACTGTCGATTGCTAGAGGCGCTACAATAGGCTAGATGACTAATTTTTTTTTGCTTTAATAGAAGCTCATTCATATAATAAACTGAAAGAAAAAATCGGTTTTCGAATAACTAAAAAAACAACCAAGATATAAGGTATTAAAGATTTTTCTCCATCTCTTGCTAGCAAAACGGCAATTTGCATGGAGTTTATATGGCCGTACTAAACAATGACGTCACGGTTGATGTCGGATCTCTCTGTCTAATCGCTTCCAAATTAACAACTTAAAAGGCTTGTATCTAATGCATTTCTAAGCCGATTTTAATTCTAATTTCACAGGATCTTTTTCTACAGTATTTTAATATTTTATGACGAGACGTGAAAATTAGAATTCAGTCATCATCTCTATTGTGTTATATAGACAAGTACATTAGTTTATGCATTTCAATGAAATATATTTCCGTATTTATATTTGATATTTAGAATATTTTTAGGGTTCCGTAGGAAAGAAGGAACCCTTATAGGATTACTTCGTTTTCTGTCTGTCTGTCTATTTCTCAAAACCCTTTTTCTCCGGAACGCGTAGAGATATCAATCTAAAATTTATATCAAATACTCTGCTCTTCGGTCTTTTACAGTCCTGAAAAGACCAAAGTATTTGCAAGTCAACCTAATCAAAAGGTATGACCTTTTATTTTGTATATTTTCGCAAATTTTGCGATTTCAAAAGGTAATCAAAGCCAACAGGGTACTTCTCGTTGCCCTTTTTTTAATTATAAAATTATAGTAAGAAGTAAGAAGATATGTAGTAAGTAGCAAGAACTTATATAATACGTCGTAAGAAAAAAATCGGAAAACCGTAAATGTACATAGTTAAGAACTGAAATACTTAGATATGTTTGTACGGAGCCCTCGATACGTGGGTCCCGCATACTCGCACTTGACCGGTTTATCATAAAGATGACGTTAGTGCTGATAATACATACGAATAGGTGTAGAACGAAATTACTCGACGCTGTATTCTATGTAGTACGTATAAATAACTAATGTTATCGAGAACCGGGAGCGTACACGCATCTGGCTGCGTTGATTAAAATTATTCCCCGAGACTGGCACACATTCATACTTAATAGCCTCGGCTGGTAGGTATGTGATTATTTCGTTCAACAAAAATAGATATGACGGGAAGGCGGACGGGAAGCGGCGGGTAGCGATCGCTCTCTGGGGCAAACAGCCGGCGATTGAATGTGAAAATTTAATTCAGGTCATTTTCATCGCCGAGCCAACGGAACCTATTATTTTTTCCCAAAAGAAAGTCATTATTTAAACAAACAATTTTTTAAAGAAACCTTTAGACGATTACCGTAACGGCTTTTGGGGAAATCCGCGACAAGTTAACTGGACATTCTTCGGCAGTCCTTTGATGTCGGGGGGAATTAGAGGCGGGGTGGGCAAAAGTTTGAAGGTGTGATTAGCTTTGTGCACATTTTTCTTGTTGTGCCGTAAAATATTCCGTTGGAGAGCACGCGTTTTATACCTGCAAATGCAGGTTTAAGCCCGACGTACAAAAGACTTTGAAAAATGCAAATTTCCACGGGGGTGGTGACGGCCGCCCGCTGCTCCCGCCACCGGCTGCCATTTAAATGCAACCTAGCTTGTCAAAGTTTGGCGTTTTGCAAATGAATGCTAGGTCTCAGCTCAGTTTGTTCTACTATTTGTAAGCCGTTTCGACACGCTTCAAGTACTTTTGTCCATTGAGATTGGGAGGGGAGTCAGATTCTATTTAACACTCTAAAATCAATTATGCATAGTAATTGTGTTGTTCTCTTTTTAGGTTGAAATATACGAATTTTAAAGGGAAACGTTTTTGTAAAATTTTTTAAGTCGTTAAATATTGAATTAAAAAAGAACAATTCAATATTTTATACACCACCTGCATCTGGGGCACATATTCTCAATTTAAAGTAAGCTATTAAAGCCAAAGAGAGCTAAAGTTGTATGTAAGTTCTCTTGGGTAATAATGTCATTAAAATTTGGAACGCCAAAATGTCAAAAAAAATCTTAAATAGTTTCGAAAAAAAACATTTTTTTTTTATTTTTTTTTATGGATGGCCCGGCAGATGACCTCCTCCCGCCTGATGTTAAGCGGTGATAGAGGCCCAAATGAGTTGACAGATAAGAGTAGGGACGACATCCACTCTCCTACCTGCCCGCCCCTTGCCGGCCCAAAAGATGCTTTTTCACGCCTCTTTTGAAGGAACCCATGTTGTAGGATGGGGAAAACACGTGCGCAGGTAGAGAATTCCAAGTGTGGGATGAACGACAGAAGAAGGAATCTTGGAATTTCTTGGTACGGTGTGAAAAGGAGGACACAGTGTACGGATGACTCCGAAGGCCCTTACGCGTGTTTCTGTTAAGGAATGGAGAGGGAGGGATAAGGTTAAAGAGCTCCTCAGAGCATTCCCCATGGAACATTCGGTAAAAGGCGCTAAGAGAGGCGATGTCACGACGAAGTTGTAGAGGCTCGAGGGTGTTAGTTGCCTCTACATCGCCAATTATGCGAATAGCGCGATGCTGCAATCTGTCCAGAGCATCGAGGAGGTACTGAGCGGAGCCGTCCCAAAGGTGCGAGCAATATTCCACGCAAGACCTAACCTGAGTTTTATACAACAAGCATAGTTGGTCCGGCGCAAAATACCTACGCACCTTGTTCAGGACACCGAGTTTCCGTGAGGCAGTAGTTATGACGGATTCGATGTAGTCTCTGGGGTTCAGATCGCAGCGAATGATCATTCCGAGCAAGGTGATGTTGCTCTGTGTGTGAAGGGTTGTGCCCTGGAGAGAAGGAAGGGGGAGGAAAGGTGACCTTTTCGCCGAGAACGCGCACACCTGTGTTTTCTTAGCATTGAACTCAACAAGATTGTTGGAGCCCCATTCGGAGACGAGGTCCAGCGTCCTGTTGAGTTGAATGATAAGATTCTGCCTTTCCATGGCTGTTCAAGGCATAACTTCCTCGATCCAAGGAGTTTTTAAATATAACGTTTTACATTATGACATTTACTACGTTCAAAAATTAACTACCGTATCTTTCATTTCGTTGAGAATTCAATAATGCTGACCATGACATAAAGCACTACTTTATCCCCTCGGCGCTTAATCTACTATTATTCAAGTGATTTACTTAGTAAAAGTATAAAGTGGCCAATAAATAATTTATCGTTATTAGTATTATTTCTATCACATTGAATGTGTACTTGCATGATTTTAAAAATATTAATGCTGAAGTAATGATTTTTTTTTTTTTAATATAATTATATCACCACAGACTCGTGGTTCGTGCCCTTTTAAGGCTGTATTTTCGTTTTGATCTTTTTCTTTTTTTTTTTTTAAACTTAATAAATCCGACTACTCTACTCTATATCTAGGGTGAGTTGCGCATCACCTAAAGTGTAACTATCCTACATGTTTATATATAATACACACACGCTTATACATCATATATATATTTATGCTCATACATACCTATTATATTCCTATTACACTGTATACTTTACATATTACAGATTTTTGTTATTATTCAAAAGGCAGCTAATACCAGTAACAAAGCTCTCTGGGACACTGTCAAAAAACTAACTTATTGTAATAAGGTCCTTAGTATTCCTTATGACCTAATATCGGAGACAAATCCTTTAGGTTCAGTTAATGATATTAACAAGTTCTTTGTTGCCATAGGCAAAGATCTTGCTGAGAACACATCCCACATTGGCCTTCATAGTAAAACGCATCCCTCTGGTACCCTATATTCATTTGTTCTGATACCTTGCGACGAATTCGAGGTTAAATCCTGTATCTTATCCCTAAAGAAGGATAGTACAAGTGGAAGAGACAATATCTCTGGAGCCCTTCTTAAGCGTTACCACCACATTTTAGTTTCCCCACTGACTTATTTATTTAACCTTGTCTTTACAACAGGAATTTTCCCAGACTTGTTCAAGCTCGCTGAGATAATCCCAGTTTATAAAAGTGGTGACAGGGGCTGTGTCAACAATTTTAGGCCTATATCTAAACTACCTACTTTATCTAAAGTACTGGAAAAACTTATCAATAAACGTTTAGTTAACTATCTTGAAACCAACAATCTTCTCTCTAGCTCACAATTTGGCTTTAGATCCAAGACCTCGACAAATGATGCAGTACACGAACTCACTGATCATATAGTTACCCAACTGAACCGGAAGAAAAAAGTGGTAGCAATTTTCTTAGACATTGCAAAAGCTTTTGACACAGTCTCTGTCCCACTACTTCTTGACAAGTTAGAGGCATTGGGAATCCGTGGTGTTCAACTCACCCTTTTCAAAAATTACTTAAGTAATAGACTCCAAAGGGTAAAAGTGGGTGAATTTACTAGTAGTGACCTGCCGATAAACTATGGCGTACCACAGGGTAGTGTATTGGGTCCTACCTTATTTCTCACATTTATCAACGAACTATGTGATCTCCAATTGTTGAATGGCAAAATTATAACGTTCGCTGATGACACTGCCCTTATTTTTCATGGCGATAGCTGGGAAGAGGCCTTTAGCTTTTCACAACGGGGATTTGACCTGGTAACCTTATGGCTCCGAAAGAATGCTCTTACTCTTAATGCCGGGAAAACTAAATTCATGCCCTTTTCTGTTAAAACTTCTCCCAGGGAAACATTTTCCTTAAAGGTGCATACATGTACTTATAATGAACTGTGTTCCTGTGATGTAATCACTATGGTTGACAATATCAAATATCTTGGTGTAGTAATTGATAACAAGCTCAGCTTCAACCTTCATCTAGATCTTCTCTGCTCCAGAATACGAAAACTGATCTTCATCTTTAAAAACCTCCGCCACGTTGCTGAGAATTCGATTTTAAAATTAGTTTACCAATCCCTCTGCCAATCAATTATAATATATTGTATCACTGTGTGGGGAGGAGCTTGTAAGACCAGTTTATTAAAAGTAGAAAGAGCACAGCGTGCTGTTTTAAAAGTTAGTTACTCTAAACCGTTTCGTTATCCAACTAAAGATCTTTATGCCCTAGCTGGAGTTTTGAGTGTACGTCGATTATTCATTCTTTATACTGTGCTTAAACAACACACCATCACTAAATATGACCCCGTCATAATTGCAGACAAAAGGCTCAAACACAGAGTCTGTACTTCAAATATCCAGTGGACTACGGCCTTTTCAAAAAGATTCTTTGGATTTTTGGGCAGTTATTTATATAACAAAATCAATAAAAATATAAACATATACCCGCTTATCAAGTATAAATGCAAGGAAAGTATTACCAAATGGCTACTAAATTTAGACTATGATGCGACTGAAGAATTGCTTGCAGTTCCCTCTTAACAGGTTTACGCACATACTCCACACAGTGGACACGTATACCGCATTCCCATACATTACACTTCACGCACATACATTTACAATAACACAAGCAAACACCACACACTCCCATCACACACGCATACTTCCAAGTTATAATAATTTTCACATTTGAGCTCACACAATGACATCTTTACTTTACTCTAATATTATGTTTACCCTTTTGATGTTTCCATCTGGTTCGGATGTGGAGAGGCTGGTAATCTGTCATACAGGTTTCCTAGTACAGATACCAGTCTCTCATATAGACTTTAAATTATATAAGAAAAAAAAATGTCATTACTTACTAAGCTATATGTAATTGTAATTGTCTGTGTCAGAGAATAAATAAAACATTATTATTATTATATACTTTACATATTACAGATTTTTGTTATTATTTATATTATGTTTTAACATACATTAATTATATATTACATTATATTTTAACATTAAAATATATTATATATGTTGTATTTTTATTATTATTAATTTTGTTTGTTTGTACAGCCGGCTCAAAAAGTAGACAAACATTTTAGTTCCATGTCACACCAACCATTAACAATGAAATATAGGTGTAACCATACTAAATAAATGAATAGTTGGTGTGACATGGCACCAAATTTGCTAAAAGATTGCTATCCACTCTCGGAGCCGGCTGTACATATTCGATATTTTTATACGTGTTCTTAACTATTAACTTAACTATGTCCATATGTTTTTTTTTATTTTTAACTTATTTCTTAGCCCAGGTTAATGCTAGAGGGACTACCGCAAGAGGGATTCGGGGTGAGGTGGTTCGTTTCCGCATCTAAGTCGCTGCGCATATCTGAGCTCTGACAGCCATTTTTTCATTGTAATCGACGACCTCATGATCCGTTGCCGTGCTAGAAAAGGCAACGAGGCGTCTAATGGCGTCATCCTCCTTCAGCTCCCGGTAGTAATAGGTGCAGGTCACCGTGTGCCTTGTTATGGCGACCACCGCATGAGGAACGCTGTCGTGAACTGGATTCTTTGGTTCCGCTCCTCTGAGCACAACCACGTGATCGTACGTTAGCCCCTGAGCTTCATGGATCGTGAGCAGCCTAGACTTAACTCCAGTGCCAAATCCATCCCTCTTGTGCACTTCTTTCTCATCTTGAGTGAAGGTCAGGAAGAGAGTATTGGGGTCGCACTTTCTTAGTCTCGCTCCCGAAGCCATTCCGCATGTTAAGGACCTCAGTAGTTGCCGAGATGTGTAAATACCCTCATAAATATCTTGGAGGGCGTACACCACATCCATCGGGCTTCGGTGTGTGTACAGAGGAGCTTTTCAGTAATGGACGTAATGGCGGCAGGACTTTCGTAACGCATTTCGAATAGGTCGTTTCTGTCGATGAAGGGGATTTGGTTACTATCAGCCATGAGAACCAGTTCCTTTGCCCCGGTCAGCCTTGATGCCATAACTATGGCTCCAAAATGGACCAGGAGAGCCTCATCTACCAAAAGGCGTTTTGAAGCTCTCGCCCCATTGATCAGGACCGAGGCAATTGTTCTTATTTTCCCCTTTGCGACCGCCCCTAGACGACTCGTCACTTCGTCCGACAGTTCCTTTGCCGTTTCGAGTGTGCTGGTGATGATCAAGTCTTCCTTAATTTGGAAGTTCTTAAGGAGCCATGTGGTCTTCCCACACCCCGGCACCCCGTCCACCCACCTGATTGCCAACTTATCCCATGGCTCTGAGATCCAGGTTCCAGTTACGTTTTTCGCCGTTTCCAGAATCCGGTTCTCCAGCATGAAGCGAGTGCACTTAGCAATCACCACTATTGGGTCATCGACTGGTGCATAGAATGTGAGGGCTCCTCTTTATTCTGTCGTTTCTTGATCCACCAGCACCATTCCCGACGTGCCACTGTACGCCGCCATCTGTCCCTCAGTTATGGGGTGATTCCCCGCCAGCACCGTCCCGGAGTTGTTGTCGTAGACCACAGCCCTCGCCCCGTCTAGAAGCTCTCGCAGCAACACTCGGGCGTTTGCTTGAAATGTTTCAATTATCCTGCTGCAGGTGGTGTGTTTTACCTGTAACGTCGCCCGTAGTGTCTCCACATACTCCAGGTAGGCGTTGACTAGGTCGTCTCCGTCTCGGTCTGATGTTAGTCTTGGCGGCGGTCTCACCCTACCCATGTCAGCTAGTGTGGACTTTGTGGTTTTATGTAGGGAGGGTGCCTTATTTTTGGGGAAGTAATGATTTGTACACTACATCTGATTCAATCTATGCAATATACGTCTCACTGTCGGACACGGGTCTCGCCTTAGATATGAAGGAATTGACATATTACACCACGCTGGACACTTGGGTCGGTGTAAAGTTTCGTTTTGAGTTTTCCATCAATCTTCGCCGAGGCAAAAACCTCGGGTCTTATGACATCTACGAGAAGAAATAGAGTGGAGACTCATGCATTCTAATCCGTTACTACGTGGATTATGACTTTATACGGTTTCATCATCATCACAGCTCATATATGCTCCCACCGAGGGGCACGAGCCTACCCTAACTAGTTAGGGCCATTAGTCAAACCACGCTGGCCCAGTGCGGAATTGCGGATTGGTTGACTTCACAATACACCTTTAAATTATTTCGCAGGTGTATGCAGGTTTCCTCACGATGCTTTCCTTCACCGTAGGAGCGTCATGTAAATGTACATATGAAATTCGGGAAACGAAAAACACATTGTTACATGTCAGGATCGATCACGCGCCCCCCGATTCTACTCGGAGCACAGTCCAGTGACGAGGTCACAGCGCCACCGACGCTCGGTGGCGCGTATACGGTTTAGTTAGATGAATTTTAAAATCTGCCAAGTTTGATCACCCTACGCCGTTACCCTTCGTTTCTTCTTCCACGTTTTCTTCTTCCATTAATCTCTATCATACGTCATCTCAGCACTGACATTCGTTGCAAGCATATCCGGCATCACACAATCCATACATACTTGAAAAATGAATAAATCAATATTTACAAGAAAAAATCTTTACAGATTTCATGAAAAATTGTTAAGAATAAAGCAAACTTACATATCAGTGCTAAAATTGTGACTTGCATTTTTTAAGGAATGCTAAATTAATTGAAAAATTAGTAAATCAAAACAAGAAAAAAATTCGAAATTTTTTATTGTATTGGTTTATTAATTTTCAATTTATTTTGCATTTTTAAAGTAAATGTATGGCCATTCATACTTCTTCGGTCTTCTTCCAACCTTATGTCTATCCACATTCATCTCCATGCATAACTCGTCTATAGTAACATGACTATTAATACGAATATAAAGCAGAATAATAATGTGCGTTATTAAAAAATATCATAAATTTTAATATGGTAATAATCTAATCTGCTCATTATTGAACGCTAAAAAGAATCTCCACATTTGGTTGTATGTAACTATGTACATTCTATCCCTCTATTGTTCCCCCTGATGTTGCTTAGAAGCAAAACATTGGTATTAGCGTTATCGACGTACATATTGTTATCGCAAATAAAACGCCCATTCAATAAACAAGAACCTGTTTTGTTATTCATATTTACCGTCATAGAACACAAGTACGTCTCTAATAATTCAGTTGATGACGGGAGCGCGGTATCTCTTCGATTAAATTAGTCGATTAAAATTTCATATTCAATCTTGGGTTGTTTACTGAAGGGAGCCATCTTGATGGTAGACCAAGCGCAAGCAACAACACATTTTGAGCTTTATACGAGACGTCTTTTGCGTGTTATTTATTGAGATTGAAATATAGATTATTATTAAAATGATCTTTGATAGAATCAATGATTTTATCATAGACTCTAAAAAAATATGCCGAGTTAGTGATTTTAGATTGTAATATTAGGTTGTTTTTAAGTGTGTTAAATTTTATTGTATCAAAAATATTATTTCTCTACATTTCAGTATAAAATATTTTTTCTTTTCAATAATTTATACCCTAGTATATAAAATAACATATTCTGACTTGCGAACTGATACATCATCACCGACTGTAAAATTGATATAAAATTTGTCCAGCAGGTTCGTTTTATAATGCTAAAATCTATTCAGAAATGGTTTTTGGACATTGAACTCCTAAGGGGATAAAAAGTGGTTATATGTTTGTATATAACTTCGTTATTTTTAATTTTTTATAAGTAAACACATGTTCCAGCTTTTTAAAAACTCCCTTAAAAAGGTGAGATAGGGGTTAAAGTTTGTTTTTTGGTCGAATATCACACTAAAACGACTGATAGTCTTTTTTAAAGTACTTATGTAATTTGATTTGTTTTATAACAATAAAATTTTGAATTTTCACGAAAAAAAAACGAAAATCGTACGGGCGAATTTGCAGATGAAGAATTAGTAAAAATAAAACATGTTTGAAGAACCTATGACAGTGGTATAGGTTAGTAATATTTCATGATGTACCTACATAGCATGATCCATTGCAATATCAAAAGTGTCGAAACTCTATCCAGTTCAGATCTCTATACCAGTAGCATATCTAATGATCTAACGAAGCTCAACCGTAGCTCTTCATTTGCTCATATTTATTGCCTGACAGCTCCCGCACCGCACCTGGATAAATAAATACCTCCTGCAAATTGTATTTCATAAACGCCACTGTTTGAGACCGTAATAAATTGGCAAAGGATCTCGAAACAATTCGCCTTAATGCTGCCTCTGAATGAAGTTTCATTGTTTGTGTAATATCCAACAAATCGACTGCCTGGTGAAATGTTACATAGAAATTAGAGGAAATCACTATACGCTATTTCGAAGCTATTATTTCTAGATATACGACGTATCAATTTTGAAACGATTCTGACATATGTGATAAAGCTTGCATACAGAAAAAATACACAACTTAAAATTAAATTGAAAAGCAAAGGAAATTCACAAATTTCATATTTGTGACTTAGAATTATCTTTAAAAATTAGTAAATGGGTTATATTGACAAATTAAACAAGAAAAAATTCATATCAGGCAGGATTCGAGCCTTTTCAATGTACCGTGTTGACATTATAATTTAGACTACCCAGGACTTATCAATGTTATTTTGTTTCTAAAATTATTTGTAATAAAATAATCATGATATAGGTACCTTTTTTTCGAGGGGAATGCGTGACCGCACCGTAGTCGCCGTGGAATCTCCCGGCGCAGTGCTGGGCCTACCCACTAAGCCCTCCGGTGTTCTCCCTGTCCTTATGGGCGCGCGTGGTAGAGTCCACACTGCGACTACCACTACTAACGCGCCCGGTATGATAAAGCCTATAGGTACCTACCCTAATTTAAAACAAAGTTAGTATAACTAATAAGTTGAACCCGGCCACGCATCGCATTGGCTTATTAGTTATTGAACGTTTGATCAATGTTATATTAATGTAGTTAAAATAATGTACACTAATAAAGATAAAAACGTTTTCATAGAAAACGATACACAACAATACTAGTAGGTACAATTATAACACAATACATTATGCCGAAAGCATAAAAAAACAGGGTAAATTTTGAAATAGCAACCAAATTGTGTGTGCTTGTTCAGTTGTGTGTTTGTTTGTTTATTTTGAAATCGCGAAAAAAACCAGGTGCTCCATCTAAGTTCCGTGGATGTTAAATATTTGTATGGAACAGCTGTTTTTTTCGCGATTTCAGGATTGGTTCCATAGATAAAGCTGTTCAGTTAGTTTGTCTGAACATGCACACAAATTGGCTCTGCTTCAAAAGTAACTTTGTATATAACGTGGAATAGACTGTAGGAATGAAATCGAAACACAACGCAATGTACTGAACGCATTCCAGTAGATGGCGTTGTGTTTCGAACCCAACCTACATAGATAAGCAAAAAAAAGCTTTGAGCGGAGGATTTGAGGAGCTTGGTGGCGCATTGGCGCGTGCGCTCAGTGAACGATTGCTAAGGTTAAGCAACGTTGGCTTTGGTCAGTCATATGATGGGTGATTAAAATACGAAACATCTCAGGCTCCTCCGTGCTTCGGAAGGCACGTTAAACAGTGGGTCCTGCGCCTAATCTCGCCCCGGTCGTGTCGGTTAACCGTACTATCGGACTAGGCGAATAAAGGAACAGAGAGTGCATTTGCGTTTGCGCAGTCACTTATGTCTCCTTCGCAGATGGCTAGTCTCTGTTGAGATTGGCCGCCGTGACCGAATATCGGTTAGGAGGACATTATTATTATTAGATAAGCAAGTATTGTGTCGATAAATTAACTCCATCTGTTTGAAACTTATGAAACTTACAAACAGTTACGAACAATTTAATTCGTAATGACAAATATTGCGGTCAATAATCAAGATAAAAAAACTATCATATCTTTAAAGATGGACCAAATTACATACAGTAAGCCAATTGTGTAGTAATTAAGCCAATTTTCATCAAAATTAGATAGTGGTTTCAGAGTTTATCCTGGACAAACAGCGACGTGAGATTTTTTATATAGATAATACCACTTATTTGGGACAAGTGTCAATAATTATTTCATCGATCTTAAAGTGAATATAAAATTTGGTGCAACATTATATACATTACAACCACACCAGGTCACAAAGTGGGAAATTTTCTCATTATCCGTTTTGGCATTGGTCATGAATCCTGGATACCAATCAAACAAACACGTTCAAGGTTAATCGAACAATACAAAATACAAAAATCTTTATTTTGTAACTTACAGTCTAATACAGTTTGCTGTGTCTGGTGCTTCCTTTTAAGCAAGTAATTTGCTTGTGCTAGGAAGCACCGCTCTTCCATAACAGGCTATAGCATAAAAAGACTTAAGCTTAGTAACAATTTTTTTTAAAAATATAAAACTGAAACAAAAATAAAAAGAACGTATCTATAGTCGGTGCGTGCGTGTGTGTAAGTGTGTATGAGTGAGTGTGTGTGTGTGTGTGTGTGTGAGTGAGTGAGTGTATGTCTGCGCGCCAGCTCGTCATGAACGTAATTCATGTCAGTGGCATAATGTGAGTGTGAGTCTCATGATCGTTTATTCACTGCTCAAAAATGAAATAATGTTAGCCCTACGACGCTGTCTTGGAATCGAAAGCAAAAACAGAATAGTAACATATAGTTATGACGTCTATGGAATCTATGTTATGATAGTGAAGTATGAATGATAGATTCAACTTCGTCATAACTTTTTGATAGCAACCATTTAACTAAGGTTAGTTTACACTTGTGAGATGGGAGAGGATGAATGTTAAGATATTTGTTTACTTTATTATATAAATAGGCCGATTGTCTTTCGAACTGCCTTTTCGCAAAAGTTGATTTTACCAGTGGTTGAGAAGCAACGTCACATATCCTCCTCCTATTACATTTTCTTGGGTCATAAGGCAGCGAGTTATGTTTCCTAAGCAATATGTGCAGTAAATATAATTTTCTCACAGATAAGATGCCAGTTAAATAAAGACTTTCAGTTGGGTATCTATATGGTTTAAAGAACATTACCTTCAAGAGTGATCTCTGAGCTCTTTCCAAATTTAAGAATCTTATTTTGGTTGCACCCCCCCAAACCGGTACGCAATATGTTATGACTGATTGAGCTAAGGACCTGTATATATTGCTTAAGAGGCGTTTATCAGCTACGTGCCGGAGTGATTTGAAGGTCCATATGAGTTTTCTGACTCGATTCATAATTAGCTCCAGGTGATGGTGCCAGGATAGACGCTGGTCAATCATAACACCCAGATATTTGGTGGAGTTCACTTTTTCCAGTTCAGCACAAGAGCAATCCGATAAAGAAGGGTAATTACATTTATGGAGCTTTATTTTCAAGGTTTCAGAGGGCTGAGTGTTGTTGTATTTAGAGAAACAAATGAAATTACTCTTGAGTATATTTAAAGTAAGGAGGTTAGTGTTTAACCAGGCAGCTATTTTCATCAGACCAGTTTCCGCACGAGTTTTGAGCTGTTCCCAATTGTTGCCTGAAAAAACAATTGCTGTGTCATCAGCATACGAGAATATATCACCTCCATCTATAGGCATATTACAGAGTTTATTAATATAGACCAGGAACAGGGTAGGGCCCAGTACACTGCCCTGTAGTACGCCATACGTAACAGAGGTCTCAGAGCTAATTACCGTCCCAATTTTAACACGTGTCTTCCGGTCACTCAGACAATCACTGAGGAGTTTCAGCGGTATTCCTCTTATTTCAATGTCTTCAAGGTCTTTTATCAGTATTGGCACAGAAACCGTATCAAAGGCCTTTTTCAAATCAAGGAATACCGCTAAACATTTCATTCCTGCATCAACATGGGAAACCACAAGAGAAGTCAGCGCTAGGACAGCGTCTTCGGTAGATAAATTCTGCCGAAATCCGAATTGAGATGAAGAGATTATGTTACGTTTAGAAAAGTACTTCGTTAGACGTGTATTAATTAGCTTTTCTAAGATTTTGGCGATTACTGATAGAACCGAGATCGATCTATAATTTGAAGCACTGACCCTGTCACCGCCTTTGTAAACTGGTGTGATGATTGCCTGTTTTAAGACTGATGGAAAAACACCTAGTTGAAAACAGAGATTAGCTAGATGGACAAGAATTGGTACAACCTCCCTATGAGCGCTTTTAATAAAATGAGTCGGTATATTATCGTAACCAGGTGCACTATTAGATTTCATAGATATTAGCAAGTTATAAATCTCTTCAGGGTCAGTATTAAAGAGTGCAAAAGATGACATTTGAGGGTTAGATAAAACACTTGAACCATATATTTGTTGCGCCATAGTGTTTGCGACAATGCTTTCAGCCAGCTGTTGCCCTATTGTGGCAAAGTAAGTATTAACAGAGTATGCAGATCTTTGGGGCGAAGAAATAAGATTAAGGAGCTCCAAACTTTAAACTTTAGACGGTGTACGATGAGTGATATTATTGATGGTACTCCATAGTTTTTTGGGTTTTTAACAGCTTGTTCTAATTGTTTTTTATCGTAGTTACGTTTTAGTTTTTTAAGTAGACCGTTACAAAAATTACGGTAGCGTTTGTACGTGATTTTAAGGATCTGGTTTTGCGGATTTTGTTTTAGCCTTCTTTGCATGTCATTTCTATTTTAATGCACCGAAGAATTCCCTGGGTAATCCACGGTTTAATAATTCTAGTTCTCCTAGGAACTACAGTTTGCATCGTGTTCGCTGCCAAACATTGCTGCAAGGTATTTGTTAGATGTTCAACAACAATATTTGGATCATTTAATGTTAATATATACGAAAGTTGCTTGAGATCTGATCTGAGACATTCAAGGGCTTTTTCATAGTTTGTAATTGTTTTAGTTTTTTTATTTTTACATTTTTAAAAAATCGATAATTTTAATAAGATAGTGAAATGATCAGTGATGCTAGTGTTAATAACTGCAACAGTCGCAGATCTATTACCTTCGTTAAGTTTTAGTATAGAGTGATCGAGGCAATTTTCTCCTCTCGTTGGCAAACAATGCCCAGGGAGCATTCCGTGCATTGTTGTAAGCATATTTAGGTAGTTAGTTTTGTTTGAGCGTTCATGATTTGCTTCTTCAGGTTTAAAAATCAGATTTATATTTAGGTCACCCGTAATAATTATGTTTTTACAGTTTTCTATAGTGTCTAAGTGACAGTTTAGCGAGTTAATAAAGTCGTCAGCGTTTGTTACTGATGGCGAGCGATAAATACATATAATAGTTAGATTAGCTGTACTGATTTCTAAACAAGATGCATGGGTAAGGTATATTTCAGTTACAGAAGCTGTGTATTTATTTTTGAGGAAAACGACAACTCCGTCAGCTTTGTTCAAGTGTTTGGTTGTGTTAAATGATATGTAGTCTGTAATTTGTGGAATGTTTTTGTTAGGGTTAAGTCTACATTCACTTAAAACAATAAGATCGGGAGTGATTTTAAAGTCGCTCAAGTTTACTAGGAAGTCATCTAAATTAGCGTAAACGCTGCGTATGTTTTGTGATACTATAAAGAAATCTGATTTATGTTTTGGTAACAGTGATGACAGCTCACTTGTTTGACATTCAAAGGCTAAGGCTATGTCTGTGTTGTCTATTTCGTGTATATTCGTAATATTTGTGTTATTTATGTTTTATAGTAAAGTTATCTAGGGGAATAAATAGTGTTCTTAGGTTAGTTGCTAAGTTCATTAACATTATTGTATAAGTTAGTATTTTTGTGAGTGGCGTATAGTTTGAAGTTTTAGTGCATTTGTATATTACATAATAATAGTAGAGCTTATTCGAAAGTGCCATGAGGGGTTTTAAGTGAAAGATACGGATATGAGTTATGATTTTGGTGCATAGGTGTGTATGTATGTGTTGTGTGGAATGTCTATGTGATATGAGGTTTACATTTGTTTTTATATCTAATAATAAACAATCAAAATAAATACAAGAAAAAATACATTTTGGTTGGTAAATAGAGACTAGTCATTTAAGGAGCTTTAAGTTATTTATCTGAGATTCACTTTTTACCAGGGTTATCGGTGAGTTCTCATCTTTTCGTAAGTAGACCCGTCCAAAGGCGGTCCAACAAAATCGATATGATTTTGTAAAAGTAGCTTGAATATATGTAAAAAGTGTAGTGTTCCTCTAAATTTGTCCCTGAGTGTAGAATATGTGAGTGATAATTGCAGTGGAAGATAAACACACATAAAACTGCCAGTGTTATCAGTTTCAACAAAAATAAAAGAAAAGGTCACGCTATGAAAACAAAAGCAAACACGTTTGTGCCAATATGTATATTTTTGCACGTTAATAAAGGACTTTAAAGGTTGGCACAGAGCATATTTACGGCAAAAGGAACTAGGTAATAAAGCAAGTCACAAGCATCGCCGGAGGGTGGGCGTCTATTACGCAAATAATAAAATTATATGCGGTTAACGGGCTTTTAGCGCTGTCCATATTCCATGTTTACTTTATGCCATTTCGCAAAGTACCTTTTGAGGTTGTAACACTAATTAAGTTTGTAAATCGCTGAGTAAACTGAAACATGGTGTTCAGTTTCATGCGGCCGTTGGCTACACACCAGATCGTGGCAACAAACTTTCATAACGTTAAAAGCGTTGAATTATTATTTTTTAATCACTTTTGAAATTTTGATTCTTGCGCATTGTTTTGTATACTTACAACCTTTTCCTTTTTTCGAAGGGAATGCGTGACCGCACCGTACCCACCGTTGGCTAGACGACGAGCGTGTATAGGTCCTCTCGGCAAATTGCCGGGCCTACCCACTAAACCCCCCCCCCCCCCCCGTGTTCCCTGCCTTTATGGGCGCGTAGTAGAGTCCACAACGCAATATCACTACCCTCGCACCCAGGCTTTTTTGTCCGAGAACACCAAGGCAATCCCCAGACGGAGATCCCTCTCCATAGATTCTACCTTTGTCTGATTTTAATGTTGTTTTTTTTTAATTTTATATTCTCAGTCAGTCACATAAGTAAATATAATTATGCGTGGTAGAGATAATGGGAATTACTGAACATTAAACACTAACCCATTTACTTTTTATTGTATTACAAAAATGAGAAGTAAGATAGCCACTATAGTGGCTATACCTCAGTTGTTGATACCAGATAAACCTCCTTCGCCTTCTGGTGATATTAAGGCCAAGAGCTTACCTGTTGTGCCTAAACAAGTTTATTAAGACTGGTTTAGTTTATATACATAATATATTTACACATACCCTATTGTGTATGTTTATACATAGGTCCTAAATAGTGGAACGAAAACTTAATCATGTGTTTCAGAGAGTTGTTTGACATGAGTGTTTGCTTGATCGTCGTGTTTGTAGATTCAACTAGAAACGACGGGCCTGGCGCCTTTCTCGTTCAGGGGCAAAAGTCCTGAGGGCGTACACATTTTGTTTGTTATTGTTGAGAATTGCCGGGGCGAACGAGCCGCTTCATAAATCCTTAACTTTTTGACCGAAACTTACCTGAGTATTCCGAGAAAAGTCTAATTCAAGCATTACCGTATCGCAATAAGTCACTTTCCTATTATGTTATTAGCAAAAATGTATGATTAAAGTTATTAATAAGGCATGTTTGTATTTTTGCAATGGGCTAACTTTCAGCTTAATGTAAATAAAATATAGATGATGTAGGCACTCATAGTTTTTACGCATTGATTGGTAAGCCTCGATACCCTTTAAATGATGATGTGTCTAATAATTCGTTATTTATTATCATAGAAAAGTAATCGTAAAAAAAGTATATTATGTATTATTTAAACTTTGATATTCAACTCGCTAATATTCCAAATTTAAATTCCCATAATAATGATTTTTAAAGCATTATTACTTATATAAAATTTTCTATTGAAATAAACAATTTTCAAACCTAATAATTTCGGTTTAGAATTAGAATATTTTTAAATCACATATTTTTAAATCAAAATATTCTTGAAAATCCAATTAGCTTAAAACGAATCAAATCATGATATGTCAAACTAATGTGCTATAGAAATCATTATCTCAGGAACAAATAGTAGACTCAGTAGGCATACATTAGTGTCCTCAACTGACCTATCGCCTATTGATGTGGTATAACTAGTGTCTTTTTCATCTTTCCAGAGAGCAGAAAGGTTGACTTGGATCCCGGTAAATGTAATTTGGATTATTGCCAAATATGTTAATCTACTGCTTACTTAAAAATCTTTGTTTCAGACGAACAACGTCGAATTTACGGTTCGGAAGGGGGGGAAGATCCGCCGCGGTACGTCAGTAGTCCACAACGACAAGCCTCACCATTTCCACTCGAGAGCACGAATAGAAGATACTACAGAAGGAATCGGAATTCTAAAGGTAAAAATGTTGTTTTTGTAATTTCAGGTTTAATTATTATTCAGTTATGCCGCACAATTTCCTCCTTACATAAAACAATACGCCATAAATCGAAATATTGTTAATGTTTTCATTTTTAACCGACTTCAAAAAAGGTTGAGGTTCTATGCTCGATCTTTTTTTAATGTGTGTTCATCGAGGTAGTCCTAAGGTGGTCCCATTATTGTCACCAATTTAAGATTTTAATAATGGTCTCTTAGGTAAATTGAGCGTAAATCCTCACATGTTATAGAAACTTATTATGCGTTTTTGAACTAAGTCTTTATTTTTAAACCATCTTTTTAAATTTGCGAAAACAAGAATCTTTTTAACCCGAATCAAAGCAGAATTTTAAATGTGTAATTATTCGTTTCACTATCGAATAAATAAACACATTTAAATGTATAATTAGGTCGAATTTTATTTATTGCACAAATATCATTCATTGTATTTGTTCGAAATAATTTTCTCTCGCATTTCTCCCCTTATTTACTCTTTATGAGAAGTCATTATTATTTTCATTACACTAGCGGCAATTTAGAGCCCTCGTGTGCGCATTGTGACGATACCTCACATTTCGCACCGGAAGCATTTTCAACTACAATGTTCACTCACTTCCACGCTTTCTTTGTAACGCCGAGAATTGTAGGTTGCTACAAATTTTACACGATTCCGTTGACTGCAACGAGCATTTATTTCCACTTTCGTTTACGCGACGTAAAATGTGACTTTCATAATCAAAATATTATTTTATTACACAAAGTTACTGTTTCTACTCCGCAACTAAACATATATGATAATGCTGTGAAGATAATCAATAGTGAAATAATTAGTTGTCTCCGTGTCCCATCATCCATATTCAAATTACATCCCATCATCCATACACAACAACACGATTCATTATCTGCAAATTAACACCAGGTATTGGCATCATTCAAATAATCGTTGATTTTATAGTAACCTTTACTCATAAGAGTCTTTTTTGCATGCGTTTTAAACTTATGAAATGGCAAGTTAGTAATACTTTTTGGAAGCTTATTATAAAAGGTTATACATTTCCTCATAAACGAGCTTCTAGTTTTTTGAAGCCTGTATGTTGGAACGGCAAGTTTATTTTTGTATCTTGTGTTTAGATGGTGAATTTGGAAATTGGTTTCAAGTGTATTATAATTTTTATAGACATAAATCAAATTTTCATAAATGTTCTGTCCTGCTAAAGTCAATATGTTAATTTCTCTAAATAAGTCCCTCTCTTGCTCGTAAATTATAAATAGCGCGAACGCTCTTTTTTGAAGTACAAAAATTCTTTCTATACTAGCAGCCGATCCCCACAATAGTATTCCATATGACATGACACTGTGAAAATAACTAAAGTAAATCAATCTTGCCGTTTCAACATCAGTAAGTTGTCTTATTTTTTTTACTCAATATGTTGATCCCACTACAATCTAGAATCTAGTGTAATACCCAAAAATTTCGATGAATTCAACAATTTCATTATTCATTTCCACAATGGTATCCACTTTTCTTACATTTGGCAATGAGAATTTAATACATTTAGTTTTACGTGAATTTAAAGGTAATTTATTTATAGTGAATTGGTTCACTATAAATAAAAGCAATACTTTAGAGAGAGTACTATTTACAACGTCAGCATTTCCATTTCCTCTGTCAACCTTAAATATTAAAGAAGTATCATCTGCAAATATTACTGTATCGCACAGATTCTTAGTAAAGTGTGGCAGGTCAAAATTCAAATTCAAAGGTATAGGTGCACCAGCAGACTCAGTTTTATTAATAACAACTTTCTGAACCCTATTGGAAAAATAAGACTCAATAAGTCTCATTGCTTCTTCAGAGACACCATAATGCTTGAGTTTATTTAAAAGAGTTTGGTGACCAACGCAATCAAAAGCCTTTGATAGGTCACAAAATATACCAATTACATCTTGTTTACACTCTCGAGTAGCAAAAATATGTTTCAGAAGTGCAACACCAGCATCAGTAGTGTAACAACCTTTGGTAAAACCAAATTAGTTCATATGTAAAATATTGTTACTTGAGATATGATCAGTTAACTGATTAGATATAATTTTTTCAAATATTTTACTAAGAGCTGGTAGAATCGAAATTGGTCGATAATTTGAAGGGTAATTTTTATCCCCAGACTTAAATAGAGGTATTAACTTGCTATTTTTCATGAGGTCGGGGAAGACACCTTCATCGACACATTTATTGAATATCAACGCAAGTTGCGGGGCAAGTTCTATAATTACAGATTTAATCATATGGTCGTCGGTAGTCGAAATACCCCAAAGATCTTCATATATATCTCCATCTCCTTACTAGAATATCCCTGGTACCCTCTCGATGAAGTGATCCATTTTTGCATCTAAGCTGCCGGGTTGCGGTGAAATAGGACTTGGTACCTTCTGATATTTTAAATTTACACGTCCTCGTAATTTCATTCCATTATCATTTATGTACACAAAAAGAGAACAGTCCAAGAATAACACATAAAGAAGAACGAATCCAAAGGTGCTGCTTCCAGGTGTTGGTTTTGAGGTAGGATTACAAAGGACATTTTCAGGAGATTTTTGGCGTGAAGAGGTAAAAGAAGGTCTTTTAAATAAGAGAGGACTTTAGAATTGTGGATCATATTAAAAAGCACACAAGCGCTCCTAAAATATTAAGCCTTACTAAAAGTCGAACTGGGAACTACTTAACCATTTTTCGATACTCGGAAGCGAGTACAAGGATTTTTTAAGCGCTTCAGTTTGTTAAAAAGCACTACATTGGCATCCAAATAACAGATTACGACAATGTTTATACCTATATCTGCATATCATCAGCATAGAGATGATAATATAAATTAAACAATATTTAAAATAAGGTCAACGAAGACTGTGAAAAGCAGAAAAAAGAGAATGCCACCCTATGTAACGCCCGGACCTAGTCCGGTCCAGTTCCAGATTTTTTCCCCTATCCGAACACACTGTGAGCGATTAGGACGATAGAAACTAAACATGCTAATAACCTCCTCCTCATTAGCATACAACATAAATGCAGAAATTCGACACAAGTAGAATTATTTAAAAAAAACTTTTTAAATACAATCTTTTAGTACTCGTCAATACGAATCAAACGAGCCCAAACTCGATGGAGTTCTATCGTTTTATTGTGGAGTTCCTATGGCCACCTTCCAGCTCCAGCATTAGATCAGCTCCAAGTCATCATAATATTGCATTATCACGGGATATAAATGCAAAATTTCAGCTCAATCGGAAACCGGGAAGTGGGTCAAATTTGACTTGCAAGTTTTCATTTTAGACATCGGAGCAGGTGAAAGTAAATAAAAGCTTGTAAAATGGAATACTTCTAAGAGTATGAATAAATCGACGGAATTGAATGCGTACTAAAGTCAAGTAATATTATCACCGTCAGGGACCTATTAGACATAGTCACAAACAAAACTAGTCAGATTACGTTAGGTTAGTATGTACTTTGAATATGTATCTACCTACACACTTGCGAGCTTGGACCGACTGCCAATTTACAGATATCAAGTGTTAAAGGTAGGTAAAAGAATAACTAACATTTCTTACATTTTCGGAGGTGATTTTTCGTATGTTGCTAAGAAAATATTATTGGATTATCTACACAAAATAGACGTAACTTCCCTTAAATCTAACCGCTAATTTCTTTAATCCATTTTTACTCCCAAAGGTATTTGTCATAGCAAAATGTGGAAACAGATTATTTTCAAAATAATATGCTGTAGTCTGTTCAACACTCTGGACAAAGACGACTGGAGCCAATGAATAGTTTACATACTAATTTTGATACTTCTAACTTCAAAAGTACCAAAATTTCTTTACAAACTTTCACCCTTGTTTTACCTCTTTAGAAGGGTGTTCCCATAAAACCTTTCTTAGACAACGTCACCTACTCATAATCTGGCTTTGTGTTTTTCATCTTATAAGGCTTCGAAGTTTTTGAGAATTCGTGATAATTCAGTGAATAAATCATCTTTTTTCGTTTTTATGAAGAGTCTATGTGCCGCGAGTGAAAAATACTGAATAATCTGATATTTTTCTCAGGTGAAGAAATGTTCAGTAGCGACGCAGGAGGTGGCACAATGTCGCGTCGACGGCGAGGCGATGACTTTACGCATGAAAACAACGCAAGAAATAACCGCCACTGTCTTAGCAACGGTAATCATTTTCACAATTGCATTTCCTTATTCTGTGAATCTTTAGCAAAAACACTGATATTTTGTTAAAGAACGAAATAAAAGTGTTGAATATTTAAATTTGGCGCCTTCTTTGTTTGAGTGGTCTGTGTTAAAACGTCACTTTGTGTCATTGGAGCGTCTATATGTTGAGAATACGCATATCTGTTGACTGTAATACGTTGTGGTTTAATTATTTAATTGCATTGTATATTTAGGTAGGGTAGTCTAGGGTAGGCTCGAGCCCCTCGGTGGGAACGTAAATGAGCTTTCGATGATGATGATTGCATATTTAATTGCTAAAATCAATATATCAACAAAAAGTAAGCAGAAACTCAAGAAAAAGAATTGATCTATAAATGAAATAAAAATACAGAAAAACAAAGAAATACAAATATAAGTGATATATGATGCCAGAAAGAGAGGGAAAATATCAAAAGCCGAATTACATTATTATAATAATTAAAAAAGTTTTTACCTGATGACAAATAGACGAAACCATAACATCGGTAACATACTATGTATTTTGTATAAGTAAGGTAAACTGTTTAGATATATTGTTCTTGATCATCTTAAAGTTAACTGTAATGAAAAAAATATATTTTCTGTAATATTTGGGTCTTTGGAACGTGAACATGGTAAATAAATTGATAAATCAATAAATAAATAAAGAAAAATCCATCCCATGTTTACGCCATGACCAATTTTATTAGGTGCGTTATGCTATATCACTGCTTACATTTCTGAATCTACAATGCTAGGAATAGTCTACTAGAATTGAGAAAATTATAAATTAAATACCTTATGAGTATAAAAGTATCAGATAGTTTCGTATTTTTAGATTTTGTTAAGCCAAATGATACTATACTTACGGTTATTAGCTACGTATCAACATCAAATTGAGAAATCTCTACAAATTGAAAGTTGATATTTGCAACTAAATTTCAAAAAATTGAATAATAATTATTCAACGATATTTTCACAAAATTGAATAATAATTATTCAACTAAATTTTCACAAAATTGAATAATTGAATAATAATGTGGCATAATGTGGTCCTGGCGTCAACACGATATATTGAAGCCTTAGGTGCGAATCCTCCCCGAGGCTGAAAATTCTTATTGTAATGATTTATTAATTTTTCAATTTATTTGGCATTTTTAAAGAAAATGCAAAGTCACAAATATAAAACTTGTAAGCGTTCTTTATTCTGACCCATTTTTTATTAAATGTGTAAAGATTTCTTAATTACATGTTGAACATAAGTAAAGTATAATTTGGCTTAAAAAAACATAAAAACACGAAATCAACTGATAGGTACTTATATACTCATAAGGTAATATCGTTTATAATTCGCTCAATTCTAGTATTCCTAGCGTTGTTGATCTCGTTATCCAGAAATGTAAGCAATGAATGTAGCATAGCGCACATTCAACAAATGCCGACCTAGTTATTGTAGTTAGATGCTCTATGTGGCATCCCTCGTAGCATTATTGTATAGAGTTGGGTGCATGCCTTTGATAAGCATGCTTCGAATAGTTTCGTCAACGCAGGTGGTTGAGGTTTAAATATAGAGTGTGGGGAATAGTATTTATTACGAATAGTAAGAATCTTTGTAGGGTTACGAATGACATGCCTGGTATTGAACACGAATATTTGTCGTAACCAGTATGAGGAATGCTTTAGAGGTTATGCGGAATTCTTGAATGCTATCGAACACAATGCAATCGTGGCTTAGATTATTCTTATGCTCAATTGCAACAAATAGCTACAGACTTTACTTTTAAGAGTGTACATTTTACCAATAAATACCATATTACAAATGATCAGCTGTCAGTGATTATCTTGCATGTCTTCAGATTCTTTTTAATGCTGCACAGAGAGGCCAATGGCAGGCAAAATGGTCGCATACGGTACGGTTCTTGAGACAATTTCTCCCGCGTACGCTCAGGTTGTGGATTGAGCTCACTTTTGGGGTTTTCAATAAAGACTACAGCATGAAGTTCTCAAAAAAGACGTGAAGAGGTATCTAAACTTAAGGTTGGCAACGCGCGAGTGATGCCACTGGTGTTGCAAGCGTCCATAGACGGTGGTGATCACTTACCATCAGGTGACCCACATGCTTATTTGCCACCTTTGTGGTATAAAAAATGTAATTATAAGGTCGAAGATGAAAGCAAACTTCTGGATTCTTCAACTACCAGAGATCCCCGCAGTCTAAAAAGACATAATTAAAGTACAAGTAAACAAAAAGCTGAACTTTTTGTTGCCAGACTCATTTGATATTGACGGAAAAGTTAACATTTACGTATTTCATAATAAAAATAAATAAATCAAAACAAGATGTTTTCTTCACCTTGGATAGGATTCGAGTCTGTGTTTAAGATAATATACCGTGTTGACGCAATGACCACTCAGGCCATCAAGAATTTAATTCAACCCCTTTTTTATTTAAACATTAGATTACAAATATTTTATAAAGTAGGAAGACAAAACAAAATAAACAAATTGATATTTTTGTTACTTTGTTAAGCCAAAACAGACTTTACTTACTGTTAATAACTATGTATCACCGTCCAATTTGGGAGTTTCCACAGATTTCTTGAAGATGTGATATGTGTTGACGCTAGTTTGGCTAGTGTGAAGTAAATGTTGTTATTTTTGAAGGCACAGTTAACAATGGGCAGGCGGGCGAGCGAGAATGTGAATCACCACCGGAGCCCGCTCCTCCAGAAGTGCCACCACGCGGGCCTTCCTTGCATGTCACGCTGCGGCATCGCCCCGTGCCGTGCGAGCAGGCTGCTGACCCCGACAGGCTCTACTTGTCTGAAGGTAAGTAACTGGGCTTAAGAAATGATTAAAACACTAAACTCACATTTTTCCTGCTTAAAAAATCATTTATAATTGTTTCTTCCGTTTCACCAAGCGGATACAAATTTCCTCGTGTTCCCACCAATAATGGGGACCACGAGTAACAACCCTTTTTATTTACTCTATTGCATAAAAGAATAAGCTGAAATTTTATACACGCATAAAATGTTCTTACTTAGATATATTTCTATTTTGACGAAACCATTGGTTACTTTTTCATTTTGTATGCGAAATATTCATTTAAGTAATAACGTAGGTCCACACGTACTGTTAGTGCAAATAAAGTGCAATACTGAGCTATTTATTTCTGTTGACCCAGAGGGTTTTTCCCTGTAGGTACAGGCCGAGATTGGAGGGCAGTCTCCCCATGCGGACATGGAATGTTCCCGTGATGAGTTAGCTAATTAAATTTCCGTAGCAAATGTACCGCCGACTCGCGTTAAGTAGGCACTGTCTGTGTACCTACTTTGGTCCAAGTTTAATCGAATCGTAGCACCGTAGCCCGTAGACTTAGTCCGTAGAACCCGTAGCAAGTTTGCTCCCGTTGACAAATTAGCCACTTGATCTCGATGCTCGAGGCGCGTGTACGTAAAGAACTCAGGCTTAAATTCCTTTTATGTCTTTTTGAACTTTTTTGTTGTTTACACTTCAGAAGCGGAATGTTTGCTCGCAATTTTTCCTTTAGTTGTATACAGCTATTTAAAGTGGTACTTGGAAGCTTTATTCTTAATATTAGAAATTTATTTTAGATTATATTTATCCTCTGTTCCAGGAAAAATTTAGTGATATGTCTTTTTAGAGTTTTAATAGTCTGATCCCCATTTTATTTGTGAATACTTTTTGAAAGCTAATTTTACGCCGGAGGTGTGGTAAACTGTTCAGCTTAGGATCTACCAATAAGAAGCTTTTTATTTATTAACACGTGGGCTCGACATGTGTGTATGTGTGGTGTATCTATGTCAATAATGTTTTATGTAATTAGGCTTCCTTTCGTTGTATCTTAAATCTTATTAAGGCTACTACTTCATGAATGGTATCTTCATATCAAGTCTTTTCAGCTTCATGACACTGCTTGACATCGGTAATAACGGTGATATACCTTTGACCTCTAACAATGCTTCGCTATCTCAGTCATATCTCTAGTGAAAATGCCTATGTGACCAAAATTAACACAGCTACGAATAAATTGTCCTGCGACCTCAAAAAATTCATCCACAGAATTTTGGTAAAGTACACTATTTAGTGTACATTTCAAAGAGGCTCAGAAGTTTGATATACTTGCGGGTCGAATGTGCGGTGGCGTTTCAAGAATTTAACGAAAGAAGAAAGCTGCTAAATTTAATTTGGGCGAGAGCTCGGATGAGGCGCTTTGATGTGGCGAGCCCGCAGCCCTCGGCCGCGCCCTGCTGAAACGGCGCGCACTTACAGGGAAACTCTTACCGTAATTTAATTTTTATGATAGCGCATTGTAAGTGTCTCGGGGAGAGTAGGTACTATTTGGATTTGTTCTTCCATTTAAGTGCGGCTAAGCTAAAAGTAATTGGAGCTACTTACCGATGTCAATAAAGCTCTAAATTCTGTTGTTTTGTATTTTTTCCACATAGCTGTTTGTGTTTTATATTATTCTCTAAAACTAGGGCCTAATATATGCTGTCAACTATTGGTCTCCTGTTTTTGATTAAGTTTTAGGTTAGCTATTTACAATACATGGAACATGCGTATATTGCCCTGGAGTTTCTAGTTAGTTATATTAATGAGAATAAATGAATTTGAGTATTTAAGTGTCGTTTAAAAACATTGCCTTGTTAAACAAAAAATAATATGGACTATGACGGCCCTTTTAAAATGTTGCTGGACAAGATGTTAAAAGTAAGCATTTCACTCATTATTATGGAAAAATAATTACTAAGATAACTCAAAATCATATTGGAATGTTTGAAAACTCCTCGCAATATTAGCGTATAAAAGTTACTTAATTTAGTCGAAGTAGGTTTTCACGCGAATGAATTAGGCAAATCTTGGTCCAAACAAGGAAATAGCTTGAAAAGGTCTTGAAAGTTTAATGGAATCGAACAGGGCCGGCCGACTAGTGGGAAGTTTGCGCGGTGACAAATTGGGCACTTGACCCGCGCTCGCCGTGCCTCCGAGTGCTTGTTTCTAGAGGACCGTAATAACTTTAACTTAAAGTAAACTATATTCCATTCCCTCTAATTTGTCCTCCTGGTATATTGGAGACCAGTTCTTTCCAGCTTAGATTTGATTCTGTTCATTTAAATTGATAAATTTGACTTATTACCCTTCAAGAAAATACCATATATGAAGAAAACAAAAATTAAAAACTCGAGGGGCTCGAGCTCACCTTATAAGTTGGGGTGTTTAGGCCTTAGTCAACCACGCTGGCCCAATGCGGATTGGTCGACTTCACATACACCTTTGAATTTTTTCAACAATGTGTGCAGGTTTCCTCACGATGTTTTCCTTCACCGTAGAAGCGTCAGGCAAATGTACATATGAAATTCGAAAACGAAAAACACATTGGTACATGGCGGTTTCGAGCCCCGACTTCCCGATTGGAAGGCAAATGCTGAGTCCACAGCGCCACCGATCACAGAGGGACACGCTCCATACAAGGGCGGTCATAAATAGTTAAAGTCCTGTTACTATTAATACATTTTAGTGACTTATAGTTGTAAAAGTGTTTTAGGAACATTAAAATGAAAGAAGTACATGTATTTACGGAATAAAAAACGTTTACTTCAGTAAAAAACAAATATAAACAATAACATACTTTTACCTAAATTTATCATGAACAAACACTTAAAAATTGGAATGTAAGACATATATTTTAAATAAAATAAGAATCAAAACATTGATAACATTATTTAATTATAATAAAATAATAGAAATAAATAAATTAAAATTAATTAAATACAAAAAAAAACAAAACAACTAACAAAATACAAATAAATTATTCTTATTCTAACAATATTAAACATGTAACACTTCTATTACACTTTGTGACAGAGTTTTTTTTCTTTTTAGGGGGAAGTTTCCGAAGACTTGTAATATAAGGATCTGAATGTAATAATAGTCGTTGTATTAAATCTTGATTGGTAACTTCACGTGACATTTTTCGAGTGTGACTTCGTCTATAAATTTTGATATACTTATTTGTCGCTTCAGCAGCTTCTTCGGAAAGTTCTCCTATAGATAACAATGCATAACTTATAATATCTGATCCATGTACGAGCACCTTGTGGACAGAAGCAGGAAGACTATACCACGGATATTCCTCGACCAGGCTGTATGCTGTTTGTAATGCATAGTCTTTAAACTTGCATTCATTAATTTTATGTCCAGAAGATAACGTTTGTAATATTACACAACAACGATCTATGAGATCCTTATTCAAACCTGTAATTTCAGCAGATACAGCTGATTCCAAAAAAAACTTCCTGGCCGTGTTTCCGTCGTTAGACGTCCCGCTTCCACCACTACGCGGCTTGTCAACTATTAAACCTAATCGTTCCCTAAACTGGGACTGTACATATTGTTTTTTATTTGATAACAATTGTTTATCACTATCTAGCCTAACTTGCCATTTTTTTATGTCTAATCTATATGAAAGATGAATAAAATATTCGAAGAAACGTATCCAAGAATGCAGTGGTGATAATCCAAATTGGTATCTACTCTCTATTACAGGTTTTTGTAAACATTCGTCTATTTTATTCATCTCTTTAGGGGTAGCATTACATATATAACATCTACTTGTAGATGTTTCACTTAAAGCACTACAAATTTTACCATCTACCATTGAAAGCTGCAACTTATGAGAAACGACCAATTCACGATTGTCGATCTGAATAAAAGTAGGTTGCAAACTTTCAATTTTATCCTTAAAATAAGCTTCCTCTTGCAAAGACACTGCTGTGCTTTCTTTCAAAAATTGAAATCGAATAGGACGGCAGTACCTAGTGGAAGAGGGTCGAGGATTTTTCCATAAAATTTTACAATTATCTTCAGCTAATTTTACAATAATTTGAAGGGGTACATAAGATGTTACAAACAAACTACTATCTTCTAAAGTTGAATCTGAAAAAAATTGTTTGTATTCACTATGTCCAGTGCTGCCATCGAATCCCCATTTCCCAAGTAAAGAGATATTAGACAAACAATCATCAGGAATCTGATCTAAGACCTCTTTTTGAGATTCAAGGATTCGAGAAGCTGTGTGATCAAAAAGACTTTATAATTCAACTTCAACTGAAGACTCGGAAACAGTTATATTAGAAGGGTAACATCTCTGTTTCGCTTTAGTAATTTGTTGGTAACATGGTAATACATTAGGAGAAATCTTACTATTAACAAAGTTTTTAATTAATAAATACTGATGTTTTGTCAACTGAGCATCAGTCACAAGTGACAAGACATCATCAGTGCTAACTCTAGATATACACGAATCGAATGAACAGTCTGAAACATCAAGCAATGCACTCACAGTAGAATCATCAGACTTTGACAAATCAGCTACTCTCCGACGTTTAGTCCTTTTACTACATTGCGTAAAAGGTTTTCGAGGACGACCACGTGAATGACACGGCGACGTTTCAGACGGAGTACATTGCTTATTGTTTTTCACAAGTTGAATTTTTTCAATAACATTAAACCAATCGGAATTCTTATATAAAAGCTTGGTTTTATCCCTATTACATTTTTTCCAGAATCAAGCAATAGCTTTACATAAATTATTAACAATTTTCTCTAAATAATGAATATCAATGTTCTCAGCATCGTCGTTCAGAGTAGTCAACAAACTTTGTAGGACTTGACGACACTTTTCCGAGTCATTATCGGTATTGACAGTTAGCCATATTTCAAGAATATGCATTCTTGAAAACGAGCATATATATAAATTACCTAAAACAAAAAAAACGGTTAAAATTCAGTCACAAAACCTACACAAAGCACTAAGACTAAATAAACTAATTTCGTAGCAAATGCTACGAGATAATCTGGCAACCGTAGCACCCTTGTCATCGCCAAAAGGGCAGATAAGGGCAGCCAAGTTTTAATTTTCCTAAGATAAGAAAGTCTAAAGATTATGGTGCAATATACCTCCATAGTCGGAGCGAGTGGGAACATATTTAAAAGTTTATTCAAACTTTGAATATTAAAATATAATACTCCAAGAAAAGTCGCCTCGTAGCAATGAAATACTAAAGAAAATATATACTAAGATACAATTAAAATAAAAATATTAATTATTACATACCCTGTTCTTGGATATCCATTTCAGAAAAAACTCACACAGCACTCACAGGTCCCGCAATGACAACAAATGACGTCACGCTTTTTAATGACTCACTGATAACAGTATTTACGATTGGCGATGCGCTCTCTTTGAATGCACAATAGATAATGAAGGCGCACTCTAATTACTGACCTATTTATAGTTTCAGAAGGTACCGCAACTATCCAATGTAACGACAAGGAATAAAATGTAAAACAAGAAAGCAGGTTTTTAAGATTTATGACCTATGGATGTCCCACAGTGCGATGCTCCGAAACAAATCTATGAAAAAATAACACAACACCGGGATCGAACCACTGCACTTCCACACAGATTTAAAGTCGAAGATCTAACGCATAGACCAGTCCTGGAGATATTCTCTGTTTCTCCGAAACAAACTTTTGCCAACGAACGAAAATCAAACAAAATTTCACTAGTGACTCTACTCTTTATCATTTTCGAATACCTACCTACGCAAATGAATTTCGTTTCCTTGGATAACTTTCGTGAACAAATGATGAACCAATGAAATGAGGGCATTGCAGTAAAATGGTGTGAATTGGGTTGCAGGGGTCAATAGAGTGAAACCAAAACATTATCTTTTCTTCGATATATGCAATTTTCTCGTAAATTTGTTGGCTAGAGACTAAATTATTATAGTCATTCGGAAAAATGAGCATCCGGACAACAGACTAAATAATCACAGGTAGTATTTTTAAAAAGATGTCGAAATAGGCTAAACATGGTCACAACATTTTAAACCTACCCTATCCACAGCATTTTTAGGTACTATCCGGCTAATTTGAGAAGCAGCTCTTTATGCAAGCTTAAGTAGCAAGGTGAACTTCAAGAACCAAGCTCTTAAATTTATTCAACTTCAAGATGAGCAGTCACTAGGTTGATTCGATAGGAATTGTAATAAATAAACACAATTCATTATATATTTTTGTCATAATAAATATTACTTTATGTTTGTATTGTATTCCTACATTCATTAAAATTTCCTCTTTAAAAATATGTATACTTCTATTTCGGTACACCTATCATACCTTCTCTCTCCATCTCCCTTTTTAATACGAATACTTTATGGGTAGGCACTTGACTCCATCTTGCCTGATGGTATGTAGGTGGGGACTAAGGTGGAGCGTGCCTACTCATTAAGTGCCAATTTACTCTTGTCCTGAAAAGACCCGGGTTGTAGTGAGGTGGGAACACATATCCCTATGGCATTAAGTCTGTCTTTGTACATACTGTACTGTACATGAAGAATTTATAAACAAAATTAATAAAAAAATAAAAATATTATAGGTAGTTCTTATGAATACCGGATCACCAGTTTCTGACACGAGTTTGTTTTTTATCATTGTTAAAGTTATCACCTTATTAAAGCGAGCATTCTTATTTGTTTTTTACTAGCGAATAATAACGAAACACTCTTATTTTTATAATCTGGCTAAGGTTGTAGTTTCGCACGATACCTGGCAATTAAACTGGAAAATAATAACTGGACAGCGGTTGCCTCCACGAGACGTTGCAATATTATTTAGCATCGGGACTCCTCGTCTCGAATCTCGGCCTCTTCGCTTGGAAACGGAAACCTCCCAGGGGAAACGCCGTAATTTAATTTTTACGATGCCTTATTGTTAGAGACGCAAGAGTTATTTCCCGAGGCTTGGGTGTCGTTCTTAATTGGTTTCTAGTGGCGCATTTTATTTCACGGTATTTATACTGGCATTACCTACATATCTCGATTAAAAAAACAATTATTTAATAGATTTTCGTTTGAATTAAAAGTACATTTTTATACAAATGCATATTAATAAGTGATCCGCAATCAAATATATTTCAAACGTGACTGTTCTTCTACACGCACATCCTTTTTTATAATGATTTGATAAGATGAGCTGAACCCATTCTGATCGAGTAACAAAATTTAAGTATAAATATATAGTTTAGTTTGGGTAAGATTTATTATTTAAGTTAATTTTAGTTGTATATTTTTTCTATTAGGTATGTATCGCTTTCTAAATAAATATATATTTGTAACTTTGTAATATTAAGAAATGACATTAAAAAGTTTTGATATAACTAGGAAATTAAATTTGAGTGCTGATTTTAATGGCAGAATCTGAATAATTAAATCGCTTTAGAATGAGACACGTGAGAATTAAAAATAATGCATATTAGTAATTTTGAAATAACGCGGAACTTTAAACAATACTTTAGACAGTAATGGTAGAAATATATTATTATGTCTACTATTATATTAAGCTCAGACCACTCTAGCTATAGCAGATTTTCGTCGCTTGGTGGTAAAATAATGTTATTACTTCGTTTAACATCACGATAAAATTGAAATAACTCTGAGCATTCTTTGTCGTCACTCCCACGTTTCATTTAAAGGACTTTTAACAACCACCTCCGCCATAATACGCATTTTTATGGAGAAACCATCAGCCTTGGAAAATTTTAAAAGAAATCTCGATGTGATTTTTTCCGTGGCACATCTATTAGTGTACTCCCTTTTTTATTTGTTATTCTGTGTTAGTGCCATTGAATAAACCATTTTCTTTCTTTCTTTCATTTTGTGATTATAATCGCAAGTTATATAGTAGCGATTTATATTTGTGCTGAGTTATGTGTGTTATTATGAGTGAACAATAAATCACCGTAACTATTTTAACAACATTGCAACACTGTGACTGAGTCTTGATTAGAGAATTTGTTATAGACAAAACTGTACGTTTCATAAGCTACTCGAGCACCCTCAAAATCAATGAATTGACGTGGTGATAAGCAATTCGAACTCTATTTACTTGTTAGAATAGTTAAATGATATCGTAAGAGAATCGTTTGCCTGAAGCAATAAGAATGATTTTTCAACAAAATCGGCATACGACCGATGCACGTGGAGTTTTAAACATCCAGCAAGGTCCCGGAAGCGCTGGAGTACTCTTATAACACTCATACAAGCTCATACAGATCCGTTTCGATTTCTTTTGTATCTGGGATTCTGCTACATAGATTTATTGGCTTCACAATACATTTCGATTGTGCTTGTCGATGATTTAATTCAAGTGCGGGAGGGTGAGATTTGCTGTTGACTTGTGACAATGCGTATTATTCACTGAAATATTACTTGATTCTATTTTACATGCATGCACGATTAAATTGGAAGCCAAATTTACAAGACTTTTCATTGGTCAATTTTAATTATTTCTATGCGAAGTTAGAACAGGGGCTCATAAACATCAGCTAATTCCATAAATAAAAGTTAGGTACAAGTACTTAGTGCAATGAAATAATACTCACAATAACGCCTTAAATTAAGCTAGAGCCATGTAAGGGTATTTCCTGAACATTTTGAAAGACATATCATTCATATTTGTGGATGTTTATATATTATGTTTAGCTGCTTATTTACTTGCTACTGAAGAAGCAGTAGCAAAGAAAATATACATTTAGGTAATGGTGGTTCAACATTGCAATTTAATAATGACTTTGAATACACAACTAGAAGCAGCTACGTGAGCGATATCAGCGATATTAAAACGGACAAACGTGGCAGGTATACGGATGTGGGGGGCGTTTCCCATCTAACCGTCTTATCTCATACCCCAATTACCACGTTGGCCTGTCGCGAACTGTTACTATCTAAGATCTCACTACACACATGCCCACGCACTCTGTGGAAGGAACTGCTGAGATACTATAGATATTTCGGATAAGGTTAGTATAATCTTCAGTTATAGTCTGATTATGCTGTCTTTTTTAGCACGAGCGTTGTTTCATTTAAATGTGTAGTACGTTTAAATGAAACAATACTTTTTGGAATTTACTCGCGTACCTATATTTGGTTTTAAAAATTTTAATTAATTAGCCCGACGTTTCCAATTCGTTTCTGCATTCGTGATCACGGGACTAAAACTAGTAGGCGTCATAGAGTAACATCAGATTTATTATTTTACTACCGTCATCTCATAAATATTTACGTGGTCCGTTTCACGCAAGGAATTTGTGTCACGCATTTGTGGTCACGAGATAGATACACCATAGATAGCTTACGGTACATAGGGTGTATCTATCTCGTGACCACAAATGCCGAAAAGCATTCGAAACGTCGGGCTAAATAATTAAAACCGAATATACGCGAGTTGGAATGGAGGTGCTGGAGCAAAGAGAGACTTTGGTTTTCTTTGCGTGCTCTATCGGCTCTTTAACGGAGAGTGCTCTGAAGAACTGTATGAAATGGTGTCTTCGTCACTTTTTACCATCGCACCACCCGCCACCGCAATAGAATTCATCCGTACCACCAGGATCGATCTGATCTAGCACAGTTCGGTTTCAGCGTTCATTTCTTTTAAATACGTGCAGACTCTGGATCGATTTGTACTTGCCACTAGCGCACGGGTTATCTTTTTTTTAGTAGAATATTTAAAGGTTTTATTAATTTTGTAAAATTTACGATTTTAAGTGCCCGCAAGGGCCTATGAAATAAAGTACTTTTGAATTAGAATTTGAACTCCAAGCTGAGGTGTTTCCTGAGCGATATGATATGTCCAACTTCAAACGAGGTTTTAAAAGAGCACTTCTCTCCAGGTAGGCCGTAACTGAGGTATGCCCCTGGCATTGCAGATGTCCATGAGCGGTGGTTACCACCAGATGTGACCGTTTAAAGAACCAGTCGTTTTGCTACAAAGTCTTTCGGAGACCTAGGCTTTCTGCGTAGATGGTCCGTCTGAGATCTGGACCTTATGATGATGCGGTCGTTTTCACAATGTAGTCGTCATGATACCAACCCCTTACCATCAGGTGGCCACTTGCTCGTCTGCCCCCTTTAGCAATAAAAAAGTTGACCCGAGAAGTGTTTGTACCATTTAAATGAATGAATGAAAATAATCTTCATTCAAATATTGCCTAATAGAGGACTCTTTTGAATCGTCCAAATTTTTTACCCACCCAAATTTTTTGTTCAGGGCATCTTTTATCTGATAAGAAGAAAGGGCGTAAGAAAATGAAGAGAGAAGGTTAATGGATAATATATTATTATGAACAAAATATAATCTACATGCAAGGTGGAGACTTACAGCAGAGTACGCCATAGCAACAATTCGTGAAACTCGAAGTCAGATAATTTAATCTGACTTACCGCACAAATTAACAGTGATGAAGTTTTATTCATGATACGGTAAGTGGAGCGAGCGGGTACGCGATACGTAGTAACACGGTTGGAACAGTTAAAAGTTTTCCCGCGTAGCACGGAGCGGATCCACGGCGAGAGCAGGATAAATGATTGATGGCGGACCTCCAAGTATAAACTCGATTATCCGTTGAGACGCGAACAACTTACAAGTTTTATGTAACGATGGATCAGGATTATTCGAAACTTTCCCCTTCGCAAAAAATCGAGTCATGACAATCATATTTGAGCTGAATATCAATGATGGGGAGATTGCTCAAAAATACAAGCTTGCCTATTATCTTGGTTGTTGTTTATAAGCAACACGTGTGTTACTTGAGGTACATTATAGTACTGCATTTTCGTTTTAGAGATTAATAAAGTGATCTCTATTCTCTTACAAAGTAAAACTACTTACTACGTTCTTCAGCACTTTTAAATGGTTGATACTGGTAGTTTCTTATAAATGTATCAAAGCTATGTCAACGTTTGTTATTTTATTTACACATTACCTACACACCTTTTTTCGGGGAAATACGTAGCCGCACCGTAACCTCCGTTGGCCAGACGGCGAGCGTGTGTGGGGCTCTCCCGGCAGAGTGCCGGGCCTACCCACTAAACCCACGGTGTTCTCTCTGCCCTTATGGGCGCGCATGGTTAAGTAAAATTACCTACACGCCTACGCTCCTCCGTGCTGTAGTGGTTGATTGAGACCACCTAAAAGTTCTGGTCTGGAGGTCCGGGGTTCGGTTCTCCATGAGGATAGAAGGTTTCTACTTGGTTTGGTTGATCGTAGGGCCTCTGAGCTGATACATATAAATTACGAGGATTTAAATATGAGAACAGCAAGACACTTTTAGAAATATTTATACATGTTTGCTTAGCTCCTTATTATTTAAGAGTTCTGCCTTAATTTTATTGTTATACTTGCCCCCCTCTTAATACAGGTTTTGAAGTTTATCTGGCAGATCGTTAATGTACTAAGGGACATTCTACATCCATATACGTTGTTAGTTTTAGACAGGAGGAACATGTCCTTGTTAATAATAGTTCCTGAGCTACTAGGTCTACTACTAGATACTCCGGGCTATTTACTTCTTTAAGAATGCAAAGCTGTATCTTATCAAATACATTAACGACCCTATAGTGCTCAAATGGGCCTTTAGGATGATAACTATGATTAAATTAACAATGTAATGTAACATTGTTGTGATGCGACAATTATAATAGGTAAGAAAGCCAGTTCCTCAGTTGATGAGAAGTCCAGGTGAATATTGTTCCATCTTCAGCCTTACGGCCATTTATTATCTGAATAAATAATCAAAAGGCAAAAGCATCCATTACTTAAGTTTAAAAAATGCTTTCGTGACCAAGTCTAGCTTTGAGTGGGTCCATTGCTGCACATGTTAATGTGAAAGTCTTCGTAATTCTTTGATGCAGTCAGTGCCAACATTGCTTATACGGGTTTGTCACGCAATCAATTGTCATGACAAAGCTATTACGATATTACCCATTCCGAGCGACCAAGAAACGGGTGAAAGAAACATATTATTTACTTACAACATGTCCGGTGTAATGTGTTATTCTGACATTAAAAAGCCTTAACATTGATTGTATTTGGTCGTGTTATTACTCGGTACATTAATCACACGTCCAAATACAATCAATAAAGCGACGAAGGTTCGAAGCGACGACAATTCTTAAATTAGTTTCAAACAGTTGTGACAACTTGATTTGACCATATGCCAAATAATAATAAAAATAATAAAATTAAATAATAATAATAATAATAATCTTTATTAATAGAGAAAACATACAAACATTGAAACATATAAGGTCTCTGATTCCTGAACTAGGTATATATATACCTGTATCTCAGGAAATCAGTGCCCACTCCCAGATAGTTTTACAAAATAACAATTTTTTGTAGTCCAAATAATTAAGTAGGTAGAAAAAGTCTGGTTTTAGTATAATTGATAAAACTATGTATGTGCGAATACCCAAACATGTCTGTAAATTAAGTAAATGCCAGGAGCAGCTCCTCTGTGTCATGGTAATCTAGGGTAGATAGCCAGCTGGTAATTTTAGATTTACATTCCCGTATAGGGAAAGAATAAAAGTTAAGTTTTTTATTTACTCGGTTATATAAAAAAATGGATAGGTGGCAGCTCTGTCGTCTAGCTAGTGCGGTACGAAATATTGGTTGATCAATAACATTTTTTATTACACGCATTCCACAAGTTACATTGGAGTTATATGGAGTATGTTGATGTTGCCGAATTATACTACGTAAAATAAATAATTGTCTAACTGTAAGGACAGAAGTTTTATTATACAAAGATACGGTGGGGAACCTAAATGGGCTGAATGTCATTGTCTTTAGTAATGATCTTTGTGCTCTTTCAATTTGGATCATATAAGATTTACACGTTCCTCCCCAAATCACGATACAGTATCCCAAGATTGATTGCACTAATGCATAGTACACTTTACGGAGAAGATCTAAGTCAGCAACCTACCGAAGTTTCTTAAATATCCATATCAGTTTCCGAGTACGAGATGTTAATAACTCAATATGCGGAAGCCATCTAAGTTTCTAATCCAAAATCACACCCAAATACTTAACAGATGGAGATCTAACAATAGAGAGGCAGCTGCAGGAGCTAGCTGTTTCCAGGTTACATACATGTGCTCTTATCTCAATCTCTGGTGTCCGTGTGTTTGAAGTTGTAAACTGCAGATATGTGGTTTTTGCTAAATTTAATGTCAAGAGATTATGTTGGAGCCAACAACTTATTTTGTGTAACCCTTCTTCAGCCCTGCGACGCGCCTCTTGCCAGGTCGTACCGTGAAATACAAGTGCTGTATCATCAGCATAGGTAAAAAAATTTCCCGAATTTAGCGTCAGTTGACATAAATCATTTATGTAAATCAGGAATAGAGTAGGGCCAAGAATACTGCCTTGTGGGACTCCGAAAGTGACTAATTCTAAGTCGCTAATGTACTTCCCCACCCTGACATGCTGAACACGATCATAAAGAAAACTCGAGTAAATAGATAGAGCGGTACCTCTTATCCCAATCCTTTCCAGCTTGTCCACAAGAACAGGAATCGAGACAGTATCAAATGCTTTAGCAAGATCAAGAAAAACACCAAGACATTTTTGCTTTGAGTCAATATTTTTAACGACAAAATTTGTTAGGTTTTCTACGGCATCTACGGTACTAATTTTGGGTCTAAATCCATATTGATTATCTGACAAAATCTTGTAATTTTCTAAGAATGCAATAAGCCTGGTATTTTGTAATTTTTCTAAAATTTTTGATAATGCTGTTAATACAGAGATCGGCCTGTAATTTGTTACACTGTCTCGACTCCCGCTCTTGTGAACTGGTGTTATTGGAGCTTTTTTAAACACTTTAGGGAAAGTACCTTGTTGAAAACAAATTTTAAAAAGAATTGTTAGAGGTGGGACAATAATATCTTTTGCAGATTGTAGTAACTTACTAGGTATTACATCATAGCCTACAGCATAATCAGTCTTCAGGTTTTTGATAATGGTCTCAACTTCAGCCTCATCAGGTGGAAGAAGTACAATAGAATTCGATAAGTAAGATATTTTAGGCATTGGGGAAGTATTACTACTATTTTCCTTGATATTATTAGCCAACTGTTTGCCAATGTTTGCAAAAAAATTGTTAACCTTGGTAACGGATTCAGAGGGATCAGCTGATAATAGAAAAAGTTCTTCAGGAGAAGATTTTCTATTAGGTGCATCAATAATTGTCTTTATGGCTGACCAAGTTTGCTTATTATTATTAGCATTTTGAATAAGAGACTTGTCATATTGAATTTTAAGTTTTTTAATGAGGGAATTATAGTAATTTCTATACCTTTTATAACAGATTTCTAATTCAATATTATTAGGATTTTCTTTGAATTTTTTGTGCAACTTATCTCGGTGGCGACTGCATCTTAGAAAACCAGGGGTGATCCAAGGTTTAATGGTTCTTTTTATTCTTGGAATTTTCACTTCCCTAGTATTACTAGTTATAGCAGAAGAAAGTTTACTAACAAAAGAAGCAGCCGCGTCATCGGCATCTGAAGTAGGTGTTAAAAAAGAAAAATCTATTTTATGAATACAGTCTAATGCAGCATTCATGTCAGTTTTGGTAAAATGAGTTTTACTTATGCTAGATTTAGGATTATTAACTGATAAATTTAACAAAATGGAAGAATGGTCGGTGATGATAGAGTCTACCACCACAATTGTCGCAGCCAAAGTAGATTTAAGTAGTATGTGATCTAAACTGTTATTTAATCTTGTTGGAAAGATGTGACGCGGGAGAAGTCCTAATTCAGCAGTTACGTTAAGATAAGGGGAGCTATTTTTATCGATATTATTGGATTTAATGTCAATATTTACGTCACCTATAAGGATCACATTATTAGATTTGAGAGGACTAATAATATTATTCAAGGAGTTAAGAAAGCTGTCTATATTGTAAAAAAAGGGGATCTATAAGTGCATATAATAACTACACCTGGGTTAATTTTTAACACAAGAAAATTAGCACCGATTGGTACAGGTTCCTCTACAGAACATACTAAATTATCTTTTACATATATGATGATGCCATCATTTTGATTAAGGGTTTTTCTAGAAGAGTAACAAATATAACCATCTATAGTCGGAGGTGGTTTATGCTCACACAACCAACATTCTGTTAAAATAATGACATCATTATCAACATCTAGCCTTGATAAATATGTAATAAAACTATCCAGGTTTTTATATACACTACGGATATTTTGTGTGATAATGTTTAATGAGTTGAAACTAAACTTACGAATTATTTCATTACATGATTCCATGTCACAGAAATGAGCTTTTGCCACTGATATGTTGTCAATATCTTCAGAGAAATTCTCTAAGACTGGATCAAGGCCTGTGCCGGTTAAAGAACCTTATTACACTGACGTGAAATATCAAAAACAAATATAGTAAGTATCCAATGTTACAAGTGTAGCATTTTATAATAATTTTGAAATTTGTTGTTTGCAAACGATGAATGAATTTACCTGAATTTACACACAAAGTTTTGTTTGATCGAAAATAAACAAATGTCAGACATCTCTTTCCTGAATTACAGAATGTAAGAAGTATAGTTGAATTTTCTAATATAATACTCTTTATTGCATAGAAAAACGGTACAAAACATTAAAACAAACAATTGTGAGCAAAGGTGGGCTTATCTCTTAGAGAGATCTATCTTGATATGAACCAAAAAATCATTACAGATAACCAGCTCCAGTTGCTGTACTTGATGTAAAGTTACAGTGTTATATATAGTGTACGTATGATTGAAGTGAGACATAAGAATTTTGTACAAAACATGCGTAGTAAAAAAAATAACAAACATAATCAACACACAATGTAACGGTAAAAAATTTGAACAAACTAGTCATTTATCTAAGCGTAATTTAGAAAGCACCTCTTCTGAGTCCACACGTATGTAACGTTCGTTTGTCTCACGCCGTAGGTATATTTTTCCAAATGAAATCCAGCAATATTTGTATGCATATTCACTCGCAAAAGTGCGAGCAAGATGATACAGGTAATGATTACGCGGTGATAAACTTTCCGATATATATATCGGTTTTTCTGGCCCCTCAAACATTAGATGTTTAGTGTTTATTTTATTAGCACTGTTATTACGATTGAATTCTCGAGTTTTTTTGATAATCTTATCCCTTCTGACTGCGCTTATGAAGTCGACAACAACAGTCCCTGGTTTGTCCGATTTGCCTTTCGTACGAAAAACATCTTTTATATCTTGGAGTTGAATCGGGGCTCCAATAACACTTCCCGTTTGTACTATTATATTACTTAAGTCATCCTTGTTTTCATTTTCTATTTTGGGTACGTTTTTCAATTCCAATCTTGTTGAATACAGCGAACGCTCTAAATTTTCGACCTTACTTTCTAGCTGTTGTATATATAATCTATCACATTTTCATATTTTTTAGAGACAAATTCAATCGAGGCCATGATATTATTATTTTGTTCAATTAATTCTGACATCTTTGATTCTAGCGACGAAAACTTAGACTTACTTTGGTGCGTTGACTTATTTAGTAAGCTGCGAATCTCCTCCATGAATTCATTCATCGAAGCCAGATCGTCCCGCTTACGTTTCCGCACGTTGATATTTTCACTGTCGCTTATACTTAAGTTGGGCGCAGACCCCGAGAGTGGAAGCGAATCAGCAGTAAGATTCTTATTCGGCATATCTACTGGGTCTATGAGTGTCGGAGTTTTCGGTGGTGTTCGTTTGAGCGGCATGCTGCAGCAGGAAATCTATCGATGTCGATGCACGTACCTTGCTCGAGTAATGCGCGATCTCCTGCCCAATTATGCACTCCTAATATTTCGTAATGATTATTTACACTTAAATTTGCTAATCTTAATTTTCCGCAAGCGAAGTTATAGTTTAGAAGACGTGCGCACTAGTCGGTGATCCAGGAGGAAGGCAAATAGTAATAATAATAAAAATATTTATTTCTCTCACAACAAGGTAACTTATACTGCAACTAATTTAGAACGTTACTCATTTATAACAATTGTATCCTATATTGTGAAATGCTGGTGCCCGTTATAGACTATACAGCCTGTGTTACAGGTTACCAAATGACATCACAACCCAATACTATAATTACAATCAGTATATAATATACCATTATACCACTCATAGGTTGCCTGTCTTCCTATTCGCATACTCCTACAGCATTTGCTACACCTTGAACTTAGTGAACGTTTCTAACATGGTGTGGATCTGAATGTTCTGGAACTAGAATTATCGATTATACGCGAAATCATACACTCTGAAACGTAGTGTCACAAATATGGTTCCGGCATAATCAACGTACGTTGATGGATGACTAAATTAAACAGTTAACAGAGTGCTGCTCCTTGTATGTGCAAGTCATTACTAGATACAATATGACTACATTCAAATCACTTTACTAACAGACAAATATTTGATGAAAAAATTTGAAACGGTTTCCTGCTTCAAGTGGATATCTTACGGCATGCAACACTGAATCAAGTTTATTTACACATTGTCTAATAGAGCTTTTTTAATGTCAATTATCATTGCACAGATTTAACATTCCATATAATTATGTGCATGATGGATAATAATAATTATGATGACAATTATGATGCTCGAAATCTTCAATTTCTCGTCGGCGTACAAGGTAAATTAAAGGCATCTTAAGCATCTAGTGTGCTGTCAGTAAAGTAGTTTTATACAAGCACATGCCGGAAATTACTGAAAATATTCAAAGCCCATTTTATTACGCGACGGTAACAGCTTAACAATTCCGTCTTTGACAGCGAAATTATGCTACGGTGGATTGACATAGAACGAAGTGGTATTTTATAAAACACTTCATATTATGCATCTGCATCACACATGAAACTAAGTAAGTTATATTAATTTAATAAAAATACGCGAAATATATTTACAAATAAAACTAATGAATAACTACTTTATTTTGACGAGTTAATCTTTGTTAAAAGTCAAGAATCTACAGTTCCATCTAAACACTTCAGGCGTTGTAAGGTGTATAATTTCTAAGGCGAAATTCTCAACTAATTAAACCTTCTTTGTAAGAGAATCCTCGTCGTTTTCAGACTTCAATATTTATTCGGCCTAGGAAGAACCGGTGAAGCGCGCCAAGGTGAAATTGTTTCGCCGTTTATTATTCCGAGTTTTAATCAAGATGGAACTTGAATAGGGCGCCTGTGGAACGTCCACGTCGTATTTTGTTCGGAATGATTCTTTCCATGTATTAAGAAATATAGCAATGTTTTGGTTTATTTCCTTAGCGTTCGGCGTTGCTTAGTAATAAGATTCATTAAGAATATTCTTGAGTTGTTGAAAGACCAAGTTACAAATTTAATTCGCTAATTATGTTGTTTGGTAAATTGTATTAAGGTTGCCATCGAACAATTAAGGAATGGGTAAATATATTTGTTTTGTAAAAATTACTAAAAACGTGACTCATGTTCCTATGAAACAAAATCTTATCCTGTCAGCTTATCAGGATCCCTTAATATTGGCGTGAAGATGTACTTTGGGATTAAGTATTATGTAGAAACCAGTAAATGTGTCGTGAAACCTTTTTCGCTTACTTCGAGTGTTAAAGTAACAACTTAAATACGTATTACATAAATCTGCCTATGCCAGTAATTTCTTATCGTGCGCCGATTCCGTTCAGCTGGAATAATCATACGTTGGCGCAGACGTTTGGTGCTTTAATACTTTTCACCGAAATGCGAATTTGTCAGGCTTTATTGTACAATTTTACTCAACCGCCCCACGAATATATCCAGATTATTATAGTAGTAAAAACGTTGGTCAGATATTATTTAAGAAAGTAACATGTAAAATAATATGTTATTGCGAGAGAAAATTTATTCGCCATAGTAATTTTACACATGACAGATAACAACTTTATTTCGTGTCCATGGATACTTAAGTATAAAACTAAGAACTATACCATCTTTAACACAGCTCGAGACGCTATCAACACCGCGGTTAACTCCGATCAATGAAATGAAACTAAACTAAAAATGAATCAATTGAGTTGAGTCATCTTTTTAGCACAACAACTATTTTGATTTCATAATAAAGTGTCAACATTCGATGTGTTAGTTTACTTCGTTTAATAACAATGTAACTATAGAAACATAGTGCTTCTTCACACACATGCCTAGAAAAATATTTCATAACTTGCAAGATTTCATTACAGGCACCGGGAAAGGTTAAAGCAAATAACTTAACAAGTAAAATTACTAAAAAAAACTTTTTAAATACAAGCTTTTAGTACTCATCAATACGAATCAAAAGAGCCCAAACTCGATGGGGTTGTGTTATTTTATTGCGGAGTTCCTATGGCCACCTTCCAGCTTCAGCATTAGATCAGCTCCATATTATCACAATATTGCATTGTCACGCGGTATACATATGCATGCAAAATTTCAGCTCAATCGGAAACCGAGAAATGGGTCAAACTTAACTTGCAAGATTTCATTAGAGACACCGGACAAGTGAAAGAAGTAAAGGCTTGTAATAACAGTAAAAAAACATTTTTTAAACAAGCTTTTATTTTTATCCTATAGGATCAAAGTACTTATCAATACGAATCAAAAAATTCCAAACTCGATGGGGTTGTGTATTTTTCTTAAGAAGTTCCCATGGCCACCTTCCAGCTCCAGCATCAGATCAGTTCAACGTCATCATAATATTGGATTGTCACGCGATATACACATGCATGCAAAATTAAAGCTTAATCGGAGACCGGGAAGTGGGTCAAATTTAACTTGCAAGATTTAATTACTGACACCGGACAGGTGAAAGTATACCGGGTGTAACGGAATACCGAAATAATATTTAAGGTTGTTGATAAAAAAAAATGTTTATGACTATTCTTTGTATTTTTATTATATGCCTACTACTTTCGATTTATTACGCTTAACTTTAAGCGTATTAAATCGAAAGTAGGCATATAATAAAAATACAAGGAATAGTCATAAAACATCTTGTAAAAAAAAGAAAAGTATTCCATCTTTAACATAGCTCGAGACGCTATTGACGCCGCCGATGAATGAAATGAAACTAAACTGAAATGAATCAATTGAGTTAAGTAGTCTTTTTAGCACAGTACTATTTTGATTTCATAAAAAAGTGTCAACATTCGATTTTTTAGTTTACTCCGTTTAATAATAATTGAAATATAGAAACATAGTGCTTCTTCGCACACATGCTTAGAAAGATGTTTCATAACACAAACATAAGAAATAAGATAAAAACATTGCCGTTCGAATGTACAAGCTCCATAAGATTAGTAGTTCGTTTTTAGGGAAGCTTTTTTTTGTAACAAGCTTCCACAAAAAGTCATCGACTTGCCATATCACGTCAAACTCTCCTTAGTAAAGGTTATATTATTAAAGAGAGTGATTATTTCATCATCACAGCTCATAAACGTCCCCACCGAGGGGCTCGAGCCTACCCTATATTAGGGTGATTAGGCCTTAGTCAACCACGCTGGCTTAGTGCGGATTGGTCGACTTCACATACACCATTGAATTTCTTCGCAGATGTATGCAGGTTGCCTCACGATGTTTTCCTTCACCGTAGGAGCGTCAGACAAATGTACATATGAAATTCGAACGAAAAACACATTGGTACATGGCGGGTCTCGAACCCCGACCTCCCGATTGGAAGGCAAGTGCCGAGTCCACAGCGCCACCGACGCAGTGATTATTTACTAGCAAGTAATCACACGATATAGAACTAGTCAGACTTTGTTTTTACCTACTATATGTTATGTGTGGTAACAACAAAATTTTTGGGATGTTTTTAAGATTTTTCTATATATTTAAAGTGTATATAAGCATACTGTGCCTACTGTAATTGAATGTTATATCTTTTAATAACTTTCATGTCTAATGATGAATCTAATATTGTTAATGATGATTTAAAAGAAGAGACAAAAAATAAGAACCTCCGAGATTCTTGCAAGTGTAGTGTCAACTTTTCCCTCCTACTTATTTGCACACATCTTGATTGTGTTTGGTATCTATGCACATACAAAGATAAGTGTGTTTCCTTCTAATTTAAGTTTTGGTTTATTCTTGACGTCAAGTGACTTTAGCACCGATAGAAGAATGATGGAAGAAGCCCATGTCGTGAATATAAAATCTAATTATATCTTTCACTAAAACTTAGAAATATTACTGAAGCATTTTGTTCATGCAGTGACAGATTTAGAATAAACGTGTCCAAGCTCATTTTCGTGCCGTTGATGTCGTAAAAGTTGACTTAAGGAGTTTTACGCAGTAACACTTCTACGAAGACAAGAACAGCAGTGGAACGTAAAGGACTAAAATGACTTAAGCAGCCTAATGAAAACGTTCATCGCGTAAATATTATACAAGTAAAAATACATTAGTTTACTGAATACCTTTGAGACGTCGAAATTTGTTGCCGTAGCGAACTCTACTTATTCGCTGAATGGGCTTAGATTAAATTTAGTACCTAGAGAGAGGCAGTGAACCTAAATTAGTTCTAGAGGATCACTCCGGAGACGCGTTAAATAAAATTCGCACGGAGCTAACCAAATGAAAACGATGTATTTTAAAACAGGAAAGTACAGTAATATTTAATTCTTTATTGTACACATAAACATGTACTAATACCAGACATAGGCGTAGGTATAACTTTTCGATGGGGGGGGGGGGGTCCAGTTTAAGACGTATTAGTGTATATTGATACAAAGCTTATATTTTGAAGAATGGGGAAAACTTCATTCTATCTAGTATACTAGAATTTTCAATGGGGGATGTCCGGACCCCAAACCCACCCTTACCTACGCCAATGGTACCAGACGAGATTATATGCTCACTTCGGCGCTGATAAAAATTAAATTGACTTGTATTTATTCTAGTCATGTCGTGCAACAAGGTACAAGGCGGCTGTGTTCTCCTCATTTATACTTAATCCTGTTTGATATATTGGCCCATTAGGAGCGCTGTCCCGTATATTCGCTGAGATTGTTAGGATACTACCAGAGAGCACCTATGTCATGGAATACACAAGTAATAATGCATTTTGCTGTTCTGAGTAATTAAATGATAAATGACTTGTTTTTTATAGAGCGACATTCGTTGCACTGAATACAAATATAGAAATTCGGTAAGTCAAAGGAATTTTGTCAACACAAAATTTGCAAAAGCTATATTTTATTAACTAAACACATGTCACATTTGTTTCCTGTTAAGATATCTTTTTCCATAAAAAACATCACGAGAAGTTATGTATATCATCTGTTTTAAGCTCACCTTTGTACATTGCTTTTATTTTAACATGATTTCCTCGTTTAGTTGTGTACATTGATATTACATTATTTATTAACCAAGGGGATAAAGCAGTGTCTTATGTCACGGGTGTAAACTTGAATCGTGAGCGTAACGAAGCACTTTATGCTAAACTCTTGAGCGTACCTAGGATAATAAATAATTAGACTAGAGTCCTGCTGAGTGCAGCGAGGGATTTAAGCTCACCCAAGACTAAAACTACTTTGTTCCCGAGGAAAATACTCTACTTGCATACCTGCGAAACAAATACGTAAGAAATGCAACATTTATTCAAAATCAAATTAATCTATACTATACTAATATTAAAAAGTGGAAAGATTTGTATTTTTGTATGTGTGTATTGCATAAGCTCCGAAACTATTGGACCGATTTGAAAAATTCTTTCCCTAATAGAATGCTACAATATCACTGAGTAACATAGGCTATAGAATATTTTCCTATGGGAAAATATGGAATTCCCACAGCGGAAAGCTATTTAATATAAAATCATAAATTTGTATATGACTTAAAAACGTCACGAAACTTTTGTATTGAAAAAACCATACAGAAAAAATGGGACTGTATATGCTTAAATTCGTTTGCTTTTTTAACTTGGAAACTTAAAACCTTCAAATGTAAATAGCATGGCGAGATTAAATTTTTGTTTGATTTTGTTACATTTTTAGTGTCGTGGATTTTGAGCATGTTGTTGATTTAGAAATAATATTTTTTTTCACTTAATAATATAAGATGGGTTTCTATTAAAATTAAAGAAACTATTAAAGAACTTTTTGTGTACTAAATACAAATTAATTATATCCCTAGGGAAAGAAGGGAATTCAATATAATATTCAATCTCTGTTTTTTACAGGCTTTATTATGACTCACTTTATGTTGCTACTCGTTGCATTTGCTTAATAGTTATAGTTCTTTGGGTCAATGTAATACTAAATTTCCTAATGTAGTCAAATTAATATTCACTGATACAGATAAAAACAGCTGTTCATACAAAACGATACACAACACATATGTTGTAAGCATATATAATGTGAAATGAAATAGACTATTAGCTTTAAGAGATCGAAATACAATGCCATCTCCTGAAAGGTTACCCAACCTAATTATCCTAAATTTTGTGTCTCACACTGCCATCTGTTTGAAACTTAAGGAACTAGCAAATAATCAAAAACAATTTATTTCGCAGTAATAGATATTGTGGTAAGTAATTGAGATTATAACTAACTTATCTTTTAAGGTGGACCAAATTACACGCAGTAAGCCATTTTTTTTCAAATCGTTTTAGAATTTATATATAAAGTCGATAAGACAGACTATAACTTAGCATTCCATGGATTCACGGTACGGATTTCGGGTTAATCGCATTTCAGAAAGGATTCATAAGCAGAGCCTGGGACTTATGACTCAACTGAAGGTTTATGATATTGCCACTTTACAATACCTCAGCATCCATCTCCACCAACATGGCTAACCATATTTAAACCGATTCCGCATGTCATGCTGTTTCATTGCACACTTTAGTAGTAAAATTGCTAGTTTTCGATAAGCAAGCAAGCTCGATCTTTTAGAAACATATACAAGACCCCCTAGACAAATGGCACAAGCTAACTTTACCGCAGTCGTTCCTCAGAAAAAATGTATGGAGATGACATTAGCTGCGGAAAAAATAGCGTGAGCTTGTCGTAAGCTAATGTCATTTCCATACATTTTTCCTGCGAAACGTCTACGAAAAAGTTAGCGTTTGGCATTTGTCTAGGTCCTAAGGACTCTCCCGACTCTTTCATCTCTTTCTATCGTAATAAATAAGAATTTTTTGCAATCTCGTTGATAATAAGTGTATTTATCAAAGTATTAAATAATTTGTTTGATTTCAATTGTGCAAAATAGTGAGTTATGGAAATAAAGGAGCAATGATTTTATTGACATGCTTTATTTAAATAAACTATTATTGCCTTATTTAAATAAGCCGGCCGGTCACTTTTATGTCCACACGGTGAAACAAAAGCAAAAAAAAACATTATTTGCTACTATTTGTTTTCTAGATGATAACAGAAATGAAAAACAGAAAAATACTGATGATTGATAACACAATTTATAGTGATAGAGATCTGAACGATCAGTTTGTCCGACATAATCAATACGGCGGTTAATGTTACCGATCAAATATATAATAACACATGTTGCTCGTTAAATGTTATACGTAACATGTTGTATGTCAAGTACACTTTAGCTATGTCTTGTGATTCTAAGCCTTCGCAAATTGAGGATTACTTTGCGGAAGTTATTTGCCAAATGGAAAGCTAACGTTGTCAAAATTAATGGCAATGTTTGTGGTGATGAAAATATTTTTCACTTCTCGGTATTGCTGGTATTGATTTTAAATATTAAGTCGTTAAATTGTTTTGAGGAGTTTTCGTTAAATTAAATTTAATAATACTTTAAAGATTTAAAGAAGAACTTTTCTACGAATAGTACAAGAAACGTCTCCCAGACCTTAATTAACGGTAAAATAAATGTCACCAATTTTTAGATTGCACTTACAAGTAATTCTATGTTTTTTATAGTTCTTTCTATTTGGAATTATATGATTGAATCTATTGCAAAGATTCGCCTAGCTTTAAGCCTGTTACTGTAAGATTGTTCTTAGTTTCTTTGTTGATATTATTGAAGTTTCTTTAGTTTAATTACCCAATTATTTGATGTAGTAATATTATGACTTTAATTTTTATTGATTTACTTTTTTTTAATGTTCCATAAGTATCACAATGAATAATTACCTAAGACTAACTCAAATGTTTCATTCAAAACAAGAACACTGGTAAAGGATTTAACCATATGCATGGTCATTAGTTTGCAGATTAGCTAGGAGTTCTGCAGGTTATCTAGATAATCTAAGAACTAAAACAAGTTTTTCCACTTTAACGAAAACGTTTAGATAATCTGCAGGCTACTTTGTTATCTGCACTCTAAATAGTTTACGCATATTAATGGTAACACATATACAAGGATAGTTTCTGCTATAATGTCATTCAATAAAAAATATGGCGTCCTTGTGGCTTATGGTGAATACATTTGGATTGTTGAATTTGAATTAAATATGTTGAATTTTTATGTAGGTTCGTTATTACAAAACAAACTGTCTACAGTTGGTAGGTATCATTGATAGCTTTTTAAAGACCCGATATTTTTACTGAACTGAAAATCAAAGTGAATCGATCACTAAATTGCACGCATTTCATTAAACGTCTCCATCTGCTCCAAAGTATTTACAGAAATAAAACTCAATATACGCTTATCACGACCCGATTTCAATTTATTTTGTTTGCGCGCTTCTTTCCTCCGCTTCACAACAAAGGCGCGGGGAGTCTTTTAAAGTCGGTTTTTAAACGTAATACATTATCAAAGTGGCGTTGCTTTAGAGCTTTTCTCGGTATCGTCGCGAGTGAGTCGCGGATAAATGATTGATGGGCTCGGTGACGTCACACGGCGCTATCACACGACTTTCACTTACATCGAAAATATTTTACTCATTTCGTGCCGTTACACGGGTGAAAAACTCTGCCGATCCCAGAAAATTACGCTTGTAAAAAGCATTGAAAGTTGTTGGCTTGTTATAGCATATCTATCTAAACTTTTACTTTTCGTTAGTACGTAACGAAATTTCTACAACGAAAATGTTGCTAGCCCCTGCTTCCGTAGGTAACGTCATAAACAAGGTTTGGTGTAAAACTTTCCTCTTTCCCCACACGAATCCGCGGTTGTTTGTGCATCATTTACTTATTTCAAAATATTCAAATTTCATTTTATATCGCACACAAAGGGCTCGAATCTTTCGCATATCACACATTGCTTCGGCTTTGAGCAAAACTTTAAAGAGCTGCAAAGGTTCATTTGAATGGAACTTGGTGTATAATTTGCATACTTATTTACATTATCTCTGCAGCACACAAGTGGGGGCCTTTCATTATCAAATTCGCAACACAAGGGAGGAGCGAGCGTGCCGCCGGAATACAAAGTTGAAGTTGAAAGTGATTATCAGTAAATTTCATGCAAAAATGCCAGCCGATTAACAAAGTAATAAAACTACGGCAGACAGAATCTTCGGAGTAGTTGTTCGAGCTTTGATTTGCATAAGTCCTGTGTTTTTTTTCTGCAGGGCTAGTTTTGAAGTAGACAAATTTTGCAATTAGCGCAGATATGAATTATGATTTTAAAGTTAATACCCATACGAAAAATATTTAAATTGGTTGAATAATACTTATTGTATTGAATAGTACTTTAAATAATAAAGGATACTTAATATTTTTTGTGTATATTGGACTAGAAAACTTAAGTATAAAAATATAAACTCGCAATGATTTAAAAGCACAACTTATTCCAACCTACATAAACATTACCTAAACACTACAAAATTCAATATTTTCTCCTGCTATTACAGTAGGTAACGTAGAAATGCAGGAAAAGTTCGTGGGCGCCCGCGGCTCTATTTGGTTAAGAGTGGAAATAAAACAAACTCCGTTGAGCAGCCACGCTCCCTTTTTTAATCAGACACTAAAGTATCAAATAGCAATTTGTAATAATGAGTTCTATTCTCGACAAACTCGCAGCAGTGGCTTGTGTACTGTACGGTCGGAATAATGAGCGCCTGAAGGTTAAGTGAGCTCTCTGATCGCAATGCAATTTTTTGTGAGTCTTATCCGAGCGTCGTCTACGTAAAGATAATTAAATTCAACCCTTCACTCGCCAAGTAGAGGAAAGTCGTAAATTAGAAAACTAAACTGTGAGGATCTCACCCCGGATTCAATTAGCTCCTAATCATATCTGGAGGGTGTGAGCGGATCGATAGTTACCCTTCCGCACGTCTTTGAATTCACAATCGTCTCTCTCCAAAAGTGATGGAATAGTTCAATTTGTCCACGGTTAAATAAGATCTGTGCTGACATTTTTTTTTCATTAAATTTCACGAGTGGCAATGTTTCCACGTGCAAAAGGGTTGATTGCTTGATAATTTTGCCTGTCCTCGCTTTTTCTGAAGTACAGGTGTGAACGTACCATATAATATAATTACTTTTACATCAAATATATTATTACGATACGATACAAAATAAATAGCGTCGATGGCGTAGTGCGTAAGACCGTTGCCTTCCAATAGGGAGGTAGCGGTTCAAACCCCACCACGTACCAACTTGTTTTCAAAATTTGAATTCATACGTACGTTTATTCGATGTTTTTACGGTGAAGGAAAACATCGTGAGGAAACCAGCACACACCTGTGAAGAAGAAACTCTTTACAGGCTGTATGTGAAGTAGACCAACCCGCACTTGGCCAGCGGTGTTTGACTATAAGGCCTATTTGTCCTAGTTTAGGGTAAGCTCGAGCCCCTCGGTGGGGACGTATATGAGCTGTTGATGATGATGAAGTTAACAAAATACAAAGTATTCGTCAGTTACTAAGATTTTTATCAGGCCCGTATAAAAATAAATGCCTGACTACGGTTTATAATCTTATATCTATATATATAAAAGGAGATGTTCCTATCTATAGACGCACGCACAGCCGTAACCGCTAATGGTAGAAACATGAAATTTGAACAGTTGTTATAATTCAAAATGCGGACGCACACTTAGAAGGGTTTTTAAAAAAAAATTACCCTATAGGGATGAAATAGGAGTTGCAAAACATTTCATTAAACACATGGTTTATTGGAATTCACCCCTTTAGGGTGTAAAATAGGGGATGAAAGTTTCTATGGAAAATATTTAAAATCTCTATGAAGTTTAATAGAAATATAAATAACAGTCTCCTAAATATAAATAACAGTAATCTATACATATAATAGGCTACAAAATTGTTTTTCCTATGGGAAAATATAAAATTCCCACGGGAAACAATAATAACGCGGGTGAAGTCGCGAGCGGAAAGCTAATAAATAATAATAAAAAACCGGCCAAGTGCGTGTTGGGCCACGCGCAGTGTAGGGTTCCGTAGTTGCAAATGCCAACTTTTAGTTCACACACACCTCACAACACGTTTCTGATGGACCGAGAACCATTCGCATCAGCCAGATATCTATTGCAGGTACTCGTAGTTTATTAAGTAAGCCGGGAAGCCGTCAGCACAGGATAAGCTCCAAGGAAGAATAGTCAAACAATGGCCTTCAAGCATTATATGCATCTGATTAACACGTAACGTAATCGCGTTATAATTTACAAAAGTGCCATCTCTGTGGTCACATACGCACCAATACAATTGTATACAGTGGCGTCATCTCTGTCAGCACGTTCAGATCATCAACTTACAGTATTGAGTATATGTTGCTACAGTACTAATTTTCAATGAAATGTTACTTTCCCGAGTACATTTTATAAGTTGGTCGTCTATAACTTTTTAGTTTGTACTTAGTACTCAACTCTGATAGCTTTCCTTTAAACTTCGTTATATATACTACTGTTGTAATTTTTTTCACGTGTCCATATATAACCATTTAGCAGATAGAAGGGGAGAAACTTACCTCTAACAAAAATTTGCACGATGGGTTAGTCGAGAAAAAAAGATTTACTCCCACTTTACATGTATGGGAGCTACCCTAAATAATTTTTTTTTTCAATATTTTTTCTATCACTTTTTTGGCATGAATAATATACATACCCATACAAAATTACAGCTTTCTAGTACTAATAGTCTCTGAGTAAAACCGTGGACAGGTAGACAGACGGTCAGACAGATAGACAGACATAGCGAAACTATAAGGGTTCCTTGTTTACTACGGAACCCTAAAAAGGAACACGATCAATATCAAATATCAATTTCTACATCTTTATTTACTACCTTTCGGGAATATTTTTTGTAACTATCGTCATTGTTTGTAAATCATAGATAAGCTTCAACGATATTACCAATGACTATAATAACATTGACCTCATTGATAAAAATCGTATTAAAATGTTTTAATATTGTTGGATTTATATTTGGTTTCCACATACGAACGATGCAATTGCGGGTATATGCTAGTGAATCAAGTTAAAAATGTTTAAGATTAATCAAGAAGATTGGCATCAAAAGAAACCTTTAAATTAGTAAACTTTTAAGTGATATTTCTCGCTGATAAAGTCCATTTGGAAATTTTGTTATAAGCACGAAGTAACTTGGGTATATTCTATTTTAAGCACTTTCGAATGTAAAAAATACTTGCTTACTTACTTACCGATAGAAAAAGTACGCCTAGGGAATAAACAGGTGCGTCACCTTAAAAACAATTTTTGCTTAGTTTTGCTTAGATCAGTTCAAGAATCAGTAATTTATACTAACATATCAATAAATGAAACAGTGCTGTCTAAGTGTCACTTTATTTTCAAATCCAATCAATTTTTTAACATCTACACTTTGTAATGTTATTTTTTCATAAGTAAATTTTCATAATACATGTATTGTGCAAGTACCGGCATGAATAAATACGAATATAACCACAAACTACACTGAATATTCAACAACTGTACTGCATCACGGTCTCTGGCCAAACTGGTCTTATTGGTGATTTCTGGTGCCTTATCCAACAAAAGCTAGTGCCATCACAGCTAGCCTGTTTTATCTTCAAAATAGATGAGGACCAAAAATATAACCCTGTGGAATTCCTTTTTTAACTAAGGAGCCCTAAGATCTTCTCCAATTGCAATCTACTTTTAGAATCCTACTCACTCAGATAGGACACAATAGGAGGCGAGGAGGAGAAGATCCGATATCGCGAAATTTTTTTCATCGTGAAACCTTGTTAGGGACAGTATAAATTTCCCCAACAAGATTTCATGATGAACGCAATGAAACGCCTCGGATAAATCCTCAGACAAGTTAGTGAGTTCTCCCAAGACTCAAATATATGTTCTATTAACTTAACACCAGCATTGTTGGTTGAGCAACCTAACCCCTAACTAATGTTTGAACTTTTTTGTCAAACTATCAAGCACAGTTTTTTTTGGGTTCTGTACTCAAATTTAAATTCAATATATTTTATTCAAATTGGATTGTTATAATCTCTTTTGAACGTCAAAGCAGCTACGCCATTGGTTCACAAGTCTACGGCGGGAGACCTTGTACTGGAAAGAACTAGCAAGAAAACCAGCAAGGGCTATTTTTTTCTCCCTGTATTGTTACAGAGTCGTCAATTGGAAGCTGATCTCACAGCAGAAGTTTGAAATCAACTTCCATTACAATATTAGATGTGTCAGTTCTCTTCTTACTATGTAATTACCAAAAACAATATTTGTTTAAATAAATAGTTATACATATAACAACACGATTCATTATCTGCAAATTAACACCAGGCATTGGCATCATTCAAATAATCGATAATTTTATAGTAACCTTTACTCATAAGAGTATTTTTTACATGCGCTTTAAACTTATGAAATAGCAAGCCAGTAACACTTTGTGGAAGCTTATTATAAAAGGTTATACATTTCCCCATAAACGAGCCTCTAGTTTTTTGAAGTAAATCAATGTTGCCGTTTCAACATCAGTAAGTTGGCTTATTTTTTTAACAGCATATGCTGCAGAACTAAGTCTGTTTGCCAAGGACTCAATATGTGGATCCCACTGCTGTCTAGAATCTAGTGTAATACCCAAAAATTTGGTAAAGTCGATGATTTCATTATTCATTTCCACAATTGTATCCACTTTTATTATATTAGGCAATGAGAATTTAATACATTTAGTTTTACGTGAATTTAAAGATAAATTATTTATAGTGAACCAATGCAATACTTTAGAGAGAGTACTATTTACAATGTCAGTATTTCCATTTTTTCTGTTAACCTTAAATATTAAAGAAGTATCATCTGTGAATAATACTGTATCGAACAGATTCTTACTGAAGTGTGGGAGGTCATTAATATAAATTAAGAAAAGCAAAGGCCCCAATATCGATCCCTGTGGCACACCCATAACTATAGGTGCACTAGCAGACTCAGTTTTGTTAATAACAACTTTCTGAACCCTATTGGACAGATAAGACTCAATAAGTCTCATTGCTTCTTCAGAGACACCATAATGCTTGAGTTTATTTAAAAGAGTTTGGTGACCAACGCAATCAAAAGCCTTTGACAGGTCACAAAATATACCAATTACATCCTGTTTACACTCCCAAGCAGCAAAAATGTGTTTCAGAAGTGCAACACCGGCATCAGTAGTGCAACGACCTTTGGTAAAACCAAATTGGTTCATATGTAAAATGTTGTTACTTGCGAAATGATCAGTTAACTGATTAGATATAATTTTTTCAAATATTTTACTAAGAGCTGATAGAATCGAAATTGGTCGATAATTTGAAGGGTCATTTTTATTCCCAGACTTAAATAGAGGTATTAACTTGCTATTTTTCATGAGGTCGGGGAAGTCACCTTCATCGACACATTTATTGAATATCAAGGCAAGTTGCGGGGCAAGTTCTTTAATTACCAATTTAATTATATGGGTCGAAATACCCCAAAGATCTTTCGTTTTTTTGGTACTGATCATACGAAATGTTTTCAAAACAGTGTTAGCATCAATGTGACAAAAGTTGAACACCTTGTTGCACTTCTCCACACTCTGTCCCAAAAGAGCTACAGCCTTATTGGGACATGAGTTGAGACCACTTGTAGTTTCTATGGGTATATGAGAGAAGAAGTCCTCAAATGCTTTAGCAACCGCATTGTCTGATTTAATAGTTTTGTTATTGATTTCTAAACATTATGATTACTCAACAAGGCACCCTTATAGTTTCGACATGTCCATCTGTCTGCCTATTTGTTTGACCGTGGCTAACTCAGAGACTCTTAGTATTAGATTAAAAGGCTGCAATTAGACAATAGGCATGTTTATATATTTTAATCACACAGACAAATTAGTAAAAAAATCTTAGAAAAATAAATTGTTTAGGATAGGTACGTCCCCTATATTATTGTGTAAAGTGGATATGATTTTTTCTCGTCTATCCCATGATGTAGGATGTTGTTGTGTAGGTTTTTGAAAAATATTGATCACCGTTTTCCGATTCAGCGACCCGTTTGAGAATTATTAGTTTCAAAGTGAGTTTTTTTGGTCCATTTAAATGTTTCTAACAAGCTAAGCTTACTTGAATCACTTGAAAAAATACACCCTCATGTCAAGACGTTACATTATTTGAAGTACTGATCCCTCATTTCTAAGTCAAGGATCCTTCCATTCATCACCAACTCAGCATGAAACATGTTGGACGTGCCTACCGGATACCGTCAAACATTGGAGCCTCCTCCTTTTTTAAAGTCTGTTAAAAATATACAATACGACACACCAGATTAAATGTCTTCTAGTGGTATTTTTTTTTCTGTGCCATACAGGCTAGTAACGATGATAATATGGCTGCAATTTATAGACCATGCGTCATCATCATCATATCAGCCGAGAGATGCATATTACTAGACATAGGCCTTCCATTTCCCAAAGATTTCCGTACAGATCGGTGTAGCACTGGCCAGGTTCAACAGCTTCCCGTGACCTTCACCGGATTGTCAACCAAGGTGGGTTGACGATCTAGTAAACCTAACCTATATATGGAGGGCCTACCAGCTGCCATCGCTTATTATCGCTTCTTGATAACACCCAGCTGAGTTGGATGATGAGTTTCTAGAATTATACATATAATTTGTGGAGTTATAAAAATTGGACTAGTTGTCCTAAGTACTAGTGCCGAGGTCTTCCAGGACAAAGAAAAATGTTCACTGTTTATGTTGATACCACTTAATTTCCAGTTCATGAGCTTACATAATATCTTCCACCGCAGCTGTGAACTGTTTTGGCAGTATGATGTTTCCCTATCTCGTGAAGGCAGTGCATATTGTCACTAAATTATTAATCCGTTAACTTTCATTGAATATACACAACATATTCTAGCGAATTTTTAATCGAATAATAACAATAACAAAAAGTAGGTACCAAATTTTTATATATTGATGTTGTTTTTCTTATTTTTGGGAATCGTATGTATGTTTGAATATTTTGTAGAATAGTAGTAGAGTGTTTAATAGACATGTCTTAATAAACAAGAAATGTGTTTAGGAATAGACACAAGATTTCTCGTTAATTAAGACACTCAATAAAAGGATTTAACTATTTTCTAACTGACTACGTTAAAACCATTAGAAAATATTGTACACAAGAATGAAGGTAGAATTTTTCTAAGCGATAATGCGTTACGGCGGCGGTGTGGAGTGGAGATTCGCAGTAATGGCAAATAGTTTTAAAGGAACGCGTTGTTATCGCACGTCGCTGCCCAAGAATGTGAACGGTAGAAGTTCGACTCGCTATTATACCGTGGAAACTACCACCGAACACAAAACTATTGACCTGTGCCTCCGACTCCACATAGACAGCGTTTAATATTGCCTCGACATCATTTAGCCGCTGCAAATATTACTTTAATCCCAGGGCAATAAAGTTTAAGCGTCGAGCTCGTGTACCGCGCAATAAAACCTTTGGAAATTAAGGACGCACAACGAAAGTCTTCTCCGTTTCTTTCTAACCAAAGTCAGGTGGTATAAAAGTAATACAGTGTTGTCTCTCTCTCAAGATGCCGTGGTTATATTGCAGAAACGGCTGCAAGCGAGGGCGATGAAAATTCCTGATGCCTCAATGTTATCTTACGAGGCGGTTTACGTTTAATATAATATTATCACTGAGTTTATTATACCTACGGAGGGAGATGTATTATAATATGTTAGGGCTATCAAACCGTCCGCCCTCGAATTTGATGTTATAATACTCTAATTAGTTTTATATGACCATAGACAGACAAATTAATATCGACCGTAAGCTAGATGAAAGCAAACGTATATCGCAAAATGGAGCATCGCACAACAAAATTATCCTCAGAACTTGTTCGATATAATAAAAATCGAAATAACAACTTTCGAAGACAAATAGAGAACCCATATATTTTAAGGAAAGTATATATCTAAATATACGTATGCTTAAGCGCAACAAACGTTACCGTTATTAAACATTTTATTGCATTAAATATTGTTTTATAAGTTACCAATCCGCACTGGGCCAGCGTGGTTGACTAAGGCCTAATCACCCTAACATAGGGTAGGCTCGAACCCCTCGGTGGGGACGTATATGAGCTGTGATGATGATGATGATGATGAAGTTACCAGAAACATAATATACTTGCACTTAAGAATATGAGTGAGATAAGGTTCTTACTCCTAGACATTGCATCCAATACACACCATGAGGTGACGGATTTAAAATAATTTGTCGCCTCATCCTTTCTTTTAGTCAATGTTGAAAAAACAAGCTGCGAAGAGATGAAAAGTCAAAAAAAACCTACACCAGAGAAGGCGAATGATGGCACACGTGCCACGCAACGACATTATAGGCACGGGATCAATTGAACACCTTTAGTTATATTAACATACATTACTTCTTTTACTCGCTAGAGCGTTGTATGTGGGCACATCAAGACTACTTTCATGGTTATTCGTAAAAAATAGTATGAACATGTATAATATAATAATAATAATAATAATAATAATACTTTATTTGACCATCTTTAAAAGCACAAGAAAAGAAATAACAAAAAAGAAATACAAACAATGCTTAAAACAAATTAAATTAGGTGTTATAGACTTGCTGGTCAAATAGGACCTGCTCTCAGCTATTGCTTCTGTGGTGTATGCCACAGAAGCGCTGGTATTATGAGAAGCCCTGAGTAACCCACGAGACGTCAAAAAACACTTATACATAAATATTTTAACAAAATATAAAGGTTTGCCCTCCCTGCCCTAAACCATACCGTCTGGCCAACGAGATGTAGTAAGCCAATAACTTTTTGTCTCCGGCGAGACCTGTACCCAGCACTAGAACGTACTCGTGTATGGGATAAATATGCTTAATAAATAATAATATTCAAAAATATGATTAGATATAAACAAAATAATTATCAAATCTTTGTTTGTTTGTAAATACTGCAATTATATATCTTTCAAATCTATTATACATTTATTAAAATAAGAACATGTAGTTAAGAGAATACTACTAGAGAATAATTCACGCTGACAAGATAAAGGGAGAATGGAAAATAATTGCGACAAAAGCATCGACCATTTCACCCGGTTTCATTGGGTCAATAAAACTGTTTATTTTGAGGATCTGAATTAGAACCTTGATAAAACCGCTGACGTCCACCTCGTATCTTTTCAAGATACTTTTTAGTACATTGCCGGCTCACGGGTGAGGTTACTGTCCTAGTAAAAGTCGTTTTATGGCAGCCACGTGTCGTCCGAGAGATGGCAGAATTTAGTATTGATCACACCGTTTCTGTCAAACAACTATGGCATTCATTTAGTGAATCCTATTCAGAGTCTATTATTAAGTTCAATTTCACAGCACTTTGTACAACAAAATATCTAAAATAAATAATATGCTGCATGTTGTATTTTTATAGACTCTACACAAAACGAAATAAGAACGTCCTTCGTATGCTTACGCTCCATTGCAATGCTCTATCGTAATACCTGTTCACTGCGGGGGAGGTATTATTGCCTTATCCTTGTATTTTATATCATAAAAGATCCTAATTGACACTTTTGTTCACTTCATTGAGTGCGACTGTGTTGGGAATGTTGTACTCACGTTGTAGAGATAAACTCCTGTATTCAAGCGAGATTCCTCCTTACGAGTATGTCGCGAAGCGGAAGGCTTCGTACAAAAAAAGAGAGGAGGAAGCTAAAAGAAAACAAGTTAGATAATTAACACGGTATATTTACAAGAGAAAACGGAAACAAGAAAAGGCAGAGGTAGGGAGGAATAATATTAGGAGGGCACGACAGGACTTATATAACTAAATTAGCCTAAAAGGTAAAACTATGTACAACTAAATATAACAAGATCTAGCCTGGCCAGGGTAGGACGTGGGAGCGAATGGCAGCGAATGGCGGACTGGTAGGCAGCTCAGCGGTCACGTAGGTGGCTCAGCGGGCTGGTAGGTAGCTCAGCAGACACGTAGGCGGGCTCAGGAACACCCCGACGGCAGCAGTATGCAGGCGAGGCTCGAGAATCCGTAGCAGACGGAGACACGCAGTCCAAGTGGGCGTGTAGGGCACTCGACTTTAGGCGGCCAGTTGTCCCCTACGTACTTGAGCAGCAACTCTTCTTTACGATGGCTGGTGGTAGACCAGTCCAAAACTAGCACAGGAGCTTAGATACTCCTTAAGCTGTTTGTATTCTCTACCAGAGCTGGTAGTAGACTGGCTGCCTAATGACCCTGGTCCGCTTTTATACTGGCCATAACAATAGACAACTATATAGCTGTCAAGCGAAAGATTTTTGAACAATAAAATAATTATATGACATTTGTCAGTCACGTAGGCATTGAGCTACAATATTGAGATCAAATGTCGGACGCTAACAATTATAATAAGAAAATATAGAAAAATACAATAAAGGACTAATAAATATTACAAATATTTATCGCTTGTGAATAATAGCGTTATACAAAGTGAAGTTCAAATAAATAATCAGTTAGTGCTTTACAAACATTCGTGAATCAATAAGTGCTACAAGAATTTGTGTATATTTACAAGATCGACATGTGAAAAGACAAGGTAATAATATTATATTTTCCTACCTAGTTACAATAAAGAATTAGTAGACTTAAATGTAGAGTATGAGAGTTTTGTCTTTTATTTACATTTATGAAGTGAACATTTTATTCGTAAGTCTCGCGACTTTCCGTCAGCGCGAAGCAACCTGACATTTTCCCACCGCCCCAGAAAAATTTTCGCCTCTGAGAAAATTTTGAGGTTGAATTGGATACGATCTTCCCTTTCGAAATATTCATACGTCTCGCAATCATACATGTCTAGCAAAAGAAGGAGTAGGGTTCACCGCCTATGACACAAACTCCAAAAAAAAGTATCCCGGAATTATATATGACAATACGGCTTATTTTTGAGGAGTTGTCATCCGCTCCATTTCTTAAGACCCGATGAATAAATATTTAAACTAAACGCATTTAAGTCACTTTTTGGTGACTCAAAAATGTGAAGACCAGTTAGTGTCTTCAAAAGGTAACATGACTAAAGAAGAGGTTTTCTCTAAACTCAAGTTTAAAGACATGTTTAGAGAAGGTCTCTAGTCAAAACTTTTTGACTGAGGTCATGAAAGAGCACCAGTATAAGTGAACGTCATCGTACAAAACATATTGTCAGTCGTCAACGTCGTCAGTTATAAAAGATGTGCAAACAATAAAAATATATCGGACTGATATTGCCAAAATTCAGTCACGAAAGTTGGATTCAATGTGTATGTGGCGAAATGAAGTGTATGAACAATATTTACATGAATTATATATTATAAAAATATTTTTCATACATTTATTAAACAAATTGAAAAAAAAGTGAATAAAAAGAAAACATAAAGAGCTTAAAAGTATCGACAGTATTTGTAAGTATTTATGGTTATGGTCAGAGTGTATACCTAATACCCACCTAATACCAAAATACATACAAGCAGCGTGGAATAAAAACATGGGAAAAAAAATTGTCCCGACCTACCATGGACGATAAAAAGAATGGAAGTGCCAATCTGTCACGATGTAAGTACTTCCATAACTATATGTTGAAATTAATATGGAATTATTTACAACGTAAACGAAAGAAAGAAAAAAATATTCAGTGAAATAAAAAAAATAAAAGTGAAGTGAATAATAAAAGTGAAATACATAATAAAAAAAAAAGGTGAAAAAAAATTTAGGTTTTAAAATCCTTGACGTGCCATTTGCCACGACATCTAAAAGAATCCTCTAGTATGTAAACTAGTGGCGAAAGTTTCTCCACCACTTTACATTTTAGATATTTTGGTGCTAGTTTAGCACTATAGTATGCACCAGCGTTACTTAAAGTGTAATTTTTACGCCATACCATATCGCCTACATTAAATTCTTTAAATGAGTGTCTTAAGTTATATCGATTTAAGTTTTTAGTGTGGGCTATATGAAGAGAAACTTGAACTTTATCAAAAATTGAAGACAAGAGACCTATATTACTAGCGTATATGTCACGAGGTAGGAAAGTCATTTCCTCTACATTATAGCCCTGCGAGTATATAGTACCACAAGTTATAAGTTCACGGCCATAAACAAGAAAATTTGGAGTAAAACCGGTGACAGCATTTACGGAGCTGTTCATTACGGATTGAACTTTAGGTAGGTGGATATCCCACGACCTATGATCATCACCAACAAGAGATGCGAGAGCGGTTATAATAGTTTTATTATATCTCTCTGTGGTATTGACTTGCGGACAGTAATGCGGTGTAAAAGAAATGTGCGGTATTTTATAGCGTTTAAGGAAAGTATTGAATTCATGCGATTGGAATTGAGGACCGTTGTCCATTATTATAGTTTGTGGTACCCCATGGACTAGGAAAACATAATTTTCGAGATTGCTTATGATATTAGACGTTATTGCACGTTTCAATGGAAAAATCATGGTATATTTTGTGAAAAGACAATTTATGACAAGAATATATTGGTTTCTTCTTCTAGTCATAGGAAGTGGACCCATTAAGTCTAAAGAAATACATTGAAAAGGTCTAGAACAAATTTTAGGTTTGCCCATTGGGCCATACGGTGAATGATTTGTATGTTTGTAGGACAAACATTTTTCACAATTAGAAACAAATTTTGCAATTTCTTTAAACATTCCGGACCAATAATAAAGCAAAGAAATTTTTTTATATGTTTTAAAGATTCCCATATGTGGATCGGTAGAGGAACCATGAGCGTTGCTAATTAAGGTTTCTCGTCTATCTGGAGTCGGAACTTCTTTCCAAATGAAGTCTTCAGTTAAGGAGTGTGGAGTATAAGTGCGTCGAAATAATTTATTGTTTTTAATTACGTAATTCGGAAAACTAGTAGGATCATTACGACAGTTATACAATAATTTATTGTACTGTTCTAAATCAGAAGAGATTGGTGTATCGGAGATTGGAGCCACATTATGATTCATGATCTCATCTGGTTTAGAGCGGGATAAAAGGTCAGGGACCAGATTGTCCTTGCCCTTCTTATGTTTAAGTGTCAAATTAAAACATGAAAGACGGAGAGACCATCGTGCTAATCTACCAGAAGGGTTGGTTAAGCTCAAAAACCATTTTAAAGCGGCATGATCAGTATAGACAGTAAAAGGTTTTCCATTATCGAGATAGCAACGCCAATGTTCCAAAGCAGTAATGACAGCTAATGTTTCTCTTTCAGTAGTAGAGTAATTTCTCTCATTTTTATTAAGAGATTTACTCATGTAAGCTATGACAACTTCCTTGTCATCACGAATTTGAGTAAGCATGGCACCGATTCCAGAATTGGATGCATCACAGTGTACAGAAAATGGTTTATCAAAATCAGGACAAGCTAAAATTGGAGTAGTGACTAAATGTTCTTTTAGTTTTAAGAATGAGGCGTTTGCCTCCGAATTCCAAGAAAATTTAGGAGCGTTTTTTCCACAAGAAGTTAATTTGTTAAGAGGAGTAGCAATTGTGCTAAAGTTAGGAATGAATCTGCGAAACCAGCTGCATGTTCCTAAGAATTTTCTAAGTTCTTTGCGAGAACTAGGAGTTGGAAAATCTATTATAGCCTGGATTTTGCTAGGGTCGGCACGTAGACCATTTTCATCTACAATGTAGCCTAGGTATTTAAGCTCTTTTTTAAAGAATTGGCTCTTTTCAAAGTTAATCGTAAGTTTAGCTAGTGTTAGTTTTTCAAGAACTTTAACGAGCAATGAGATATGCTCTTCAAATGTCAAACTGACAATTATAATGTCATCTAGGTAACAAAACACCTTATTATCGAACTCCGGAGTGAACAAAATGTCCATGAGTCTCTGCTGAGTAGCAGGAGCGTTAGTGAGACCAAAGGGCATGACGACAAATCTGTACATTCCTCTACCAGGAACATAGAAAGCGGTCTTATCGCGATCGTCAGGGTGTAGGGGAATTTCCCAGAAAGCCTTAGCAATGTCAATACTTGTCAAAAATTTTGCGTTATTGAGATGGTCAAGAATTTCATTGACAAAAGGTAGACTATAGGCATCCTTACGGGTGACTGAGTTAAGTTTCCTACTATCTACACAAAATCTCCATTCACCATTCTTTTTTGGAGTTATTAAGACAGGCGATAGCCAAGGGCTTTCACATTTTTCAATAACATTGAGCTCTATCATTTTATCCACCTCTTCCACGAGAGCTTTTTGCTTCTCTGGGGAGAGTCGATAGCATCTCTGTTTTATTGGTAAGGAATCACCAGTGTCTATTCGATGGCAAATTAAGTCAGTGTGACCAAGTTGACCTCTAGCTTCAAAAGAGATATCTCTAAAACGAGAAATTATATTATCAGCAATAGTTTTTTGCTGAGAAGTAAGGTTCTCGTAAGGCAAGATTTGTTTTTCAATGGTGTTTATATTACGAGATGTTTCATCTAAAGTAAAAGCAGAAGATAAAAGTTTTGGAACTAAGTTGAATTCTCGCCAAAAATCGACACCAAGAATCATAGATGGATAAATATCAGGAAATACATAAGCTTTTATAAGTTTAGTTTGGTTATTAAAATTAAAAGGTAAAATAAAATAACCGATTGATTTAATAGACTGCTTACTTGCAGTATTTACGGAAATAAAGTCCGACTTGGATAAAGAAAAACCAAGGTCTAAAATTTTTAGGTGGGAATTGTTCCCAAGAATTGTAATCGAACTCCCGCTATCAAGTAGTGCGGTAAAACTGACGTCGGAAATCGAAACGTTAATGAAAGGTCTATTAAAATCTTTTTCATTATTATAATATACAGAAGACGTTTTATAACTTTGGAAAAAGTGTTTTAGTGTTTTGAGCCAATTTTTCCAATCATCTAAATCAAAATATTGTGAGGCTTTATCTAAGTCGGTTACTAGTTTTTTTGGCTGAGTAAAAGTATAGGGAGTAGAATTTTGTTTACATTTGGGACAGTCCAGAGCTTTGAAACCTTTAAGGCCACATTTAAAACAAATTAAATAGTGAGGCTTATCACAAGCGCTCAAAGAGTGACCGTTAACCCGACATCGAACACAAAATAAATTGGGTTGAAATTTAGAAGTTAAGGCATGAGTGGCAAAATTTTTGCTAGTACCAAAGTGTGTATTTTGAGTACTAGAGTAAGGTATATTATATGATGATTTAAAATTACTTGGTTTTACTTGAGGAGTAAACCCGGAAGGTTTGGACAATTGCACAAACTCTGGCTTAGGTAAAGAATTAAAATTAGAATTTTTAGGTTTATAAGAAAACTCAGGAATTATGTTATTAGGTTCAGGTTCTTTAAAATTCCTATTACGGTCAATATAACGCTCATAGTTTTGACAAGCAGCAATAAGAGAATCAATTGAATTTATATCTTTTAAAGCAACAAAAACTGAATAGCAAGGACGAATATTACGGAGGAGGATTTCCAGTTTTTCTTCCTCTGTTAATTTTTTCGTAAGCCTTGAAAACATTTCAAACATTATTGACACATAGACAATAATAGGCTCCGTCTTGCCTTGAGTTCGAGCCTTAATAGCTTCTAAGAGTTTATAGTCGTAATCGAAATTACTGAAATCTTTAATCAACAATTCTGAGAGTTGACCCCAAGTTATATTTGGATTTCGAGTTTTTTGGAATCGAAACCAATAGAGAGCGTTATCCGTAAAGATATCATATGCCAAATTCAACAAAATCTCTTTATCAATATTGCGTGCAATAGTGAATTCGTTAATTTTTAACAAGAAAGATCTAGGACAAGAATTCCCGTCGTATGTTATTTTTTTAATATCTTGAAGGTAATTATTATTAATTTGCAAAGGCAAAGTAAAATTTTGTGAAGAAGATGTAATAGGATAAATATTTTGTGGAGTATTAAGAGGCTTAGTAGAATTGTCAGTCTCAGATGTCATCACAGAGTAATAGCGTTGTTCTAGCAGTCCATATTGAGTTTTTAAGTCGTTGAATCTCTCAGTCAAGTTTGAGTCGTGTAAGTCATGGTCATCGGTTATGTCGATTCTTTCGAATCGAAAATGCAAATGGTTAAGATAACTTTCAATTTTTTTTACATATTTAAATTGGCCAGATTCAAGGTCTGTAATTTTACGAGATAAGTAGGAGATTGTGTCAGAGATCTGAGTTAAATCAACATCAATCGGAAAAACGGAGTCTAAGATATCCGAGGGAGAAAATTTCTCGGACAGTGGGAGAATTTGCCGCCTTAGTGAAACAACGTTATCCGCGGGTGTTTCAAAACGAACCGAAACCTCATACTCTAATTCCGCCTTATTCAATAAAATAAAATTAATAGGCCGTGCCATCCTAAATAAAGTTAATAAAGGGCTAGGAAGGAAAAGTTAAAAAGATAAATTAAGAGACCGAAAAAGAAATATGCCAAAGGTAAATGCCGAAATGTAGTGCCAAAAGTGAAGCCAACTTGTGCAAGTTTAATTTAAAATTTTGAGAAGGGTTCTTTAGAGTTGGGCGCCAAACTGTCGCGAAGCGGAAGGCTTCGTACAAAAAAAGAGAGGAGGAAGCTAAAAGAAAACAAGTTAGATAATTAACACGGTATATTTACAAGAGAAAACGGAAACAAGAAAAGGCAGAGGTAGGGAGGAATAATATTAGGAGGGCACGACAGGACTTATATAACTAAATTAGCCTAAAAGGTAAAACTATGTACAACTAAATATAACAAGATCTAGCCTGGCCAGGGTAGGACGTGGGAGCGAATGGCAGCGAATGGCGGACTGGTAGGCAGCTCAGCGGTCACGTAGGTGGCTCAGCGGGCTGGTAGGTAGCTCAGCAGACACGTAGGCGGGCTCAGGAACACCCCGACGGCAGCAGTATGCAGGCGAGGCTCGAGAATCCGTAGCAGACGGAGACACGCAGTCCAAGTGGGCGTGTAGGGCACTCGACTTTAGGCGGCCAGTTGTCCCCTACGTACTTGAGCAGCAACTCTTCTTTACGATGGCTGGTGGTAGACCAGTCCAAAACTAGCACAGGAGCTTAGATACTCCTTAAGCTGTTTGTATTCTCTACCAGAGCTGGTAGTAGACTGGCTGCCTAATGACCCTGGTCCGCTTTTATACTGGCCATAACAATAGACAACTATATAGCTGTCAAGCGAAAGATTTTTGAACAATAAAATAATTATATGACATTTGTCAGTCACGTAGGCATTGAGCTACAATATTGAGATCAAATGTCGGACGCTAACAATTATAATAAGAAAATATAGAAAAATACAATAAAGGACTAATAAATATTACAAATATTTATCGCTTGTGAATAATAGCGTTATACAAAGTGAAGTTCAAATAAATAATCAGTTAGTGCTTTACAAACATTCGTGAATCAATAAGTGCTACAAGAATTTGTGTATATTTACAAGATCGACATGTGAAAAGACAAGGTAATAATATTATATTTTCCTACCTAGTTACAATAAAGAATTAGTAGACTTAAATGTAGAGTATGAGAGTTTTGTCTTTTATTTACATTTATGAAGTGAACATTTTATTCGTAAGTCTCGCGACTTTCCGTCAGCGCGAAGCAACCTGACAAGTATTAGGTACGGACGACAGCACATCAAGGTAAACACTGTGGCATCTTATGTCGTTGTAATAAGTACTATTTTGCAACAGAAACGTTTAGTCTGCGTGTGTACTAGCTTTCCACTCGCGGCTTCGCCCGCGTTATTATTGTTTTCCCGTGGGAATTTTATAATTTTACGTAAATAATTTTGTAGCCTATTATATAGAAGACTGTTATTTATATTTAGGATCTCGAATAATAAAATTCATAGAAATTGGAGCAGATTTCAAATATTTTTCATAGAAACTTTCAACCCCTATTTTGCACCCTAAGGGGGTAAATTCCAATACACCATGAAATATGTGTTCAATGAAATGTTTTTAAGAGCATGAATTTCAAGTTTTATCAAAATACTTGCTAATTTGAAAAAATTCCATACAAACTTGCAACCCCTATTTCATCCCTTCAGGGTTAAGTTTTTTTAAAATGCCTTCTTAGTGTGCGTCCACGTTTTGAATTAAAACAACTGTCCAAATTTCACGTTTCTCCCATGAGCAGTTACGGCTCGGCGTGCGGCTATAGATGGGAACTTCTCCTTTTATACACGGTTATTTTTTATCACCCTGAAAAATTTGAGGGACGATTCCCGACATGGTATTAGAATGATTTAAATATGAATAAAAAAAATAACTCAAAAAAATACAAAAAATGCGGCACTAGTTGAGAGCAGCATTTTTAGAGATTTTTTTTTTTATGAGATTTTGATATTTTTTAGTTACTACAAAAGTTTTGTGTGCTTGTTCAGACAAGCAAACTGAACAACTTTCACTATGGCACTAACTTTGAAATCGCAAAAAAAAAACAGCTGTTCCGTACATTTAGGTTCAGTGAATGTTGAACATTTGTATGGATCAGATGATTTTTTTTTGCGATTTAGAAGCTGGTCCCATAGTGAAAGTTGTTCAGTTTGCTTGTCTGAACAAGCATACAAAATTTTTGTCATAACTAAAAAATAAACTTGTATATAGATTATTATTACGAATTGTATGTTTAGTATATATTTTAAGCCCGCGTAAACTATCCCCCCCCCCCCCCCTCCCCCTTTTTACTCTTATCCAAAAAGGCAATAATTCTCTATTTTACTGTAATTTTAAGTAACTGGTAAGATATTAATATGAAAATTGGTAATTAAACCAATTTCCATATTAATATGTTTAATTATTGTGATTTTCCAATAGGCATTATCATCCTCATTTCCAACAATATTGAAACAGATCATTTAAAACGTTATTAATAGACTAATACCAATTTTCAAAATACTAAGTTTAATAATATTTAACGAATCTCCATACAAATTCCCCTATCCCACTCTTTTAGGGAAAAGTAGATTTTCCAAAAATAACATATTTCTTATTTTTCTCAATATTTTTACACATTAGAATGTAATTCTTTCAATGGCTCTAGGGAATACTGTTGATCTTTTGACGGCTTATCAGCCTAAGTTAACAGTATCAACGGAAATTTGTAATGCTATAAATCAGAAAACGGAGAGTGATGGATCGTTTATAATTTATTTATGTACTCATAGGTACTGCAAGCGCCCCGTGCCGCCGGTAGCGTCAGCAAAATTGGCTCCTTGGGGACTTTTTCTCCAATTATCGTCGAACGTCGGGGCGGTATTGTTGATCGGTATAAAATACGATACGAAAACCTATCTTCATGCCGACCGTAGGTATATTAAAGCGATGAGGGTAAACAAATTGCAATACTTGTGGGCCTTATTACGCGTCACATCAATCATAGAACCTTTGGGGTTCTAGTGCACGATTACCCTGCTTGAAGCATCTCAATCGTGCTTATACATTTTCATGTGAGGTGATTTATTTTAGCAACAGACGAATCGCGTTTTGATGGAAGCAATTTCGCCGACTGATAATTGGAACAGTTTTCAAATTTACCTACATTGAGATTAGATCGCAAAAATGAAATGGCATTTGTATATTTCATCGCTCTATTATATTTTACGGCGTCAGACTGCAACAAAATGGAATGTGCGGTGAGGGTTTTACATCGACTGTTTACCAGACTGATAATAAAAAAAAGTAATCGACGCGGTATGACGTCACAGGCCAGTGAGCCGGGAAGGGTGGCAACACTCGGCAAATACGGGAGATAGCCACGTCCGGAAATTCAATCAAGCCCGCACGGAGATTCGATCAAGATTGAGGTAATTAAAATACCCGTCTTTCTCAAAATGTAGTTATATTCTAGTCCATGTTATTTCGTGTCGACTGTGTATTCAGGAATTCATCTTTTGCCAATATAGAAGAAGACAGTAGTAACATTTTATTGTTATCAATGTTATATGCATTATTTTTGTGATTTTAAACCTTATGTTATTCTTCGGGACGTTCTTAGCTTTCGATAAGCTCGATATAAGTGTCAATATTCCAAAGGCGGAAAATTTAACATTTTTTTATTTTGTGACAAAATACAAAACCCATTTTTTTTTTACTAAAAACAAAACGCAAACACATAACATGTAAGTCATGGATAAAATCAACAATGCGGTATGAATCACGGAAATTCATTGAAAATATAGTGAGCACTGAAAGACTGTCTCATGTTTTTTTAATCACTCGCTTCGTATTAAGATATTAATAATGTATAGTTTTGTCACAATGCCAGCGCGGGGATGAAGCGACAACCCACTTTATTTACGACGACCACTATAGAAATTCAATATGGCGGCAATTCACGACGCGGTCGGAGGTAATTAAAAATACGTCACTCGCAGCCGACCTTTCTATTCGAGCATATGTCGAAATTCGAAATGAATCATTTCCCGCTTAAATTTGAGATGCCAGTTTATATTTGTGAATGCTTCGGGATTGTGATATTTTTTACTTTTTATTTTTCCTCAACTGATTACAAATAATTGAGTTAATCCATCTATATAAATAAAAATAGATCTTCGAAATGTATGTACGCCCATAACTTTCGAACGACTGCACCAAATTGGATGATTCTTGGTTTTGTGTATTCGTTATTGTTAGGACAAGGTTTGTGTAATATAAAAATTATAACAATTTTAACAAACATTTCAGTAATTTAGTTAAATAACATGGCGACACAAAGTACGCCGGGTCAGCTAGTTAAATATAATAATCACACAATAAACTGATGTTGCTAAGTTAGTTTCTTCATAGTTTGTCGATGAATTACCTAGTTAATATTCACAATATTCCTAATCCATTCGATGTTAGTAAGGGGTGAACCTGGTTACCTGTAGTACAGGGTTTACTTAGAACAAGGATCAGTCTCCAGGTATTCTGTTCTTAAGTGACGTGCTTATATTTTACTAATTTAATAGGTAGTTAACTGTGGAGAAAATATATACTTAATTTATAATATATGTTAGGTGCTTCTCATTTTAATTGATGTTTCAATAACTACAAGAAACCGGTCAAGTGCGATTTGGAGTCTTACTTACGATATAACACTATGTCCTGTTTAAAGTTTATATTGTAATGCAGCCGTTTTAATATTCACCATCTTGGTTCCTTATTTTTTGTTATTGCAGCGGCAATAGAAATACAAACTTTGTAATGTTTCAACTCTCTAGTAATAGTGTCTCATTGGTATCCTCCGGGTACGGAACCTTTATTTACAATACCTACTAATAAAAATTGTTTACTTATCTTACTTCTCCGTATTTATAAATAAAAACTAACTAAATCTGTACCAGTGTGGTGGTTGAAATAGTTATTTAATTTCATGTATCAAACTCTACCGCGCTGCATTTACGCTCTACATTTCCATAAAAAAAAATCTTATAATCCGTTGCATCATACACTTTATAGACACAGCATTACATGATCCGAAGCCACAAAATCTAAAGAAAGTACATTAAAAACTAAAAGTTGCGCGCCCAAATGACCACCCTTTGTCCCTTGCTGGGTATATTGAAGGATAAAATAATATTTGATAGTGGCGTGGCCCAAATCTCTATTGTTACAATAGAACGATGTCTTTGTTCCGTTATCAAGATCTCCCGAGCCAGACTATGCGAAGTTACTATAATATCTGTCATATCGATATTGTATTGTGGAATAAAGTGGGACTCGGTATGTTACCGTTGATTAGTTGATAACGTTTTTATTCTTATTTGTAAGTACTATATTAATACACTAGCTTTATTTTACGTTGCTTCGCCCGCGTTGTTTTTGTTTTCCCGCGGGAATTTTATATTTTCCTGTAGGAAAAATAATTTTGTAGCCTATGTTAATCAGGGATAATGTAGCACTCGAACGGTGAAATAATTCTTAAAATCTGTTCAGTAGATTTTGAGTTTATTCGTTAGATACATACATACAAATATTTCCTCTTTTTAATAATATAATATTAATACAGTTACGTAATTAAAAATAATTGTTGATAACTACAGCATTAGTACAATATAGAGGTAGAATGACTTTGGCAAACGATTTTATAGTAGGTACCTATACTATTCGTACATACTCGTACGAGTATACACGGTTATTTTTTTATCACCCTGGAAAATTTAAGGGACGCTTCACGACATGGTATTATAATGATTTAAATATAAATAAAAAATAACTCGCTTACTTAATTTTATATAAAATTTTTAAAAAATGCAAAAAATGCTGCACTAGTTGAGAGCAGCATGTTTAGATATTTTTTTTATTTTTTTTTTATTGATTTTTTTTATTTTTATATAATATTGGATGTGTCCTGAAGCGTCCCTAAAATTTTCCAGGGTGATAAAAAATAACCGTGTATATTGATATTGTGATATCTTGATTATAAACGTCATCGTATTATAATTAATTTTTCCCTTTTCTCATCACAGTGGTAAAATTTATCGATTCGACTTTTTATATAACGAGATGTGCAGCATTTTTTTGCTCTTGTACCGCGAAAAGAAGCTTATATTTAACTTCAAAAGACAAAATCAACAATAGCGCGTATGCCAAGCGGTAGCAGTCCTAAGGTTTGAACCCTACGCCTGTGATTTCGTCATTGGGGATATGTCTTATTATTCACCGAGCGGGAACGTCTCTGTTTTGGTTTACTAAATTAACTTTGGGGCTCACCCGAGGGGTATTTCCTTAACCCGGCAATGGTGACATGCAGATTAATGGTATTAATAAAACACGTTCGTTAATTGTTGACAGTTATTACAGTTTATATTCTATTACTGCGGGCTCACACGGAGTTCGCAGAAACCCATTATGGTAGAATACGGAGACACGTCAAACAGTAAGAGGCTTACAAATATAATGCAACAATCAGAAATCAAAGTGTTTATACGGCTTCTGTTTTGTAACATCGGTTACTGATATTACGAATATCATTTACTAGCAAACTATACTATACTTGATGTGTAGTTCGCGATAGCTCAGGTCTTGAAATAATATTTTTATTGTTCACTAGCTGTGCCCGCGAACTACGTTTCGCCATCAAAATACTTAACACAGTGTTTAGTTTTTTCCTCCATTTTATTCCATAATGATTCTTTATTCTGCCTTTCTTGAGCATCGGCCATTTCGAAATTAGGACAATTTTCGTACGTTCATGTTCATAATGCTCTTTTTCTAACAGTCCACAAAATTAAATACATTACGTATTACTATAAACACTAAGTATAATTATTGTTTTAGAGACATTATTGATATTAATAAACTCTTCTTCAGTAGAAAGAACTACACAGTTGCAAGAATAATCTTTATCGTATTCATGTTTCGAATTAAAATAAACAATTGTTAATAAATTAGAACTGTATTCGAATAAAGTTTAGATTTTTATAATGGGTGTTGGTAACACCAACAAAATATATTTTTTGGATTGGCCAATTTTGACTGGTCGTACAGTAAGCTCCTTGTCAAGCTATACTGTGTGACCTTTGAACCGTTCTTATGTCGCTCGTAATACTGGCGGTATTCGTAGACTTAATGTATTAGCATGAATGGGGGGGTTACTGTACAAATACGTTTTCCGTATTCGATATCCGATCACGGAATACAGACACGGAGTTTCGTGAACGTAGCGCAGACGTTCGTTTCTTCTCATTCGGGATTTCTATCATTCTACCTAAACGTACGTACAGAACGTGTTCCGTTCGTAATAAAAACGAACGTGTGCGGCAGTCAATGAGAATTTTGTATAGATTTGATGCATTCGGATGCCCGCATTCAGAAAACGAATGCGAAAAAACGTATTTATGCGGTTAGCCTTAAAATGTATTGAGACTTCCGTTTTTGTAACGTGTACTGTGCGATATAGTGTTGCTGGCATAGTTCGGTTAGCAAACTCGCCGTGATGACTAACATCCAACACACAAACTTGGAGTTATCGTTAGTTAGTTCACGATCGTTGCATTATCACGGTCTCGAAGGACACTAAACACAGGTAACATCTAACATCGAACATCCAATAGGCCCCGAAGCGGTTCTCAAGCTTTTTTGGTGACGGAACCCTTTTGGAAAGCGAAATACTTGACGGAACCCTAAAATAAAACAATAGTTTTTAAAAGTGTATTCTTTATTAATAAGCATAATAAAAGTACGACCAGAGAGGGTGTTTTGATTTTTCTAAATTATTGCGGAACCCTTATAGGGGTATTGTGGAGCCCTAGGGTTCCGCGGAACACACTTAGAGCATGGCTGCTCTAGGTACCCTTCAGGGCCTACTTTCATTTAATACCCCTATTGCTGGGTTTGAAAAGCAACTGTTATCCGTCTTTTTTGAGCGGCGGCCATGTTGAATTTACGTCAATGTTGCTACGTTCATAGTGCTCTACTGATCAAGGCCTTTCATTTGATACCCATATTGCTGGGCTTAGAAACGAACTTTTATCCACCTTTTTTGAGCGGTGGCCATGTCGAATTTACGTCAATATTCCTAGGTCCATAGTGCTCTACTCTTGAAGACCTTTCATTTGATACCTATATTGCTAGATTAGAAAACGAACTTTTATCCATCTTTATTGAGCGGCGGCCATGTTGAATTTATTTATGTGTTGCTAGGTTCATAGTGCTCTACTCATCAAGGCCTTTCATTTGAGACCCATATTGCTGGGTTTGGAAACGAACTATTATCCATTTTTTGAGCGGCGGCCATGTTGAAATTATAGCAATTTTCCTAAGTTCATAATGCTCTACTCTTTTAGGCTTTTCATTTGATACCCATATTGCTAGGTTTGGAAACGAAATTTTATCCTTTTTTTTTTGAGCGGCGGCTTTGTTGAATTTAGGTCGATTTTGCTAGGTTCCTAATGCTCTACTCTTCAGGGCCTTTCATTTGATACCCATATTGCTAGGTTTGGAAACGAACTTTTATCTATCTTTTTTGAGCGGCGGCCATGTTGATTTTATGTCAATGTTGCTAGGTTCATAGTGCTCTACTCATCAAAGCCTTTTATTTCATACCCATATTGCTGGGTTTGAAAACGAACTTTTATCCATTTTTTGAGCAGCGGCTATGTTTAATTTAGGGCAATTTTCCTTAGTTTATAATGCTCCACTCTTTTAGGCCTTTCAGTTGATACCCATATTGCTAGGTTTGGAAACAAACTATTATTCTTCTTTTTAGAGCGGCGGCTATGTTGAATTTATGTCAATGTTGCTAGGTTCATAGTGCTCTACTCATCAAGACCTTTCATTTGATACCCATATTGCTGGGTTTGAAAACGAACTTTTATCCTCTTTTTTTTGAGCGGCGGCCATGTTGAATTTAGGTCGATTTTCCTAGGTACCTAATGCTCTACTTTTCAAGGCCTTTCATTTGATACCCATATTGCTAGGCTTGGAAACTAACTTTTATCCACCTTTTTTGAGCGGCGGCCATGTTAAATTTATGTCAATGTTGCTAGGTTCATAGTGCTCTACTCTTCAAGGCCTTTCATTTGATACCCATATTGCTAGGTTTGGAAACGAACTTTTATCCTTTTTTTTTTGAGCGGCGGCTTTGTTGAATTTAGGTCGATTTTGCTAGGTTCCTAATGCTCTACTCTTCAGGGCCTTTCATTTGATACCCATATTGCTAGGTTTGGAAACGAACTTTTATCTATCTTTTTTGAGCGGCGGCCATGTTGAATTTATGTCAATGTTGCTAGGTTCATAGTGCTCTACTCATCAATGCCTTTCATTTTATACCCATATTGCTGGGTTTGGAAACGAACTTTTATCCGTTTTATTTGAGCGGCGGCCATGTTGAATTTAGGGCGATTTTCCTATGTTCATAGTGCTCTACTCATCAAGGCCTTTCATTTGATATGCATATCGCTGGGTTTAGAAACGAACTTTATCGGCAGTCATGTCAAATTATGTCAACGTGGCTAGGTTCAATGTGTTCTACTCTTTAGGTTCTTCGTTCGATATCCATGTTCCTTGGGTGGATCCAAAAAAATGTGATCCGTCATTTTAGACATTAGGACCAAGAGTCCCGTCCCGTCCCTCTACGCGTAACCCAGAACATTGCAGCCAGATATTTTTTTTAATTATCAATATTAATCTATTACTTTTAATAGTTTTAAATGGATGAAAGAGTTTGATTCCTTAGTCCTAATGTAAAAACATATAACACCTTTCAAAATACCTTGAAAAGAGTATCTTCATTTTTCAACATTTCAAATATTTCAAAAATTGTACCGATTTTGGGAAAATTAGTCAAGAATTAAACCAATCTACAAATTTTATGGTCACTCGATAAGTATTATCATAAAAAATGCTTTATACATTGGTTGTATGGCTTGATCTTTTTGCCTTACCACCACGGTACGACATAAGAAAAAGACAATTTGGTTGGCGAAATCCAGTTGGGCACAGCCATTAACAGAAAATATTAAATTTTATTTGTACTATGTGAAACACTTCATTTCTGCCTCTCAATTTTCGAAATCCAATTACTTAAGATCAGGCTGTATGGCGTAGTTCCATTGCCTTTCCTTCGTGGAAGAAAATACCTTCTCTCTGTACTATGTGACAGACTTGTCAAAATAATTTCACGTGCGCCATGTTGTTTTTCTACCTAAAGCCAATTCGAAAATTTTATATGGTAAGTATTTTTTCACTAAAAATAAAAAGTGAATTTAAGCAAACGAATTTATGCCTAAATGTTCTTCCGGAAAATTCTAACCATATTGTGGTGTAAGCCATATCAAATTCTGTCCAGTAGTTTCGGAGATCTTTCCGGACAAACAGACAAACAAACAAACCAACAAACAAAGAATTTTTTTAAAAACTATTCTATCGTGTTCTGCTAATGATTTTAAGGCGACTTGTGTATTTTTTTTCTTAATATTTCACAATTACAGATTTTTGTACCCCTACGATTTTATTATATATAGAGATAGGGCTGATTAACTAAACAGCAGGGGAAATTTGGCCCTTAGATGCAACGTATTTGCAGTTTAATAAGTAATTTTAAATCAACATTATTTTGTTTTTGTGTATTAGGAAAAACAAAAATAATATAGGAAATGTTTTACATTCTGTAAGAGGTACCTATGTAGATATGTTTGTAAGCTACTACTAGAAATGAAACTCATTTTTAACAGACTTCAAAAAATTAGGAGGTTCTCAATTCGATGCGTATATTTTTTGTGTGTATGTTACGCGATTATGTCACTAATTGTGAACCGATTTTCAAAATTCTTTGTGTTTTCTATAGAGTATACTCCTGGGGTGGTCCCATTGTCACCACAGTCAGGATCTGATGATGAAATCCCATGAAAATCGAGGCAAACCCCCTAAATTTTATAGGTACGTCCAACGTGTTTCATGTTTTTTTGGGAAACTTTTCACGTATTTACGTCTGGTAGTCATCATGTTCCGAGCTGATGATGGAAGGATCCTTAACTTTAGGAGTTAGAGGTTAGTTTTTTTTATATAATAGGCTAATTATTAAGTGAATTTCATACCATCTATTCACTATTAAATGTAATACTGTATTAAATCCATTCTTTATAAAGATGAAATCAAAATAAAATACTAAAAATAAAAACAACTTCAAAAACTCTGAAAAGTTAAAAATAATATAAGTATAAGTACAGACAACATCACATTTAAAAAAAATAGGTAGAAGTCGGAGCCAAATGATGATCTCCTAGAAAGTCTTAAAATTTGGCACTGACTTCAATATAGAAATGTGATGTTGTCTGTACTTATTCTTATATTATTTTTTACATTTCCGTGTTTTTGAAGTTGTTTTTGTTTATTTTTTATCAAAAAATCTAAAATATCAAAATTTTTACATTATACAAGTAAATAAACACAAATTTCGTCGCGATAAATTTTATTTATTGTTCATCGTTGATCGTAATAAGTCGCTGAAAGCCGAAAGCCAAAAAAGCGAGACGAGTAAATAATTTGAGTGGTTATCGCGAAACCACAGGCAGCGGTTAGTTGAAAGAACCGAATGACCTCTAATACATTACAGGGGTGGCGTACATCTGGTCATTCTAGACGAACGAACGGAGCGGTCGGATTTATGTGGAGTATCCATCACACGGCCTCGCTCAGACGTCTTGTCTCCCCCTATCAACGTGCACTTTTGCAACGAACAATTAAGCATCCTGTCATAGCAACCCCTTTTAACGCTTAAAAAGCATACGCGCACCGTTTCGCGGACGAAACGAATTTGTCAGGTTAATGCCTTTTCGACGAAGCTTACAATATTTTGATATTTCGAATTTTGTAATAGGCGTAGTTTTCTTGGGCTTCCGGCGTGGTTTAGCGTGGTTGGCCTTAGAAGCGTTTTGAGCAGCCTAAAAACGCAGTTCAGCGCGTTTCAGGAGGTGCTCTATCACATACTAGAATATGGAAATTTTACCCAAGTATCGAAATTTTACCATCTATCGAACCTGAAAACCCGTTTTCAGGCGTTTTCAGGACCCCTTATGGGCCTTTGAAGCACACTTCGATATATGACTAAATTTTTAATAGGAGTGAGTGAGATAGCACAATAAGAAAGAGAAAAATAGTGAGCACCTTCCAGAGATAAAAGATAGATCGAGATGCATCTGGAAACTTCTAGGCGTGCTGAGTGACAGAGATAGAACATGCTCACAGAGACAAACATAATCGGGAATGCGATGGAACTTTCTAAAATGACAAACAATCGATCGGGTATGGAATGTTCTAGAATAGAACCTTCTCGAATCCCTCGAATATTTACTGACCTTACTATAGAAGCGCGAAGGCATACCGTGGAACTTTCTAGAAGATAAACGATCGATCGGGTATGGAATGTTCTAGAATAGAACCTTCTCGAATGTCTCGGAAGTTCACCGGTCCTACTGTAGAAGCGCGAAGGCGGTACCACGGAACTTTCGAGAAGGAAATACAGACAATCGATTGGGTACAAAATATTCGAGAATAGAACATTCTCGGATGCCCCGAATATTCGCTGGCCCTCGTATAAGCACGTGGCTGAATGCGGACGGACAGTTATTTTCAAGAGAGCGAACCGAGTGGATCAAGCGATACAAAGTGACTTGGAGCGATCATTTGCGACTTGGAAGCGTCTTATAGGGAAGTGTTGTGTGTCCATAGTACTTATAGTGGTTTACAGTGTTAAGTAAAGTGACTTAATTAGTGCTTAATTAAATCTTATCTCATAATAGCCGGTGTTTCGCAATTTTCTATTGAACACCCACCCCACAAACGTAACAATATTTAGGAAATATAATGAAATCAGCAATTTCAAGGAATTCAGTTTTAAGGAATGTATAGAACTCATAAATGTATATGAAATACAATCTTTTGTACACATTTACAAAGAATACGATACAATTTCTGAATGGTAATACGCATTTCGTTAATATGATGAGTGTTGGGGCATTCCTGGTGCGGGACAGTCCCAACAGCATCCTGGCCATGATTGCCGCAGTCTAGATGGTAACTACAATAATCATTGCTGTGCTTTTATTTACAAGCTTTTAATTAATTTATACACAGAGTGACATACCAGTGCTAATGTAAACTTTGCTAATTTATATGGTCACATCTAATTTTGTTTCGTCCTAGCAAGACTAGCGACTCCTGTAAGATTTGTTATTAATATTAAACATTTATTTTGAAATTCTAAAATTTATTATTTTACAATCATAAATATTACAAAAAACTTAAATCTAGTATGCCGCCAGCAACGGGGCAAGACCCCAGCTACCGGTTTAATTACCAGTAAGTTCAGACAGAAGAATCTTCGGATTATACATGCCGTATCAAGAATTAATATTATTATATCCGTATCAAGAATTAATATATAATGTGTTCACTTATTTTCCGTGGATATCATAAAAGCCACATGTAAGAGCTAACCTTGGGATATTACCGCAATAATACCAATGCGAAAAATTGGAAAAGCCGAAGCAAACTTTTTTTTAAGGTGGGGGAATTTATTTACGATTCGACAAGGGGCTGAAAGCTGACAAGGCCGCCCTAAGGATATGCCATTGGACTCGAGTAAAAACCCCAAACCTGGCTAAACCACCCTCCAAGCAACTTCTACCTCCGTAGGGGCACTATCAGGATCAGCGTTAGCCATTCCCCCAGTGCGCCCCCTGGAGAATAGGCCCGACGGTGAGCCAGCGTAACTGACCCAAGCGCCAGGTCTTACCTCTACGGAGGGGTCGACAGGTGCAATAATACGACCCCCCAGACGGGCAGGCCAGGGGTAGAAAAGTATCTTCCAACCGGTTGTCGGCCGGCCGGATCATTGCATCCCCAGCTTGCTTAAGGGAGTTGGTGGCGCGCGTCCAGGAACGCGCGCCTCCTCCTACCCAACCGCCTGCGCCGGAGCGGTGCGGCGAGAGGGTCAACCTCTTGCGCCCACTCCGCGCCGAAGCAAACCTTTTTTTTTATAGAGGGAAGATACAGTTTTTACGGTATTCAACAAGGGACTTGAGCTGACTAGGCCACCCCAAGGATATGCCGGACTCAGGTAGAAGACCCAATACCGGCTAAAAACCCTCTAGATACTTCTACCTCCGTAGAGACACAATCGGGATCGGCGTTAGCCATTCCCCGATTGTGCCCCCTGGAGGGTTGCCTGGCGCACGCGCCAGGACTTACCTCTACGGGGGGGTCGACAAGTATCTTGAGAAATTCGACCCCCCAGGCGGCCAAGCTAGGGGTTAAAAGTGTCTCTCGACCGGTAGTCAGCCGGCCGAGCCGTTTCAGTTCCCAGCTTGCTAGGGGAGCTGGTGGCACGCGTCCAGGAACGCACGCCTTCTCCTCCCCAACCGCCTGCGCCGGAGCGGTGCGGCGAGAGGGTCATCCTCTCGCGCCCGATCCGCAGCCTCCTTCTGCGAGATAACATCCTCACAGAAGGAGCGCCGAAGCAAACCTACACCAACCAGGCCAGCGTGGTGTAGTGGGTCAATTCCTCCTTGTTAAGAAGAGATCTGTATTCAGCAGTGGGACGTCTAGGATTGAAGTGAAAGTGAATGAATTACCACTATTGTTTCATTCAAGTGCGGCACCATGCAACATACAGGAATTGACTATTGCATAAAAGTGTAATTAAACCTAACCTGACAACAGAAATATTTAGTCTGAAAATTCAGCTCTGTAGGTATATACTATTGTAACATTTTGTATTTTCGAATGTAACTTCAAATGAATGTCAGCAAATAGCTTAGCTTTCCGAGAAAAAAATCCCGTGATTAGGTTAATGTTCTGTCTCCGCAGCCGGCCGGATACAAGCCGACGTGCAAGTGGAAAGCACTTAGAGCCACGGGGGATTAGTTGAGAGACATCTCCCATCAGATAAATAGTTCCACAAGTAAGATGGCCGTCATTTTTGATACATAAAAATGAAAGTTAAGACCGTCTTGAGACGTCTGAATATGGGGGGTTCAAAATTGAAACATTCTTAAATTTCTTTGAGCAAGTACCTCTAAATAAGCTAAGGTTTGGTTTGGAAAATAATGTATAATTGAAATAATTTCATAATTGACTATTGAAGTAGTCAATATACTCGTCAATACCTTTATTTTTACAAGCTTTTATTTAACTTGCAATGTAAGTATGTAAGTATATAAGTCTGTAAGTAAGTATGTTCGGGTAAAATCTTGCAACTCAATTTTGAAGCAGATATCTTTAACCGATTGTGCTGAAATTTTGTACACACGTTCAGTTTGGATGACAATGCATGGTTGACTGTGTGACGTCATTCTAAATCCAAGATGGCGGCATACCCAAGATGGCGGATCAATTATTTTTTTAAGCACTCCTACAATATGGGTATCAAATAAAAGGTCTTGCTAAGAATAACTTGAAATAGGCTCAAAGCTCTTCGCTGCTGGTCAAGCATACGTGGCCTTAAGTAGGGTAAAATCATTAGAAGGTCTTCTTATTGAAGAGCTAGACTGTTCTAAGTTAACCGGCAAACGACCTTGCAACAATGATGCGTTGAATGAGATGAACAAACTGAGAAACGTGTCCAGTGATAACCAAAAAGTAAAAAATAAATTAAATGTAAAAAACCTTTTTAAAAAACAAGCTTTTATTTAAATGCGCTAAAAAGAAAAACTTTTACACTAAAACTTTTACTTATAACGTCATTTCACATTTGACACAAGTTATATGACTAAATACAACAAGATAAAAGCTTGTCGGGAGATTTACTTTTGTAGATAAACAAGTAAATGAAATAATTTGATGTGAATAATTTTATTCATTAGAATTTTTAAACGAAGTAAATACGAGTAGGTACTTAAAAGTACTCTTTTAAGTACTTTTAAGTTACAAGTAAATCTCGCGACAAGCTTTTATATCATATAACTTGTGTCAAATGTGAAATGACGTTATAAGTAAAAGTTTTAGTGTAAAAGTTTATTTATTCTTTTTAGCGCATTTAAATTATTTTATTACTAGAAAATAATGATTGAAGAAAATGACGTATTGGATAAAGATTTCATTAATTAAGTGGTGATTTTCATAATATAACTTTAATTGTTAAATACAATGGAAGACAAAATATTATTTTTTTATTTACAACTAATTTATAAGGTAAATTCTAAAATTGTATCTATATTTTAGTTTTCAATATGAACGATATTACTGAATATATTAACATTACATTGAATATATTTAATAATGTATAGTTTTGTCAGATTTTCATATTGCAATTTGCATGTTAAATGTCAATCCGTCAGCGATCGTGATGCGCTGAGCCTTATCGCTGAATATTAATGTGACGCCGGAGATTTTGTTTTACATCGTGAAAATCTATTATGATGCAAAGTAGTTACGGCGAATATACATCTTCATATTATTTCCTTGTCGCCAATCTTTGTACTCTGTTCTTAGAATTTTGAAATGATACATATAATAAGACCCCTTTGCTCCGCTTTCTTGTACTGCGTACTTGAGTGGCAAAGCATACTCGTACGGTCTAACTTGGCCGTCCGCATCGACGATTTGATTGGCATACGACCATCTTGCAAGCATACGAAGCCATTTCGTCGTCGATGAGATTAAACACTCCATAAACACCGCGCAATCTATTATGACACGTGTCATGCACGATCATTTTTATCGCGTGACTAAATCGCATAGTTTGGTGGTGGTAGGTATGACTTTCCGCTTGCCTGTCAATTAGACGCCTTAACCCGGGTACTTAACTTGCCCCCCTAGCATGACCACCGAAACACGATATGATAAAACGATATAAACTATTTAAAAAGTTGGATTTTTAGTTATCTTCAATTTTTGAGTATGTTTCGGATATTGGTTTTGTTATTTTGGACATTGTTAATATATTGATAATGTCGATAAAATTTCAAGGTAGCCATTATAATATCCAATATATTTTGACAGTTCATATCGATTTACCGTTTTATCATGTCGTGTTTTGGTATTCATGCTACGGGGGCTGGGCTGGTATCCTTTTTAACCAACTTCAAAAAACCGGCTAAGTGCGAGTCGGACTCGAGCACCGAGGGTTCCGTACAAACCTGTAGATACTCGTAGGTATATAAGTAAAAGCTCACCCATATATTTTCATTATATGATGTAACTAAAAACTTACGATTTTCGCAATATTTCCTTTATCTGTGCTATAAGACGTTACTTCGTACCAAATTTCAAGATTCTGAGTTCACGGGAAGTACCCTGTAGGTTTTGATTCCCTTGCGAGTGTCGAAAATTTGCGCCATAAACGGCTGTATCTTTTGATTGCGTTGGCTTACAAGTTTAAATTTTTCACATCTCCAAGGGACAGTAGACCTGAGAATTTGATATAAATTTCAGCTTGATACCTCCACGCGTTCCTAAGAAAAAGGGTCTTGACAGACAGACAGACGGACGGACAACAAAGTGATTCTATAAGGGTTCCGTTTTTTCCTTTCGAGGTACGGAAACCTCAAAAGGAGACAGTTCTCAATTTGACGCTTATTTTTTTTCTTGTTTTCTTGTGTGGATGTTATGCGATTAATCCGCCAATCGTAGACCGATTTTCAAAATTACCTATTTCTTTATTATACTCCTGAGGTGGTCCTATTGTCACCTAAGTCAGGATCTGATGATAAATCCAGATGAATCGAGGAGAAACTCTCTTTTATAGGCACTTACCTTCCACGTTATTTTTAAAGAGCTATTCAGGTATTTGCCTCTGGTAGTTTTCACCTCATGATATTGAGCTGATGGTGGAAGGTTCACGGAGGATAAGAAGTTAGGGGATACTAACATTTTTGGCAGCAAATAGTCATTTTATTTATTTATTAGATAAGGCTTACCAAGTAAATACATACAAACAAGTTGCTTAAACAGTTTAGTTAAAAAAAATCATAATTTGCATTTAAATTATAAGTATGCACAGCATTCTCATACATACAATACGTTATTTATTATAAAACAAAATCATAAGTCAGGACAATATTGATTAATTAAGAATTTAAAATGTGCGACACAACACTTCCAAACGTACTTTTTCAAAGTGCAACATTTTTCACAAAAAATATAATTCATTATTACAAATTATAAACAAATGATTATAGTTTCTTGACATTGTACAAACAGGAGAGTGACTACCACAATTATTTTAATTTTCATTCATTTATTTCAATGAGTCACTGACTTTATAATAATATTTTCTCATAAGTCATGTCATAAACAGTAATTACGGCGTTAATTCGAGACTTTAGCAGTGATTATAATATGTATATTGACTACAAAAATATAAAGCGATCGTGATAGCTTTAAGGTTACACAATAAAGGGGCAAGGATTAAAACACTTGTGGTGACCCTGGACTTCTCACTGAGCTAATTATAACATTCTCACTCACACACAAAATACTACAACAGTTTAGCTGGAGGCTTCTGTGAAGTACTACTCCAGTTGGATTGCTCACTTCAACGATAAACCTGCAATAGATAATACCCTATTATATTTAGCCCTTTAAATTCATCATCCCATTAATGCTTACTTCATTTACATTTGGTAATATGAAGCCTACTAAATTCATTACCATTCTCGTATATTTCGTATCACTTACAGAAGAACTCACCTCATACTCCTAGGAATATAGCATTAAGGACTAGGAATACAAATTTAGTCATTTCTAATTATAATAGTATCAATAGCTATTTTAAATATTTTTAAGGTAAATGTTATGACGTTTTGCGTCATGAATAATTCAAAATTAAGTTGCCTTTTATGAAATTTATCGACAGGCGTGAAGTGTTTCCCCCACGAGAACCCTTGGATAAGTCGTAATGGTGTTTACCCAAAAGGGTGAGGTCAACTTGTATTTAATCTAGCGTGGGTGATTTATCGATGTTTTCAAATACTTAAAGGTTTCTTGATGTGTCTACATAGTGAAGCACGTTGTTTTAGTCTGATCATACAATGATCAACGTACTTTTAGAAGTAGCTCTCTCTTGTCATAGCAAATGTCCATAGAAATATTCTAGTACTCCATTTTCCATTTATAGACGGTAATTTATGATATTTATTTTATTTCATTTTGCATATGATATGAGCTATTGAAACGAATGAACTGTAAAATCAATGATCTAACTTTTTAAACACTTATCCAGCAATATTTAAAGCAAAAAGCGCAATAAGAGCCAGAGGCTTCGCATCGCGTCGTCTGGAAGAAATTAACGCAATTATGATTCATCGCGGAACTAATCGAGATAATTAGGGCGAAATTCCGGTTTTAAAAAGACAAAATTTGCTGTTGATCAAAATATACGTTGGCCTTAATGAAATTACGCAAAAGTTTAACCACCTGTTCGGGGGGAAATGAATAAAAGGTGTAGGGGAGGGCGGATGGGACACCGGTGTGGCTTTTTCGGAAATTTACCTACTTGCTTTAATTAGGCCCGTGTAGGCTTACCGGCGGTCATTTTTCTTCTTTAGGCGGTAATTAAGAGCTCGTGGCGGCCTGCGCGATCTCATCAAACTATGCAACGTACCGTTTGCAGTGCTTCTTGCAATTTTAAAGAATACTGCTTCTATTTAAAATACGATAAACAAAGTTAAAAATTAGGCTTCACTAGTTTTATTCTTGTACATTTCTTCGCAGCTTCGCCAGCGTGATCTTCTTCTCTTCTTCCTCTTCTTCTTCTTCTTGTATATAAAAATGAAACGCTGTGTGTTAGTTTCGCTAAAACTCAAAAACGGTTCGACCGATTCTTACGAAAGTTTCTGTGTGTGTTTGAATAGGTTCAGGGAAGGTTTAAACGTAAAGTTGGACCGGATAGGTGGCGCTGGAATCGGGTAGGACAACGTCTGCCGGGCCCACAAGTCTTTAATAAATAAAATTCTCGTGTCACTTTTTCTAACTAATCTCCTCCGAAACGCCTTGACTGATTTTTATGAAATTTTTTGTGTATATTCGGTAGGTCTGAGAAATCTTGTAAACTATTTTTTATATCCCTGAGTGATAAGGGTGTTTTTTTGAAAATTATTATAGGGAAACGTAGTTTGCGGACACAATTAGTATATTTTTTATAAAAAGTACTGCCCTTGCTAAGCCGGAGCGAGTCACTAGTTAAAAAATATTATTAATCATAATTAAATATAGCCTTTGTCACCTAGAAATAATGTAGCTTTCTACTGGTGAAAGAATTTTAAAAATTGGTTCAGTAGTTCCAGATATGATTGTCTACAAACTCATACACTTTACTGCTTTATAGTATTAGTATTGATACTCTTTCCGGGAAATGGCCATTCAATATAATTTTAACAAGCATATTACAGGAAAATTTTGATTTAAGAATCTAAGTAGATTGTGAGATTAGGAAGGCTTAAATTTATTAGTCTTTACCACACCAATCAGCCCTAATATTTTATTTATTTTAATTATACTACAACAGTGTTATACTACCTGTCTATTATATTTTTATGTTCTGATATTTTATTATTGTTGAACTTATTTATACTATAGACATGTGATAAGCTCAATACATATAAGTACTTTATAATATAACATTATGAAATTTAAGGAACAACTCCTATTAAGTCATAATAACTCGTCTCAAACAAAAATTAACTATTAAAATAACAGTATAGCCTAGTTATCAGTTCTCGAAATCTGCTTATAATTAAATAGTTCCATTAAAACGGCGCTACCATGATTGCGCTATATCTCATATTCACTCAACAATTATATTGGCTTTTAGTTAATTAATTAACCGCTTTCATTTGTTCCCTACATGAGAATGACAATCAAATGAAAGTGTTTCATTACTATAGACAAACTTGAGCTGCCACGAACGCGGTTTCAGAGTATGAAAAACATGTTTTCATTTTGTAGAAGCACCCTGCTACAAAACATAGTTAGCATTTAAACTTATGCTCAATATAAAGTTAACATACGGGCAAGCTTTAAAGTGGATTGAATGGAAATATTAACAAATTGGCCTGCAGCTGGATTAAACAGTAAATTCTCATATCCTCATATTACGTACATCCCCTTCATCGTAGGGCGATTCACCCTGCGGCCCTGTACAGGGGATGCAACCTCAGCAATTGCGTTAAATCAGCGGCTCAACCTGATTAAACTCATATCGTGGTACAGAAACAGATAGTAGTATTCCGTACGAAATGATAGAAAAGTCGCTGCCAACTCCATCACCTAATAGTAGATACGCAAACAAATTTAGTTGTAGTAACTTTTCTCGAAGGGATCGATAAGGTCGAGTGATTTGATTTGGTCGTCGCAGGCCCCAGTCGAGGAGTTTCTTTTTGAGGGAGGCGGCCGTGCCTACGGAACTGTCGCAAGACCAATATTGCCAAGGAAATTAGTTTATGTAAAATGTAGAACAGGGACGAAAAATATCTAAGGCGAAGTGTAGAGAGAATATTGAAATCAATTCAGTTTGCTTGTTACTTCTGCTGTAAGAAGTCATCTTTTCGAAATGGAATTATGATCGTTGCTGAGCGGAATAGGAATTCGGTTTTATAAGGAAAAATCACAGTGTCGCGATCGTGGGATAATACGGCTACCGTTACCAGAGTAAACAATTAACATATCTGTCGCGTTTCAATGGCTCGACAGCTTTCAATTTGAGCTCTATATTACAGAAGAAAGTTTAGGTCATATACAGGATTATTCGCAGAATACTAGATTCTCAAAACACCAGATTCCCAAAATACCAGATTCTCAAAATACAAGATTCGCAAAATAGCAGATTTAAATGGTGCTCAAATTCAATGGTGCTTAAACCCAACACGAATGATGTTAAGTTCCATTCACGAGATCTGACAAAATCTTTGATGTTACTGAAGAATAAAAAAAAAGAAACGCATTAACCGAAAAAGGAATATTTAAAGATAAATTTTTTGATATTTTTTCAAAAAGGATATCTTTTCATTGTTTTTTTACACAATAATCGATATTTTGGTGTACACTGGAATCCAAAAATCGATTAAAACATACTCAAAGCTATGGCAAAATTTTCTATGGGATTCCATAATCCGATCCTGACTTTGGTGACCATGGGACCACCCTTGCAGTATACTCTATCAAATACAAAATAAATTTTGGAAATCGGTTTAAAATGACGGAGTTATGAGGTAATAAACATTAAAAAAAAAATACAACCGAATTGATAACCTCCTCCTTTTTTGAAGTCGGTTAAAAATTACCAGTGTCCAATGGTGTCCAGTATCATATCACGTCCCATCCTCCAGTGACGGAATAGATTACATACACAAGGACATATTATGTCGTAAGGGTTGAAGTCTAACAATGAACTGGCATAGAATTAACCCACGAATGTAGTTTATTTGATTGGTAGAATCACGATTTACTTGATTAATGGTTAAAGCATTTTGATACTCCAATATATCTATTAGTTAATCATTAAATTATGCAAATACGTGGCGTGCTGGCAAAACTAAGGCTGCATTCAGATGCAGCCGTTGCGCGTCCAATTAGAACTCAACCCTAAAATATTAAGGGATGTGTCTTGAATTTAAATCATTTAATGTTATTCGATGTGGCTCTACAAGGTACAGCTATAGCTAAAGATGAAAAAGCGTCGATCAATATAATGCTTCGTCACGTTCACACTATTAAGCTAGATTCTAATATTTAGTTATATTTTCAAACGTAAATTTCTATTTCTTATTAAAGTTAAAAATTAGTCCAAGGTCCCAGGGCCCTCATACGTTTCTTATGTTGTCAGAAACGAATTATTTCCAAGAAAACTCATATACTACTGAAAACATTTTATTTCAAAGAAAATAGGCAACGTCTGGGGATAACCTAACCTACAGATTGTAGTTTTATTCTGAGTTTTTTTCACTTTGTTGTTTGTTTGTCTATCTGTATGTCAAAACTCATACATAGTACCAAACCGTCGGTGCGCGAGTGCGAACTAGCACTTGGCCGATTTTTTTTATATTTATTACTTCAGCCGTGGCTCCACAGAGTAGGTACTTATTTCTGAACTAGCTTTACGCTCGCGACTTCGCCCGCGTTAATTTTGTTTTCCCGTGGGTAAATTAGTTACCCTATGTCCTTCCCCTGGTCTCGAACTATCCCTATACCAACTTTCATCAAAATCGGTTCAGTAGTCTCGAAGCCTATTCAATACAAACAAACAAACAAATCTCTCCTCTTTATAATATTAGTTCGTATAGATAAACTTATACTACAAATATTTGATAGTGATTTATTTCTGCATACTAAAAGTAGAACATATTCTGTCTTCGTCGAATGGCTTCGTTACCATGCTCGAAAACAATGAATGGCATTAAATGCGCTGAACAAATTTGTATGAGGAGTTTCATGTAGTTGACGTCACATATAATGCCCGGATCATTTTCAAGTGCTATTAGCTGACGTCGGAAACTTCGATGAGCAAAGTTCGCCGTGTCCTATCGTCTGAATATTCCTCGTGTAAGGGTTCTGTTCACTACGAGATACATCAAAGCTATTCTATAGTAAATAATACACAGCTAGGAAGATAACAAAGAATCACACAAGTAATAGTAATCGACAAATTAATCGTGTAATTTTTGTAACAAAACAGATAATATTAGATGATTTAAAATAAATGATGTAGCTTCAGGTCATCCCGTCCGGTTGATTGCGACAAACTTATTAGAGAAGGGTGTTATTTAAGATGGCTTTTAATTTTATTAGATAAACAGAAGTTGCAAAATACAAAATCATAAAAAATAATAACAAAAATAAAATAATACTTTTGCAGTGACTTCCTGATAACTGTTAGAAATCGGTGATAATTACATCAAATTAATATTCTATTTGTTCTAATTATCACCGCTTAAGCATGAATTTGAAATTTTGATTATCACACTTAATATACACGAAGTAAAAAGAAGCTATGCACGTTTTGATGCTATTTCACTTTAAGGTCGACTAAATTACATAATCACTCAACATGTGTTAAAAATCTAAATATAAGTATTTCTTGTTCATAATATACGAGTACATCTTGTGTTTATTGCTCAAATCTACTAAACCTGTGTAAATAATCTAAATATAAGCATTTCTTGTTCGTAACATACATCTTGTGTTTATTGCTCAAATTTACTAATTTATCTAACTCTCAAAAAACGATTGTTCTTAATTTATTCTTGACAGAAAAACAATACAGACTATAATCATTAAACGGCGATAGAAGGTACTAGTACAAAATTACCGTTACACACCTTTTACGCCTGATGTGGCTAAACGCAGAGTGCTAACTGGAAGCAACTCGACATGGTGGACTGTCGTGGGGCACCGAAAATAGCGCTGCACAAAAATAGGCAAAAAATTAATATTTACGCAATTACGTACCATGTGGTAATTTTTATCTGGTGGCACCTTTTGTCGGGTCTTCTCTCTTCCTAAGCCTTCCAAAATTACTTTTATTTATTATTTCGAATTAGTACAGACCAAATCATCGTGTCTTTTCATTTTTGTTTAATTTTGAGTAGTTTTCTGCGTACTCGTATTGTGTAGTTTGATATTTACTTCACAAAGAACTTAATCCAATACTCTAAAAACTGAGTGACTTGAAAATTGATTGACCTTATAAACTGCTATCAAAGAATCCTCTTACCTATATACATAAAAAGTGTTTATAAAAGAAAGGTAATTCTGTGAGGCCCTCTTGTCTAATGAAGCACTAGCCTTCCGGGGGTGTTCAGGACCCATTTAATCTTGTGCTGAATTATGTGTCGGTGTCCGGCACCCGGAAAGCTCTCCCTGTACGCGCCCGACTAATTCCAGTTTTTATTGTGCGCCTTACAGTTGTGCCTCTATTTGGCCATATAAATTCATTAAGGCGCGCAAAACAAGAAATTTTACTGCCTTTGGACATTTTATTGTCAGAAAAGTAATCACATTAGTGTGCAGTATGTGTTGTAACTTTTTCTTCTAGTTATAGTTCTTTTGTGATTATAATTAATGATTATAAGTAGCGTGTAAAGTATAAACTTAGATATTAAACGATATTAAACGTCGTGCCAAAATTAAAAAAATCTAGTCTGAATATTAGTGATGATGGAATTTAATTACAGTGAAAACTGTTTTGATTATCCCGGCCCTATGTCAAAAACGAAATACGATTTCACCTTAACATTATTAGTTTATTATCCACCCTCGCTGAATATTTCGTCGTAACTAAGGGTAAAAACACGGGCCTCTACGGCTGTAGGTGGCAGCCGAGCCGTATTCCCTGATGTAATTACTGAACTCGCCTGAGCGGCTCCACTAACACAATGACCGATGTCCGATAAATGGTTTTCCGCTCCCGCGCCGTCTCTTAACGTAACCGCTGCCGCTTCAGCCCATGTTAACTAAGTCGTTAAATGTAGATGTGCCGGATCGTTCGGATATTTGGATCTAAGTAAAAACACGTTAAACAAAATAACAAAAAGTGTTTACCAATATTTGATTATACCAGTGTTTCATAATAACCAATAAATAATCAATTCCTTATCGAAAACTAATTATTAAAATGTCTTTACACGTAATGTCATTCAACCCAAAATTTTCATGTATATCATAGTATCATCATCATGTCAATGATATACTCGTACATGAAAATTTTAGGTTGAATGACATTACGGGTAAACACATTTTAATAATTAGTTTTCGATAAAGAATTGATTATTTTTATTGGTTATTATGAAACACCGTGTATATTTTTTTATACATTTGTTGATGGATGCATTTTACTTAATTAGTAAGTAAGTACCATTTGCTGCAGTAGATTTTGCGCATTGTGTTACTTTATCAAATAAAAATCATCAAATTTCCAATGTCATTTTTTTTATATTCAACGTGTTAATCAATTAGCGCAAAACCTTAGACATCCCATCATCATTTCAGCCAAAAAACGCCCACTGTTGGACATAGGCCTCCCCCAGAGATCTCCAAACTGATTGGTCCTGCGCTTCCCGCATCCAGCGGCATCCCGCGACCTTCACCAGATCGTCGGTCCACCTTGTGGAGGGCCTACCAACGCTGCGTCTCTCGTTACGCGGTCGCTACTCAAGGACCTTTTCGCCCCAACGGCCGTCAGTCCTGCGTGCTATGTGTCTTGCCCACTGTTAAGGTTTGCAATTCTTTGGGCTATGTCGGTGACTCTAGTTCTTCTACGGATCTCTTCATTTCTGATGCGATCACGTAGAGAAGCCCCGAGCATAGCCCTCTCCATTGCCCTTTGAGTGGCCTTCTGATGAGACCCATTGTAAACGGCCACGTCTCAGTTCTGTACGTCATTACTGGCAACACGCACGAATTGAAGACTTTCGTCTTAAGACACTGCGGTAGATTGGCCGAGAATATGCTGCGTAGCTTCCCGAACGCTGCCCAGCCGAGTCGAATTCGTCGATTTACCTCTTTCTGGAAATTGGACTTACCGAGCTGGACTATTTGCCCCAGGTAAACATATTCAGACACCTAAACTTATTTTTATTATAAATGAATTATATAAATAAAAAAGCAAACTCTGACAGATTTACGAAAAAATGACTATTTTTTTATGTTTTATTGCATTTCTTGCAAATTTTAAACTCTATGGTCACGCGCCTGCAAATACGATGTTGCCGCTTAGCCGCCGCACCCCCGATAAGAGTTAAAGAGTTAACCAAATATAAGAAAGTGTGTAGTAGAATATTTAATTTTGGATAAAAGTTGCCATATATTTTTTTATTAGTGGAATCGATTCTATTCTGGATTCTGAGCAATATCATTATTAACACTTTGTATTTTCTTTATCAGTACAATCCTTCCTAATATTATAAACGCGAAAGTTTGTGAGTATGTAAGAATGTTTGTTACTCTTTCACGCAAAAACTACTGAATGGACATTAATGAAATTGTACTTAGACGAATTACGACAGGGATTAACATATAGGCTACTTATTGTCCCGAAAAAGTAAGTAGTTCCCCCGGGAAAGTAGATTTACAGTTTTTTTCTTTGAGTTTTTAAGGCGAAACATAGTTCGCCGGCACAGCTAGTGCATCATAACATAGTCAAACTATTGGAACCTATAACACTAGGCCAGTCCAATTAAAAACATAACGTAATTTGACAAAAATTTCACCGTTCATTCAATTTCCTTGCTTCAATGTAAGCGGGACCAGGAGTTTATTTCACGGAAGATAACATTTTACTTAAAGGTATTTTCAGGATAGGGATATCTGTTACGGATATTAGTCACGCTCCGGGTGCTATAAACTACGTCGTCCATGTCAGCATCTAGTTAGACTAACCGGTTTATCTCGACTCAAAAATAGCGTTGGGCACACGTAGCACGAGTGCGCCACGAGTGTAAGAAGCGTGGATAACTTACTTAATTTGGAACTTAGTAGACATCGCTCCACCTTGTTAGAGATGTTTCGCATTTACATTCTTAAATTCTGTCTTAAAGTTCGAAAGTGAAAGCTTTGTATTTTAAACAAAATGTTTCATACATTTCAGAGAGTACCTACCCCTATGGCCTTTTTGTGTTGCTGCAGCACACAAACATAATATAATATTTTTGTGTGGCGGACAGATCTGCATTACTGTCATCACTTTGATTTGTAGTTTTTTATTTGTATTTGTTATTTTTTTTAATTTTGTTCTTTTCGTCTCTGTGTTCTTTGCCATATTTATTATGTATGTGTGTCTGTAGACCAAATAAAGATAAAACCACATAAATCTATAAAATTATTACATTATTATACTTTTTATTATTTTACATACTAGTAAAATTGAGTCAATTTTACTAGTATGTAAGTTCCTTAACTTAGTTCCTAAGAAAATTAATGCATGATATTAATAAGGCCTAATCACCCTAACATAGGGTAGGCTCGAACACCTCGGTGGGGGACGTACATGAGCTGTGATGATGATGATGATGATGATTAATAAAACCACATAGATCGAATCGGAGAAATTCGAATCATGTCAAAATATTAAGTTTGTCTGTGTGAATGCCAGAATTTATACTTTTTATGACGAGTTGTCTGGAATATTGATAAATAACTGACTTACTAACATTTATGAAAAAAGGTATTCTAGAGGTACACTTCTTGATGTTGTTCATATATTTATTTATAGAATATATATTGAAGCAGAACCAAAATATGAGTCCGTTTAAAAAAAACGTGATTTATTAGTTGAATGTTACGTAAGCAGCAGCACTTTTGCAGCTCCACTACCGGGAGCGCGTTCCACTGTAATTCAATAGCGCTTGCGCAGTTACGTCCAATTAAAAGTATACCACTCTCACCGGCTTCACAAATATCTATCTATAAAATTATTATATTATTTAATATAATAAAAATATTATTTTTTAATATAATAAAATTATTATGCTAATTATATTACATACTGGTAAAATTGACTCCTTCTTAAACTTAGTTGCTAAAAAATATGAATGCATTATATCAATAAAACCACATAGATCGAATCGGAGAAATTCCAATCATATCAAAATGTTGGGTGTGTCTGTGTGAATGACAGAATATATACTTTTTATGACGATTTGTCTGGAAAATTAATAAATAACTGACTTACTAACATTAAAGAGTATTCTAGTAGATACACTTTTTGATGTCATTCATATATTTATTTATAGAATGTACGAGTATATTGAAGCAGAACCAAAATACGACTAAAATACAAGAAAAAACGTGATTTATTAGTTGCATGTTACGTAAGCAGCAGCACTTTTGCAGCTCCACTACCGGGAGCGCGTTCCACTGTAATTCAATAGCGCTTGCAGGCAAATGCAGTTACGGCCAATTAAAAGTATACCACTCTCACCGGCGTCACGGGGAATCGAGTTACCCGCTCCCGGAGCAGGCCTTGAGACATGCCCAAACAAATCAAGAATGTTGAATAATTAACCCTCCAACTATTTTCGGCTGTCAACGCGTGACGAGCGGGTCAGAAAGTTTAATCATTTTGCAGCGGCTGCCCCCTTAATAATTGAGATTCTCGAAATTGATGATTAGGGTTGGAAATTTCGTCAATACTCTATTGTCAACTCGGAAGTTTGCTACTTTGATTGAAATTAAAAATGTATTTAGAGTATCCTAAGCTTTTGGATTTACTTATTAAAATAAAAAAGGGATGCAGTGAAAGCGTTTTTTTTAAAGTAATTACTTAGCATGGCTAGTTTGGTAGGGTTTCTAGGATGGATGCCGTTAGAAGGTCAAATGAAAGTACCTAACGCTAAGGATTATAATTACTTTGTTAAAGTTTAGCGTATTCAATCAAATGCAATGACATAGTAAATGGAGGAAAGTTTTGACTTGTGAAGCGATATCCAAAGGGGGAGTTTATGCCGTTACCTAATTTAAACTTCGACTGAGATTGTTCAGCCACGAACAGGATTTCTTCTCCTGTGCGTCTGAATGAGACACTGTCATTAAATTAAAGTTTCATTTGTCTTCATTTGCTAAACAATAGCAATTATACAAAGCCCCACAGCGGGCGAGTAATCAAGCGTCCCTTTAATTAAGTACAGAAACAGTGCCAAGTAATTGGATCTGAACAACTGAGTAAACAAATCGAAATGGGAGGTAATAAATCTAGTAAACACCTCTTTCCAAGTCGCGAAGCGTTCAGATTGTCAGATGTCAAAACGCACACTTGAAGTGTCTAAAATAAAATGTAACGTAGAAATAGTTAATAGTTTTGGACACGGCATAGGTAATACGACGATTAAGGATAAATTATTTTGAGTTAGCGTATAAAATTATAAAGACATCCTTTCTGGTATTTTAGGGAAGATCAGATTGGGATGTTTCCTAACTAAAACGGCAGTGAACCTAAATTATTATTTTTTCTGAATCTCCTAGTGTAGTAGTCTTATATTATGCAAAAAAACCGACCAAGTGCGAGTTGGACTCGCACACCTAGGGTTCCGTACAATTTTTTACAACTTCCTAACTATGTTTCCGTTTTTTAAATTTTTCCTTAATATGTACTATAAGACCTTGCTTCTTGCCAAATTTTATGATTCTAGGTGAACGGGTACTCTTAGTAAAATTAATAATTTTGATTCCTTCGAGAGTGTCAAAATATACGTCTTTTCGCCATAAATGGCTGTATTTTTTTGTTACGATAATTTATAAGTTTGATTTTTTCACAACTTCAAGGAACTGTAGACCTGAGTATATGGTTTTAATTTCAACTCGATACCTCCACGCGTTCCCGAGATAAAAGGTCTTGACGGACGACAAAGTAATCCTATAAGGGTTCTATTTTTCCTTTTGAGGTACGGAATAATAAAAAGAAAGAAAAACAAACTTGAACTTTAAACAGATGACTATTGAGTTTACCGCACAAAAATGAACTTTCTGGCACATTCCATCTCAACATTCTCAACTATCAGGACGACTGACCGAGCTCTTTAAAAAAATATTTTACAAAAAATAAAAACCGACTTCAAAAGCACAGAAAAATTAAAAATAATATAAGAATAGGTGCAGACAACATCACACTTCTATATTAAAGTTGGTGCCAAACGATGATCTCCTAGAAAGTCTTATAATTTGGCACCGACTTCAATATAGAAGTGTAATGTTATGTTAAGTGTGTGTTATTTTAAACTTTTCAGTGTTTTTGAAGTAAAATATTTCTTATTTTTATATTTTTAGTGAATGAAATCTTTTTAGTGAAGGTCCAATGTCAGGTCAGGTCAGGTCAAGTTCAAAAGTTAAAGATCCTTCCATCATTAGCTCGATTCATAACTACCAGACGCAAATACTTGAAATAGCTTCGGAAAAATCATGAAACACGGAGGACATAACTATAACAATTAAGGGTTTCCCTCGATTTTCACGAGATACTAACATACGGTGAAGGAAAACATCGTGAGGCAACCTGCATACATCTGCGAAGAAATTCAATGATGTATGTGAAGTCGACCAATCCGCACTGGGCCAGCGTGGTTGACTAAGGCCTAATCACCCTAATATAGGGTAGGCTCGAGCCCCTCGATGGGGACGTATATGGGCTGTGATGATGACTAACATCAGATCCTGACTTTGGTGATCTTGGGACCAACCCAGCAGTATACTCTATTGAATACAAAATTAAGGATCTTTCCATCATCAGCTCGGTTCATAACTACCAGACGCAAATACATAAAATAGTTTCGCAAAAAAAAAATGAAACACGGTGGACGTACCTATAAAATTTAAGGGATTCCCGCGATTTTCATGGGATGATCATCATCATCATCATCATCAGATCCTGATTTTAGTTTATCACTTTAGGAGTATACTCTGTCAAATACAAAAAGAATTCTGAAAATCGGTCCACAATTGGCGGAGTAATCGCGTACCTAACTTATACACAAAAAACACATTTGATAGGTTGGACATACCTATCAAATTTAAGGGATTCCCTCAATTTTTATTAGATCTCATCATCAGATCCCGACTTTGGTAACCTTGGAAACACCTCAGGAGTATACTTTATCGAATATAAATAATTTTGAAAATCGGTCCACAATTGGCGGCGTAATCTCGTAACACACACAAAAAATACAACATACGCATCGAATTGATACCTTTAGGCGCGGAATAGTAAAAAAGCAAAACGGTAAGCGATTCCATTTTTGAAGTCGGTTGAAAAACCGATGAAATTTTGAAGCTAGTATAATAAAAACTTTGCTTCTACCACTGCATGAAATGATGTAATAATCGTATATAAGGTTAACTGATACACTCGCGCACTCAGTGTTTCTCGTACAAACTTAAAGTATAGAAATTCCTAACTATGTAGGTACATATTAACGGTTTTCAGGAAAATATGCGACGTAAACGTTCATATCTTTTGATTATGGTAGCTTATGAGTATGATTTTTTTACAGGCGATCAAGACTATACCCCTGAGTATATGATACAAATTTCAGTTTGACATCTTCCCGAGAAAGGGGGTCTTGACAGACAGACAAACAAACGGACAGACCGACAATGGACAACAAAGTGATCCTAGAATCTTAGGATCCTTTTTCATGGAACCTTAAATAGTAGATTTTACAACAAGTGCACAAAACGAACCATTTATATCCGAGACTTTTAGAGCCGAGAGCCGAAGGCGAGGGCTGATAGTAATGTCGAGGATAAAATAGTTTTGTGGACGAGTTATAAACTCTGCTTTTCACTTCGATTGCGAGGAAATAAAACAGTAGTATAACATAACATTTCTTTAATTAAAATTCAAAGTGAAATTAGTACAGTTTTGAATACTGAAGGAAATTGTTTTATGTTTTAAAAAACACATAAGGCAAATAAATTACAGTAAATATAATAAAATAACAAATTCTATCTATGAACTTCTTATTGTGTTTGGCTGTATGGCTCATTTTCTTTGCCTTAATATAGATACATTTATGTATGAGTAGATACGTTGATGCACTTGTGCACAAAATTCGATTTTGTGCAGCCTATATATCCTGCACAAATAAGCACTTTCAGAGCATGTGAAGTGAAAAATATATGATCTCAACCCCTGCAAACATGTCTCTTTTTAATATGTATTATTTGGGATCACAATATGGCCGCCTAAAATTGATGCAGCCTCGGCAATTTTTTGAACGCGTCACCCGGTGTTCCACTGCGTGATTCTCGTCGGTCCCCGTACATACCCTGTTTATCAGGGCACATTCTGGTATAATGTAGGTAGGTACACGCGGCACACAATACAGAGTGCTCATTTCCGACTTCTTGAATTTTTATAACCTTTATACGTTTTCGTCGCCTTTACAAAGTTCTGTTAGTAGAGATGTGGGAAACTTGCTCTTATTACGAAATGTGATATTTTTATTTTCTATTGAAATATTTTATTAAGGACTTAATTACCATCTGTATTATGCGTGTGCATTAATAATACATTGTATCACACACTAGAAATAATTAAGCTTAAATATTTTTGAGATTGTTTATTATATTTATATTTGGATATTAGAATATCATTATACCTATTAAGCAAGCTTTACATATTTTTCACAAATTGTAGTAAATAAAATAATATTGATTCTTTGGTATCATACATCTCTATCACTGTCGTTCAACCAGTATTAAAATGTAAGCATTGCTAGATCCTATGAAATGGAGGTAATATCCTCAGCTTCGGAAAGCTGTTAAATCGGTTAGTCGCCAGCCCTGTGCACCAGTTAAACGACATCGGGCCACACCCGTACATATTTATATTCATGGTCTGAGGACCTTTTTATCCCGCTACGGAATAGTTCCTCAGCTATTTTCGTGTATGCTCCCTGAGATAGCAACAAACAACCGTACTTTTTTCGCTGTTCGCGATTTGATTGCTGGGATTTATTTTATGGTCAGATTTATAGACATTCCCGGCGAGATTCGTTGCTCGGCGGATTTTATACAATCGCAGACGTCGCTTAAGCGATATGAATAAAACAGGTTTTGTTACAGCTCGTGTTGGAGCTAAGCGGGTTCGGCTGTGAAATTGGCTGCATTTTCATGAGAGTGAATGCGAAAATTTCCGCATGAAACGCATAGCTTTCATTATGGTTGTCCGTTTTTGGACAACCATAAATGTTTTTTGCCTGACTGCAAAAAAGGAGAGATTTTTATGTTAGTTTTTTTATTGTATTTGTATGTTCACCAATACCTCCTCCAAATGTGGGATGCTTTCTAAAATTGTTTGTCTTTTGAAAAACTTATTTTCCAGAGGTGGTCCCAATGTCACCGAGTCATGATCTAATGATGGTATGGGATACCATTTACTATTTACAATTATATACCTAGACTAGCTGTGCCCGCGACTTCGTTGGCGTGGATGCCCGGAAATAATAATATCGTAATGTTATACAGCCTAAAGCCTTCCTCAATAAATGGACTATCCAACACAAAAAGAATTTTTCAATTCGAGCCAGTAGTTCCTGAGATTAGCGCGTTCAAACAAACAAAGAAACTCTTCAGCTTTATAATATTAGTATAGATTAAACGCCAGGTAAATAGAGGGAAATCCTCAAATTTGTTAGTGCACGTACGAAGTATTTGATATTTCTACGAAGCTATTCAGGTAATTGCGTCTTTCTAGTTACCATCTTATATGTTGCCGAGCTGACGTTAGAAGGTTACTTGAGGATCGGAAGTTATTTAAATAGTATGGGCACGTATTGACTCTTAGCTGTATATTTTCATGTGTGTTCAGGGAGCTGACATTAGAAAATACAACTCCTTAACATTGAGGAATAATTAAATAAGGAATAAGGTATCGTCTTAAGCTTTAATCGCATTATTAGAAGTAATTATGGTGCTAAGAAAACATTCCAAATTCACTTAAAGTTTGAAATAAAAATACCGACAAATTGACTTTAATAATTTAATCTATCAGAGGGAGACTCTGTATCAGGGTCGTTGGGTACCTCCATCTTACCTATTACTGCTGCAAAGCAGCAGTGCTTGCATTACTGTGTTCCGGTTTGAAGGGTAAGAATCTACTGGATACCGTGACTATACATCTGATGTCACAAGTTGGCAACGTACACTGTGGTTCTTGGTGGGGGTTGTAGTTTTGCTGTGAATCTCACAAGAGCCACATGAATTATAGGTGACTGCTACCACTTACCATCAGGTAGTCAGTTTGCTTGTGTGCCAACTTAGTTGCAATTAAAAAATTAAACACAAAAAAGTCAAAGTGTAATATTACAGTTCAAATAATCATCACATTTTTATATTCAAGTGGATGCTAAGCCATAATGTACAGGAAAGTCTTAAGAAAATAAAGTTAGTTGAATATTTCATACCGAATTTTATATAATATAGATATGATGATTGATTATATTGTAATATTATATTAACCTGTTTTTGTCCTTTTTTTTATTTTGTAAAATATAATCAAGAGTAACGAATCCGGATCAGATAAGATAGCTGAAAAACTCGGACAACTGGTTATGTGACAGGTCCACAATTAGTTGTGTGATTGAGTTGGTCCATGGGTCCCATCCGGAAACTAGAATGCTTGTGGAATAAATTGTGTTCAATAGACAATTTTATCCACTTTTTAATAGACCTGCTATCATTGCTCTTGAATGTATTAAGAACTGCAATTACCACTAATGCTTACGTCGAATAAAAAATGTATGAGGAGCGTGACAATTATATGAGTAATCGATCTAAGTGGCTCCTACCTTATTAATAAACGGCCCCACCGTCGGTTCAGTGGCATTCGTCCCTCTCGCAACAAATGATAGTAATTTCCGAGGAAATGCATCCAAATGGCGAAATGGCCTGCTAAGCGCTGCCCATTTGCGGAGATTGCTGCTCCTCCTCAAATTTTATGCTTTTACGTGTATTCAAATAGACTTTATTTAACGTCCGTCTCTAACACTTTTGTTAGCTCTGCAACTATCGGTAATTTTTTTTATTATTATTCCATAATATATTAATTTAAACAAGAAAACATGAATAATATATTTGGATTAGATTGTCTAGTTAAACATGCTAAAAATTTTAAAATAATAATACTCATATATACGTTTGAAACGCTTAACCATTATAGCTACCTGCTACGTATTTTATCGTCTGCTCTGGAACTTGGGGTAAACTGAGTACCTACTGCGCCTGACACGCCTGTTGCGGCGAAAGCACCGACATACTCGTACGAGGACGCGATCCACCTTGCGTCGATCGACACGACGATGATCGTCCGATGTATTCACCTCCTGGGGCTGGACGTGACCGTCCACAAGATGACGGCCGTCGCTGCAGACAGATGAGGCTCCGTGCCCGAGTGGAGGGAGTCCAGGTTCCGATCGTCGAGAACACAATGAAGTATCTCGGTCTGATCCTGGACTCCCGATGGGATTTTGAGGGGCATTTTAAGCTCCTCGCTCTCAAGCTGTCGGCCGCCGCGCAGTTCTCAGACAGGTCCTGCCCAATCCGGATGGAGCCAGCTCAACCAGTCGTCGGCTTTATCATGGCGTGATAAAATCGATGGCACTCTACGGAGCCCCAATATGGGCAGGGCAGCCTGCGTTCTAGCGGGCACGCCAGCGTGGAATGTCGTGGCACGTATCCTTGCGACCATGTATGGGCATCGGGTGGCGGCAAGGGGTCGAGGGCTACGCCTTCTACCAGAGGAGGTGGTCCGCAGCAGGAGACTGGCGCAAGGGCAGGTCATACGCCAGTGGACAGAGACGCTTGTCCACCCAACAGCCGGCCACTGAACGATCAAGGCCGTTCGTCTAGTGTTGGAGGTGTGAATTGGGCGCCGCCAGGACTGCCTCTCGTTCCTGATGGTGCAGGTTCCGACTGACTGTTCGCACGTCGGGAGGAAACGCAATGTCGTCACTGCGGTAATCCCAACGACACCGCCGAGCACACCTTCGCGGAGTGCCTGGCCTGGTAACCCCAACGCGATGCATTAGTCCTCGCGTCTGGGCTATCGCCTCCTTCTTCAAGATGTTATCTCGCAGAAGAAGGCTACAGAGCGAGCACGGGAAGAGGACTCTTTTGCCGCCCTGCTTCGCCGCAGGCGGTTAGGTAGTAGGAGACGTGCCTTTAGCTTGGGAGGGGGTAGCCCAGTCGGGCCGACATCTGACTAGAAGATATTATAGCCCTGAGCGGGTCGCCCATCTGGGGGGTCCCGGCATATCCAAGTGCGCGGTCAGCTTAGCCCCTTGTCGAATCGCAAGGAGATTTCCCCCGCCTCAAAAAAGAGATATTTACCAATGTCATAGTTACAAAGACATTAACCCCTTTTTTTTTTTTTTTTTTTTTTTTCTCAGGGGGAAATGCGTAACCGCACCGTACCCGCCGTTGGCTAGACGGCGAGCGTGTGTGGGGCTCTCCCGGCGGAGTGCCAGGCCTACCCACTAAAACCCCCCGGTGTTCTCCCTGCCCTTATGAGCGCGCTAGGTAAGGTCCACACTGCGACTCCACTACCCACGCGCCCGGGCAAGCCCGACCACCTGGTCGGGCTATCGCCAAGGGGGGATTGCCCGAGAACACCAGGGCAATCCCCAGACGGAGGGCCTTACGGCGGCGTGCACGGGGCCAACCGTGCACGTAGGCCTCCACGGCAGGGTCATTAGACGGGCATCGCTTGTGCGAATGCCCGCCTTCTCCTGCCTATCCGTCTGCGACGGATGGGAGCGGCTTGAGGATCTGCCTCCCGCTCCCTCTCCGCGGCCTCCTTCTGCGATATTACGTCCTCGCAGAAGGAGGCGACAGCCCCCCATTGCGAAGACATTAACCCCTAGTTTCTGAAAGGCTGATCAAAATATTGTTCAACTAACATCCATGTCATCTTAACAGCAATGTCAAATCAATTTGAGTTTCCAAAACGTTGGTTAGCCAAAATTTAATATCAATTTAATAATTTGATTTCTCGTGAGAAATATTTTTAGACACGATCACATTGCTGAAATCATATATTTTATTGTATCCATGTGTATTTTGGACACCCAAAATGGGTCTTTCCTTAATAATTTCGAAATAAATTTGACAGCTGTGTCAACTAACATAGTGATAAGTTGAGTTAGCTTTCAGCAACTCAATTCATAGTTAGCATTAGATTTGACAGCTTGTTAGTTAATTTTATCGCTGAACAGCCTTTCAGAAACTGGGTGTGAATGAAACTAATAAAATATTAATAATATGTATAAACTAAAACGTGGAAAGGCTGTGGTGAATATTACTCGAATGATTTTTTATCATTGATCCCTATTGTGAGTCCAAAAACTATTACACGGACTTAGATGAAAATCGGTAAGAAGATATCTGAACACACAAGTAAAACATACTTGTTACCCCAAACTTCCACGAGATTGGTCGAGTAGAACTGTTAAGCGTAGCAAGTTTACAACATAAAGCCAAATAAAATGATGATGATAAAATCTGTTTACATATTATGGATTATATGATTATTTAGTCCCTATTATCTGTTCTACTCGAATAAATCCCGTTCCATCCATCCTATAATCTAATAGTCTTCGTTACGGCACTAATGGTAAACAATTAGAGAGCTCACGAAGTTGAACTTACAACATCTTTAAGCACTATCTACATTATAATCCCTTCTACAGTAACATGAGTACATTATATTTTGTCCTGACCACATCCTAAAGTCCTATCAAAAAATTTCATAACACCTTATACAAGCTGTTACGGAATGTCGAAATAACATTTATATCCATATACTCCTAAAATATTGTTCATGAATCGAAAAATGTTGGATTGTCAAGCGAAGTTGATAATATGCTTAAAATTTTCCGATATAAAAAATATATATACCCAATATCTTCGTTCTTTTCGAAGTCATTAAAAAGTTAAAAGGAAATTTTTGAAATAATATTCGTAGACGGCTTCGTAGCGATCCTTAAGAAGCCCCTTGAGCAAAATTTTCGATCACTCGCATTCACTTTGAAGTGGAATTGTAAATAGTGAATTTTAGTTACTTGTTATTGGATATACGAGATAACTATGATAACGTTCTTACTTTAATTGGTTAGTGTTTTTTTTTTAGATTTTGTCAACATGAGCCAACTGAATCAATCTTAGCAATTTAAGTTGACAAATACGAACTCACTGACAATTAATAATTACGTACATTATTTGGCAGACATAATAACTGGAGAAACATTAATTTATTGTATTTCGTTGGTCATTTAGAGCACAAAAAAAAAACAATCCAATCCAGCTAAAATATTGAAAAAAACTATTCTTCGCCATGAACATTACCAAATGTACATGACAATTGAAATGAGAATTATGATGAACATTGCCAAATTAGGGTAAGGTTGAATTTTTTTTTTTTTGTGATTAAGTACTACAAAGTGACGGGATATTGACATAATTAGTAAGTCTCGGAGACAATGGACATATAATTTATAAGATATATATGGGTTCTATTGATGATTTTGTACAGGATCGTAATCTTCGAGTTATTTTCTTTTATATCACTATAAAAAATACTTAATAAATGAAGGCATTCGAGACTTGACTCAATAGTAGGTGTTAAGAGAAACTCATCGTCAGATTTATAACTAATTAAATAATAGATGTAAATTAACAAAAAAAAAACATTAATAAATACCTTGACATAAAACTCAGTCCCTCGTCTGGCTGCCATTTTGGTTTCACTAAAAGTCGACTACGAGTTTAGCTATCATAGTAAAATAATTTTCTTAAAAAATAAACCGAAAAAGTTCCTTCAAAAAGGGCATTGAAAAATTACCACTGGGCTGGCATGAATCGATAGCATGGTTGCATATTTTAATAAACAGAAATATAAAAAAATTCTTTAAATGTTTGTAACCCTATTTTACGGCAATAGTTATGGTATTGCCGTAAAGTATAGAATAAAAACGTTATTATTACAAGACCATAAGTAAAAATTATTATGATAAGTTATTATATAAGATAGATACAAAACAATAAATAAATAAATTAGTATACATAAATATTGAAATAATACATATTTATAGACGTATCTAACTAACGATTTTTTTTTTAAAATACAATAAATAAAACCGACTTCAAAAACACCAAAAACTCATTAACAATATAAGAATACATACAACTTCACATTTGTATATTGAGGTTGGTGCCAAATTTTTACTAACTACATTACTTTGTTCTTCTATTTTTTACGTCTTTCCAGGCGATTACTGCTTGGCACCGACTTCAATAAAAAAATGTGAAGTTGTATGTATTCTTAAATTATTTATGACTTTTGGTGTTTTTGAAGTCTGTTTTTGTGTAGAAAATATTTCAAACTTTTTTAAATAAATAAATACATGCGTATTGAAATTTGACTCAAGAAAAACGCCAAAATAACTCAAAATGCCTTTCGTTCTAAACAGTATTGAAATAATTATTCCCGAACTCCTAACAACCTAATTGTTTAGGAGTCACCTGAATGATTTGAAATAATAGAACTCCGTGTCAATAAGTTCCCATTATATTGAAGTAACTATCCCCTAAGCTCAGCTCAGTATCTAAATATGATGACAACCAGATGCAAATACCTGAATATGCTCAAGAAAACGTGAAACACGTTGGACGTGTCTATGAAATTTCAGATTTTTCCTCGACTTCCCTGAGATCTTATCATCAGATCATGACATGGTTACAATGGGACCACCTCGGGGGTATACTCTTTCGATTACAAAAGGAATCTAGAAAATCGGCTCACAAATGGTGGAGTAATCGGTGAACGTACAAAAAAATCAACCAACTTCAAATTATATTTGACTATATCTATAGTCAAATATAATTTGAAGTTGGTTAAATAGTACTTTCGTAGAAGTCTGATACGTGAAAGCGTGTTATTTCACTGACGCACTGCGGAGACTGTGTAGACTGTAGAAATCAGAAACAAAAATTGATATGTGGTAAGGGGACTCTATAGTAAGTATACTTGAGCAAGAGCAAGATTGAGCGTGGGAGCTTACAAGCATTCAGAATCCACTTTTTACATAGCCAAGAGCCCTTCGGGTCGTAAATAATTTAAAACATTGAAAGAAAAGTCCTGTTAGGTTACTACGTAAACAAGTATGTAACCATTTGAGATAATAACTAAATGAAGAAATGTGGTCATATTGCTAAATTTATAATTGAGAAATTCATTAGTGTTTCGACAACATACCTTAGTATAATCAAGTATAGTCAGGATAAGAGTTGATGCAAAAGGGAGAAAAATCTTTGACCTGTAAAGAGAACGCACAGTGCCTCATACCCCCTTGCACACACTATTAATGTATGTATACAACTCTCAGAAATTCATATCTGCCACGGATAAAACTACAATACAAACCTCGCAGAAAAGGAATAAACTTTTTAAAATTTTATACAGCAACGTCAATACCATTTCTGATAACCAATACTCTTCTCAAAACTGCACATCCGTTGAATGGGGAGCTGCAGATATTGCATTAGCCGAGCAAATAACCGTATATTAATTGAGTTGCAATAGAAATCAAAGTAGCCCGGCGCGGTATTAATTGGATAGATACGCCCGATGCTCGTCTCAATCTAACCTTAATCACGCTTGAAAAGGCCAGAGGATACAACTCGTGGGCTAATTGTACACGGTACAGCACTTAGCTTAGACCTTATTAATTCCACAAGTCACTTCCACCGAATCTGGCTTTTACGACTAAGTCTGGATACAAAGCTTTTTTAATCTAATAACTTGAAAGTAACTTTTTTGCCTTGTTTTTCTCTGATTTTTAAAACAATTTGGCGATAATCGAAAGTTGAACTTAGAACTAGAATGGCATGAAATCGAAAATGAATATGAATAAGTGGTCAAATAGAACAATTTCATAAGGTTATTTATGATAAGAATTACTAACATGTTGGTCATCATATTACAACCATATCTATTATGATTCTGCCGACGCGACATAAGTCCACAAGCCCACTGTTTAAAATATTTCCGTAGCACGGAGAAACTCGAAATGTTGCACATTTTTGATCAACCTTTATTGGTTTGACCACGATTAACGTTGCTTTACTTTAGTAATTGTAAGCTGAGCACAATCTACTGGGCCACCGTGCTCGTTGTTACTATTTAGCAATATGTGGTCGGTCTCGTAGGACTACCTGCTTAAGTATCATTCGTCTTGCGCGTCAGCTGAACTTTGGTGTTATTTCACGTTGTAAATAAACTTACTGTACGCTGCTGATATTATATACGAATACCTATATCTTAAACAAGATCAATTATTGAAAAAAAAACTTTTTCCAAATACAAGCTTTTAGTACTCATCAATACGAATCAATCGAGCTCAAACTCGTTGGGGTTGTGTCGTTTTGTTGCGGAGTTCCTATGGCCACCTTCCAGCTCCAGCATTAGATCAGCTCCATATCATCATGATATATATTATGATGACCCTACGTGATATCTGATAATGCAGTTTTGTGCTTATTGGGATTGCATTGTCACGCGATAATAATGCATGCAAAATTTCGGCTGAATTGGAAACCGGAAAGTGGATCTTTAACTTGCAAGGTTGTCATTACAAAAACCGGGACAGGTCAAAGTAAATAAAAGCTTGTAAAAAGGTGATCTTATGAAACGTGGTTTATATATTTTATTGTTTCTATATTCACTCATGTAACTGAACTGAACAGAATTCGCAACACGCATCTTAAATTACCCCAATACAAATAGCCGCAGAAATCCAAGTTGGAGTCGCGTACCGAGGATTTAACTTTTTTTTTCAATCAATAAACACACGTGTGTTTCTCCTGGCAGTTGTATTCGAATAGAAAAATACTTGTGTCTGATTCACCGAAATATATAGTTCGAATGTTACCTTTACAAAAGCTACGATTGATTGAGTGCTGTTAAACTTTGCCTTGCTTGTCTTAAAATTGATTGATTCTTGTGCTTATCAAACACTAAACTGTCTCAAACAAATTACCTTGGGTCATCAATTACCTTTACTCGTGAGTACCCTATATTTACAGCTTCATTCCATTTAGTTTTGCAATATTTATTTTATTTATTTTTATTTGTACTCGGGCAACTTAGGCCCATATACATACATACCTTATAAGCTCACAGATGCACCCTCAGATTGAAGTTGGCCTTCTTCAATATGTACTATCCGACGTCCTACTCAGTGGTGGTATAGTGCAGGTGGGACAGGTACACGGCCGTGGTCGGTATCGCAGCTCGCAGAAGGTAGTTGGGCCCTGTAGTGTGGGTGCAGTGTTGCAGCGGTTCGGCGTCCCTCTTTGTCGGCGCACTTATAATCCTCAGAGGGGTAGTTACGTATCTCTGTTTTCGGTACTACCTGAGTCGTCACAGTGGCGAAGTTACGAAGATACGAATTCGTGACCTTGAACTCAATATATAATATTAGATGCTAGGATGGATTTGTTTCCCTTCATCATAAAAGCCTTTGCGTGAAAACGTTATTCAGATCAGCAGCTCAAGTGATGCGCTTAACTATGATGAATATTTGATTGTTACTTTACCTATTACACTTTATCGCACATTAAAATTAACATGGAAATATGATAATCAATTATCTATAATGGAATCTGTAGATAATAGATTATTACATAAGCTACTACCAATCCGTACTGGAGCAGCGTGGTTGACTAAGACCTAATCATCCTAACATAGGGTAGGCTCGAGCCCCTCGGTGGGGACGTATAGGAGCCGTGATGATGATGATAATGACATATTTAAGCTACTTACATAGGTTCTATTGAAAAATGAACGCACTCTCATTAAGTTTGTTATGTAGCTTTTTCTTCACAATATTTTAATAGATGATGAGTTTTTGTGGCTCAGTGAGAACTGTATCTTTGCTCAAGACTCATTTTTTATAGACGTTATAAAACGTTTATTGAAAGCAGGCTATCTTTATTGCAGAAGCAATCGTTTATTATTGAAAATAAGTAGACGATCTCATAACCGCTACGGGAATGAGCAATAAACAAAAATCTCGTTTAAGTATTTTTCTTCGTTCGAGACGAGGTATAAGATCTAGCTTGGTCTTAATTACTATTCTTTTTATTTGGCCAATTTAATCAAAGAGCAAGCGTTATTAATTGTAAGTCCTACTTAAGTAGAATTTCATTGAGTATGTACTAGTACATGGGACGTTGAAATTATACGAATATGAAAATGTTATTCTCGTATAATTTCATAATGAATTGTAGGAGTATATAAATATGGCGTTTTACAACAACACCATTACGATTCAAATTATATTTTACTACAATAATTGTAGATTACACCTACGGCTATTCAGGTGCCAGTTTGAAAACTTCTAATCGCCAAATGTAAGAAAAGTGGATACTACTGTGGAAAGGAATAATCAAATTATGTATTGAATTCATCGATTTACGTTTGCAGTAGGACCCACATATTGAGTCCTTGGCAAACAGACTAAGTTCTGCGGCATATGCCGTTAAAAAATAAGACAACTTAGTGACGTTGAAACGGCAAAATTTATTTAATTTAGTTATTTTAACAGTGTCATGTCGTATGGACGACTACTGTGGGGATCAGCCTACTCATTAACAATTAGTACTTATTATCCCGGAAAAGTAAGTAGTTCTCGCGAGAAAGTAGATGTACAGTTTTTTATTTGATTTATTAAAGCGAAACATAGTTCGCGGGCACAGCTAGCAAATTTATTTAGTTCTATAAAAATTATAATACATTTGAAACCAATTTTCTAATCCATAATTTATAAAAATAAGCTTGCCGTTTTAAAATACAGGCTCCAAAAAACTAGAGGCTCATATATGGGGAACTTTTTACAACAAAGTTACAAAGTGCAACTGACTTGCCTTTTGATAAGTTTAAAGCGCATGTAAAAAGCACTCTAATAAGTGAAGGATATTATAAAGTCAACAACTATTTAAATGATGCCACTAATTTTGATAGGTATTACATTATATTCACGTTTGCAGTAGGACCCACATATTGAGTCCTTGGCAAACAGACTAAGTTCTGCGGCATATGCAGTTTAAAAAAAATAAGACAACTTAGTGACGTTGAAACGGCAAGATTGATTTACTTTAGTTATCTCGTATTTCACAATGTCACGTCGTATGGACTACTACTGTGTGGATCGGCTGCTTGGACCTAAACTTCCAAAAAATTACCCCTCATACGATTAATTGAATATAAATGATTTATGTATGAATTCGGTTCATATACGTTTGTACTGTTTTAGGCCACACACGTAATGACGAAGCGACCACAATGCGGTAGATCTGTCAGTACCAGTAATAGGATCGTTTGTCCTCACTCCTCACAAATGAATATTAAATCTAGGCTTAGCGTTTCAAATTCAAACTATTCGTTGCATAAAATGTACCTTATTATATGTAATTGAAATGATGTACTTAATTTGAATATTGCTTTTGGTTGAATGTTGCAGTTAATTAATTATTATTTAATCTATCTACTATTATAAATTAATACAGTAAATTATTCTATGTAGTTTCTATTTGTCATTTTCATAATTTAAGTAGGTATTTTAATCAAGACATTGACTGAGATATCGAGACATCTAGGAATACCGATTTACTGGAATAAAAAAGATGCCAATAAGAAAATTAAAAACATATTATTTAAAAGCTCGCCTTACTTCAAAGGGAGATGACTGTCGATCGGAAATTACTCAGAGTATTTATTATTCGAAGCGGTTAAACGGAATCAGTGCTTATGAAACCGACAGCCAGGGGAGTCGGTACTGGCGGAATTGAATTAATTCACCTGATGCAGCAGCGCAAAACCTATTACAAAGTAAAATCAAACTGCAAACACGGCGTATCTCGTATCACTGAAAGCAATTACATTTGCCATAAGTGTTCGTTCATATTCGCAATTAGCGACTGGTCCAAAAACGTGCAAATCGTTAGCCGCCACCGCGGAGCGCCGTGTCTTTGCATATTCATAGCCTGCTTAAAATATTTTAATATGGGTCGTCCTCACCCACACCTACGCTTTCTACTAATGTTGGATTCGCTACGGAATGAATAAAAATTTTGGAAGCACTCTTCAGCGCTCACTAGGTGATATAGAACACTCTAACGGTGATATTTAAATATAAATATTTTTTTTCAGGGCAATCTTGTTGAGTAACAAATTTTGTTTGCCTATGTAGGTATCATTTTTATTTAAATGCAATGTTTTTTTAACAACTCCTCAAAAAATCGAGTGTTGTCACCGAAAACTGCAAGAGCTGTTTAAACTTATACTTTTAACCTTATGTTCGACGTTTTCATTAATATTAAACATAACTAATATAAATTAAACTTTAAACATAACATGATGATAAGACATTATATGTAAATATTAACTACCTATATCACTTCAACTCGTATACCTCTTACTTAGAAAAGGAAAATTGAGTATATAATATTGATAGGTTTTATTTAGACAAACAAGATACCAAAGACAAGACGATTACACTCAATGAAATAGCTACTTGCACGAACTCGCTATTCAAAATGAAGAATTAATAATTTAACCTTACTGGAAACGAGTCGAGATTCTCTATCGTTTCATAATTTTCTACACTTCACCCCTCCTCTGTTATCGAAGATTTTTCCGTTCTCGACCTCTTGCTTCCGCGAATCCACTTAGAAGTATTTAGGTATAAAGACCCCTTAATTGGTACTCGGAATTTATTTTAGTACGAACTTACAGCGATTTACGTTTTGCATTAAAACCGTTGGATTAAAATTTACGTCAAGAGGGTCAGATAACTGATTCTCTTGTGAAGTCACGCAAGTCCGAGTCGATTCTTGACAAAGGTGAAACACAATCGAATTTTAGTTGAACCCGTATTTTGAGTGGCGTCGCCTCCCACCAATAGAGATTTAAATGGAGCTGACTGGAATTTTCAATTAGCGGGGACACTGAGCGATTGCTGACGATTGTCTCTAGCTGTAGCGACGATGGACTCATCCATCTACATTTGAGTAACCAAGTGAAAACGCAATGAGCCGCGCTATTACCTTTCTTTACGCATAAATCACGAGGTGGATGCTCTGACGTATTGTGAATTGCCAAAAGAAAAACTTTTAAAGATATTGTTGATATTGATAAATATATGCGCATGATGACGGGGTATGTAAATTACAAATACGTTTTTTTGCTTTATCCAAATAATAAAAAAATACTTACTAAAATTCAGCGATTTTATGAGCGGGGGCTGGACGGTCGCTGCGTCACACACAAATCCATACAAAATGTACACAGACGTGATGTCATGCGACGTTTCAAATCGTCCAATGTTTTCAATTAGGTAAAAAATAAAAAAAATGCGTGTCCAAATATTTTTTAATAATCCAAGCAGTATAAATTTAAAAAAAAAATATATTCATCGTTTTTTGTTATATTTATATTAATGGCATAGACTTATTGGAAATGCAATTGCATAAACTATATGAAAAAAAAAACTATTTGAAGAAGAACATTATCGTAATAATTGAAAAAATAATTGTTCACGCTCGAGGAAGAGCGAGTGGCGGCACTGAGGCGCGTTCAGGGCCTTCGCGCGAAGTACAACTTTTCGCTCTAACCCCGTTCAATGCCTTCGAGCGTGACAACCGGGTGAAACAACCGCCCGTTCAAGACCTTAGAGTGTTGGCGCGAGTTACAACCGAACAACCATCGAATTTGATGGTTGTAAAACGCTCTGACGTTTATGACTGAAATACTCTTACGTGATTGGATGATTTTGGCGGCCATATTCTATAATGTCATCTACTAGAAAAAGAGAGAAATAAAAAATCATGTGAAAGAGGGAGATAAAAGATTTGGTTGCTGCAACGCGTTCAACGCCTTTGAGCGAGTTAAAAAACAACCGGACAACTACACCCAGAGGCTCTGAACGCGCCTCTGCATTCTAGTCTGTGCAGTGACAGCTTTTTTGGCGGCCGGCCGCATGTGATATGTCAGTTGAGTCGAGTCGAAATGTCATGACATGCTTAGAGGTTATGTGCAGGCCGGAATAAAATATAATACACAATATTCAAGCAAATAGTGATTTGCGCGGCGCACCTAATATCGGGGTGCGAAAGCCCGCTTTGTGTTGTGCAGTCAAAATCGCGTGTGTGAGTCGTGGTGGCCTAATAGGCCTTTGTAGTGCTCCGGTCTCCACCGGTGGATCCACTGCAGAACTTCAGGAGCCGCGACTTCCTTCGAGCTAGCTCAGGAAGTCCACCGGCTACGGAGGAGACGGACGGAGACAACGGGAATCGGGGTAAGCCACAATCCTTTCTATGAGCGGGTAGTGGGGCAGCAGCAATCAACCCAGAATTCCTTACTCGGTGAAACGCCGACGTGGTGGAGTCTACTTGGGGCACCACCATCTCTTGGTAGCAGAGCGTGGTTTTTAGATTTGAGTGGTTCATTAGTATTGTACAATTAATATTGTAATCTTGTTGGTTGTCCAAACGGGCAATACATATTAATTGGTTTTGATTGCTGATTTTAAACCGACTACCAGCTCATTTGTGGACCGATCTCCTTAACTAATTGTCATTGTATATGAAAAATTGGGGTTAAATGTCTTTTGTTGTTCTAGTTAAGTTCTAGCATTTACCTATATTTGATTTTGGTTTGTTTTTTCATATCTTTGTTTTGCCCTTGAATATTTTGTTTGTTAAGTTGTAAACTTATACTTGAATTTAATTTGTTTAACAGATTTTGCTGCTAAATGACTTTGCTGTTGTTGTAATACACTATATTGCTGTGTTAAGTTTTAGCATTTACATTTGATTTTGTTTTGTTTGCCTCTGAATATTATGTTTGTTAAGTTATTGACTTAATACTTGATTTTAATTTGTTTGAAAAATCCTGTTGTTAAATGCCTTTGTTGTTCTAGTTAAGTTCTAGCATTTACACTTGATTTTGGTTTGTTTATATATTTTGTTCTGCCTTTGAAGTTCCTCCCGATCTGTTTTATTGTCTGCGGTTGTCGGTCTGTTTGTCTGTGTATTATTTTAGTGTATCTTAATTTTGGTGCAAAATGGTCCCGCCAGTCAGCCCGCTTAGTGGTGCCCGCGCGGGTGCACAAAAGATATTGAGATGGTTTGCTAGTGCCGTCGCTTTGGTAGCCACTCGAACGCTCGCCACGCGAAGCGTGGTGGGTTTCAAAAGCAAAAAGTAGTATATCTCAAATATCAAAGGTGCCGCCAATGCGGAATGACTCACCCCGGCGCGTACGGAGTGTTCAAAAAATTGCGGAGAGTGACATATACTGTCTACAAGAGAACAAAAAATACGTATGGAAAGGTAATTTAATATAGAAGGAACTTATAACAGTTAATTAGATAAGGATTAATAATTAAATGAATGAAGCGCGAAAATGTTCGGAAGGTCGCGGAAGACCCGATTTTTTTTAAAAAATTTTTGCACAAAAACTATTTTATAAAACTTTAAATAACCATATATATTATTATAGCCCTATTCTTGAAGATTATTTTGATATATAATAGTTTTGGGTAATATTTTTAATGAAAAAAGAAAAAAATAATAAAAACGATTAATTACGTAATTATATACGCGAGATGCGCACGCGCGACCTCAAATTTAAAAAAAATGCAAAAAATAAATTATTGTGTCTAAAATTAAATAAAAAATACGTATGGAAAGCTAATTTAATAAGGAATGAACTTATAATAGTTAATTAGATAAGGATTCATAATTGAATGAATAATGACGAGAATAGTAACTAAAGTGCTTAAAATTTCAAAAATACTCACTTTTTGAAAAAAACGTTTAGTGTGGCAATATAACACTATAAACTATCATAAACCATACATAATAATGTAGCCCAATTCTTCTAGTTTATTTTGATATAGAACACTCTACGAAAATACTAATACAGACTAAGTAAGTACGCAATAAATCTCATCGGTCATGGAGTAAGAAACGTATGGATACGGCCAAGTAAGTTAAACCGCAGACTATGACAAATTTATTTCAATCTAAGACTAAAAATAAATTGGACATGACCTGTCAACTTATGAAAGAGACTATTGACAAAGGAATAAAGCCATAGAGAAAATATTTTATTTTTCGCGATTTTTTTATCACACCGCGCGGTTTTACGCAAAGGGAACTGGGTACCATAGTACCCAGTTCGATCGAGAAGATCGAGATTTTGGGGACTATAGTCCCCACGGACGTTCCAGTGGGTAGACCGACCAGACCGAGAACAGGCCTTGTTAATTCGGCATGAGGGAGTACCGGCTCGCTTGAAGGAATTGGAGCAGCTTTTCGTTGCTCATCAACAATATCTGCTCGACCACCCAGCCGAGGGTGCCGCTGAGTTGCGGGCAGTCGACCAATTTAATGCCGATTATGATCAGTGTTTTGAACAGGCGGATGTGATTATAAACAAGGCTCAGGCAATCCTATCCGTCCGGAGGGGTGAGTCGTGCACGCCCGGGGAGGTCAAGCCTACCCCGGCCGGCTTGCTGGGCAGACTGCCCACTTTGGACATCCCAACCTTTGATGGGAACCTGGCTTCTTGGATGGGGTTCATTAACCTCTTTGATAGCCTGGTTCACTCGAGGGACGACCTGTTCCCTAGCCAGAAATTGGCCTATTTGCTCTCTGCTTTACGTGGAGAGGCTGGTGTACTTGTCCAGCATCTACCTGTCAATGATGACAGTTATGATATTGCAAGGGCGTTGTTGACCGCCCGGTATCAGAATGTTCGCTTGCTAGCGGACACACATGTGGCTGCCATTTTAGGGCTGCCACGAGTATCGCAGGTCTCCTCATTGAGGAAGGAGATTTTGAACCCGCTGCTAAGCGCTATTAATGCGCTCAAACGACTTGACCTACCGGTGGACCAGTGGTCCTTCATATTGCTCCACCTCATCCTCAATAAGCTTCCCATGGAGATGAAGGGGCGTTTTGAACAAAGGTATGGGGGCAATAGTGCCTCGTACCTACCCCCCTTCTCGGATCTCCTCAGATTTTTGGAGGATGAGTGTCGGATGACCGACCACTTGGATCTGGCTCCTATGCCGGGACCGAGTACAGGCCGCTATGAGGCGACCCGGGCAGCGCCCCGGAGAGAGCGCCGCCCGTACAAGCAGTATACTGCAGTGCGGCAGAACTCTCCACCCGGGGAGAGGCCGATGCCTTGCAAGTGTTGCAAGCGGGATGGCCATCGTTTGCCGGCCTGTCCCAAATTTGTTGGCCTACGCACCGAGGGGCGTAGAAATATGGCCAAGCAGCGGAATTGGTGCTACCGCTGCCTGGGGGCCCATATGGCATCGGCTTGCCCCCACCCACGAGATTGCCACTGTTGTGGAGGGGCCCATCACCCCCTTTTGTGCTTCAACAATAGAGACACTCGTGAGGTGGTGAGAGAGAGGGACTCGCACACGGGCGGGGGCCCTCCTAGGTCACCCACCTCTCCGAGGAGATCGGAGGGGCGTGCCACCCCTCCGCGGAGATTGGACAGGCGCCCCCCCTCCAGTGAGAGGATTGGGCGCCCCACCCCCCCTACGGGCGGGGGGGATCGACGCGCCGCTTATGAGGCGCCACCGCGGGATTGGGCCGCGGTAATTAGGGAGCCACGCCGGGAGCCGATACGCTTCTCTCCCCCTCTGATGGAGAGACCTCGTTTATCGCGGGCTCCCCCAACTTTCGCCCATCATGGGCACCGCCCGGCCCCCCGATGCAGCTTTGGTCGGGGTGTGTACGTGCCGGATTGGGACCCGCTCGAGCGCCTTGAGCGCCCTATTCCTCCGCCGTGCACGCATTTTTCTTCGGACCCCCCTTCCCCCCCGTTGCGGGGAATGCGGGAGGATTTTCACTAAACCAACTGTCGGCTGCAACCCCCCCACAGGAGCAGGTGCTGTTACCAACAGCCTCCGTACAGGTGTGGGGCCCGAGGGGCACCTTTGTTTTAGTTCGCGCCCTTTTGGATACGGGAGCTCAGGGTTGCATTGCCTCCAGCTGGCTGGTCCGGCAGTTGAGTTTGAACACATCTCCATACCTTGAATCGGTACGAGGAATCGGAGACCTGCGGATCCCGGATCCGATCGGTCAGGTTTTGTTCTCCTTCTCCCCCCACTTCTCTTCAGCGCCCAAAATTGGCGCTACCGCGATTGTTTATGAGAAGGTTGTTGGTCAGCTTCCGCAACAGCACGTTTCGCGCGCTGTCGTTGATGCGACATCAGGATTGACCTTGGCTGACCCTTCCTTCCACCGAACCGGTCCGATTCACTTATTGCTCGGTGCCGATGTTCTAGGCCGCGTGTATTGTGGGAAGAGGAGAGAGTTACAGAAGGGTGGGCTGGTAGCCTTATCTACATCGCTTGGGTTTGTAGTGATGGGACCAGTTAGGCATAACCCACCATCTCCATCGGTGGACAGTTACATAACTGTTAGCTCCACCTTATCGGATGTCCTTCAACGGTTTTGGGAGGTGGAAGAGCCACCTACCGTGAAGCGAGTGAACCCCTTGGACGAGGAGTGTGAGTTGTTCTACCAGAACAATACAGGTCGCCTTCACTCGGGACGGCTGATCACTCGTTTGCCCTTTTTGTCAGTTCGCCCCTCACTTGGCAGCTCCCGGCCGTTGGCCGAGAAGCGACTGCTGTCCATGGAGCGTCGTATGAGTAGGAACTCCGACCTCAAACAGAAGTATGTCGACTTCATGCGAGAATATGAGCAACTGGGGCACATGTCGGTCTCGCGACTGGACTGGCGAAACGAGGAACATAATTTTCTTCCTCACCACGCGGTTTTGAAACCTTCCACTGGGAAGATACGCGTTGTTTTTGATGGGTCAGCTCCTACGTCTACCGGAGTTTCGCTGAATCAATGTCTGCATGCTGGACCGAAGTTGCACCACGAGGTGGGCGATGTATTGACCAACTTCCGTCGCCATGCCGTCGTCTTTGTGACCGATATCCGGATGATGTTTCGGCAGACTGTGATTCACCCGGACGATAGACGATATCAGCTCATATTATGGAGGGAGGATCCCAGGGATCCCATGCTGGTCTACGAGCTGAACACCAATACATACGGTTTGCGTTCGAGCCCCTTTGTGGCAATTCGCTCACTTGTGGAACTCGCTGAACGTGAACGATTACGATACCCTCGCGCATCCTTGGTTCTCAAGGAGGATGCATTTGTTGATGATATTTGTACGGGCTCCTCTAGTGTCGAGGAAGCCTTGATTTTGCGAGATGAACTAATTGCTCTTCTCGGGGCTGGTGGTTATGAACTGAGGAAGTGGATGTCCAACTCACCTCAGCTTTTGTGTGACTTGCCAGACGACCACCAGCAGGAGCCTCATATTTTTGAGAATGCCATCACTCCAGATTTACTGTCTGTTTTGGGAGTGCAATACAGACCTGTCCAGGACACGTTCACCTATCGATTGGAGCTGCCAAGCCCCAAGGTCTGGACGAAACGGTTGGTTTTGTCTACAGTAGCTCGTACCTTTGACCCAAATGGCTGGATTAGTCCCATAGTGTTTTGGATGAAATGCTTCCTACAGGAACTTTGGTCAGCCGAAGTGTCGTGGGATGAGCCCCTCTCGGGCCGTTTGCTGCGAGATTGGGAGTCCTTCATGTTGTCTCTCCCCGACATTAACCGTGTTAGTATCCCTAGACATATACTGCCTAAGGGACGGTTTACGGCCAGCCTTCATGGCTTTTGTGACGCGTCTGAGAGTGGATACGCAGCCGTCGTATATATCCGGACGGTTGATGATAGAGGAGCTGTTAAGCTCCACTTGCTAATTGCTAAGAGTAAGGTTGCTCCACTTCGGACTCGATTAACGATTCCGAAGTTAGAATTGTCTGGAGCTACTCTTCTGGTTCGGTTGATGAACCACGTTGTTGACACCCTGGGACGTAGTGTGGACTTTGAGTCGCTCTTTGCTTGGTCCGACAGTCAGGTTGTCCTGTGTTGGATTAAGAACTCCGTCCACTCCCTGGAAGTATTTGTGGCCAATCGGGTATCCCAAATACAGGCCTCGAAGGCCACGTTGATTTGGCGCCACGTGCCAGGTGAAATAAACCCTGCTGACTGTGCATCACGTGGCAGCGAAGCCCCTCAGCTTATTGACCACACTCTGTGGTGAGGTCCCGACTGGTTGTTACAACCGTCTTGGCCTTCCACACCAGCTGTGGTGAAGGTACCAAATCCGGGCTTGCGTGTTCACGCTGTCGAGACTATGGCGGCTCCAGAGCGGGAATTTTTATTAGACCGCTACAGTTCTCTGGACAAGTTGCTCGGCGTGACCGCTTGGATAAGAAGATTTATACGAAATTGTCGCCGGCCTCAGGACAAAGATTTGTGTCCGGTCCTCTCACCGCAGGAGCGCCAAGATGCTCTTCTGCATTGGGTGCGTATGACCCAGTCTAGAGCGTTTGAACCGGAACTTAAGATTTTCCGTACCGGGACGTCCAAATTGAAGGGACCCTTGGTGCGTTTGACTCCCTTTCTGGATGATCAAGGATTGTTGCGTGTAGGAGGCCGATTGAGGCACGCTAACTTGCCTTATAGATCACGTCATCCCCTGTTGCTCCCCAAGGACGGACCATTGGTGCGATTGTTGATCATTGATCGCCATGTGAAGAATGCTCATGCCGGATGTAATGCATTGACCGCGCTCCTCCAACGGGAGTTTTGGATTTTGTCAGCGCGAAGAATAATCCGATCTGTTATATTTCGATGTCTGCCCTGCTATCGTTTACGCCCCGAGACGATGCAGCCCCAAATGGGTGATTTGCCTGCTGATCGTGTGAATGAATCGATGACCTTCTTAGGAGTTGGAACTGATTTTGCGGGACCATTCACTATAAAAACGTCGCGACTCCGTAATGCTAAGACTGAAAAGGCTTACTTGTGTGTGTTTGTTTGTTTGGCCACTAAAGCCGTTCATTTGGAGGTGGTGAGTGCGCTCACCATGGACGCTTTCTTAGCAGCGTTAGGCAGATTTGTCTCCCGCCGGGGACTGCCTTCTCTAATTCGGTCCGATTGTGGGACGAACTTCAAGGGCACTGATAGACATATAAGAGAAGCTTGTGAATTTTTAGATAAAAATAATATTGAGATCGGATCCACACTCTCCCGTAGGGGGGTAACATGGCGATACTCCCCGCCGTCTTGCCCTCACTGGGGAGGGATTTTTGAATCTGTTGTAAAGGCCGCCAAGACTCACCTTCGCCGCGTTATTGGGGAGACTATTCTCACGTTTGAGGAACTCGCGACGGTGTTTCATAAGATTGAGGCGGTTCTCAACTCGCGTCCGTTATGTCCGTTGTCTACCGACGCGAACGATTTGCAGGCCCTCACGCCGGGCCATTTCTTGATAGGCAGACCACTTAACGCCCTGCCCGAGTATCCTTATAGAGATATCAATCCCGGACGCCTTTCGCGGTTTGAGTTGCTCCAGCAACTTACCCAGAGTTTCTGGCGCCGCTGGCACCTTGAATATTTACACATTTTGCAACAGCGCGTTAAGTGGTCAGATAAGACAAACCCACCGAGGGTTGGAGACCTCGTGTTAGTGAAGGACCCAAACCTGCCACCCTTACGTTGGCGTCGCGGACGCATTGTCCAACTTACTCTAGGGTCTGATGGTGTGCCCAGGTTTGCCGAGGTCCTAGTTGGGGATTCTGTTTTGAAGCGCGCGGTCGCTACCCTTTCTCGCCTCCCCTTAGACTGATTTGGCGGACAGTCCGGGACTGTCCGGAGCGGGGGGATGTTCACGCTCGAGGAAGAGCGAGTGGCGGCACTGCATTCTAGTCTGTGCAGTGACAGCTTTTTTGGCGGCCGGCCGCATGTGATATGTCAGTTGAGTCGAGTCGAAATGTCATGACATGCTTAGAGGTTATGTGCAGGCCGGAATAAAATATAATACACAATATTCAAGCAAATAGTGATTTGCGCGGCGCACCTAATATCGGGGTGCGAAAGCCCGCTTTGTGTTGTGCAGTCAAAATCGCGTGTGTGAGTCGTGGTGGCCTAATAGGCCTTTGTAGTGCTCCGGTCTCCACCGGTGGATCCACTGCAGAACTTCAGGAGCCGCGACTTCCTTCGAGCTAGCTCAGGAAGTCCACCGGCTACGGAGGAGACGGACGGAGACAGCGGGAATCGGGGTAAGCCACAATCCTTTCTATGAGCGGGTAGTGGGGCAGCAGCAATCAACCCAGAATTCCTTACTCGGTGAAACGCCGACGTGGTGGAGTCTACTTGGGGCACCACCAATAATAAAATCAACAAAGAAAACAATTTCGTTTCGGGCGGGGTTTGAACCCGCGCTTCCAACATATTTATTTATTTATTCTTTATGTACAAAAGAAGTACAAAGGCGGACTTAATGCCTTTGGCATTCTCTACCAGTCAACCTTAGGGTGGTTGAGAGACTGTTGTGGTAAATGCACAAGAATTTTTTGACAAAAGAATTTTTTGTAATTAACAAAATAGATATGAAACGAATAATATTAATTGATAAACTAATAAACCTTATTACATATATAATATATATAGCCAACATACCATGTAGATGTACCCAACGTCAGGGCTGGTAAGAGCTCGGTGGCCCAGAGGTCTATATAGGCAGACCTTTCACCGGAGGGAGACTCTGTACCAGGGTCGTGTGCTTGGGTACCTCCGTCTTACCTATTTCTGCCGCAAAGCAGCAGTGCTTCCATGGCTGTGTTCCGTTTTCAAGGGTAAGATATGGCATTGAAATTACTGGGTACCGCGACTTTAGATCTGATGTCACAAGTTGGCAACGTACACTGTGGTTTTTGTGGCGGTTGCAGTTTTGCTGCGAATCTCACAGGAGCGACAATGTATTATAGGTGACTGTTGCCACTTACCATCAGGTGGGCAGTTTGCTTCCATGACGCAATCTTTAACCCATTGATGTCTATTTACAAGCTTTTATTTACTTTCACCTGTCGCGGTGTCTGTAAAGAAATCTTGCAAGTTAAATTTGACCCACTTCACGGTCTCCAATTGAGCTGAAAATTTGCATGCATATGTATATCGCGTGACAATGCAATATAATGATGATTTATAAGCTTGAATTTAACCCGGCGCCAATGACGTGAAAATAATTGCGAGACTGATGACACCGTGTCATCATGACAATTTTTATCAATAACTGTTACACGAAGTTTAGGAAGTCACTTTAATTTTAATTACTGTTTATCCAAAAAGGGTTCTTTACTTAGGTAGTAAAATAAAAATAATGGTTATAAATTTTATAAATGAAATTTTTTAAGCTTTCTCGATAACACATGCAAAATCAACGTTGAAAACATAACATATTAAAATTGTTGATATTAGGTAAACTATTATTAGTAGTAATAGGAATCAATAATCTTATAAATTAAAAGGGTGATCAAACAAACTTTTTATAATTAAAATAATAAGGAATCAATCTTCAAATTCATCATCCAGAGCCATGGAACTGCTGCAGTTATTGCAGAATGGAATCAAATGTTTTGGGTTTACGTAAATGTTGTATACATGACAAGTATGAGATGTTTTTTTGTCCTCTTTAGATGGACATATTTGACATATTTGGGGGTTTCTCGTTGTTATTAGCCCAATGTATTATGTTCGCATTTATGCCCGATATATTCAATATAAGTGGTGGTCTATATGAAAATCCGAAGCAGTCTGCGAATTTTTATTGTCGGAATCTGACTCATCTAACAACGCCATAATACTCTCCGGGTCGTTGGATAGTTACATTTTTATTAAAAAACCTAAAATGAAAAGATATATTAACTTATAACATCCAAGAAACGAATAAATGTACGTCATAAAATTACCACGCCAGCGATGACGCTGGGTCATAATTACCCGTTTTGACTTGACACAATTGTATCTTACTGCACAGGCGGCGTCGCATTGAGAATACCAACGAGACGGGTAGAGGGGTGCTATATCTCCAGCTACATAAAGATTCACAACACACGACTAGCGCAAAAATAAAATATGTCCGTTAAAAATTGCCTCGTGTCAATATGACCCAGCGTCATTGTCGCCGGATTAAAAAAATATTTTTTAAATAATTTTTCTTGTTGAACCTTGTTAAGCCAAAGTAGTCTTTATTCATTGTTAATACCTACGTATCAGTCGTAATTGCTTACATACATTAATATTTAATTAATTAGTATTGTATCTAAAATTCTGCTGCAGATATTATGAGAGAGACTCAATGTGTCGACGAAACAACAACAAGTAAATAGAAAAACGTTAATAAGACTCGACAATTTATTTACTGACAAACTTGCGAGTTCCTTTCCTTCGCGGCTAATTCCGTCCCCGGAGACACGTTACAGAGCCATATTATTATGTCATATTCCGACTAAAACGATGTGGTATACCAGACAGAACATTGCCTCTATTGCAAATGAAATGGCTCGTTGGCATATATGAGGTCGGATAGATGCAAATTCGCTCTTTCTTTTGATTGCACGTTCTTGGAATGGATCGATTACAACCTAATGGCCACTCGTTTTAAGGAAACATGCTTAAGAATTTTTTTTCGTCCTTTAATGGCCTTGTCTCAGGTCAAACGATAACCAGTGTGAATTTTCAATCTATACACAATATTACAAAAGCCATGAAAATCCCAATACCTAATCATAACAACATATATACTGTTTTAAAAGAGTTTCAATAAGCCTATACGGGCTTTTGTTGTAGGCATTTGTTTTTCTTTACTCATGTACAGTCAAAGTCTTAAATGTTTAGCAGATTGACGAGTATTTATATAAAGTTATAGGTATAACACCAATATACGACCTACCGATACTTTGACAGTTTGTCGTTCGTTTGCTTTTATACTTAATGCGACAAAGTCGAAAAATCTTTGACCTAATCATTCATATTTCGTGACTGTGCGTAAATCAATCAAATCACGCGTTATCGGCAATAAACATTACTGAATTGCTTTTTAGTTCTCCTTTGAAGGTAACGCAAACGACTGTGCTGTCAACAGCGGTATTAAGTCCAGGGGTGGGTCTTACTCGTGAAAGCGGCGATAAACACCCGCACCAGCCGGACCTCATTTTATTCCTGACACATGTCAGGGCGCGTCACATATCCACGTCATTACCATAGCACACAACGCAGGGGGCTTGCCATGGAAAGCTTAAGCGGCACAAACATTACTAAGCTCGGGACACACAAATTTCATATTTTTAAATAAGACATTAACCTTTTATAATATTTGTTTCGACGGCGACAGTTTTCGAGTTTCGTGTGTGCAGTCTTCAACATATGGAGGTTAAATGGACTCGCAGCAAAGTTTTTGTTTCATTTGTTGGTATTATGTGTGAACAAATAATCTTTATATTGTAACTTGAACAAATATGTGCAGATCACGGACTTGAAAAAAAGTCGGGCGGAGCGTTGTTGAATCAACAGTGAAGCATTATGCAACACATTTGTATGTGTGCGTGTTTTATTAGTCGAAAAAGGACAACTGTTTGTCTTACCTGGGGCCTTACTGTGATCGCTTATAGCAAAGTTAAAACAATATTGAAACAGAGACACCGCTCTTGCTGCGTATAGCGCCATCCCGCTCTCAGTGCGGTTTTAATATGGCTTTAAGCGATCATGGTCAGGGGCTGGTACATCTGTGTGAGTGTAGGTCGTGTACAAACACATGAAATTGTCTTACCTTGCATGCTTCACATTTGTTTAATGCCACACTACGTCCGCATTTTTTGTAGGTCCATGGTGCAAATTTGATTAAAGTACATGTATTAACCCTACCAAATAACTGAATTGCTACGGTATGGAAATACTATAGTAAAATGATTTTCATTTTTTTATCATACAAAATTCATTTCCTACGCGACAAACATTGCAAAATATTCATCAAATCGTATATGACTTAGGTACTTTAAAGAAATTGACGCTTTAATTGAATGAATATTAATTTTATAGTCTCATATGAAAAAGAAAGCGTGCAGTATTTTAGGCTTTCTCTTTAATATGTAAATAATACTTTGGGTGTTCAATTGGTCTTCGAAAGATGAATGAAAAATATAAACAAAAATAGTATCAACGAATCAGGTTTCACAGCTGCGAATATACGTCTGCATTTTATTGAACTTATCTCAAAATTGCAGGCAACAATTCCAGTTGTATTAAAATTTTGATTTGCTCGAGTCTCTATTCTCAGCGTTACTAGAGGTATTATATTTTCACAGTTTTTGGAGTTTACAAGAAAACAGCCATTAAAGTCCCGTGTTACTTTTACAGTATTATAAGTAATATATATATATATATTACTTTTTGCAAAGTTGGTGTATAATGTTATAATATAAATGCGAAAGTGAGTTTGTTTGTTACTCTTTCACACCTAACCCACTAAACTAATTTTGGTATTTGGTATAGGGATAGCTAAAGCCCTTGGGAATAACGTGGGCTACTTTTTATCCTGACTTCTAATGAGTCCCATTGGGACGCAGACGAGGTCGCGGGCAGCGGCTAGTATAATAATATTGAACACGGGCAATGTCACAGTAACATTATTTGTTATTCCCTACTTACTATTGAGTTTATCCAGATTTCACATCGAATTGTACTTGTCAATTACAACTTGCAATCAAAAAATGCAAAATAGATAATTTGTTATTCGTTTAAAATTTAACAATCTGACACTGTTCAAAAATGTAAATAAATGTATGTTGTATAAGAAGCTAGTATATTGTATGTTGTAGAACATGACCATGTATGTTTTATCGCACGTTTATTTGTCACTTTTTTTTAAACCAAAAAAAATTATTGTGTCATTTTATAAAACCACGATGCAAGTGAAACTTTTTTTCGGTTCGTTGGCATTAGATTGAACATTTTCGGAAAATTATTCGATTTAGTGTATTGAATTTGCGTTTTTATACTAACTTAAATATTTTCCTCTGAAAAGAAAATTATAAAGAAAATAAAAGCTCACGAATAAAAAACTAGTAAAAATACAAATTAATACAATAAACAAAAAAGCAAATTTATTAAAAAATAACGCTCTACACCAGGCTCGAACCACAGCCACACATATTAAAAGTCGAAGATTTAACGCATAGACCAATCCTGACCTATACGAAGCAGTGAAATGAAAGATCTCATGTTTTTGTGTAATGCAACATGCGATAGACGGACGAATAAATTTGAGGCGATGCAAAAAAGTTTCACTCTAAAAACAAAACTTTATTAAAATTTGTTAGCTGAAAAAAGGTGTCTTAAGTTCGATACAAAGTATTGAAAAAAAAATGATTAATTTCTGTATGATAATAGTCTGAAGCAGCGAATGCAACACACGTTTGAGGTTTTGTCATCCCCCTTCACGGGGACACAATGCCATCGGGCTATATCGGGCGTGGTCAATGTTTGATTAAAAAGCAACTTCCCATCGTGCCCTCTTCCGCTGAAAAGGTTTTATACTGTTTGTTAGACTCTGACATCGCTTTTAATTACTTTTGCTCGTTATGCATGTGCGCCTTTATTATATGGTGACGCGGTCAGCTCATAGGGATTGTGGTTGACAAGAACATTCATTACAGATTACCCAGCACCCTATATTGCTTCGATGAACATTTTATAATGAACAATCAAATTTGTGTCATAAAATACAGTTTTACATTTGAAAATATTAATACATTTTTTTTAGTTTCATTGATAACTCTTTTATGGATTACGAAGAGAGATAAGATTCATAAGAAATAAAATTATCATTCGATAGTTCTATAATTATGATATTTATTATTGACTAATTGTCAGTTTCCCGAACGAACACATTAAAGATGATTAAACGAACTCCCAAGTGAATGCTAATTTATATAAGACATCTATGTAAATTTTATGTAAATGCAATGTAGTCTCTTTAACCTACAGGCAATATCGTACATCTTTAGAGAATCATCTATACTTACTAATATTATAAAGAGGAAAGATTTGTTTGTTTGTTTGCATTTAATAGGCTCTGAAACTACTAAAGGATCGATTTAAAAAAATCATATTTAGATCCCTGATTAATATAGGCGATAGAATATTTTCTTTGGGTAAAATGTAGAATTCCCATGGGAAAAACGAAAACACGCGGGCGAAGCTGCGAGCGGAAAGTAAGTTCCTTTTATAAAAAAGAAACCTTCTGCAAGCTCTCAACTGCAACTATCATTCGAACTCCTCATACAACGTTGGGTAAGGGACTACTTGGGTATTTCAGTCTCATCTATGTTCTTATGGCTGGGAGAGTTCTTATATCATCTACTCATATAATAGCGATTTAACTTCATTCGATAGGTCTTTTCATAACCTTTTATATTTTGTCATGCAAAACGTAAGTAACAAAAACAAAACACACAAAAAAGGAAACTTAACATAAATAATCAACGTTACGAAGATCTAAATTAGACTCAATCAATTTAATTGTATCTAATTCATATTGTAAGGGAAACATAACATGATTTGCAAAATCACTTTTGCTTATAATTGGTCGGTTGTAGAAGTGGACAAATACCGAAGATGCTCTGGTCCAGCCAGCCGATTTTCTGATTGTATCCCCAGTTCCCCACTGAGTCCTGTTGCAATGTTGCTGAAGTTGCGAGGCGTCTACCTACATGTATGCTAATACATGTTCACACTATCTCACGTTCATTCTCTGTTTATAATTTTTATATTCACCCACTAATTGTTTGAAAGCTGTCGCTTTATTGGATTATCATAAGTGCTCATACAAAGAGTTTCGACTCTTGATGAGAACATCTCATTTTTTGTTTAAATATATAACCATTGAGGGCTGAAGCAGGACATATTCACATTCTCTTGACATAATGGCAAAAACCAATTGGTTGGTCTCGGCCCGGATCTAACGTTTCAATTATGTCTGTAATAGTGACCTTTATACCGCTACTAGTAATGGTGATATTCTCGAGTCTAATAAGGGAAAATGTTTGGAGTCAATGTGCCGGCCGTACAGAGTGCTTGTAGAAATGCTACTTATTCTTTGTAACTTTTTCTACAACCAGTTCTTAGTTATCCAAACTTATCACTCAGAAATATAATCCAGGGCTACTTGCGTGTCCCAAATTGACATGTATTTAAGAGGACTTAGCTTTATTTTGTATGCTCGCCTTCAACAATCGCTTAATTCAAATTCAAATTCAAAAATCTTTATTCAACATAGGCCTTTACAGGCACTTATTGACGTCAAAACAAAGCAAAACAATCTAATTTAAAGAAATTATATTAACCTTGTATGTGCATAAATCCTAAATATACTCAAGATGTCTGCAAATACAAGTAGGAATGAAAAAAAAAAGTTGATTCTACACCTGTTCGGAAAATGGGAGAGCCTTCTCGAGAAGAACAGGCAAGAAACTCGAAAGGTCTAAATTTTTTATCTCCTCTTTTAAATCGCCATTTACAATTTTGGTTTGTTACAGAGTCGTCAATTGGAAGCTGACCTCAAAGCAAAAGTTTGAGCTCAACTTCCATTACAAGACTAGATGTGTTAATTCACATTATATAAGCTATCTCTGAGAGAAGTGCGTGAACTTAGATTATAAATAAATTGCTCTCACTGAACGTTTCTTTGAAACAAAACGCAATACATTGTTAAATATTAGAATTGAGAGTTCAAACCCAATCTTTTTTGTCCGTCATGTAATCAGACACTTTATAATATGCTTTTTTAATAAGTACATCTTTGATTGCAACTTTAAATTTGTTTAAGCTAAGTTCTTGTATACAACTTGGGATTTTATTGTAGAAACGTATACACAGGCCTCTAAAAGAATTATTAATTTTTTGGAGCCTGGTATTTGGTAAAGCTAACATATTCTTTTGTCTAGTATTAACTGAATGAATATCACTATTTTTACAAAACACATGAATATTCTTACGAACATATATTAGATTCTCATAAATATATTGCGACGCTACTGTCATAATACCAATTTCTTTGAACTTTTCTCGCAAAGAATCTCTCATTTTAAGGTTATAGATTGCTCGAATAGCCCTTTTCTGCAGTACAAAAACAATCTGAATGTCGGCAGCATTTCCCCACAACAAAATACCATACGACATCACACTATGAAAGTAAGAAAAGTATACAAGTCTTGCTGTATCAACATCAGTCAGTTGACGTATTTTCCATACAGCGTGAGCTGCAGAACTAAGTCTCTTTGACAATTTATCGATATGTGGGCCCCATTGCAGCTTAGAATCAAGTGTGATCCCAAGAAATACTGTGGTGTCCACAGGGTCAACACCTATATCCTTTATTTTTACAGTGGTGTGAACCTCTTTGACATTAGGTAAAACAAATATAGATTCGTCTGTGTCGATATTGTCGTCTAAAAAAAGTGAAGGTGTTGAAAATAGTTTATTTAGTGTAGGAGCGACCTCTATTGATTTGTTGAGTCAGAAAGTACAATACCAATATTTTGGAACTTGCAAAAACGTTGACTTTTTTAAGCCTGCAAAACTCCTAACAAAGCTTAAAAGTATTGCTATACTTTTTACGGTACTTTCAAACAGGGAATTTAGCATCAGGCATGGCGTGGCGTGAGAACGTTGCCCGCAGAGTCTCACAGAACCCAGGGTAAGTCGTGAACGTAGGGGATTATGTTTTCTGAAATGAGATTGCGAAATCCGTTATGAAAACAATATATCTGAATCTACTATATTTATCAAAAGTGGGAACCAGGGTTGAGACGGGCAGTAGGGAAATTCAAAGATACCTGTAGTGGCTTCGTCGTCAATAATTTTATTGACATTTCAAGATCATAGAAAAAAGTAAGATTTCAATTGATAATAAAGGCGTCTATCGCATATGCATTATGATGCGAGAGGCAAACAGGCCTATATCCGGGGAGCCAAAATTATGGATTATGAACTGGACATTCTAAAGCTCCCATGATGTGTTAGGATCTGTCTAGACTCAGCATCTGCACAGTTATCTTTTTTTTAACAAAATTGATACAGATTCACAAAACTTTTCAATCCAAGAAATGCAGCGAGTAGTTCTTAGAGGTTATTATGGTGCCTAATTCTGTGATCTCCCATCTTCCGTTAATTATTCTACTGTCTCAGACGGTTCCCCAACTGGTTCGGGAGGCATCTGTAAATATAGTTTTTTTAGTGACCTCATAAGGCAAGATGTATGTAAATATAGTGTCCCGCTACCAATTTGTCTTGCAAAATTAAGGTAGGTAAACTTATAATTAATTCATAATTATAGTTCATGTTGTTATTTAGTTAATGATGAACCCTAAGCACTCTAATAATGTTAAGCTTTCTCGAACTTTATGAGTACATTCATGGATATTATCTCCTATTCACAAGATGTCATCAAGGTACATACCGTATTTGTAGCCGTGCCTTTGGAGATAGGACAGAACCTCTTACATAATCTTAGTAAAATCCCTGAGAGCAATGGAAAGACCGTAAGGCATTGCTGTGAATTCATAGGTAACTAAATTATTTGAGTTAGGAGCTTTGAAGTTGAATCTTAAGTATTTTCGATCGGTTATGCATATAGGAACTAATAAGTAGGCCTCTTTTAGATCAATAGTTACTAGGAAACCTCCCTGAGATATGAATTTTAATATGGTCCTATGATCTTCTTGGGTTTTAAATTTAAAATGAAAATTTTACTGCCATTAGACTAAGGAGCCGATTGGACTGTGGTAGATCTTTGGACATTTTTTTTTCTTATTTGTAGGCTGTGGCACTGGAACACCTTGCTGGCGTTAATTTTTCTGACAGCGAATTGCCAACTAAAGTGTCTCTCAGTATCTTGTATCACATGGGAAAAACTTTCTTCTAAACTAGATGTAATTAACTTTTCTGTTTTTTGTCAATGAGTGATACAAATCAACCAGAATGCGACACCCATCACTTAAATATTTTTAGGCTTGATTCTTATTATTAAAAACTAAGGTCTAGTTTTGCTTCCTCTGTACCTTCTTACAATATTGCTGGTTACCCTGCCACTTCTACCAAATTGGATATGTCTGACGTCGATTGTTCAGCATTATTTATAAAATTTGATGGACCAGCCTCTGGTTCCACTTCATTATGTACGATATTGTGTCTTAAAATAAACAGAACAAGTTCTTTATGTAAATAGAAAGAAGATTAAACATTAATTGACTTTTTATTATAATTGCATGTATTGTTCCGCAAACAATAACTTGCAAGTGCTGCATCTAACTTAGATCGTAAGTAACTTCTACTATAATGTCATAAATACATAACACATAATTAGCCCGCTAATTATGCCGCTTATTATGTTATCGTGATTAACTCGCAGTTAATCCCAATTCTTGTATTTGATCAAAACACAATCGCACGCGTAATTGATGTATAACAATCTTGTCAAACAAAATTATTTCACAGAACTAGAACAATATACTCGTAATTTATGTATCACTTAGCTGTGTTATTTTCTTAATCATTGAAACTTGTCGGATCTCAACATCGACTACGTCGACGTTGTGCTAAATCTTTCTCATTAGCTTTTTATCTTTTTTCATAATGCTCTAAAATATGTCTTGTTCACCACGTTTCGTTCGACATTTTGGGCTGTCGCGTTTGTCGTGCATTGCCGCGTACGAATAAGAATGAGGTATTCGAATGGTAGTGATAGTTGATAGCGTGAAGACTCTTTTTTATCAAAGGAATGATTCTCGTGCGATGTTACCTGTAGGTTAAAGGAACTATATTGTGAATAAATAATATCTAAGGATGAAGTGATGAAATATAATGAAATGATATCTCTATCGACAAAGATAGATCAGTATCTAGCTCAATAATGATTTGAGAATAAACACATGGACGTCCAATACGAATATATACATTGTACATTTGTCACTATTAAAACATAAGAATTACAAGAAAAGTATCAAATGCCAGTTAAAAATTGTATATTTTATCATACTCTAAGAATCAAAAGACCTGTTGCTGTTGCTAATGCAAAAATATGATCAGAGACTCGAGAACAAATCAACTGCGCGTTACTCGGAGGAAATTTTCCACGATGCCAACATGTTGGGCGTATTATGTCGCTCGGGTATTATTAACCATGGCAACCAGCGTCCCTCGTCTTTTATAACTTTTTCAAAACATCGCCCATTGAGGACGCCTGATCACCTATGGAGCAGCCTGTAATCTGTCGTTTGTACTTACTCCCAGCCATTTCTCGGGACCCCAAATTTGCAAGTCGCAAGCAGGGGCGCGGCACACGCCAAATAGATGACGGGATTATTTTTGTGTTTGACATAATCATAGTGACAAATTTATCTTTAGGGCTGTCGCGTTTGACACTTCATTTTGTGACGTATTCTCTCTAATACGTGAACGCTGTAATAGCTTTTCTAGGGAACACGAAGGGCACACCCCTTTTTGTTCGAACATGAAATTGTAAGCATATTTTGCTGATGTGCATAACATTGTTTTGACGTCGAACGTTATTAGATTTCGCGGATAGATTTTATACAGTACCTATTTTATAGTGTTATGTTAAAAAAATTAAGCAAACAGTGACAGATGGTACAAAAATAATAGAGTCGTTAAAAATATCTGAAGTGGGTTAAGTGCGGACTTAGTTCATTGAATAGCGCGGTGCGCATGACCGCCCCTCGTAGGGGTCCACAGAGATTATAGCCGCTTTATTCTCTACCCATGACATTCGGTTGACGATCTTTGCAAACAGAAAACACACGAAACAATAATACATCTAAAGCGTTGACACGCTTTTTGCGCGACATATGGACCTTAGAACACGTACAGACGAACGAACGGCACTATATCATCGTCAGAGAGCTACTTTAACCACAAACATGTCCTTTTCGAGGCAGCCGTCATACGTCAGCGACCGACAGCTGTCAGCTACTGTTGCTTGCAGTTTTCATAACGCGCCCGCCATTTTATTTTTAAGCTGCAATTTCAAGTGGCAGTAACCATCGACGTATTTACCACTGAAGTTGGTAGGCGACGACGGTTCAAGTAGCCTCTGTCGTTGACAAAGTGCCGTTCGTGTGTGCAAGTCCCTTATTGAATAAATATTTTGGAAATCTTTACTATTCGAAACGATAAATTAAGCTTCTATATAATTTTATCGCAGATCTTTATTCATTTAGTTTCATTCACCATTAACATAGAAAGGCAACACAATTCACGTTATATTTATCTATCACCAATATTATATAACAGCGAAATATGTTTAAAAAATCCCCCTGCCACCCTATCTCCATATCGGATAATCGAACATCCATCAAAGTTCGTAATTGGAGTTTGTCTCTCAAATATGCTCGCTATAAGAAATTCTACCTCAAACAAGAAATTCAACTTGCTCAGACGCTATCTGAAGTTAATTTGAAGAACATGACAGGCAGGTACATATCTAGCCTCCCGGAACGAAAATTGCAAAATTATCTCCCGCCTTTATCTTCAAAGAGATGTCGTGTACATCTGTGCGGAGGGCCAGCTTCAAACTTAGTCTTCGAGGGTCTCTTACCTAAGCACTGACAGAACAACGAAACATAGGTAGATGATATTAGAATTTACATGAATACGAGTACGAACATCGAAATGATTGGAAGCTATTTAACTTGTTAAAGTTGTGTAGTTGTTCGGGTTAGTTGTTTTAACAGGGGCTGAAATTCATTTAATTACTAAATACATCAACCAATATTTGATATTTTGTGTAGGCTGTTTGAGCTACACAAAAATAATGATTGACTTCCAAACTATTTTCTCGTGATTTTTCACTTTCCATCCGATATTATCCAATCGCTGAAGAGTCGAAGTAGTGATGATACTGACATTAAGTAATTTTTCAAATGTCATCATCTTTTTACCGCGTCATACTTTTGGACACGGGTCTTCTCTCAGATTACGAGGAAGAAAGGATTTGGCCGTCTACACTGGTCGTTGATGATTAAGGTTGAGGTTCAGGCCGTCTACGCTGGCAGAGGTATATTTGAGGTAAACTCCCTTTGCTCTTACGACATCCACGGGATGAGCGGAGATGGTTTCCCATGTATTTTTAATCCGTCATGGCACGGGTGCATAGTCATATTGCTTATTTGAGGTTATCATTTTGCTTATGTCGAAATATTTATTACTAAAGTATATCATAGTAATTAATTGTTAGCTTAACATTTGTTAGCTTGTGATTGTAATAGTTGTTAGCTTAACAACTATTACAATCACAAACGAAACAGAATGTTTTGTTGATGGAACTTATTGCGTCTTAAAGTTCAATTTTAATTAATAAATTTGTAGCTAAATAATTCTACATTAAAATTATAAACCAAATATTGTAGGAATTCAAAATTAAGTTTACTCAATTAAATTAGATTTTTTTGCATCTAAAATGGCATGAATAGGTTCATAAATTAAACAGTCTGTGTCGACAAGCGTTCATTAAGCGTATGTCACACCAATGATAGTCTTCGTAATCACAACCAACCATCCGCGCAAAATAAAAGGAGACATTACGACTTTTTAATTGGATGGACATGGAATTTTCCCCAGTTCACATATAACTAGAAGATATGATGTAGGTATAGACAACAAATGAATAGCATATAGCTTCTACGCTAGTTATGATTTATAATTTGAATGTTTGTACATATATAAACTTTCCTTTGACTGAAATAAGATATATCAATTCTCGATATTAATGCTTTTAATTTGCTTATATTTTTATGATTTTTGTCCTAGTGTAACGTTATTAGCAGAAATGGTTATCTCACCCACTATCGAAGGCTTGACGTTAGTTTGATATGATATTAGTTTGCGAATGAATTATAAAGTGATTTGACTTAAGTAATAGATTTTCGTAATGAAATAGACACAAACATTTTGGTAAAAAGGTGTGACGACAAATCTAATTTGTTCAATTGTATGTAACATAGTTCAATCGTATTGTTATTGTTATAAGCCAAAATGCTTTCACTTTTGGCACAATAGGTTTACGATACTTGACCTTTTTAGGGAAAATGCATTGAAAAATACCTTTAGCAGATATAGAGCGATTCGATGGAGCTTCAAAGTATGTAGCTGTTTTATTATTAACGAATAAATTTTTAAATTTACATCATTTACTAGTTCGGCTCGTTATATTATACGAGTATTTTGGCGGAGCGTACGAACATTGAAAATATTTTCACTTGCTATGTGGAATAACCGTAGGCACCATTCACGGGAGAAATATCATGTGAACGTGTTTTATCAATAATAATTATAATTTACAAGAAAATAAAAATAAATCATTTAAAAATCTATGATTGCGTTTTTGTGATTACTTACATTATATTTTTTGTGTTGTTTTAGTTCAAAAACGTATCATGGAAGACTTATTGAAGAACTTTTGTAAATAACTAGCTACTTATTTTTGCTTATTAGTGGCATTTCAACGACCGTTAACTGTTCTCTAACGTACTTAAAATATTTAAAGATATACACTGATTCATCTAAATAAATTTTGATGACTTTGATGTTTATTACTTTACTGAAAAAAATATATAAATATATAGGTAAATATATCAACTTAGAGCAGAAAAAACGAAAATTTCCAATCAAAAATAAACTCAGTTGTCGAGTTATCCATCGAAAAATCAAATGAACTCTAACCTCAGAAAGTTTCGAAACGCCATGCGCCAATACAAAATATATGTACCTACCTACTGCCAAGAGCGCAACACGGCCGCCACGGCTTGTCACAAACAGTAACGGGCTTAGATTAGTTTTGATTTTGCATAGGTATAGTGTGAGTGTTCACGATGTGCATATACTCGTATGAAAATAGGAAACAATGCTTAATTTTATCGACGAAAACGTATAAAAAGATTCAAGTTCACCACTGTGACTTCCATGTAAACAAAATGATGTAAGTATTAACCTAAGCGATCTATCACGGCGAAACAAATTCAGTAATAATTGAAACTACCTGAGCATTTGCATAAAACGAAAATTTTGTGAAAAACAGAACAAATCTTTTTTGAAGATTTTTACACAAACTGCATAATTTTACTATTTGTTTTGAAGTACGTAATATTTTTAAGAAATAAATTTTAAGTTAGCAGTCTTTCCCTATTTTTCATAAGTGTGAAAAGTGACACTGTATGATTGCCAACGCGATTTATGTATTACTATTAACCTGTTTTTTTATTTTATTTTGCATATTTTACATAATATTAAATAAATAATATAGAGGTTGATTAGTAATAAATGTATTGATTTAAGTTAAAGCTTCACCTCGATCATGTCTAAGAAGTGATGAGAAACAGTGTACAGTATCAAAAAAAATCTTACAACTATACATCAAAAGGAATTCAATGTTATATTAGTGCAGTTGAATTGTGAAAAGTTAGAATGTAAAACTTTCTCTTCATTTTCTTTTGTAATGCAGATTTTCTGACTAACGCGAATGAGACAGAAAGTGTACCCACGGAATTCGCCCCTTATTTAATGCTAAGTTGCTTTAGTGTTAGAAAAGAAAAATCAGATCCGTGTTTAAGTAAGTATATCAGAGATTTAAAAAGGAATGATATATCAAATTTTGTTTTGACTATAGTACCTAATGTACAGTCGGCTTCAAAAGTAGATAAACGTTTCAGTACCATGTCACACCAACTATTAACAATGCAATATATGTGTAACCATACTAAATAAAAGGAATAGTTGGTGTGACATGGTACTAAATCTGCTAAAAATGCTTATCTATTTTTGAAGCCGGCTGTACCTTTCCCAGTCATATGAAACCACCGCTTAGGCCGTCTCCGTGGTCTAGTGGTTATAACTACCCGGTATAAAGTATAGATTGTGGAATGTTTGAATCGATAACAAAAACGACATTTTGTGAAAAAATCTCAGAGAGAAGATTTCGAGAATAACTTTTTAAAGAAAATAATAGAAAATCAAACGAACTTACCTGTAAGTGACGTTCGATGATTATTAAACGAAGTGATTCGCCCGAGAGATTACACCATTAATAGTTTTATTTACTTGTAGTAGCACGCGTATGTGCTGCCATCTTACACGATTTTAGAGTAACATTTCACTTAAAAAAAAAAAAAAAAAAAAGTGAAAATGTTAACTCTCAAATGAAGGTACTTTCATACACGTTTCAGTACCATCTAGGCCTATCGTAACTGCTGTTTCGTGATGCTCAGGGATGACCGAGCCTGGAGGTCTCGGTTTGGGAGGGAGGGGGTGTAATCTCTCGGGCGAATCACTTCGTTTAATAATCATCGAACGTCACTTACAGGTAAGTTCGTTTGATTTTCTATTAAACTTCAGTGATTCGCCCTTCGAGATTACACCATTAATAGTTTTATTTACTTGTAGATGTTTAGAGATTATCACGAAACAGCACAAATGGAAATATTACAAAAGTAGTTTATAAATATAAGCAAAGAAACGATATAATTAGTGTACAATCATTATTTATTCTTAATTATGATGTTAAGTATATCTAATAATCTAAATTAAGTTAATCATCAGAGTGATCTAAGCAATCCTGTAACAAAGAGCGAGCGAACTCATCGGATCTATCAGCATCAAGTTCTCTATTATAGAACCGTGCGAAAGACTTAGAGGTGCCAGTCCAGCCTGCTGTCCTCTTTATAATGTCAATATTCACGCCGAGCCTGTTGGCCGCGGAAGTCGAAGCATGCCGTGTACTGTGTGCGTTAATTATGAATTTCTCATTAGCTGTTCTCCTTATATTAGAGAGTCTGATAAGGGAGAGGGTTTGCACGCGGTGTGCAGTGACAAGAGCCAGTAAGGTCACTAATTTCTTAGACAAAACATTAAAAGAAAGGGTCTCATTTGGATAGTAATTGCTAAGAAAATCCAACACTATTGTAGGATTCCATGTATAATTATAACGTGGAGTGGGAGGTCTTAATTTATATAGCCCCTTCATAAATCGTCTTATCTGTGGGTTATTCATAATATCGGCTCCAAGTATAAGTGATAATGCTGCTTTTGCGCAATTAATGCTACCATATTTTTGACTTTGTTGATACAATGTAAATAAAAATGAAATTATGTCTGGTACAGAATTACAAAAAATATTCAGATTTTTTCTTCTACAATAAGAGTGCCAATATTTCAGGCTAGTGTTATACTGCTTTAAAGTATTTTTTGTCAAAGAAGCTAGCATTACATCCACAGCATCAAGAGGAGTGCCCTGCTTTAAGAACGCCTCCCTGACAACACTCCGGCAACCATGGTAAGACTCCGATGTAAATTGTGTCGAACACTGTAGGGAGAAGATAATAAACCTTTGTTAGGCGGGAATTCGATAGTACGTGAAATCAACCATTTTTGGAAAAGGGGGTACCAGGGCTGAGTGGGCCATAAAGGGACCACGACTATCCCTGTCGCTTTATCTGTTTGGATTTTTTGAAATACTTTTAAGATAAGACAAAATGGGGGAAATGCGTAGAAATAGTACGCAAGCCAGGATATTGTTAATGCATCCACCTTGTACGCTTCAGGGTCACGATGCCAAGAGACAAATTTAGTACATTTGTTATTCAAGCGGCTCGCAAATAAGTCTATCTGCGGTCGGGTAAATTCTTGACAAATTCGATCGAATGCGTAATCCGCGAGTTCCCACTCGACATCGGCATGTATGCGACGAGATTCCGCATCAGCCCTGAAATTATCGGCTGAGCTTACATACGAAGCAATGATAAATATGTTTCTTTTTTCGCACCACTGCCATATGTGCCGAGTCAAACTATTCAAGTAGGGAAACTGAACACCACCCATTCTATTTATATATGCAATTGCCGTGGTGTTATCGATTCTTAATAAAATCTCGCAATTCCGTTGATTTTTCGCAAACGTTTTTAAACCGAAGAAAGCGGCTGTCAATTCAAGGTAATTAATATGTTCGGCTTGTTCTTGGCTAGACCACTGCCCATTTGCTGTGTTACCGGAACAATAAACACCCCAGCCCGATCGCGAAGCATCCGAGTATATTTCAAGCTGAAAGTTACCTGACCGTAAAGGGTTACCTGGTACTTCTATATTACGAATCCACCAGTTAAAATCTGAATTTAATGAATCGGGTAATTGTATGTATTGATTGTAATCGTCTTTTTGTTCTAAACAAAGAAATTTAAATCTCTCAAAGTTTTTTGTATATAACCAACTGTAAGGTATTGCTGGGCAAACTGAGATTAACAAGCCAATCAAATGTGCAAAATTTCGAAGCTTACACCGTTTTATGGAAGAAAAATATAGAAGTTCCTCTTTAATTTTTGTCCTTTATTTTGTGGAATACTGAGTAGAAGATCGGCAGAATTAAAAACAAACCCTAGGTACTCAGCTGATTGACTCGGGGTAGATACCGATTTTTCATAGTTTATCGTGAAACCGAGAGAAATGAGTAAGTCTTGAGTCACATTGAAATTATGTTTACATTGTGAGTATGAGTTTGCGAGTAATAAGATATCATCTAAATAGATTACTGATAATAAGCCTTGACTGCGTAAGGATTGCATGACAGGCCGCATCAACTGTAAACACATAAGGAGATAGGTTTAGCCCGAAAGGTAGTACCTGAAATTCATATAGCTTTTCTAACCACAAGAAACGTAAAAGTTTTCTATAATCCTTATGTATACTTATAGAAAAATACGCATCCTTTAGATCTATAGAACACATGTATGTGTTTTTTGTTATGAGTCGCATTGCAGTCCTATAATCCTCAAGCTTGAAATGTGAAGTAGGTATAAACTTATTCAGAGCCTTGAGATTTAAAATAAATCTATTTTTACCATTACTCTTTTTTACAAGAAATATACTTGACAGAAATTGACCTTCGCAAGGCTCACACTCTCTTATAGCACCGAGTTCAAGAAGGGAATGTATCTCTTTAGACATTTCTCGTAGATGTGACTCTGACTCTGGATTATTCATTGGAATATTACGTTGCGTGAGGTCACCCGAAGTAGGGATCCGTAAATCGGACACCCATGATAATATAACGGGGTCGTTGCAGATTTTTAACCAATTATTATATAAAAAGGTAATCTACTAGCCTGTGGGGTGACGTCATCAACATTCAGAGACGGGAGGTCCGCGGAGGATGACGCGGGGCTCGGCGGTCGCTCGGTCGTCGCGCCCGCGGCGGCGGCTGCCTGCGCCCACCAGCCGTCGAGCTCGGCCTCGCGGGTGGGTGGCGTCGAGGCGGAGCTGGCGGGGGTGGCGGTGTTCCCCTCCAGTTTAAAGCTCGTGATGTTGTAGGCTCCGTTTTCCTATTCTTAGGCGGTGGTTTTGCTTTTTCAGAGACTGGTTTAGCAAGTTCGGCTCCTGTTCTCGAAATCGCTTTCATGGATTTTAGATTCTCTTGCAAATTGCTACCAAAAAGTAAATCATCTCTTTTTAGGTCTCTAATATTTTCTTTTACGTCCTTACTGAGGCAGGCTAAAAGGAAATTTCGTCTGACTTGAGTCTCAGAAAAATGAATGTGACATAGGAGCCTTCCTGTATCGCTGAGCGATTTCAGTGCATCGATTTTTATGTCAACCGACTCGGCGTTGGATAAAAAAGCTGACATCGTAGATGCAACCCCCGTGATTGCAGTGGCAAGTAAATTTTGTTTATCAACAAGTATGTTATCTCTTTTAAAAACGTTCTCATTAACAGCTGCCTTGATTTCAGGGTTAATGATCGGAGCTTGGACAATCTTGAAATTCTCGGGTATGTTGTAATCTTTGACAATGTCTTTTTTATTCTCCTCCTGTAGCCCATTCACTAAGATATCAACATCACGATGCAAGCCTCTCGGACTGCACTCTAGATAGGTATCTATAAAATGCACTAACCAACATGTCATGACGTAGCCTCTCGGACTATGTTCTAGGCAATAAATTGTGTGCAATACTATTTTAAGATACATACAGTGATCAACCTCCCGACTTAACCTAATGTATTATCACGTTTATGTGGCCGGTGACTATAATCATTGCATTACGTTATGTACTTGAGATATGTAAACTGACATAGCCTCTCGGACTATGTTCTAGATAATAATTGTGTGTAATACTATTTTAATATACAACATGTAAGTAAATAGACGTAGCCTCCCGGACTATGTTCTATATTACTTGTGTGCAATACCATTTTAAACAATGATCAATATCCCGTATTGAACTAATGTTCCATTGGTAATGTAATATCATTGGCCGGTATTAGCCTTACAGACTATACTCATTGCACCTATATTATGTACTTAGGTAATTAAAATCCGACCGTACCTTTACTTGTTGAAGTATGTTGGTCGTAATCATCATCATAGTAATAGTCACTTTCACTCTCGTCACTATAAGAATGTTCCGATGGTGATCTTGAACGATGACGACGGCGATAACGTCGCCGGTCGTATCGATCGTCGTGTCGTTCACGGCGAATCTTAGCGCGTTTTTTCTTTAGTCTCCTTATCTTCTCCTCTATGTCGTTCTCCTCTGCTGCATAGTATTTACGCTTTCCCATTATCAATTATCACACACACAAAGCTAAAATTACTGGAAAATAATACTTTTAGAAGCAAAAAACCGATATTTAAACTTCACTAGCGTGTAGATGGCCGCCACACAAAACGTGTATGAAAGTACCTTCATTTGAGAGTTAACATTTTCACTTTTTTTTTTTTTTTTTTTTAAGTGAAATGTTACTCTAAAATCGTGTAAGATGGCAGCACATACGCGTGCTACTACAAGTAAATAAAACTATTAATGGTGTAATCTCGAAGGGCGAATCACTGAAGTTTAATACAATATGAAGAGCCCGTTTCCAATAATTCTAGAGTCTAAGTCACTTTGTGCATCATAATTTTTAGAAAAACAAGAGCCCTTTGCATGCAATTCGTAACTATTTTCCAAACAGTGCACTGGACGTAGCATTTTGATATCACATTCTAAACCGAATATTTATGCTACGGTCCTTATTTAACTAACTCTGGAATATATTGTAAGTTTTCACCCGAACAAACCGTGAAACTAACCATTGTTATCCGAATCGGTGCCTCTTAGTAACATTACGCGTATGTAAATGAGCATTTGCAAATTTTCATCAAAATTTATTCCGAAACTACTCGTAACCTATTCAGGTTAGTTGCGGCGCCGAGAGTGAACTGCCGGCATCAAAAACTATTTTGTTGGAGACAGGTCAGAGTTTTGTAAATTAATTCGGTGGTTCCGGACTATTACGTGAGCTGCCAACGTTAGTTTCGTGTCCTCTGTTTGCACCGCGAATTCTCACAACAATTTAAATTCTCTCTCTAAATCAAACAAAACTATGACAGTCATAATTAACGCCAAGGCAGTTTTAATATTACATAGATCAATGTATTACATGTTAAAATAACTAATAAGACATGGCGATTATCTAGGAGATCCCTCTGTTTACAGTGTGTTATGTCTTTGTTTAACAGTTTATTGACGCAATAGGTATAGACAACAAATGAATAGCATATAGCTTGCTATAAGAGAAATAACTTGTGATTTACTTCTTAACCATAAATCCATACGAATTGCTCTTGTACTAAATGCACTAGAAGTCTAGTAGCTTTTGCCGAATAATACAACATTAGCTATTATAAAAAATTCATTTTATTATGCTAGCATAGATTAAGTCCAAAGTCAGTATGAAAAGATAGTAGCTATATTTAAAATACTGACTCTTATTTTATACAGGTATAAAGTATTTACTTAGTCAAATTTCTATACTTCTTTTTGACCTCTTATCTTACTGATGGACTTTGAAATGTTTTTAACCATAGGTTTTACAATATCACATATTTTAATACTTGATATCGTAATTTGTTTATTTAGAATTTCAAAAGCTATGAACAAAGTATAAAATGGAACCATGTACGAGTATTTAACACGGTCTATATATATATATCAAAAGCTCTTAGGAGATAAATGTTTGAATTAAGACTGAACATTCACCCTAGCTGTCTCCATTCTCACGTTGTAAGAGGTTACCCCCAAACTCGTTGCAAGCGGTGGCCTCACCAATTTCAGGTTTCATTTGCGTACGCACACAGCCACGGAACAAATTAAAGCCATTGTGTTAGACGGATTATGGAGCGCGTCCATTTATATGTAAAATAGTGAGCGGTAGGTAGGAGAGCGAAGGCAGCCAGCCGTACGGGTGCGTCGCCGTGCCGCGTGCCGGAGCCCGGTAATATCCTCACCTATGAATTTTCAACTGCTACGAATCAATATTTGCATCTGAGACGGCTTTGACAATAACATATCAAAAGGTACGCGTTCCTGCTCGCTGCTGCCGCTAGGAATTGTTAGAAATTTTCTTTGCGAAAGGGGCGCACAGAAAAATGATAACATTTCGGATGACATGCATATTCAAATAAAATATTTTCTTAACAATGAGCATTGCATTCAATATTTCGTTCGATTCGATTTAGTATCATTATGAATTAGCATACAGCTAAGTTTTGTCGTAATACCAAATTATAGTGACATCAAATTCTAACGCTTTTGAGGGTTAATTCAACAAGGCTACGATATTGTTATATTTAAAAACGCGTATTAGGTTGAGTGAGTCCTCTTATAACGACAAAATGTTATACAATTTATTTTATTGTCGTTAAAGATGTTTTAACTCTATTTTACATTCTCAATTCCGTATGGTAGGTTCTGCAGCGACAGTTTAGTCGACCTATGATCTCAAGTTCCTCCATGCTTCGGACGGCACATTAAGCCGTTGGTCCCGGTTGCTATTGCAACCGTTACTCTCCACCAACTCACTTTAAACCAGTGCAGTGTGGTGGTATTATGGTCCACACTCCTCATGTCTCTCTTCCGTGTAGGAAGGCCCGTGTCCGTCCAGTGTGTGGGACGTAGTAATGGGACTGGTCGACACTTTGGCTCCTGTATATTACGTTAATGCAGAGTACAGTAATCTTACGTATTTAAACATCACATGGTTGAAGTTGTGTAAAATTTTGTGTTAACTGACAGACAACATGTTGACGCGAATAAAGTTTTTGCAAACGAACGCTGAGCACACTGAAATATCGCCACTTGCAGCCGGCGCGGCGCGGGTTGGCGGGTACGCGGAGCAACGAAACGTTATGACACCCTAAGCTCGGTTTTTGGTTTTTGATCGGTGATAGTATTATTTTTTGTTCTGTCTGCAATCATATTTGTATTATATTTTTGTCAAACGATAAAATTGACATATCGAAAAATTTATGAAATATGACGAAACAGGAAGTAGCGGACAGCACTCACGTCACGTCAATATTTCAGCCTATCTCATTTGAAAATGCGTATTAAATACAACTAAGTATATCATTTGTAAAGCTTTATTGCATTATCATTATATTCTTTACAATCTTAAATCGTTTGTTGTTGTTCAATTAAACTTAAGCATATTGATATTTGTACGTCGTGAAGCTCAGCTAAGTTTGAGATGTTTTGAGTTCGTAATTCGAAATCTTGTTTTATATAACCTGGCTATTATTATATTTTATTTTTTTGTAACAGTTGACATCGTCGTTTAAATTGTTACCATTACAGAAAAAAGTCGTGATACACACCTGAAGAAATTTCAAATGTTTAACGAGACAAAGATGCGGCTAAAATTAGTGTTTAAAAATAAACAGAAAAGATTGTCCTCTCATCGTGATCGCGCAGTTTTTCGTGGATCCCGTATATTGGCGAGAAAGGCGGACAAATCGCGTCGTCTGCCATGCTCCGTGTTCGTTAGTCCCTTGTTCCCGCTCTGCTCATAGGTATTTACATTTCAATGCTTGTACCGTACCCGAATATTAATGGAGATCGACACGAACAAAAAATATGACATCCACTGTGATAGAATGAATGAAAAAGTGGAGTCTGCGAGGAAAGAAATATAGTCAGTTCATTTCACATTACATTTTACAGTGTCGTTCTGTCTAATACCGTAGAATGTTCTATGTTAGCGCCCTAAGTAAGATTGTATGTAACGCTCAATCAACGCAAATATAACTTTAGCTACAATGCAAATTAGTCCGTTTCTCAATATAATTTATACCAACCTCAATATAATCGGTAACCTATATGACATTTACGACATGACTCGCAACATTTACGACGTGTACGGAGTGAAATTCCTAGATACGTGTTGGACACTGATTGGTGGTCTAGTGCTGGTATAATATATCATTAAAGCTTCTTACCTAATTGCACGAGCATTTCTGCTGATGTGGTCTATGATTTTTTTTTTACAAAAAATAGAACCGATTTCAAAAACACTGAAAACTTAAAAATAATCTTCTTCTAAATTGAAGTCGGCGCCAAACGATGATCTCCTAGAAAGTGTTAAAATTTGTCACCGACTTCAATATAGAAGAAGAGTAGTGTATTATTGTTCCTTCTATATCTCGTTCAATCGCAGACACGATTTCACTCCATCTAGAAGGAACAATAAAACACGTGGTAGCAGCGTCTAGTAAGTAAATTATCAGATAAGATTCAATTCAGGTCTGTAATTGGTTGTAAAATATTCCGCTATTTATAACGTTTTAACGCGACAATGCAGTCATCATTTTGTTGAAGTACACGCATCACATCGGTCACATTTAAGTGCAGATATGAAATTTATCAAACAAAAACAATCACTAAAATTAGAATGTATTTGTCCTACGTCAATGAATGAACCAAAGCGTCATGGCAACTTACTACCAAATACCATTCGCTGTGTTGTTTGTGGCCCATCGAATTGTGGAAAGACCAACTTAGTAATAAGTTTATTATTACATGAAGATGGTCCACGATTTCAAAATCTGTATGTTTATTCAAAGTCTTTGTATCAGCCTAAATATACATTCTTAGAAAAAGTTATGAGTATGGTTACGAACACGACTTATAATAAATATAATCATAATAGTGAAATTTTAAGCCCTCACGAAGCTTTGCCGAACTCGATCATTATATTTGACGATGTTGCTTGTGAGAATCAAAATAGCATCCGAGACTATTTTGCTATGGGACGTCATAAAAACATTGATTGTTTTTATATTAATCAAACTTATACTAAAATACCGAAACAATTAGTACGAGATAATTCTAACTTGATTATTTTATTTAAACTAGACGACATTAACTTAAGACATGTCTATGAGGAACATGTAGGGTCTGACATGTCTTGGGCTCAATTTCGAGAAATGTGCTCAACTGTTTGGAATCAACCATTCAGCTACATTGTTATCAATAAAGACTGCGAACGGAATAAGGGATGCTATAGAAAGGCATTTGACACATTTATTATGGTGGACTAGCATTCATAAAAAGGTGTTACATAAATATGGAATCAGTTTCATTTGTGATTTCATACCGAGAGGAAATATAAACAAAATGGAACAAAATTTGAAAGAACAAATTATAAAATCTGCCGCAGCTGTGAAAAGGAAGGTTAATATGATAAAAGATGCAAAAGACGCTAGCAATATGGCATTAGAAACAATATTTAAGCCTATTGTAGAACCACTTAATGTGTTAACAAGCAAAAATAACGAAAGTCTTCATAAAAATTTGGATATTGACCAAAACCACCCAGTAAAAAAAAATAAGTACAGCGAAAGTGAGTCATCAAATTCTGTAAGTGAAGATTTCGAGGAAGCTATGAACGAAGAAGATGAAAACTCTTATGGTGATGAGGCTTATAAATTATCTAACAAAACTCTTACGATATAACCCTCTGAAGATCACGATGAGCATGAAAACTCGTTTAAATCCATTCAATCATCTCCGAGTATTGCAAAAGAATCTTTCTCATGGCCTACGTCGTGTGATCTAATAAAAGATATACCTTATGGAGTCAGAAACGAGCGAGGTAAACTTTTGCTTGGCAAAACTCGCGTTTACGATGAAGGTTGTAGACTGAGGATTGGAAATCATGATCTGGAAAAAACACCCGGTTTAAAGGAATTATTGTTTAAAAAGATACCAAATTTAGACCTTGTCACTGACGACGACTTACAAAATTATAAACAGATACTAATAGATACTAATGCTCATAAACGTAATTACGATCCTTTAAAACCAGTGAACAGTAATAAAGGATTTAAATATATACGTATTATTAAACCACTGTTTAAATACACAAGAAATATTACAAGTAGTGTGGAAAGTATTCCTCGAGGAGAAGGTATAAACCTTTTAAAAAGGGTTAAAACAGATACTGATTTGGTTTACTGGGACGATCCAAATGAGTTAGTGGAACGATTAAAATTACTACTAGCATCAAAAGAAGCTGGTAATACCGGAGTGATAAATGAAATATATGCAATAATTGAAGAACTATATGAAGCTGGCATCATAAATGTAGAATATAAAAAGCATCCATCAGGAAAATTATTCAGTCTCGTTTCAATGAAGACTGCATCAAGACGACAATGAATGTAGACAAATTTGGACATCATGTACACAAGCGTTTAAGATTATCAGAATTCATTAACACTCTCAATGATACTTTAGTAAAATCTGAAACAGGTGACTTTGATTTAAAATCAACAAAGTTGAAGGGTTTGCAATTTCCTGAAAATAACGACGAAGCAGTAAATAAAGAATACGTGGATAAATGTATTGAAGAACTAAGACAAGAAATAAAAAATAATAATAGTGATGTTAAAAGATATTTAAGTAGTTTAGAAAAGGCGACAATTGTTAGTTTGAGTGCCTTATTTTACACAAAAAAAGAAATAGATTTTATGATTCAAGCAAATTCAACTAAGGATGAGTAAGCGAGACGTAGTTAACGAACTTCACAAAGCAGCACGAAGAAATTTTTCTCGTCGATGTACATTCATAAAAGGAATTGATGATCTATGGCAAGCAGACCTTATGGATTTACAAAAATATTCACAATTCAATAAAGGCCATAAATACGTTCTAGTAGTGATTGATGGCTTATCAAAATACGTTTGGGCTAAACCTTTAAAATCAAAAACAGCAAACTGTGTTATGAATGCTATGCAAAGTATATTAACCACTTCTTCGCGTAATCCTAAAAATTTACAAACCGATTTAGGAACTGAGTTTTATAATACGAGTTTTAAAAAATTGATGGAAACGTATAAAATAAATCATTATTCTACATATTCTGCAAAAAAAGCATCCATTGTCGAACGTGTCATTAGAACAATCAAGTCTCATCTTTTCAAATTATTTAGTCTTCATGGACGATATCAATGGCTTGAACATAATTTGGATGACGTGATACAAAACTATAACAACACTAAACATCGAATTACTAAATTTAAGCCTGTTGATGTTACTAAGTCAAACGAAATTTTTGTTAAGTCAAACATTGTTAAAACGCAACAACCTAAAACAAAAAAGAGATTTGCGTTTCGAATAGGTGATTATGTTCGTATAAGTAAATACAAAGGAGATTTTCGTAAGGGTTATACTCCAAATTGGTCTACAGAAATTTTCCGCATAGTAAAAGTTAATGAAACCAATCCTCAAACATATCAAATAGAAGATAAACACAAACAAATTATTTTGGGATCTTTTTACGGGTATGAATTACAAAAAACTAAAGTTCCTGATCTTTACCTTATTGAGAAAGTTTTAAAAAGAAAAGGAAACACACTATATGTAAAATGGTTAGGTCTAAATAATGAAGAGAACAGTTGGATTGACAAGAGTGAATTGGTTCAATAGTATAAATATTGCTACGCAATTCTGTATCTTCTATTCACTTTAGAATTATCAATGAAGGAAGGTGGTGGTATACTTAACACAATAATAGACAATTTACCGATTGAGTTACATTTACCTGGATATCAATTTTGTGGCCCTGGAACAAAACTTCATAAACGGTTGCTTAAAGGTGAACGAGGCATAAACAAATTAGATAATGCTTGTATGTACCACGATATAGCTTATACAAATAGAAATTTAGACGTTCGACATAAAGCTGATTTAGGACTTTTAAATATGGCGAAAAGAAGGTTAAAATCCAAGGATGCTGGAAGAGGAGAAAAGTTTGCCTCTTGGATAGTTAAAAATGCAATGAAAGCTAAACTCAAAGCAGGGAGTGGGCTCAAATCATTTATGACCGGTGTAAAAAAAATACGCTTACAATTAAAAAAACTTAAATCTAAAGACAGTCACTCTGCAATTAAATATGCCCACGCTGCTGCAAAAAAGATATTTACAAATAAAAAGGGAATACGTTTGCCGCGTCGCATTCCTATTCCAAAATGTGGAGGACTTTTACCACTTATTCCGATTTTTGCGGGATTGTCGGCTTTAGGTTCATTAGCCGGAGGAGCAGCAGGTATAGCAAAGGCTGTTAATGATTCTAAAGCTGCACAAAAAAGTCTTCAGGAATCTGAACGACACAACAGGATGATGGAAGCTGTGGCTCTTGGAAAAGGGCTGTATATAAAACCTCACAAAAAAGGAGCTGGACTGTATTTTAATCCATCAAAAAACTAAATAAGGGGCTACCCAGACGTGCACTTACCAATATTGATATATTAGAACACGCAAGTGACATTCCATTTTTTCGCGGTGTTTTCATGAGAGATACGTTACCTACGAAACCTAAAAAGATAGAATGTGCGATATTGAATTTGGATAGCTCCAAAAATCCTGGAACACATTGGGTAGCCTTCGTCAAGCAAAACAATTACGCTGAATATTTTGATAGTTTTGGTAATTTGAAACCTCCATTAGAATTAATTCAATATTTACACAACTTACCAATAAACTATAATTACGTACAACACCAAAAATTTGGTACTACTAACTGTGGTCATCTATGTTTAAAATTTTTAAGATGTTATTGGAAAAATCATTTATATAACGTGTAAAATAAATGAAATTGTCAGTATAAAAATGTCTTTCACTGTGTCTATAACTGGGAGAGGAGCCTCCTTGACAACGAACTATTCGCCAACATTGGAGTTACATGGCGACTATGAATGTGGTCTTTTATATTTTTCTACTTTTAATTCTATTCCTAATATTGATAAACGAAACAATAAATTTTATTATGGCGAAAATGAAGTCATCGAAATTCCTGAAGGGTCTTATGAACTTCAAGATATTTGTGATTACATAAAAAGTAATATTAAAAACACCGTATTAAAATTGACTTGTAACAACAATACTCTAAAGACAAATATATTTTGTTCCAAAAATGTTCACTTTAACAAAAGTGATTCACTAGGTCAAATTTTAGGGTTTCGAACTGAAACAATACATGCAAATATAAGTACTGAATCTCAGAATCCGGTCAGCATTTTATCAACAACCATCGTGAGGATTGAATGCGACGTAGTCAGCGGTTCATTTGTGAACGGAAAAGCTAGTCATATAATTTATGAATTTGTGCCTAATGTACCACCAGGATATCGGATCATTGAAATACCTAAAAATTTAATATATTTTCCAGTAAACCAAAGTTCTATAAGTGCGATTAGCATACGGTTACTAGACGCTGAAAACAAACAGGTAAATTTACGAGGTGAAGAAGTACAACTATATTTGCATTTCCGAAAAAAAAATGATTGATTTCAATAAAAAGCAAGAGGCATCGTGTACTCGAGTCAGTTTGAAAAGATCACCTCAAAAAGACGCACCGCTTCGGCTTAGAAAGAAGTTGACTAAAAGCAATAAGGATTTTTTGAAGTTAGTGGGCTTGTTAAAATGAATATATTAAATATAACTCAACCGACGTCAATAGATAACAGCATTGAAAGTTTTGAATATCACTCGTACAAACCATATGTAACAAGTTTCAACAAGAATGATGAAATACGAATACCTATCAATCAGCAAGATTTGTATGTGCTGCCCTCACTCAGCACTTTGTATATTGAGGGCACAATTAATGTTTATAACAGCAAAAAAGAAAAGGTGTCAAGTGTGCATTTCGTAAATAATCCGGTGTTATTTCTATTTCAAGACATTCGATATGAACTAAACGGAGTGGAAATAGACAAAATAAAAAATGCAGGAATTAGCACAACTATAAAATCTTATTTATCATTAAATGAAAATGAATCCAAAAGCGCAAGAGCTTGGGGCTGGTCGACTACAGGTACAACTAGTGTTGGTGATGGCGGATTCTCTGCTTCTATACCAATGAACAAAATATTGGGTTTTGCAGAAGACTATGAAAAAGTTATAATAAACTGCAAACATGAGTTAGTATTGTTGAGAAGCAACACAAATCTGAATGCTTTGATATTAAATAAAGGTGAAATAGTGGATGATATAATAATTACTAAAATTGCTTGGCGAGTTCCGCACATTAAAGTATCAGACCGTGAAAGAATTAACTTACTAAAACATTTAGAGAGAGATCGAGCAATCACTTTAGCTTTTCGTAATTGGGACTTATATGAATATCCATTATTACCGAAAACTCGTAAACATACTTGGTCTATCAAAACATCTTCACAAATAGAGAAACCTCGATTTGTTATAATTGCCTTACAAACTAATCGGAAACATAACGCTGAATTATCAATGGCAGAGTTCGATCATTGTCATGTACGTGACATACGAGTCTTTTTAAATTCGTCATATTATCCCTATGAAGGACTGAATGTAAATTTTTCAGATGATAAATTTACTTTATTATACGAACAGTACATTAGATTTCAACAGTCTTATCACGGACGTCGACCAGAGCCGTTGATGAGTCTAAAAGAATTCAGAGACGTCGCTCCTTTATTCATCATTGATTGTTCACGTCAGCATGAAACGTTAAAAGGATCTATTGACGTTAGAGTTGAAATTGAAACAGATCAAGAAATACCTGACCAAACAGCTGCATATTGTTTGATTCTGAACGATTGCATATTTGAATATAAACCTTTAAGCAATATTGTAAGGAAAATATCATGAACAACGATACGATAATTGTAGATTTGCAAGGATTTAAAAATAATAAAAATGAGTTTTTAGTAAAAGAATTTGTTATAGCAACTCTCGAGTTTACCCATATATTTTTAATTAAACCTCCTTATCCGTTTTCTACACTAACTGATGAAGAAAAAAAACAAGTTTGTTGGATAGAAAGAAACAGAGGTTACCAATGGAGTGAAGGATATATAGACTACAGAGAATTTAACAGAATTATTAAACCTTTCTTGAAAGACAGGAAAATAATTGTAAAAGGTGAAGAAAAAGTTAAATGGGTAGAGGATTTATGTGGTCATAATAATATCATAGACATAAGTTATACAGGTATACCAAATTTAAATACGTTAAATGATTTGTATAGTAATAATATGTTCCATTGTTTAACTCATAAAAAAAGATGTGCGTTAAGAAATTCATTGTGTATTAAAAAATGGTGTTTTCTCAATGGATACACATTATATGATTTTTGAATCTAAATTTAGAGAAACAATCTTGTTTAAAAATTAATATACAACTATATTAAGAATTTTTCAAATAAAATGTCATGTGTAATAAAAGTTGTTTTTATTATGTTTGATACCCAAAAAGAAAAAAACTTAGTACTTGAAAATATTTTTTTATTAGGAAAACGTTTTAACAAAATTAAAAAGTTATCTATAAGTTATCACCACAAAGTTTTTTGGATATTTTTCTTATAACGGTTTCCGTAAGGTCCATGATTTCATCCACCGGTTCCTGCACCACATATTGAGCACTCAGCACTACGTTTTCTTCCGCATCAGCAATGTCAAAGCAGCTATTTGATGCACTTGAAGAATCGTTCACTAAGTCCAAGACCAGTATTTTAATTAATTTCACGCCTTTCTGCTCCTTAGTGATCACAAATGATTTTGTAGATTTACGAGCTCTTTTTCTTGTGATGTCCTTTCTTTGTCTTATTTTTCTCTCTCCCTGTCTTGATTCATTAGTTTGTTCTTCCCGACGTATCATGTTTTGATATTCTTGCGTGAAGCCTTCCAATGGATCTTGTGCATATTGGGAAAACAAGATATCCGACGAGTTTGACATTATCTGTAACAAGTGAATAATAATAATGAATAAGTTGATATCCATAATTACCTCAATAATCAATAATGATTAAAAAATGATATGAAAAGAGAATGATACTTACAATAATATTACAATATGGACTGCTTGTCACGAACAACGAGTTATGAATGAATATAATATCAAATAAAGTTGAGGCTTAGACTAAATTTGCTTATCTAGCATTGCATCACACTTGACCTCAATACAACACGTGGAAATATATGACATGTGTAAGTGCAGTAATTTATAGTGTAGGTATGCAATAAAAAAACACAATACTATTTTAATGCTTATTTGGCATTGCATCATATTTTTTAGCCTTAATATAACACGCGGAAATATGTAGCATGTGTAAGTGCAGTAATTTATAGCATACTAGCTTTCCGCTCGCGACTTCGCCCGAGTTATTTTTGTTTCCTGGTCTCGAACTATCCCTATACCAACTTTTATCTAAATTGGTTCAGTAGTTTCGAATCCTATACAATACAAACAAACAAACAATCAAATCTTTCCTCTTTATAATATTAATATAGATGCAATAATAAATAAAACACATAATACTATTTTAATTGCATTTATTAACTATAAAAAATATTAACAGGTCAAAAACAATTATATTAACTAATTTAACACTATCTTAGATTAGATTTTCATGTCCCCAAGCCCAGGTTCTAATTTTATCGGATAAAATAAAACGTTTATCATCTTGATTAGATAAAGCTACTTTGTTAACACTCTGAGTAAAAATCTCATGCTTAATGCATCTAAACAAAATATTTTTTTTCCGTATTATTTTGTCGTGAAGCAGAACTGATTTATAATCATCTAATGTTAAGTCTCTTACTACATTTTTTTTCACACCTTTTGCTTTTTTAATAAATGCTGATTCCGTTTTTATACAGTACAACTTAGACCGGAGACCTACGAATTCTGTCATAATTTCACCTCCTAATTCATCTTTAAATAAGCCCGGTATCTTTTTGTTTTTTAAAGGCAGACCAAATATATTGTCACAACTATAGTTACTGGTGTCAAAGAAGCTTAAAAAGTTATCTTTCAAATCATGATAAAAATCTTTCGTTTCAATCTTATAAACAAAGCTATCAGTATCGGTGTAGCAAAGTTGTATTTTATTTCCATAGTAAGGTTTTATGACAGAATAATGGAATTGATACATATGACTTTTAGATAGTTCTAAAACAGTAAAACCAATATAAATTGGCTTATCCAAGATAACCCTTTCAGGTTTCATTTGAACTGCAACTAAATTATTGGAAAAAATAGTAGCGCTGTGAAAATTAGGTCTCGCTATTAATTTGTCCGCTGAAATGAACTTTTTTGTCTTATTAGATTTATCACACCACTTATTAACCAAGCGAACATCGACTCTTTTTTCACTGTCTTCCAATGTTTTTCCAAACACTGAATTATTCATCAACTTAAAAAGGTCTTGCTGAAAAGTAGTTACAGCTTGTTTTCTCAGTTCTGTGTTTAAATTGATATATTTAGCCAAAAAAGGGCTTTGTTTAAAAATTAAGGCGCGATGAATTTTATTTAAAACAAGACCATTATTAATGCATGTTTTCAAATAAACATAATGGATTACATACTGATATTTAGAATACAGATTAGGACAGAGTTTAGAAGTTTTACCTCCGAGTGGTACAAATTTTTCGGGACAAAAAGGATAATCGTTATGGTCATTATGTAGCTCCTCGGGATATGTTAAGTCCACTTCAAGAATATATCCGAACTCAGCATCATCTGCTACGTTCATGATATTTAACAAATCTACTTCGCATTCGCTTAAAAGTCTAAAATCTGAAACAGGTAAGTACTGACACATACTATAACCATACAAGTTATTGCAATCGATGTAAACTAGAAAAGAATCTGGTTCTGTAAAATCATATTGTGGCATATATTTATTGTTTGCACGAGCATATCGCGTTGAGCACATACAGATACCTCCCCGTATCCCTTTCTGTATAAAACGTATAATTTCTAAGTCAGTTAATAATTCTAACTGAATGCCGGTCTTAAGTAACATAGCATCGAATGAAAGACTTGGAGCTGTTAAGTAAAAAGCAGGATCTAATTGATAGTTCAATTTACAAATTTCACGGAAATTTTCAAATACATCAGTCAATAGCAATACATCGGTTTTTAGATAAAGGTCTGTGTACCCACCCATATCTTGTATTCTAAATGTAGACCAAACTTCCTGAGCATGAGCGTAATCTTTATCACTTATATCTTCATCAGTTAAAGAATTATAGAAACCTTTTTTGTGTGGAAGTTGTTTCTCGGAAAATGATTTCCAATGTGTCATATGATCATACGGATATACTCCTTTGCGTGTTAATAATTTAAATTCAGTTGCGTTTGGAAAATATTTTTTTAAATGCTTAAAATCTGTTTTATCTAACCCACTCGCTAATTTTTCCAAACTGGTTCCTAAGAATTGAAACGAATCGACAAATCGTATTTGAGCATATTTTTCATTCTTTAACTGTAAAAATTTTGTAAATGATACGTATTTTTCCTTATTTTTAGGTATGACTTTAACAGGTCCTAAACTATCGGCTAATTCTTTGATGAACAGATGACAGTCATAGCCGGATAGGTTATGGAAAAAAACGGGAACTAATTTAGGAACGCTAAACCGTAAGTTACAGTATTGATGCGCAGCACCTCGATAACTTCCAGTGAGGTGACAATGATCTCTCACTTTGTCAAAAAATAATAATTGCTTACAAATATGACAAACATCGGTACGCGCATAGGCCTCTGCGTCATATTCATCGAATTCCATCGCAATTTCTTTATCTAAGATGTCATAAATCTTTTTAACGTCAAAATACAGTTTATCAAGAAATTTTTGGACACAGTCTTTTCCTCGATACTGTACAAAAGAATTCAGACTGGTATCGTACGAGCACACTATGTGATAAGCAAAAGCTGATGGAATGTGCTGTTGACGCTGAGAAGTAAAACTTAATGAAGGGTCAGGCTCACAGCCATCGAACGGTATAAGAAGAGTTTCAAAGTCAGCATAGACCACAAAAGGAACGTCTTGCTTCCGTTCGAAATTTTTGAATTGTAGATAAGTTCCTTTCTCAGGCAGTACTGTACAAACGCCGCTGCATGTATGATTATCAAGATTAACTTCAGAAGTAAAAAATAGCAAGCAATCATCACAAAAATATAGTTTCTTATGATTTTTCGTAATTTGACTTCTTACAAGTCGAGAAAGGTTTTTTATCAAAACAAAGTGACATAGAACATTATTTTCAAGTAGAAGCAAGTTAATTTTAGTTCTGGTTTTGGATTTATATCCAGACTTATAAATGGGACCTACAACTATCTGATTATTCTTTAATGAATATACGTTTACACTTAAATGTGGATTGTTTTGTTCGAATTTCGCGATATCCGTAAACGTTACTGGGAAAGATATATCGTCGGTGTTTAGGACCTGTTCAAAGTGCGGATACGACGACGTACGGTCACCGTTCTTTTTAGCCGGGTACAAAGCGGCAACGACGCTCCACAAAAAACAATATTCATCTTTATTCCTGATGTTAATACACGCCTTTTTCTTTTTTATCGCTAGTGGTAAATCTACATAAGTTGAACCAGACCCTCTTAGAGGATCATATCTATTAATGTTAACTTCTAAGGAAACATTACTTAAAAAAGTCCAACCACTGTCACGATCCTCAAATTCTTCAACTTTGTTCTTAATAGTATTTACGAGTGTTTCAAACAACTCGTTAAAATCAAAATTGCGATGAATCGTTAAATTTTTTGTAACAAACGACTTAATGTTATTTACCTCGTTCTTAAATAAAAGAAAATCGGCAAAATATTCAAAATTTACTTTTAAACATATATGCTTATTTAGAGACATTTGCAAAAGATTATAAATTTTAGAAAATATACTATGCAAGAATGAATCGGGTAAAGAGCATCGGTACTCATCTGTAGGAGTAATTCTGTATGTAACGATGCGACCTCTAAACGCACTCGCGAGTTCGACAACACCGGCGTCGTCGTGCGCCCGCGACACTGCGCACCTGCGCTTGTGCGCGCTGCTGCGCAGGTGTCCTACCCATTGTCTGCTGCCTACTTGCATCGAACACTCTGAGCAAAAAGGCATCGTAGCAATTCAGAAAAATAAAGTATACAACTTGTTACCTAACGCTAATCTATAGTCTTTTTAGTTAATTACTTATCCACTTAACTAAATGAATGATTACCGTACCTCATTAATACCTAAGTTACGACTGTAACTTTACCTGGACGTGGGCTCAAAAAAACCGGATTAAATATAAAAACCTATTGTAAAAAATATTTTACTTGCTTAGTTAATTTATTTATTTAATATTTGTTTTATTACTATAAAATACAGGCTTATCTTTAAACAACGACTTTGACCGCTTTAAAAACTGCTGCAAGTAGTCCCACTCGGGCTGGTCTGGCTCTAGCTGCACCTTGAGTGTGACAAGCGCCTTGGTGTACCGCTGGTCGGGCGCTACGGCCAACGCCTCGTCCGTGCTGTATACGCGCGTCTCCACGTAGTAGCGACCGTCGAGCGGAGTACGCCGCAGGAGCGTGCCGTGCGCGGTCTTGTTGGCGAGGCTGCTGTCGAGTCGTTTGCCCTGCCTGACGCGTGACGCACGCTCGGCTGTAACTTCTTCGTCGTCCGACACCAACCCGAACAAATTCAACGACTCCTTTGAGCTCGACTTAGCCTTTTTCGATGAACCAGACCTGTAAAAGACAAAAGAGATTGTATTATATCCTATGTTAGGACAATCAGCAAGAACGTGAAACAACTCAACAATAATTGATATTACTATGTTGTTGTAGAACGCAATGTTCCTATCCTACGATTGACACCTGCAATCTTCGAATTTATCTAACCCACTATGATCGATAAAGAAAACAACACTTCAATACAAAAAAAAACCCACTCTATCAGTGATGAACCTAAAACGAAATTACCACTTCACTTGCATAAATAACTCATATCTTACCTGATAGTATCGCGAGAGATTGGTTTTCTCTTAGGCTTAGGCTTCTGCGCTGGCTCGAACAGTTCTTGCTCGGAGTCAGACCTGAAAAGATAAATTTAATAATATTGTTAGTCTCCTAGCTAATACTGATCAGCAACAGCATACTAACACCGTTCACTCATTCATAATCATTTTAGTGTTCAATTGTTATCCACTTCAATCTAATTCATTAATATGTGTACTGTTGGCATACCCTAATAAATAAATATTGTGGTATTATCACATAAAATCTTCACTAACGATTCGAAGATTTAATAAATACTATGACGACAGCATAAATTAAACCTTACCTGATGTTATCTCGAGATGTTGGTTTTGTCTTAGGTTTGGTCTTCTGCACTGGTTGGAAGACTTCAAACTCGGAGTCAGACCTGAAAAAGTAACGCAAAATTGAGTATCGGAAAAAGACAATGCATACTTACACTGATCCTTCATTGTAAGTGTGACGATCTTTAAAACTATCTCATTGTTATTTTCTCCGTACGAAACTTGGAGGAAATAGTAATTACAACCAACTATCAGTAAACCTTTCAAAGTACTTACATAATGAACACTCACAAATAAAGTACTGTGGCTGAAGATCTGGGTGCTGGGGAGACTCCTCGACGACGACTGACGACACTGTTGCAGCTAGTTCCTTGGCTCGAAGCACTTTGAAGAACAGAATGAACCACTACTCGAAAACTTCGCATTATATAGGAACTTATTGAAAATTCATCAATTTTTACTAGGGTTGTCACAAATGTATCTGTTTTTGAAACCTGAATAAGAAAAACTACAACGAAAAATAGTATTAAAATATATACTTATTTATATCCAAATTATACGAATCAATGTATCTAAAAATCGAAAGGTCGGTCAACTGGTTTTAACTTTAAGTCTAACACAAAGAGATCAATACGAAGTGATAGTCGATGCACTGTGCTGGTGCAAAAGTTGATGAAGGTTGATGAGCTGTTGACTGTACGTGAAAAAATTATCCTGAATGTTGTTTCAGTAAATCTACGTTAGTGAAAAACGTAATCAACTTTCATTAGAAAAAACAATTTGTATTTTTTTTTAAGTAAAGTAGTTTATAAGTATTTTGTTTCTAGTTATTCCTTTTTTCTTTGTATACTAGTTTTAGTAAGACATTTCTGTGACGTCATTATTATGTCATCAATAATTAAAAATATTTGTTATTAAATAGAAAAAAACAATACAATGTATAATATTTATACATTGTTATTACAGATTTTGACTATTGTAACATTAAGCAAACAATCAATACCTATATGTTTAACAGGTCAGTACACTAGGATTGTCCTAAAACTAATTGAATACTATTACTACTAAAGTAAAATCTTACAGCAAAATCTTGTTGTCGACGTCCCACTACGACTGACTCTCTCTCGTCACTCGTGACAACCCTATCGAGAGTTGCGCGCTAGACATTTTTCGCCGTGGTGCCGTGTGCAATAACCTATTTAAATGACTTTACGTATTGACCTTTAATTTGCTCGTTAAAAACTTTCCATTCATTATTGAAATAATTCAATTTCAAAGATTTATTATTTAAACACAAATTAAACAAAACATCAATTAAATTTTATACATAAAATATATTTATTAGGGTAGTTTATTGACATAATTGTGTTTTAAACGAAAGAAATTCATTATTAGATTTTAAAATTAATGTAAATAAGATACATATATACCCACGTTTTTAACTAAGACGACATTTGTTACTAAAAAGTTTTAAAAAATGCAGTAATAACCTTGTAAATGCATTTTTATAACTTTCAATGTATTTGAATTTTTTATATATTACTAGCTGTGCCGCGCGAACTACGTTTCGCCATAATAAAAAATAGTTTACGACCTATTCTCAGACCTACTGAAAATATTCAAAAAATTTCATAAAGATCGGTCAAGCCGTTTCGGAGGTGTTTGATAACAAACACTGTGACACGAGAATTTTATATATTAGATTTATGTTTCAATGTTATTAAAACAAACCAAAAAATAAGAATGAAACATTATTAAACACGAAACTTATTGCAATTTTAATTAAAGTACAATCAACAGCACATCAACCTACGATAAATATTTAATTGGGTCTTTGTTAATTAATATAATAATAGTTTCATTGATTGAAAATCAGTTGTTATGACCTTTAAGTTTTTGGATATGTCGAACTGCCTTTACCATTTTTTTGTCGAGGGGAACCGTACCCGCCGTTGGCTAGACGACGAGCGTGTATGGGGCTCCCAGCAGAGTGCCGGCCTAACCACTAAACCACCCCGGTATTCTCCCTGCCCTTATAGGCGCGCGTGATAGGGTCCACACTGCGACTACCACGTAGTTAAAATGTGCATACGCTCATTATGCTGCTATTTATTTATATGCTTTATTATGTTAAACCTTATACATATTTAATTCAGACAGTAAGTAGGCATGCCTCCTACCCGGTGGATAAGTGACCTGGTTAGGGTTGAAGGAGATTCATAGGGAGGCCTATGTCTTCTGAGCAGAAGACCTAATGGCTGATGATGATGTTGATATTTGATTCTAATCGCTAGTCCATATCCACTTATTTAACTTACATATATTAATATCTAGTGAATGCTAATAAATAAAACCAAATTCAGTAAGTCGTACATATATATTAACCTTGGGCGTTAATAATTGTAATAAATAAATAATTGGGTTTAACCATTATTTCTATATAGGTTTTCAAACGAATAATTTACATTTTGAACTTACATATAAAATTAAGTATTTTTGCTATCATTTGGGTCCGTTTCTTTACACTTATATCAAACAAAACTGACAAGGATTATAAACATAAAATAAAAATCCTACGTCATATGGAGTACATCTTTTTGTCTATTTTTAGTGCAAGCATAATATATATTTCATCATAACGCTTTCTGTTTGTACGCTAATACTAGAAAAACCGCTAGTATAACATTTTTCACATTTAGGAATGTCGCAAAATCATTTAAACAAAGTGTCCTCTGTCCAAAGGTTCTCCGGAAGATATCACTCTTAGCGATAAGACTGTCGAAATTGTACATTTTAGCTTTGTAAAACTTCTGTAACTGTACTACTTTCGTGGTGAGTAATAAAGAGTATCTTTCTATCATCACTTCGTAGCCCAGGGTCTGATTTGCTTGGAATGACAATCACTCCAAAACATAGTTTTGACTGAGGTTTTTACAGCCGATCTGTCTGACGCCAACTTTCTTTGGATATAATAATAATAATGTCCTCCTAACCGATATTCGGTCACGGCGGACAATCTCCACAGAGACTAGCCATCTGCGCAGGAGATATTATAGGGCACAAGTGACTGCGCAAACGCAAGTGCACTCTCTGTTCCTTCACTCGCCTAGTCCGATGGGACGGTTAACCGACACGATCGGGGTGAGATCAGGCGCAGGACCCACTGTTTAACGTGCCTTCCGAAGCACGGAGGAGCTTGAGATGTTTCTTATTTTGGTCACCCATCCTAGGACTGACCACAGCGAACGTTGCTGTGGTCAGTCAAACAAAACCGTATTTCTAGCTGCAATATTCAATTCAATTTAAAATAATTATTTTTGAAGACAAAACAAGTGTAATTAGGTCGCGGACGCCGCGGTCACACCGGACGCGGCGAGCCATACGACACTAAGAATTTGCTGACAGTAAATACTTAACTACTTAATGGCGCAACGAGCCATATGACGCTAAACATTTGCTGACAGAAAATACTTAACTACTGAAATGGTTAGATTTGAAGTAAATTATTTTGAATGATAATTTATCAAAACATAACCAGCAATCGCTGGTTCGAATCATTAGGTGATTTTGTACTTAAACACGGAATAATACGAGCGTAAACTTCTAAACTGAAAATTTACTTTTGTAACTGTAAAAATCTGCTACCACGTGTTTTATTGTTCCTTATAGATGGAGTGAAATCGTGTCTGCGATTGAACGAGATATAGAAGGAACAATAATACACTACTAAGAAGATTATTTTTAAGTTTTCAGTGTTTTTGAAGTCGGTTCTATTTTTTGTAAAAAAAAATTCATTTTTAACTTTTTAGTGAATGAAATCTTTTTAGTGAAAGAAAACCCGAATTAGTATTTTCCTCGATTTTCTATGGGATCCTATCATCCGATCCTGACTTTGGCGACCATGGGACCACCCTTGCAGTATATTCTATCAAATACAAAAAGAATTTTGGAAATCGGTTTAAAATGACGGAGTTATGAGGTAACAAACATAAAAAAAATATACAACCGAATTGATAACCTCCTCCTTTTTTGAAGTCGGTTAAAAACTGGACACAATGACGGAAAAGCTCGCAAATATCCGGTCAGCCTTGGTTAATCGCTCGCCCCCTCACAATAACGCCAGACCTCAGACACACCCCACATCTAATGATCTCTTATCTACAAGAAATAGGGTTGGAAGCTTTGCCTCATCCACCATGCTCCCGTGAACTTGCGCCTAAAGAGTCCTAATTTTACAAAATTTATGCAACTTCTTAGCAGGAGTAATACTTAGACATCTTCTTGGCAGGAACAGTGTTAAATACTCGAGAGGCAGTACAAAATACCTTCAAAGAGTTTGTTGCCTCCTATACAGCAGACTTCTACAAGAAGGACATTGAAATATGGTCTCTTCGCTGGTAGAGATGCATCGATAGCATGGGTGCATACTTAAACAGAAACAAAAAATATCTGAAAAATGACATAAACTTTTAGTAAACAGCAATTTAAAAGGTAGAGTCATCTGCGCGGCTACATATATCTTATGTGTAAAGGTGGCAACGAACATTGTGATCCTTGTAGGGGTCGTAAATTTGCAACTTTTACACGAACCAAATGTACATACCGGGTTTTTTTTTCCAGCAGGAGCCAAATTTTGTGTGCTTGTTCATACAAGCAAACTGAAGATCTTTTACTATGGGACCAATCGCGAAATCGCGAAAAAAAATCAGCTGTTCCATACAAATGTTCAATATCCACTGAACCTAAATGTATGGAACAGATGATTTTTTTGCGATTTCGAGTTTGGTCCCCTAATAAAAGTTGTTCATTTTGCTTGTCTAAACATCAAGCATACAAAATTTGTCTCCTGATGGAAAAATAACCCGGTATATAGGCGATTGTACTCACTCACCATCGAGTTTTTTTAAATACAAAAAAGTTGGCAAACAAGCATACTGCCCACCTGATGGTAAAATCTGCAATCCCCACAAGAATCACAGTGTACGTTGCCAACATAAGATGTAATGTCACGGTACCCAGTAATTTCACTGCCATATCTTACCCTTCAAACCGGAACACAGCAATGCAAGCACCACTGCTTGACGGTAGATTAAAGGTAAGTAAGAGCTACTCAAGCAGACGACGCTAGAACTGATTCGGTTAAAAATATTATTCTTTATCATTTTATCTGATTTGGCCTTCAGAAGGCTCTCGTCAGGCATATATTGAGGATACAGGACATTAGGCTTGTTGCCTAGTATAATCGAGTACGGTCATTGCCAAGCCGACCAACTCCGAAAAATATTTGTGATACGTTTTTTTACCTATAAAGCCATATTTGGAATCTAACTCGAGTTTAAGTATTTTGGTTGCTTGTTTATCTGCTTTTTTTTATTGTTTAGTTATAATCACCACAGACTCGTGGGCCGTGCCTTTGTTATTTACATTTTCTTATTGATCTATGTGTTCTTATATAAGTCCGACTACTCTTATATCTAGGGTGAGTTGCGCATCACCTAAAATTGAACTATTCTTCCTTGTTTATCTGCTTGGTGCATTATACTTATTTTTTTATTATTTATGTAAGTTAAGATATAAACAGAAGTACCAGCATCCAAGGATTTATTGTGCATCTCAAAATCACAATTGTTAGTTTTACCGATTCAAGCATCTATTCAACACTATACAAGTGTCAGTGACGGATGTTCATACGGTGAGTAATATTGAAGGCGATTGTGACAGATTTTGAGTTACAAAATAAAGGGTCGAATCAATCAAATCTATCATCGCTTCATAGGTAAAACGACCTACGCGGGGTTGATGTAGGGTTATGTTTGTCATTTTCGCGAATTTGTAATTGCCGTAAACTCGTGAAGCGACAAATGTTATTCTAAATAAGTCATAGCCCCGATTAAGTCTACAACAAGCATTGCTAAGAATATTTCTCAAGCTCAACTAAGATACTTTGTCTCTGTGTTTGTTGAAACTCTTCTGTGGAACACAGTCAAAAAACAAAACATCTCGTAATAAAGTGGTCAAAGTTCACTCGCAACGGATACGCTATCGGATACACATTATAAAGCTGCGATCAATTTGCTTATCCAGACGGTTTGCAACAAATTACCGCCGTGCACGATGGATTATGTAAAACGAGTCCCATTTGTATGTTAACTAATGGCGGGTGTCGGTGCATGGGCGCCTGCGACATGCCCCGCACCGTGCTGTTTCACTTTTACTGCTTTTATTTCTGTACACCTATCTTCAGCGTTGGCTTTAGCGTGACTATTCGCTACAATGTATTGAGATAACGGGGCAAACACTCGAGCGGGAGAGCTTCTAGGTTATTACACTGATAAGTGTTGTGGTGTAGGAATGTTTTGGAGTTGGAGCAAATTTGTTTGCAGCTTTTAAACTACTTCGTACATTCGCTATGAAAACATGAGAAAGGTCAGAAGTATAGATATAACGAAATAAGGCATTGCGTAGTTGCAGTGTGCTTCAGAACAACTACTATTTGTCCATTTTTTTTTTTTTACACAACTAAGTTGAAAAACAAACATACTGCCCACCTAATGGTAGATAGTAATAGTCACCTATACTACATGTGGCTCTTGTGAGATTTGCAGCGAATCTGCAATCCCCACAAGAACCACGGTATACGTTGTCAATTTGCGACATAAGACGGTAACCAGCAATTTCACTGCCATATCTTACCCTTCAAACCGGAACACAGCAATGCAAGCACTGAAATAGGTTATTATTTGCTGGTTTAATTTCATCAAAAATAAAGTTAATATACTTGTAATAATGAAACATGTACAAAACAACTAAACCCAATGAGCGCACTATTAAAGTGTTGTAATATATCAAGATCCGTTTTCCTCGGTGCTAATTAAGTGTCGATGAAAAAAGCGGCGATTGTATCCCTGGAGTGCTGTCGCTGGTCTAACGTTGCCTTATAATTGCCACACTTCCCGTTCCGGAGGCTTCACGGGTCAGGGCGCATCAATTGATAGAGAGCCTGTCATGTGAGCGCCGTTTCCATTATTAATTGTCAGGCTTTTTGTCTGATTAACATTTGACCGATCCTTTGTCAACCTATCAATCTGAACCCTGCTCATACAACACGTTAACGTTATACTTTTCACAAAAACGGAATGACGTAAATCCGCTATTACGAAGGAGTGATAACTCTACTATGATATTACTAAAGGAAACAAATAGGTTTCATTTCATTTCGAGGATATTGTCTTTTGATATCAATGCAGGACAAAACAAAGTAAAGGAAAAAAGTTGGTAATATTGATCAGCGAGGCCTTTTTCTGAAAATTATATATTCAGGGAGTAAGATTCCATATGACACCTCATGGGATTCTAGCTAACCTCACATGTCGTGCACTTTGCTGATCAACAAGGTTCTGAGGCTCCGCCGCTCTGACAGGGCCTACAGCTTAGTAGGAAAGCTAACTTCAAGCTCCACCAACTAAAGCCAGCGTAGTTTACGTAGTAACTATTATCTAATCTGTGGCGTAGTAGGAGATGCCGTAAATCTGCAAGAACTAAGCATAAACAAATTTAAAGTTGCAATCAAATATGTACTTATGAAAAAAGCATATTATAAGGTGTCTAATTATATGATGGACAAAAAAGCTTGGGTTTGATCACCCAATTCTAATACTTAACAATGTACTGCGTTTTCACTGAATAAAAAAATTTGGTTAACAGTAACTCAAGTTTTGGTTGTTATTTACCAAAAAATAGTGACTTGCGAACTATATCTTATTAATAACAAAACCGAAATTTGCTACGGTGTGTTGAGATGCTAACAAGCAAAACAATTTGATCATAATTAATTGAACAATTTGACTATTTTTTACCAAACTGTTAAGGAATACCTAAATGTATGTTTTGTAATAGTACAAAAAATGTTTTGTATCAATTAAACAAACTCATCGTCTGTTGGTAGCTGTAGTGTCCAGTTATTTCAGGTGTTCAGTTATCTACTGTTAACAAATTTGTTTTTCAATTAATTGCTTTTCAAATGGTTACTGATACAAAAATATTTTGCTTGTTATTAAGGTACTTGGTTTGTTGACTAGTAACAAAACTGTTTGGTAATCTAAAGCAAAACTAGTTTTGTAATTGTTAACCAAAATATTAGTAGGTTTATCACTGTGTGTGTTTGTTGGCCTAGTATTTTTCTACTCTTTTTATTTTGTGATAGCTATTTGACAAAAGAGTAGCGCTTTTCTTCAAAAATAGCCTTCATTAAATAAAAGCATAAAAATACAGGCCAATAAACACACACAGTGATAAACCTACTAATATGTTGGTTAATGATTTCATAATCAAATTTAAGGACAATTTAAAATAAAATCTATTTCAAATCAAATAATAGTTTTATTTCTTTTAAATTTAAGTACAGTATTAACAGGATTGCGGAGTGTCTACTTCGAAAGTTAGTTATTCAGGTTATGAAAGGATTTTAGAGTGTCTACTTCGAAACTATGCAAGTGAAATAAAAAATCAACTGTCCGCAATCGTACACATTCAAAAATAACATTGTCATTGTCATATAAAAATATTTTTAATCATCATAAAAGTAATTTCACCTAGGTTTCCGATGTCTTCAATAAGAATTTCCCCGGGTTTGTAAAGTGTGCCTTTAACTTCTACCCATGGTACCAAATTTAGAGAATGGTCCACTCAGACATAGCTGCAGCAGGTATAACTTCATCACGCTTTTGTTCCGTATCTGACACTGCTGAATTGTCAAGTATGTACAAGTATATTGTACTGTTGTGTTATTGTATTGTACTGCCATATCAGTCTTCTTTGTATAATTAAGCTTGGTCTCATCCTTTAAAAAAATAAAATTGCATTATATAAAATTGCAGTTTTATTTTATTTCATAAAAGTATATTATACTTACTGCGTTGTATTCTTCAGTATTAAATTTTTAAGCATTGTCAACTGTGTCAACAGTTTGACTCTATATCCGATTACAGGAACAAGCTCCTTAATGTCATCATTTGTTAAGATCTGAAATGTCTCCAGGTCAATGTTATGTTCTGAAACATAAAAATAATACTTAGGTAACATAACATAAGCAGGTAAGTACTATGGCGACCTTTATGTCGACCGTCGTGTCGTTAATATTTCCTTAAATGATAAGTTGATTTCAATAGTTTTTTGGAGCTACGCCGTAACCCCAGATCTCTACAGTATCTACCTAGGTTCAGTCCAGCACACAATAAAATAAACAGTTTGAACTTGACACTCCGACCGTTTGACCTTTGAACTGAACCCGACTTGAAAATCCTGTCGGGATAGCCACGATCCAGTCAGAAGCCCGAACCGATTGGTAATACTTACCCAACGCATTACCTACCTACATGGTGTTTTGAAAACAAACAATATTACAGATAACATACCTTTGAACTTGTCAATACATTGACACCAACGCCCCACGATTTCAAATCCTCCATGACACTTGGCTCCGTCGCGGTAAGTTCTGCGGCCGCTACCGCAAGCTCAGACTCGAGAAAACACAACGAGAAAACTTTTTACATATACCATAAAAGTAAACCGAAAACCCCAGGAAAACACTTTCAACTAACTAACCTAGCGGCGAACGAGCAAACGCAAGACACCGACCGGCCCGACTGGCCGAGCGCGCGTTTGTTCTCTTCCTCGCCTACTACTCAGGCGTTTCGTTTCGCGCAACAAACAAACTTTATATAACATTATAATCAAAAACATTGATGAACAGTAACAAAATAGTTATGCTGTAAATTAGGAATTGGTTTTGTTGCTGTAGTCAAACAAGTTCACCAAAATATTTTTAGTTAAAAAATACCAATCATTATTTTATTACTTACCAAACAATAATTAACCTAACTAGTTTTGGGTGTTTTACAAAAACAGTTTTGTATATTTTAATTAAAGTTTGTTATCTTTTAACCAAAGTTTGCTTATTTCTTGAGTTACCGAACTAGTTCAGCTGATTCTTTTTTTCAGTGTTGTTTAAAGAAACGTGCAATGAGAGCAATTTATAAGCTAAGTTCACGCACTTCTCTGACAAATGGGTTTTACGAGATTGGTATTATTAAAGACTAGCTGTGCCCGCGAACTACGTTTCGCCATATATTTTTTCCCGTTTTTGCAACATTTTTCATTGATGCTCAGCTCCTATTAGTCGTAACGTGATGTTATATAGCATAAAGACTTCCTCGATAAATGGACTATCCAACACAAAAATAATTTTTCAATTTGAATCAGTAGTTTCTGAGATTAGCGCATTCAATCAAACAAACAAACAGTTTTACAATCAACTTTATGATATTAGTATAGATTTTATTAGGATGATAAATCGTTTTTGAACATGAGCTCAGCTCCACACCTGATAATTACTCTTGAGTGATTTGTTAATAAAGTCTGATATTACGTAAATGTATAATGTGAACTGACACAACTAGATATTGTAATGGAAGTTGAGCTCAAACTTTTGGTTGGTGTCAGCTTCCAATTGACGACTCCTATAGCAATAAAGGGAATTTTATTTTGAATTCTTATTCGTGAGGTCTATACCCAGCAGTAAGCGTATATTTAACATGATTCTATTTGCATATACCAAATGTAATTGAAAGCCAAAATAATGTTTAAGGTGAATATAGGTTAGATATTAGATGGACCCTAGGTGCTTGGACCGTAATACTTTCCGAGTTAATCGAGTTCAAACTGAATGCAAAAACTTTCAAGCGACAACCATAGTCCAGCTGACTATGTAATAAACACAAAGGAATTGTAAACACTGAATGAAGAAATAAGGTACGCTGTTGTAGGGTTGTCGACAGTTTGGATCAAAAAAATAATAATTTATTTAGTTTGTACAGAAGCAAGTAGCTGGTTAGCACCAATATTTATCTTACAGAATCTCTACTTCTGATGGAGTGCTTTTGACCCTTAAATATTATTCCGATGTTCCGTTACACCCTGTATAGATAGAGGTAGCCTGGCTAAGTAATATGTGTGTTACACTTGCTGTTGCTTTGTGTGTTACACTATTATACAATAGTCGCTACAAAACTCACAAAACAATCCTGATTCCCAACCTACTAATAGTGGCTACTCATAATAGCGTGATATTACCGATGGATCGTCACAGTAGCGCAATGTCGGTTTATAGGTATGGCGATGGCGTATAAGTTGCGAGTTTTTGCAGCGCGGTCCGATGTCGTCCAAACGATAAATGGAAAACTATGAACAAACATTATTGTTATCGCGGCCGCTAGTAATTGACAGTTCACATCACATTATTTTAGGATCAAATTCAAAATATTACTTATAAAGGCTTAAGGCTTATTAAGCCTTTATAAGTAAGCTGGGCGATAACTCATTGCGCATATAGCAATATTAATGGAGTAAAGTGCTTGAGGTCCGTGGTTCCAGAGTTGCCAACTTTCCCCCTAAGTTTAGGAGGGAAAAATTTTTTTGGGGATTTTTAGGAGCCTACATTTATTAACACTTATTAGCAATTTTTTAAAAAATCACTTATTAGCAAAATCAAACGAATGATTCTAGAATAGAATCCCGAACGAATCAAGGGATACAAGAGTCGAGGTAAATCTTTTTTTCACGTGTTAGGTAGGTACTCTACTTTTTATCATTGACTGCGAGAAAATAATTTGGTACTCTGTGATTATGATTCAAATTTTATTATGGATATAAAAGAACAATAGAAAACAAAAGAACTAGAAATTTATTGTAAAATTAGAACAGGTGGTTTTTAGTACGTTTTTATAACGAGAGTGTGCAACCTCTTTGCACGTTTTCTTTTTTTCTTACTATAATCCGTATATTCGCGCATGTTCTAAAGTCAATTTTTTTTATTCACTCAGTGAAACAAAGAGCGTTTTATTCACTTTTTTTGAAGAATCGCTAGCCCTTTGTTGCGTGTCAATGGTAAAATAGTATATTATGCAACTAGTGAATAAAGGACGGATTTAAAGCGAGGGTCATAGATGAATCACGAGCAAGTGAAGGATCCCAACTGAATCACGACTGTAGGGAGTGATTCAAGTTTTAGAATCCTCAGCGACACGAGTCATTCATGACCCTCGGTATAAATCTGTTTTATTCAAGAGTTGCATACCATGACTACGAGAAAAGAAAGATTTAAGCGAAAATAGACATTTAATGTCGAGTATTTTTTGTGCACGTAGGTTGTACAGCATTGAGATGGAGATCGAATATATCGGTGTGTTCTAATATCAAACACCGAAATAGTGATTAAAAGTGCTTTTTATTCACTGTTTTCAGTTAATAAAATAAGCTTTTTAGAGGGGGAATAGTATAAAATATTTTGTTTCATTCGTATGTATTTCATTTATTTATTGCTAATTTATTATTATCATCTTTTATATATGCTTTCGAAATAATGATTATAATTAACTAATTATAGTCAATTAATCTAATTTGTTTGATATCAAAAAAGTAGCTGTAGTTATTTATAATATTTCAAAATATAGCTATTATTAAGTAATAATTAGTATTTTGAAAGCATGAAAGGCATAAAATAATAGTTTATATACCAGAATATGGTTAGTATACTATCGACATATTCTATCAATTTTTTGGCGTGCAAAATTTAATAGAAGTTAATACAACATTATAATTTTGTTCGATATATAACAATTCGCAAACATGATAACTAGCAATAGGTAAAAACGTTGAAGTTCTAAAAGAAATTTTAGCTAACTACCTCTGTCTATCCACAAAGACATTTTGCTAAATTGTCCTTCTGATACGGACCCTATTTTATAGGGTTTCACTATTATCGATTTACTTGGTTTCAGAACTCAAGTGATATTTCGAGTGTGTAATAATAGCGCAAGACCAAAAGAAACGTTGATTCACCCTATTTCTTGTCAAGTCCTTACCGAATGTCAAACATATAGAGTTACATGACATTATTCCCGGTTCACTAATGGACACTTATAGAGACGGAGGCATTCGCAGCCATGGTTTGGCACCCTTACTCTCGAACAAAGCCTCATGTATACTGAAATTAGATCATCTATTACATAATTGGCAATAACTATCGTAGGTAGGTACTATTGTAATTTACCCTGAACCAACAGAGAGTAAATATATAGTAAGAAGAGATTAATTTGTCAGTTACATGTCAAATATGTTTCATGTATCTTTCAAATTATTTAACATTGTTAAAGAAAACGCAAAGTCTCAAAAATGTTAACTTAGCTTTGCTCAAACAAAACAAACTTATATGTTAAAGATATTAAAACCCTGTATTAAATATTTTTCCATCTTTTGGACGAGCTGGGAATCGAACCTGTGTATTGTGCAAAACTATGTATTTTTGTGATATCAATTTTATTGGCAGAGTTATATAACTAATAGCCAAACAAAAGGAAACAAAAATTTCTATTATACATTATACATATACACACACGTAGGTATAGCACATCATTTAATGAGGACAATACGAACACCTTTTTGATTGATAGATATCTTGAATTTTTTTATAAGAATATAATAAAAGTTTGTATCTTTTGAGCAAGATATGCCAACTCTAATATTAAGGACACTTTCTCTTCGGGTTTCACTGCATTGGTTGCAGGGATGTACAGTATATTCCAATTTTTATTTCACGTGGGATTTTTTTTTCGTAGGAAAATTACCCTATGTCATGTCCTCCCCCTGGTCTCGAACTATCCCTATACCAACTTTCATAAAAATCGGTTCAGTAGTTTCGAAGCCTATTCAATACAAACAAACAAACAATCAAATCTTTCCTCTTTATAATATTAGTATAGATATTTGTCGTTAAAAGTCTACTTATTACATTATTAGCTAATACCACATTGTACAAGTCTTTTGTTTTTGCAGCTAAATTATTTTCAATATTTCCTACTTGTAAATGCGGTCAATTTGCTAGTATTCTCATAACTTATTCCAAGTAATATCATTGCAACAAGGAATGCATAAGGGAATATCACTTGAGTTTCTAAGAATATACTTTGTCAACGTATTACTCAGGCGAACTGGTTTTGCAGTCGTTTTCGCTTTTTTTTACCACAGCCTTAGTACATTTCCGTGTATCGTTCGCTACGGAAACAGACTTTCAACGTCCTCGCCGGGATGGAAAAGAAATTGTATTTAGTATCTGAATAAGTCTTCACCAATAGTGTTTTGATAACGCATATGTTCATACAGAAACCTACAAAAGCTTAATGCCGTCTAATTAAAATGAAACACGAAACTCCTCCTAGCCAAAATTTTGTTCAAATAATAAAAGGTATAACAAGAGCAATGATACGGATGTTTATTTAACGGAAGTACAATTAGAACATAATTATTACAAAATCAATTCTCATTAACAGACATTTTCGCTTCACAGAAACGGAAAAGGTGTTTACGTCGTGCACAGCAAAGACAACACGCGAAGGAATATTTATAAAAGACACCCTGAACATCATTAAAGGAGTAATTTCTTACGCAGTGTCACATAACCGTCTCGAGTCTCGAGGAACACGTGAAAGAAAATCCGCCGTTAGAAGGATGCCGAGGCGATAATAACATGTAAAGACCGAAAGGAGAGGGAAATAAGGCAATCACATTGTATCACATCCGATATGGGATGTGCGCCGGATAATTTTCCTTTGGAAATATTTCATAAATCATATGAGAAAATCTAATATTGGATAGCTCACGTTTGTGTGAGGATGCGTTGACTAACCATGCGTTGGCGATGACAACTGTAAAGGAAATCCTTTTACTACCTTACATCTTGCTTTATATCTTATCCTCTTTTGACGTTTATGATGTACAATAAAGGGAAGATTTATTGCCTTTGCAAGGAGTTTTTTTTATTTCTCCGTATACTTGCTGATAAATACGGCCAGTCGCCGCATTACAAATCCATAGTGTTTCATGTATTAGACCAACTTACCACGGGATCAAAACTACCCTAAAATGACCGTGTATAATTCCAATTGTTCCATATATTTCTAACATACATTTAGTAAACCATCTCCAAATCTTTGATGTTCATTGCCTTACTTACTGAACTAACTAACCAATCTCTCGTGAGTATCTAGTTTAGGGCTAGGGCCGAACTTTATAAATTGCTAATGTGAAAAAGTTACGAACTTCGCTTTCAATGGTAATATATTTAACGTGCTAAATAAGATGTACGCAAAACTGAAAATGCTTTTCATTGATCTTATTTTCTTTATAGACGTTACCACTTGTGAATGTAATGTATTTTTGAGCGAGTATATAGCTTATATTAGAAGTGCCGGGGCGCTTTCATATACGATGGAAGATCAAAACGAAACTTGGATGCTTATTAATGTATACATGCATATTTAACGAAGTTAATATTTACAGAGATACATAAAATTAAATTAAGGTTTTGTACAATAAGAGCGAATACTCAGCGTGGTGGCGCGATTTGCTGAGGCATTATAAAATTTAATTTTAATCCGAGGGCGCAAATAAGATAGGATTTCACCCTTGCTTATCTGGGTTTTGTAACGAGCGTTGCGTAACCTTACGTAACGTTTTGTTACGTAGGATCCCTGTGCTCGATCCTCGCGTAAGAATTTAATTACCTTTTGCTTGCGGCAATTTCAAGTCTTTGTGCTTTTGTAGAAATATGCTGATATTGTATTTTAGACCTCATATTTGACATTTAACGAAATATACCCATATAAAATTATAATACTTTATACTCTATTCATATATGTATGAAATTATATGAAAATTAGTGCGGATGGATGGATGCATGACATAACTAAATATTATCCCTCAGTTTTATTTCTAACCGACTTCGAAAAAGGAGGAAGAGGTTTTATGTTCGACTGTATCTATTTTTGAGTTAGCGTTTCACCAGTCATATTCCTAATTTGTGAGTTTCCCTAATTTGCCACTTTACTTATTCGACAGTTTTGAAAGGTTGACATTTTCTCTATTTTGTCATTTTTTTAATCTCGTCAGTTTCCTCATTTACTAGTTTTTGTAGACTGGCATTTATGTATGTTCACCGATTACTTTGACATTTGTGGGCAGATTTTCAAAAATTTTTTGTAATCGAAAGACTATACTCCCATAGTAGTTCCATTGTCACCATGTCATGATCTGATGGTGGGATCCCATGAAAATTGAGGGCAATCCTTAAATTTCATATGCAGGTCCAACGTGTTTCATGTTTTTGCTGAAGATATTCAGGTATTTGCATCTAGTAGTCATCATATTATGGTACTGAGCTGATGATTTATTTATGTAGGTAGATAGTTAAAATTTGGCACCAACTTCAATATAAAACTGTGATGTTGTATTTTTTCTTATTATTTGTTACGATTTTTGGTGTTATTGACGTCAGTTTTATTTTTTGCACATAGAAGTAATTTGATCCGACAAAAGAGAAATCTTTTTTAAGTAGAACAACAATACAAAGAATACCTACTGATTATTCATATTTAACTCATTTTTGTAATTTATTAAATAATGGAGTAAGTATTCATAGTTTTGATCAATATAAAACAAAAATTTAACAAGAAAACAAATAATTGTAGGTGAGTGTACACTCAGCCGTTATTAGCAGATTGAATGATTGCGCTATCGGTCGCTCCAAACAGTTCCACTATCAATTTCAATAATACACCCGTATTGACACAGAGTTTGGCTTTCAATACTCTCTGTTATTGATAGTGCCCCGACTGTTTTGTGAATTTCTAGGGTTGACATCGATTAATTTTTGTACTTGATGTATAATTTTTGCAATACAAATCTTCTAGCTAGACTGGGCCGCGTTTACTGCATCGCACATCGGTCTTAGAGCATATGCCGAACGCGTTGCAAAAGCAAGGTAGCCACAACAGCTTCGTGATAGGATTGGTATGTTGAACGCAGAGAGGCCAGCGCTCGCTTCATGTATAAAATGATGTATGTATAGTAAGTAGCCTCTAAAATTGAGTCCAGGTTTCGAGCAGCTTCAATTTGAATCAAGTTTCTGAGGGTAGCGTGTTCAACCAAACAAACGAGCAAACAAACTCTTCAGCTTTATAATATTAGTAAGTATTGTTATTTCCTTTTTGGAGCAGGTTGAAAAATGTAGAAGTCTCGGTCATATTATAACGCCCGCCCGAGCTAGGTGACGATGCTATTATTGAGAGTGAGCAGGGAACGCTACCAGCAGTGAGGACTAATATGACAGCCTGTAGGTTTACTCAAGTAAACGGGCGGGCACATCTATATATATATATATATATATATATATATATATAAATAAAAATCAATGTATGTGCCAGCGATATGCGATACTGGTGCCAGCTGTGGGTGTCGCTTATTGATACTCACCGAAGATTTAATAAAAATGAATAAAACCCGCAGAAACAGTTTGAGACTGGGGTTCCTAAACGCAAGATCTTTGAACTCAAATCAGGATGAGTTTGTTGTTTCGGTCACCAAGTACAACCCTGATATCCTAGCTATTAATGAAACATGGCTGAAGGAAGGGCAAGAAATACTGGCAACTAGAGTGCCAAATTATAAGTTTGTACATACAGCCAGAAAGGGTAAACGTGGTGGGGGGGTTGGTTTTTATGTGAAACAATGCCTCAAGTTTCGTAGAAGACAGCTTCCTAGCACAACTTTCGAACAAATGTGGCTGGAGGTCCAGCTCCCAGGAAACAGCATAGCTATGTGCACTGCATACAGACCTGAGAGCGTAGATAGATCCACAAATAAGTTATGATGACTTGAGTGAGGCTATGAGTTGTGTATTGCCTTGTGACTATACCTATATTTTGGCAGACCTAAATATAAATGTGTGGAATACCGAATCAACGAGAGCCAAAGATTTCCAGCACTTCTGTGACCAGCACAACCCACAGCAAATAGTGAAAGAACCAACTAGGGTGACCAATGCGACAGCAATTCTTATTGATGTGGTATTGACAGACGCACCAGGCCGATGCAAGGATGTAAAAGTGATACACAATCATAGTTTGAGCGATCATGGGATGGTGTTGGTAGACTTGAACATTAGAGTACCGAATCACGTTAAAAAAACCATAACAACAAGAAACTTGCCCAGTGTTGATGTCATGCTACTTAGGGAAGATTTGGAAGTAATGGAGTGGGAGAGCCACGACTATGTCGAGGACAATATAGACTCACTGGTTGAAACTTGTGACGGGGCACGTTTGGGTAAATGAAACCCCCAAGTCCACAAAAAGATATGTATTAAAAAAATTAATACCCGTTAGGGTCGTGGGTTAAGTAAGCCCTTATAATTTGTGCTTCGCTGGTCGGCACTTCCCTGTCTGTGAAGTTCCACGAAGGATGGAGATGGTGGAACGTGCCGAGTTGCAGCCGCTCGGGTGCTACGGGACAGGAACACTGAAGACGTCAGTCTTTCGTCGCTTTCAATTACAAGTCCAAAACTTGTTCTTTTTTATTCCGAAAGTTGTTCCCCAATTTGGGGAAGAAAACACTTATTTAACGACGCAAAATGTGCGTTATTATACTTCTAATTAAACAATTTCGAAATTCAAAAGAGGCCTAAAGACAAATTTAAAAGTCGTTGCTGGAACGATATGTCTTTGCTGTCGGCTATTGGAATCTCGACTGTCCACCGTATGCAAAGCGAATGACGCGGGCGCTCAACATAAAATAGTGTCTCGCATCGAAACAATGGAAGCGGTTTATGGTACCAGCGTACACACAACACGTAAGAACATTTCGTGTTATTCGTAGGTTAACTATAATGAGTTAATATTTATTATTTATATGCATCTTAAAGAAATCTGATTTTACTCGTTTTAGAATAAGTTATATTATATTAAAAATAAGTTCAGAACATTTTATAATTATAGTTTGTAAATAGTAGTAGTTTTTAATTTTTATGTCAATTTAATGAAGTTTATGTTGTAAATTATAGTTTAATGTGTATTTTCCTTTTTAAATAACAAATATTTTGTAAGTAAATTAATCTTATGAACGTGCAACGTTACAATACCCCCTCGCATCGCCAAGGATTTAATTCTTATAATAAAATCCGCATTAAACTTAGGTTACTGTTTGCATTTTCACAAACAAAATATCATCATATTTCACGCTATCAAAAGGGCAGCAATAATTACTTTATTTATTGTTGCAACCAAACAATCCAAGGGTGCCTGTTAATAATGAACAGGTAGCCAGTACAAATCAAGTTTATTAAGATGTTTAATGACATTGGAGGTTAAAGTTTGCACGAATAAATAAAACTAAGGGCAGATTAAAGTTATGTTTGTTTTTTAATTTATACATTTCTTTTTACTAATTTCAAGCCCCACGTTGGGCGCCAGTGTGACGGGGCACGTTTGGGTAAATGAAACCCCCAAGTCCACAAAAAGATATGTATTAAAAAAATTAATACCCGTTAGGGTCGTGGGTTAAGTAAGCCCTTATAATTTGTGCTTCGCTGGTCGGCACTTCCCTGTCTGTGAAGTTCCACGAAGGATGGAGATGGTGGAACGTGCCGAGTTGCAGCCGCTCGGGTGCTACGGGACAGGAACACTGAAGACGTCAGTCTTTCGTCGCTTTCAATTACAAGTCCAAAACTTGTTCTTTTTTATTCCGAAAGTTGTTCCCCAATTTGGGGAAGAAAACACTTATTTAACGACGCAAAATGTGCGTTATTATACTTCTAATTAAACAATTTCGAAATTCAAAAGAGGCCTAAAGACAAATTTAAAAGTCGTTGCTGGAACGATATGTCTTTGCTGTCGGCTATTGGAATCTCGACTGTCCACCGTATGCAAAGCGAATGACGCGGGCGCTCAACATAAAATAGTGTCTCGCATCGAAACAATGGAAGCGGTTTATGGTACCAGCGTACACACAACACGTAAGAACATTTCGTGTTATTCGTAGGTTAACTATAATGAGTTAATATTTATTATTTATATGCATCTTAAAGAAATCTGATTTTACTCGTTTTAGAATAAGTTATATTATATTAAAAATAAGTTCAAAACATTTTATAATTATAGTTTGTAAATAGTAGTAGTTTTTAATTTTTATGTCAATTTAATGAAGTTTATGTTGTAAATTATAGTTTAATGTGTATTTTCCTTTTTAAATAAAAAAATATTTTGTAAGTAAATTAATCTTATGAACGTGCAACGTTACAAACTTTTAATCAAAACATTGTAACCATATTTGACAAACACGCCCCATTGCGCCAAAAAATCATTCGATCAGAGGCTAAGCCTTGGATTACAGATATGGTCAAATACATGATGGAACTACGTGATAAGGCATTGTCGGTGGTACTAAGAAAAAAGACTGAAAGTGCAAAAGAGTATTATCGTTGTCTAAGGAATTTGGTCACTGCAACTATTGGAAGGGAGAAGGCTGCCTATTTTAATTACTATATAAACAATAATTTAAAAAATTCCATGAAATTGTGGTTTCACCTAAAGAAAACGACATCAATTCTGAAACAAAACACAAATATTATTCCAGAGCACCTAAATAATCCTAATAATATTAATAATCATTTTATGACGTTACCTAATACTGGTGAGGTGGACAAGGAGGACATAAAAAGTTTAGAACAAAGCTTGCATAACAGTAAAAATAAGTTTTATTTTAGACGCGGAGAGTGACATAAGAAAAATTCTTAAAAAGATCACCACTAAGGCGGTAGGCTCTGATAAAATCAGCATAGACATGATCCTAATGACACTAGATGTAACGCTACCAATAATAATAAAACTCATTAACACATCGATTGTTGAGAACAAGATGAATCCATCCTGCTGGAAAAGGGCGCTAGTGCGTCCCGTGCCTAAGTCAGCTGGTAGTGAAGAGCTAAATGATCTCCGACCAATATCTATATTGCCTGTGTTGTCAAAGGTTCTGGAAAGAGTAGTATTGGATCAGGTGCAGGAATACGTACAGGAAAATGATATTATACCCAATTTTCAATCAGGATTCCGTAAAGGTCATAGCACAGAAACTGCTTTGTTGCACGTTACCGACGACCTCACTGACGCTTCAGATAAGCGACAAAGTAGTATCGTAGTTCTCCTTGACTACTCCAGGGCCTTCGATTGCATTCACCATGAACTATTGATAGCAAAACTAAAACATGATGGTTTCTCTGAAAACGCCCTGCAATGGTTCAGGTCTTTCCTAGAGGATCGAGAACAGATAGTGGTCGTGGAGGCAATAAACGGTGAGAAGAAAACATCCACTGTGGGAAGGCTTAACCGAGGTATACCACAGGGCTCAATCTTAAGCCCAATGCTGTATTCTATATTTACATCGGATCTTCCAAAACAGATACATTTTTGCAAATACCATCTTTACGCCGATGACACACAAATTTACTATTCATTTGACAGTATAAATACGGCGGAGGCTATTGGAAAAATAAACGGAGATCTTCAGCGTATTTGGGAGTGGTCGACGAGGAATTCATTAACATTAAACGCTTCTAAGTCCAAAGCACTCATTGTAGGAACAAAGAATCAAATCAAACGCGTTTTGGAATGTGGAGCCTCAGTAAAAATTAATAATATGGCAGTTGATTATACAAAAGATGCACGAAATCTCGGGTTAATATTGGATGGTGAGCAAAAATATATACAGCACATCAATGTCAAAATCAAAGCTGCTTTTATAAAATTAAAAGCTCTATAAAATCAGGCAGTATATTAAAGAAGACATACAAGTTCAGTTAGTAGATTTACTAGTCTTATCTCCATTCAACTATTGTTCCACTATTTATGGGCCAAGAATTAATGTACCTAAGCACGGAGCGCGCAATTCAAAGAGTTCAGAATGCTTGTGTCCGTTTTTGTTTTAAGGTACCAAAACGAGAACATATAACCCCATTTTTAAATAGACACAAAATTCTTAATATACGTAGCCGTCGGGAACTTCAATATGCAAGCTTGGTGCAGAAAGTCATATGGAATAAGAATCCAGAATACTTGTTTGAGAAGATGTCATTTCTGAAGGATACCAGCAAAAAACAACTTCGTGCTAATATACAGGATCGCTTAAATATCTGTCTCCATAAGTCTGCAAGATATAAGAGATGCTTCAAGTTTAAGGCTGCTAAGATATGGAATGATCTCCCTCCACCTCTACGTAAAAAAATGAATGCATCATTATTTAAAAGTCATTATATACGGACTTTACTATGTAAACAAATCGTAGCTGAAAACTTGAAGCATCCATACCACAAAAATCTGCCTCTTAGTAATTATTTTAGTTCTCCGGGGACAGCTCGGTACCAGCTCAGTGCCTAGCTACCTGTTGAATAGTGGCAAAATATGTGTGCACGTGGGTGATATGCAGGCTACTCTCTTTATTTTACTTTTGACCATATTTGTAGTATAAAAATCTATTTTATACATATTTGTGATATATTTGTACCAACTACCTACTTACTGGCGAAACGCTGAAACGATTGGTGAAACGCTGCCAGTCTTGTTTTTAGGTAAGCTATTGTATGTGTGTTTTTAGACTATAAGTCTATATAAAATGTAAGTACTCGATACTGTTTGAACTCGCTCTTCATCAGGGAGTTTAGGGGGTGGCTGAAAAACAGCGTTGGCTCATGGGCTATGCCTCGGCCAACACAGGCTGAGCCACTTCCTGTTGTCCTTTTGGCATGTCTCATTTTAACCTTTTTTTATCTATGTCATTTGTTTTTAGTTTTAATTTAAGCTTAGGCTATTTTAACTGTATGCATAAAAGGCAATAAATTATCATTATTATGTATATTTGTCCTCTATGCGTACCGAAACCATTTATCAGACTGTAATGAAACTTTGGTAGGGTATTCTGGAGACGCCCGTGAGGGTTCCTAGCAAAAAAAATGTCATGCCGGGTACAGCTATCAATAAAATTCATTCCAATGCATCATTATCCAAAATGAAATAATATAATTATTGTTATTTTGTTTCAGGTAAATACAAATGTTTGTGGCGTGAAATCGCTTAGTGAGTATTTTATACAAGAGCGTATGGTGTATTTTAATTTTTTGTAGAGTATATAGGTTGATCAATAATACTGAAAATTTTTGCAACTATACATGTTTAATTTTTTTTATCTACACACACCAAACTTAACTTAGAATAAGCTGGTTTCAAACCACTTCCACTTTTTTTCCCTTCTACTCAAGACTTTTAATTTCATTTGAGCGCAAAGAAAAGTCGTAGAAAAGTTGAAAAGTTTGCAAAATTCAAAAATTTGATAGTTTAATTACTAATTACTCTTATGAGAACTGTCGAGGACAGACCTCTTTCCTTGGTTTTATTACCATAATTTATATTTTCCTATGAAGTTGTCATTGTCATTGTTTGTCCGGTCTGAGATCTAGCCGCTGTATTTTTTATTCGTAACTCTGTATTCACTTGTTTTCAATATTATACCTTTTCCCGCTCAATCTGTATTTTCCATCGCTGTCCCCCACAAGAACCTTGTAAAAATTTTCACGTTAGAAAAAAATATTAAACAAAAATAATAATCGACTTCAAAAACACAAAAAAGTGCACACAATAATATAAGAATACCTACCTCCCATTTTTAGGGTTTCGTAGTAAACAAGGAACCTTTATAGTTTTGCCATGTCTGTCTGTCTGTCTGTCTGTCTGTCCGCGGTTTTACTCAGAGACTATTAGTACTAGAAAGCTGTAATTTGGTATGGCCAAATAATCATGCCTGACGCCTACCTGATGATGATGTTTCGAAACCGGTTGCAATAAGTTAAATATAATAAAGAATTAAGTGGGACTAGTGAAATTAGTGTTTTAATAACACAAAGGTTGTATTAATATTTTGTTAAATATTTTTATTTTAATATTTTTAGTGAATTTAGTACCAGCTCACTAAAGTAACTTGAAAGAATACAACTGACGGTCAATACATAAATCTATTATATTAACCTTTAAGTATGGACGTGTAGCCTCACAGGCTCCGGGTGAATGTTAGTTTCTAAGTTTTGTGTACTTCTCCCCGCTCCCCACACTTGAGTAGCTCAGTAGCTTCAGTTTTAGTATCAAAACGACCAACGAAGGAGGAAATTACGTCATCCAATGAAAAATACGTGAGTAATACTTATCTAAAAATCTTTTGGAGCCTGTCAGGCTACATGTCCATAGTTGTGTTATAGAAATATTTGTAAGCAACTTTGTTCTCTTTTTAGATTTTCTTGTAAACTTTGACTTATTTATGTTGGAATAGTAAAAAAATAAAAGGGAGTATGGTAAATATTTATTTTTTATAATTTCTAGTTGATTTTGCGGCTGAAAACGTAGTTGTACTTAAAATTACCCAAAATGTGCCATTATATTTTAATTTTGAATGTTTCTAGAATTATTATAAAAAAGTGGCTTATATATTCACGTGTTTTTACTATAACTAAACCATACTTTAAGTTAAATATAGTATTCAAGCTATTTAAAATAATTTTGTTAAAAAAAACACTAGTTAATATAGGAGCGTGTGAGACTACACGTCCAGGATAGTGTTATGAAAAAATGACGTCCATACTTAAAGGTTAAAAAAAAACTAATCTTTAATTTCTAAAAGCAAGGATCCTTTTATTATCAGCTCAGTATCGTTTTATGATGACTACTAGATGCCAGAATAGTTTCATAAAAAACACGTTTGACGTGTCTATGAAATTTAAGGTATCCCTAGATTTTTTCTGGGATTTTTCATCATCAGATCCTGACTTTAGTGACAATGAGACCAATCAGGAAGTATTTCAAACAAAAATCATTTTCGAAATTGGTTAATAAATGACAGAGATATGAGGTAACAAACATATATAAAAAACATACAATCGAATTGATAATCCTAACTTTTTGTGAAATCGGTTAACAAAATGTTATATTAAATGACGCACGTACCTTAGGGTTTTATTTTGTATATTCATAGTAATATTTATTTATTTTTGTATTAATGATATCAGTGAAGAATAATAGTACATTATGGTACAAGTGTGTAATGTTGGTGAATACCGCTGAGGCGCATTGAGGCCCGAGCCGTCAGGCGAGGGTCTTAAGAAGCCGAGGACGGTAACCATCAATACACACGTGTATCATACAACGTTTTTCAACACACTTCTGAATAAAACAATACTTAAATAAAAAACCATTTTACATAGTAGATAAAAAGTTTACTTAGAGAAACAATTAGTAAATGTGCAGTTAGTAAAATTATAATTAACTATTTTTGATGACATAGCGGTCTCATCAGATAGATTATTTATTGAAATACTTTTATGTTCTATTGTTATTTGTGATGGTTCATTATTCGTGTAGGTAGGTGAAATCCAATCATTGGACGTACTTGGTATTTCGCCAGTAGGATGCGTCTCAGAATCAAGTTTAATTCTTTTTGTGATTTTTGCACAAATTTCCTTCTTGTTTTGTATGGAATCTTCTACGTATGATTCTGCTACATTGCTAGATCGCCACCCGCCATGTCGCTTCAAAGTTATTATATCAGCTCCTGAATTTGCCTGCAATGTAGCTGAAGTTCTTCTGAAACTATGTCCAGTGTAGCTCTCAGCATCTACTAAACCCAAAAACTTAGCGATTTCTTTAGGCATAGAACCAAATTTGTTTATACCTATAGGCTGACAGGTACATTTACCATTCTGGTAATTTAGAAAGAAACGGTCATTTTTTGTTTTTGGCGAACGCAAACTTTCATACTTCTTAACAATATCATAGAATGGACCGTGTATGGTGAATGACCTAGGTATTTTATTTTTCGTGATAGGTATCTTCACTAAAAGCATCTGGCCATGGTTCTCTATATCTTTTACAGTTATATTTGTTAATTCTTGTATCCTACAGGCACCAGTTACACCCAATATTAAAGCAACCTGAAACAAAAGAAACAATAATTAAGGTCAACACACAACACAAGCTGCTATTAAATATTTAATTAAAATTAATTTAACTAACCTTTGTAGCCAAATATAGGTTATCTGGAGCATCTTTAATAAATTTTTCAATATCATCAGATGATAAAACCTTTGATTTTTTGCTTCTAATTCCATCAGATAGTCTCTTTAGATAAGCTGACAAATTCGAGTATGTTTTTAAGTCCACTCCATTCTTTGTTCGGACTGTACTTTTAAACATTGAGTAAATACACCACAAGGAGCTAGGTTTGTACTTAGAAGATAATTCTTTAAAGTACGCCATGAACACATTTTCTGAAAAAGACTGCGTATTCTTGTTGTTCTGCCATTGTATGAAATTTTGGTACGCTAATAGATATTTTTCCTTTGAGTTTTCTGGTAGTAAACTTTCCATAACGTTCTGGGCTTCACATCTTATATCGGGCGGTGTACAACATAAATCATTTTCTTCATAAATTGTATTTGCAGACATCTTAATTAATAACTAACTAAATAACTTCAAAAAAGAAAACGAGACGAGTTGTGAAAAATGTTTCGTAATGGCGGGAAAAATTAATCTAGTTTTCCTATGCGCGCGCATCGGCCATAGACTAATAAATTTCGTAATGGCGGGAAAAATTAATCAGTTTTCCTATGCGCGCGCATCGGCCATAGACTAAAAAATGAGGTTTCTTTTTTTTGGGCTTTTCGCGGATAGCATTTTAGCGCAAGTGTAAGCGTAACTCAACCAATAATATTAAAAAAAAACTATTACTCACTCGTGAATAATAGTAATGAAAAAGTCACAGTTTGATTATAGGTGTCATTATGTGCCTAATTGCCATGGGATTAGAGCCACTTTATGAGGAAGTGTGTTGAAAAATAATTTGATTCAATAACGAACATTACACTAAAAGAAAAAAAAATATGTTAAGATGTTGTCTTATCAAAGTATTACGGATACCCTCGTTATCCGAGGAGCAGCCAACAGCCATCGCATCAATAGCCATCTTATTATTCAGCGTCTATCACGTCTTAATAAGAAAACGTGTATCTAATACGGTGTTTGATATTCGTATCATCTGTATATACGCGGTGGCGTAATGGCTCCGAATCACAATATCTCGTTATAAGCGGCTGAAACAAAGAAAGCGCGCGTGACTCGACTGGCAATTCCATGTTGGAAAAGAACAGTGAGCCTTACATGAAGTTTTCTCTTTGCTTTCGTAATGTTGGTAGTATCTCTTTATCGAATAAAGCGTGTTTATTTTTGTGTCTTTTGAAACTTTCTAGAATGTCTTCTTATTTTCAAAGTTAAAAAAACAGCCTTCTATAGGCGCCCGCGATCAGAATCTTTGTTGTATACGCCAAGTATTACAAACACATTTTTTAAAAATAAATATAGGTGCCAAAAAATCTCTCTATCCCATTATACACATTTGTTTTCTGGTATCCGTTTATGTGTTTTACCCGAAAGCTATTTACTAAATCAAAACACCAGTAAACCTTATTTTAATTAACAAATAGGATTACAGTTACGCCTTAACTTTATGATTTTATATTTACAAAGATGGCCCCTTACCTAATGGAACTGCAAAAAGTAAATATATCTCGAATTTAAGTAGAGCAACCTCGCAACAACAAGAGAGGCAATCAAGACTTGTGCAAGTAACAAGCTCGATAATTTGAAGTGGATGGCGTCTAGTCGACTTCATTAAGTTGCTTCATCGAAATATACCTATTTATATTGATTACTTTTTTACTAGGGACATATATTTACACATGCTCTTATTATAACTGCTAGTGTTACTGATTTTTTGAAACGTGGATAGATATACAACAAGTGTTCATGACAGGTCAGAATTAATTCTATTTAGAAGAAAAAAATTGTTTTTAAACGGTTTTATAGCTTGACCTGTTTATTTGCGTCAAATCTTGCAAGTTAAATGTCATCTACTTGCTAGTCTCCAATTTAGCTGAAATTTGGTATGTACACCTTTAGTTTCGATGACAATGCAATTATGTCCTAACTATTATTGTTGTAAATCCAAAATGGCCGCTGCAAACAAAATGGCGGATTACTAATGTTTTAATACATTATCAACATCAATATTATCTTTATCTATATCTATAGTCTATACATCTATACAAATAAATAAAATTGAAGTGTTTGTAATGTCAAAATAACAAGTTTTCACTAAATGGGTATGAATGTATATCGAGTACCAATAACAAAAACACCATTTAAAAAAATGTTGTCTGTCTGTCTGTCGGTCTGTTTATTCCCGCTAATCTCCGGAACGGCTGGACCAATTTTAACGGGACTTTCACAAATATATAGCTAATTATATAAGGTATAACATAGGCTACTTTTTATTAACTTCAACAAAAGTTACTATTTCACGCGGACGAAGTCGCGGGCACAGCAAGTTTTACATAAAACCGTTTAACTAAATTTTTTTAAAAAAAACAAACAAGTACCTAGGCTGCCCGCCTAATGGTAATTGGCTATAGTCACCTATAGTAAGTGTAGTTTTACATAAAACCGTTTAACTAAAAAATTATTAAAAAACAAACAAGTACCTAGGCTGCCCGCCTAATGGTAATTGGCTATAGTCACCTATAGTAAGTGTAGTTCCTTTAAGATTTGCAAATATACAACCTTTACATTTGGTCGTGTGTCAAATAGTATAACTCGACGCGGCGCCTACTGTACATTGCCAACTTGTGACATATGATACCAAGTCACAATGGGTAAGATAGAGGTACCCACGCAGACGACTTTAGCACTGAGTCTCCCAACAGTAAAATTGTGCTATAGCACAGAATAGAAAATAGTACTACGTACAGAAGTAGCACTCATTTGATCTTGAAAAAAGACGGTAAAATGTCGTCTTTTTTCAAGATCAATTGTGATAAAACTCAGTCACACGTGTTCCTTGACGAACGTCAAGAAAATTTATCACGACGGTCACACTAAATACGCGCCACCGTGCTACTCTTTAAGACATAGAGATTGTGTCACTGAAATTGTGAGTTAATGCGTGACTCGAGTCCCGTCTCGGCAGACCGTGCTACGCCTGCTGTGCTAAGATCGCTTCACACAAACAATATACTCCGAGCGGAACGTGGCAGCCCTGCTACTTTTTTTCACTCTGTGTGCGCGGAACGAAACGGTAAGTACCTTGTGCAAGGTACCTTGTATACCTAAGTGCGTAGTGACGGAAGCCTGTTAGTAGTGAAATATTTTGTCTTCTATCTTTCGACAAATAACTACGTAACTAGTCAAAATAACATTCGAAAACAATCTGATGTCCAGCCTATGCAACTCTAAAACTTTCTGATGTCCAGCCTTCACAGCTCTAAAACATTCTGATGTCCAGCCTACGCAGGTTGGGTATAAACTCAAGGTTGACCGAATGCTAAAATTGAAAAAGAAACGTACTCATTTGTCTCGGTCTCTACATGAAATAGAGAAACCGGCCAAGTGCGACTTGGACTCGCGCACCGAGGCCGAGGGAGGCAAAATGTTACTAACTACATTTTTACTGTTCTTCAAATTTACCTCAATATGTGCTATTAGATCTTGCTTCTCAACGTCAACGGGAAGTGTCCTAGGTTTTGATTCCCTTGTAAAATCGCGAAATTTACAAAAATATGCGACATAAACCTTGTCTTTTGATCGCGTGGACTTACAAACTAAATATTTTCATTGCTAAAAGAAACCATAGACCCGAGTATTTGATATAAATTTCTGTTGGATTGTTGTCTTCACCTGAGAAAAGGGGTCTTAACAGAGAGACGGACAAAGAAGTGATTCCATAAGGGTTCCGTATTTCCTTGTACGGATCCCTAAAAATTAACAACGCATGCGCGAATTCCTTATAGAGCCAGTTTCAAAGTCAATATTCAATAGACCATTACAGCCACTCATCAGTGTCAACAAAAAATACAACAATGAAAATAAACGAAATGTCATGACTTATTTGGCCTAATAAGTATGTATAATACTAAATCAATAATGTTTTGAGTGTATTGAAACAAAAAATAAAACATAAAAAATAAACCGTTTGGAAACTGAAAAAAACTTTTAGGAGAAGAACAACCAAAGAACTTAGGAGTGTAAAAATTTAATTCACTCAATACACTTTATATGGCTTGTTTGCGTAAATAGAAAAGAAAAAGAATACCCACTTGCTATCTCTAAATACAAACGAAAATCTATACCCTACCCTTTTAACTCAACCCTTTACACTTTGTGTACAGCACTGATAAGATTTCCTTTTCATAACGTCGGGAGCGCTCCAACAAAACTTCCATATTGCATAGAAGAAACCTAATAAAAACCATTGCCAGTCCAACGAACTTTTCAACTTGGGTGCGTTAACCGAGCGATGCTAGATGAAAAATGATTTGCAATTGTTTTTCATATTAAATTAGCAATGAATACGGTGAGGGCAAGTCACGCGATCCCGCCCAAGCTGGTCCTTAACCTAATTCTGGCATTCATTTCGTCAGTTCACTCGTAAAATTTTAATGGGCGCAGGAAATGTCGACCTTATAGGAGCGAGGGAAGGTGCCGGGATCACCTCGGTTAGAAGTGGAAGACGTGCCATATTCTACTGTAAATATTTTACTCAATTGTATCAATGTTTTACGAGCGATAAAAGCGAGCACTCTGCAGTGACGCTAAGTGTCCGAGTATATCCGTGTCATACCTACATAACATTTCTCATTTCGTCCGATTATGGATTTTTGTATTCCATAATTTATTTTAATTTAATTACCTAATGTTTTCTAAAGAGAGAACGAAAAGAGAAAAAGAACGATAGCAAATCTGCCTTTTCAGATTGTAGGGAGTTACTCCATGGGTAAATAAAGGCCTCTGCATACGTAACGTGTTTTTACTCGGACGGAACGGGACGGGAAATTTTGGAAATATCGTTTTATAGAAAATGTATCCGATAGTGTATACGTCACGAGCACACGGACGGGACGGGAACGTGGCGCCCACGTGACGGGAAAAATATCGTCGGCGACGATGTTTAGCACGTCCCGCCCCGCACGTGTCCCGTCCCGTCCGTGGTTTCGCTGCGTATGCACACTCACTCCACTCGCTTCAGATACCTATATAGTGATGCCACAAGAATTGAAAATGGATGACGAAAAAATAATCCAGTGTGTACGTTCATATCCAGCTTTGTATAATTTTGCAGACGCAAAGTATTTAGACACGAAGCATAAAAAAAATTCTGTGGCGTAAAATTGCAGTCGAATTATCACTCACTGAAAACGATAATTTTCGCTTAATTTTTTCACTGCATTCATAATTTTATTTATAACTAGCTGTGCCCGCGAACTACGTTTCGCCTTAATTTATTTTTTCCCGACATCTTCAACAAATATCACGCTATCGAGTGGTGAAAACCGCATGAAAATTGGTGCAGTAGTTTTTGAGTTTAACGCGAACAGACAGACAGACAGACGCGGCGGGGGACATTGTTTTATAATATGTAAGGATATTTTCGCACCATCTACTGAAGATTGATAAATTCTAGGTCATGTAAACTCATTTCATGCCTCTAAAAAATAGGGATATGATATTATACTGAATTTCATTATTTCCCTAGTAATTAAATTAATTTGTATCTGGAACACAAAAATACTTTTGATAGAAACCCATCTTATATTGTTAAGCGAAAGAAATAATGATTCAGATTCGACAACATATGCTCAAAAAATTGTGAAATTCTTCTTGTTCTCTTGTTTGCCATGTACAGAAAATCTCATTTTCCTCTTGGCAGCCATAGCTTTTTCGTCATCTAAAGCAATAGCAATTATAGCTAATTCTTCAAATGAAAAATCCATCTTTCCTATTCACAACACGAGCACGTTAGTTACGAGTCACTGTCACGTTGCGTATGCATTAAACTTCACGTCAGGGTTTTCATAACCACGTCCCTTCTCCGTGCCGTCCTCGCTCCGTCCACGTTCTAAGCACGTTACGTATGCAGATGCCTTAACACATAGGCAGGTGACAACATTTTGGTTCTTTCTACGAACGTGACATTGTGCGCTGAGAGGATGTAATGTACTATGAAACCCGGTGTCGGATATGACGGTAACTGTCTGACGGAAAGCTTTATTTGCTGTTAACAGAACAATATTAAACGACTATTTCATATTAAGAATTATTTCTTCGACACGAAATGATTTTGAAGTTGATGAGCTTGCGTACTCCACGTTAACATACATCTTCACTTCTCATTGGGTGAGATCGTGATAAAATGCACTCAAATCTATTATAAAAAATCTGACTTGCGCTTTCTCTTCGTGCACAGTAACTTTTCTTTACAGCAAGAACTCTTCTATTTACTTGTGATACGTTAGTTAGTTAGTTTAGTTGTGTTAGTTTAATGTTGATTAAGATAAGAATGCCCAGACATACTGTCAATCTTTTCGAGCCATTTAAAAAAAAGCGTGAAATAAAGTGTTACAGAACAACGCGAATATCAGGAAACAATATAACATTGCGTTTAAATTGGCTACAAATTAAAAACGCGTTTCCACGAGGCAGTCTCGCGGTGTCATTACACGAACCCTTGAAGAAATTACAAAACTGTCTTGCTTTGTTTTAATTTTTTGATTTCAATACCTATCGGAAAACTATATAGATGACTGATGCACATAAAATATAGCTGAAATCAAACACATAAAAATTACTATTTAATTTACGTTTCATTAATGATTACTTACGTTTCATTCACATAAGCTATTAATTTTGTTAATCTTTTTATCAACATAAAGTTGACATGATTAGCTTTTAATTAATAATAATTATAATAATTTAATTTCACGCGGTAAGATGTCTTAAATTGAAATTATTTTATATATAAAGCAGCGCTAATAAAGTACAGTAATATCTCAATTATGTTAATGTGTAGCGCTCTACTAGTAAAGGATTTATGCAGCTGAATTACTCCACTTTATTGTCATGTACGCTAATAAAATGCTGCTGGGATAAATCCGTTCCCGCTCATTTCTTAATTGGATTCTCAAGTTTATTTATAAAGTGATCTCCTTCGGATGAGATTCTCCATTTTACGACATTAGATCTGTTTAACGTTTAAAACTGTAACAATACACCTCGACAGATCATTAATTAATCGAATTAACATTTGCGAGTCGTGTTTATTATTATCGTGGAAAGCAATTTTGGAGGAAAATATCTAGGAAAATCGTATATAGGTTAATTCATTTGGGAGTTGGGGGAGATTGGAATTTCAAATGATGTACTTTAACACTTTCAATTGAAGTTAACTCAAATAGTGAAGCCGTATCAATTTCATATTGATAATATTTAAGCGGATAATGAAAATTTAACAGTTGTGAGATTCATTGGGTACTAGTGGACTGCTGCGCAGTAGCAGTGCTTGCATTGCTGTGTTTCAGTTTGAGAGGTAAGGCAGGCAGTAAAATTACCGAGTACAATGACTTGGCATCTTATGTCATAAGTTAGCAATGTACACTGTGATTTGCATGATTGCAATGGGCTAGATGACAAAAAATTTTTTTTTGCTTTAATAGAAGCTCATTCACATAATAAACAGAAAAAAAAATCGCTTTTCGAATAACTATAAAAACAACCAAGATATAAGGTATTAAAGATTTTTCTCCATCTCTTTCTAGCAAAACGCCAATTTACAAGGAGTTTATATGGCCGTACTCAACTATGACGTCACGGTTGATGTCGGATCTCTCTATCTAATCGCCTTCAAATGAACAACTTAAAATGCTCGTATCTAATGTATTTCTAAGCCGATTTTAATTCAAATTTCACAGAGCTGCATCTTTTTCCACGGTATTTTAATATTTAATGACGAGACGTAAAAATTAGAATTCAGTCATCATCCCAATTGTTGTTACCGTAACACATGCACTATTATGACTATAACTAGCCACATAACTTCAGTTCGGTAGTTTACTTGTTTGCCAACTTATGGTTGTGTAAAAAATTACATTGTTCAATTTGCATAATATAGTTATTATTAAATGGTATTAATGATATTGCAAATTCCTGTTATAACAGATTTTTTACTTTTTAGGGTTCCGTACCTCGAAAGAAAAAAACGGACCCTTATAGGATCAGTTTGTTGTCCGTCCGTCCGTCTGTCTGTCTGTCTATCAAGACCCTTTTTCTCAGGAACGCGTGGAGGTATCAAGCTGAAATTTATATCAAATACTAGCTATTGGAGCTGTAAAAAATCAAACGTCGAAGCCAACGCAATCAAAAGATACAGCCGTTTATGCTGCAAATTGCCGCAAATTTTCGACACTCGCAAGGGAACCAAAACCTACAGGGTACTTCCCGTGAACTCAGAATCTTGAAATTTGTTACGAAGTAACGTCTTATAGCACAAAAAAAGAAAAAATTGCGGTAACCGTACATTTTTAGTTACATCATATAATAAAAATATTTTTAATAATTTTGTACGAAACCCTCAGTGCGCGAGTCCGACTCGCACTTGGCCGGTTTTTGGTATATTTATATACACAGCAACAAACCGCCACCACAATGGTACAGGCAACAGCCCCATTGGGGATCAAAATTGAATTTATAAATTCTATAATAAAATAATATATTTCTGTTATCTTTGACCTTAAAAATATTATGTAATGCATAGTGTTATCGGGATTTTCATTATATTCAGGAGCTCTCCGAAACTTAACAGTCGTTTCCGTATTGGTTTAGTCGAAGTGGGTGTATCAAGCAGTGGGGGTCTTAACATATGAGTATTGACTAATATTATGCACACGTTGCATTACAAAAACAATTTTTTTCTTATCACTCATCATCATCATCATCACAGCCCATATACGTCCCCACCGAGGGGCTCGAGCCTACCCTATATTAGGGTGATTAGGCCTTAGTCAACCACGCTGGCCCAGTGCGGATTGGTCGACTTCACATACATCATTGAATTTCTTCGCAGATGTATGCAGGTTGCCTCACGATGTTTTCCTTCACCGTAGGAGCGTCAGACAAATGTACATATGAAATTCGAAACGAAAAACACATTGGTACATGGCGGGTCTCGAACCCCGACCCCCCGATTGGAAGGCAAGTGCCGAGTCCACTGCGCCACTGCGCCTGTCTTATCACTCAAACATAAAATATTATTATAAAATTTTAATATGTACAACTCTGGTTGTGGGCGGAGCTTAGGGCGGCACTTACACCTCATAAAATACTAGCAATGCCTGCGAACTATGTTTCGCCTTAAAAGTTCAATGAAAAAACTGTAAAGCTACTTTCCCGCGGGAACTACTTACTTTTCCGGGTTTATAGGTAAGTAGCCCATATGCTAATCCCTGTCGCAATCCGTCTACTTACAAAATTTCATCCAAATTCATTGAGTAGTTTTTGCGTGAAAGAGCAACAAACATCCATACATCCATACTTACAAACTTTCGCGTTTATAATCTAAGGATTTGGAGTTATAGGTGTGTATTTTTTTAAACATACCGCGTAGATTTGGAAAAAATAAATTAGGCCATTTTGTTGACCCTGATATTACCGTGATGTAAAGAAACAACAGCTGCGCTATCGCAGCGGTAGTCTGTTTTGAACTCTTAAAAAATCCTTCACTCCAATAATATCGATTTGTATTAAAAGTGCTGGAACAAAAGTTGTTCACTGTTGTGTACTTTCGCACTCTTTTGGCTTAATACACCTTTTTAGACTAACCCAGTATACCAAAAATTGATTTGTAGTTAAAATTGTAAAAGGTACTCCCGTATAAAATCGAATCAATTCAAAATAATCTTGACTCAAAAAGGGCTTTATAAAAAACTCTTTTTTTAAATCGTCCTTTTTTTTTATCTACCCTCCAAAAGTTAACCAGCCAAATACTGGTAAACAATGAATAGACGTAACACAGATAGCCAAAGCAATTTTCACTGGACGGTTAGTGACAAAGAAAAAGAGCATTCGCGGCTTTAACTACGTCATATATCTGCGCGCGTCTTGGACCTTACAGGGGCCCAGGAAGTGGCCATAAAGTGGACGTTAAACCGGCGACTCTTTTTACACTTTATTATCATTGGGTGTGCGGGCTCAGATTCTATCGCGTAGTGCTGAGACGTGTTTAAGTTTTACACGATCGATCGTATTATACGTAAGCCAAAAAATTGTTTAAGGTACGACGTGACCTAAATATTTTTGACTTCAATAGGAATATCAAAGCAAACAAGATACAACAAATACGATTTTATTGTTTGTTGATTGTAACTATGTATGTTGATCAAACAATTATTCCTTAACGAATAACTGATACCTATTATTTTGTTATCTCCAAACATTATTAGGTAAGTTTATCTTAGATTGATTCTTGGTATTACCGTGTAATCTTTCAGACTTTTTTGCCCTGTCCTATATTGTTTAGGAATAAAGCCAAACTGTAAGTCAGCTTTAGTCGAATTTCTTCTCCATTAATGAGTTGACTATCTATAAACAATCACCGGTACGTAACATAAAATAATATATATTAAAAAATAAAATAATATTATTATATGAGAAAATAAAATAATGATTACTCATCATATGCATATATTTAAAACCTAATTATCTAGCAAAGCAAACAATAAAAGATACATATGGAGATACATTTAACAAATGCTTTTTTAATTTATTTTTTAAATTTGAATGTAGTTTATTATTTTATGCGTGAACCAAATGACTACACTATGCACGTGGAGTTAATTTTATGGATATATTTTCTTTTATCTAGGCGACTAGAAGTCTACTCTCACATCCACACACCACAAATTTTAAGTCAACAACAACAGTTTACAAAGTTAGTCTAATAAATTATAACTTAGCTGACAATATTTAGAAAAAAACTTAGTCAACTTTTGTCTGAAATGTTATACTCTTGTGTTAGTGAATATTTAAATTACTGTAAGAATTTAGACCAATACATATTTAGAATTTTATTATTGACATTATCTATTTATTTTGAGTTATTAAATTATTATTTATGATTATTAATTATTGATATTCAGAAGTATAATTTTTATTTTATGACTCAATATTTATTCAATTATAAAATGACAACAATGACGAAAATATTGACATTAATTGTTTTGGAAGAATGTTTTGTTATTTGCAAGTGTTATTATCAGATGAAGAAGAATTTAATTTAATATTTGCATACTTTTGACATAAGCGGAACACTATGTTCTAGCAAATAAATAATATTCTATTATATTCTAAAATAACATAATAAGTCATCCGCCCCATCACTAATAGCAATATAACCGCAACTTCTTCGCGTGGCGGCGTTTTATCGTTAAATCAATATAGCCTATGATGGGTGACTTCAAAACGGCGTGGCTTGTGAACATCCATACGATGAGAAATTGCTACACTACTATGAAGGTCCTCAAACATAGAATCTTGATCTTTATTTTGGAAACATATTAATGCTGTTTACAAATTGCTGACCTTCCAAAGTTACAAGGATTCGCAAATTGATATCGTCAGACTCAACTATTAGCTAGTTATCGTAATCCGGTACTTATAGAAAATAATTTCCATTGCTGGCGGGGTCTTGAGTCGTAAACTACAAGCGTCATAATTATTATGCTAATAACGTATTGTGAGTTATCGCCGAATTGATGCCCGACGTCGGATCGTGGAGATCGAGTTACGCAAGTTTCGGCCAAGTTTTAAGACCCTACCGAAGGCCTCTCACTAACTATCTTCCTTAACGCCTTAGTTAAGAACCGCCTTATGAGAACTTTGACGCCGAGATTGAGGAAGCTATTACGGGATCCGTTCAGATAGATATAAGCAGGATGTCACTTCCACGCTCGACTTTGTGAAGTTGTTTACTTTGATGGTTCAAACTTTCGGCTAATTTATCTGGAGAGACTGTATTACTAGGGCCTCGGAGTTTTCAATGAGCTTTTATAATGGGGAGTTTATTAGAATTCTGGAGCGCCTAATCCGTGAACAAAACAACAACATCGGTCGGCGACGACGTCTCGAAACTTGGGTCGCTCCAAATCGTTTCCGGCAAGTGTATAAAAGTGAGGAGGGGGAGATTAAACATTATTGGAAACAATATTTGTATAGTGCAGAGCTAGGTGATGTTGGGCATCGGATCGGGCAGTTGTTGCATCCCGTTCTATCATTACTTCCGCTTCGCTCTCAACTGGGGCAATCGATAGCGCGGTGAGGGGCGCGCCGCCCACGTCCCCGTGGATCTTCCTCCACGCACATCACTCCGGCGACAATCGTGCGTGTTACGCGCGTGCAGCGTTCGACGGTCGCCAGCCGCGCGATGCGCTTGCACCGTTTGTGTATACAACACCAACGGTTCAGATATCAATTTACAAATTGGTTTTTATAATGAGTTAAACGAAATAAGTTATTACGATTTGGAGTGTTCTTTTACTAATGAAAAATAAACCTTTGCGATAAAATTGGCATGTTTACTTGAATTTATGAATTTTTATCACAATGCTACGAGTAGTTGCTTCTAAATCATAAATTGAAGTAGCACCAATAATTAATAGTGTTTTATAATTTAGCGTGCTTACAAGTTGTAAAACTTCATTAACTTTTTTTTACATACGACAGAGAAGCTCTTGGCATTCATCTCGCTTGATGGTAAATGATGATAAGGCCGAAGGTGGAACTTCCACCTGGTTGGAAGTTGGAACTTCCACGTTGAGAAGTCCAGTTAAAGCTTGCTTCCACCGTGGAAGCAAGCTTTAACTGGACTTCTCAACGTCTCTGAAAAACTGGAAAATCATTCTCTTATTGTCGGAACACAACAATGCTATTATGGCGATAAACTTGCGTAAGACGGTGTTAGTTAACCAAGGGGGCTCATAAGCCCTACCACTAACCAAACCGAGCAGAAAAACTTCTGCCCCCACGGGAAATCGAACTCCAGACCTCCAGATTAATACCCGGTGGTCTAAACCACTAGACCACGGAGGCGGATATAATAAACGTCTCAAAAAACGAACAAATCTTTTGTAATATTGTTTTTTCTCAACCATGAAACGATTTCTGTATAATATCCTCTACGTACAAAAAAATATCAACTTTTCGCAAGAAAGATAGAAACGAATCATGAAAATAAAAAGGTGAACGGGATTCGCTTACACCTGGCGTCGAAAGCGCTGGACCTCCTTTAATATTTATTACACGTGAATATCGTATGCCTTTTCTTTCTTCAGCTCTGATTGCAGTTTCCCCCTGCGTTGATAGCGAAGGGGCTATTATTCATACACAAAGCGTATACAACGAGATAACCCAAGGCACTACGAGATAAAAATATTTTAACAGGCGCCAACAATTAATGGTTCTTGAAAAGTATGCTGTTTCTTGTGCTATATTTTATTAGACTACTTCTATATTTGCAAACATTTTTAGTCCTTGTTACGTATATTAAATAAGTAGACAAATGTGTCGGTGGCGCTGTGGACTCGGCACTTGCCTTCCAATCGAGAGGTCCGGGGTTCGAGACTGCCATGTACCAATGTGTTTTTCGTTCTTCTAATTTCATATGTACATTTGTCCGACACTCCTGCGGTAGGGGAAAACATCGTGAGGCAACGTGCATACATAATTATGCGAAGATATTCAAAAGTGTATGTGAGGTCGACCAATCCGCACTAGCCCAGCGTGGTTGACTAAGGCCTAAACATCCTAACTTAGGGTAGGCTCGAGCCCCTCGATGGGGACGTATATGAGCTGTTATGATGATGAGACAAATGTAGTTTCATGTTTTAATGTTTAAAGACAATTTGTTTTTTAATTGAAAAACTATTTACATACTATGTCAAGATTTCAAATGAGTAGACGAAAAATTACAAACCAAGTAAACCCAAAAATAAAAAACCGGCCGAGTGCGTGTTGTACTCGCGCTCTGAGGGTTCCGTATAAATTTATATAAGTAAAAAAGTTCCTAACTTAATTACTTACGAGTATATAAGTAAAGGAAAAGTCTGAAAACCGTAATTATTTACAATACTTACGGTTTTAATTCTTTTTATTCTTAGATTTTTTCCTTAACTTGCACTATAACACCTTGCTTCTTGCCAAATTTCATGGTTCCAGGACAGCGGGAAGTACCCCGTAGGGTTTGATTCCCCTGTGAAATCGCAAAATTTACGAAAATTTGCGACAAAAACGGTCCTATCTTTAGGGCGCGATGACTTTAAGTATGATTTTTTCCACAGCTGAAGAGAACGTAGAGCCGAATATCTTAGATGAATCACCGTTAGTTAGTCTCGCTTAAACTCAAAAAACGGCTTGATTTTGTTGATTTTAATACAGGAGTGGTTTAAAAATAAAAATATTAGGGAAAATCCCAAATAAAAGCAAAAAAATAATGTATAAGGAATTTGTGTGGAAAATGACGGTACTCTTCGCGATTGTTGATTTAGATCCGTCAGTCTGTCAAGGGTAGGTGAAGTTCGCCAGGTTAGCCCAGTTTGCTTGTTCACGCTCGAGGAAGAGCGAGAGGCAACACTGCATTGTGGTCTGTGCAGTGAGAGCCTTTTTGGCGGCCGGCCGCATGTGACATGTCAGTTGAGTTGAGTCGAAATGTCATGACATGGTTAGAGGTTATGTGCGGGCCGGAATAGAATGTAATGTTAACTAACAAATTGTATTTTGCGCGGCGCACCTAATATCGGGGTGCGAAAGCCCGCTTTGTGTTGTGCAAAGGTGTCAAAATCGCGTGTGTGAGCCGTGGTGGCCTAATAGGCATTTGTAGTGCTCCGGTCTCCACCGGTGGATCCACTGCAGAACTTCAGGAGCCGCGACTTCCTTCGAGCTAGCTCAGGAAGTCCACCGGCTACATACGGAGACAATTGGAATCGGGGTAAGCCACAATGCTTTCTATGAGCTGGTAGTAGGGTACAAAAATCAGCAAGCATTATAAGTTGGTGAATCGCCGACGTGGTGGTGTCTACCTTGGGCACCACCATCTCTTGGTAGCAGAGCGTGGTTCTTCGATTTGAGTATTTGATTAGTATTGTACAATTAATATTGTAATCTTGTTGGTTGTCCAAACGGGCAATACATATTAATTGGTTTTGATTGCTGATTTTAAACCGACTACAATCTCATTTGTGGGCCGATCTCCTTAACTAATTGTCATTGTATATGAAAAATTGGGGTTTTTTGTTGTTCTAGTTAAGTTCTAGCATTTACCTATATTTGATTTTGGTTTGTTTTTTCATATCTTTGTTTTGCCCTTGAATATTTTGTTTGTTAAGTTGTAAACTTATATTTGAATTTAATTTGTTTAAAAGATTTTGCTGCTAAATGACTTTGCTGTTGTTGTAATACACTATTTTGCTGTGTTAAGTTTTAGCATTTACATTTGATTTTGTTTTGTTTGCCTTTGAATATTATGTTTGTTAAGTTATTGACTTAATACTTGATTTTAATTTGTTTGAAAAATTCTGTTGTTAAATGCCTTTGTTGTTCTAGTTAAGTTCTAGCATTTACACTTGATTTTGGTTTGTTTATATATTTTGTTCTGCCTTTGAAGTTCCTCCCGATCTGTTTTATTGTCTGCGGTTGTCGGTCTGTTTGTCCGTGTATTATTATAGTGTTTATTAATTTTGGTGCAAAATGGTCCCGCCAGTCAGCCCGCTTAGTGGTGCCCGCGCGGGTGCACAAAAGATTTTGAGATGGTTTGCTAGTGCCGTCGCTTTAGTAGACCGACCAGACCGAGAACAGGCTTTGTTAATTCGGCATGAGGGAGTACCTGCTCGCTTGAAGGAATTGGAGCAGCTTTTCGTTGCTCATCAACAATATCTGCTCGACCACCCAGCCGAGGGTGCCGCTGAGTTGCGGGCAGTCGACCAATTTAATGCCGATTATGATCAGTGTTTTGAACAGGCGGATGTGATTATAAACAAGGCTCAGGCAATCCTATCCGCCCGGAGGGGTGAGTCGTGCACGCCCGGGGAGGTCAAGCCTACCCCGGCCGGCTTGCTGGGCAGACTGCCCACTTTAGACATCCCAACCTTTGATGGGAACCTTGCTTCTTGGATGGGGTTCATTAACCTCTTTGATAGCCTGGTTCACTCGAGGGACGACCTGTTCCCTAGCCAGAAATTGGCCTATTTGCTCTCTGCCTTACGTGGAGAGGCTGGTGTGCTTGTCCAGCATATACCTGTCAACGATGACAGTTATGAGATTGCAAGGGCGCTGCTGACCGCCCGGTATCAGAATGTTCGCTTGCTAGCGGACACACATGTGGCTGCCATTTTAGGGCTGCCACGAGTATCGCGGGTCTCCTCATTGAGGAAGGAGATTTTGAACCCGCTGTTAAGCGCTATTAATGCGCTCAAACGACTTGACCTACCGGTGGACCAGTGGTCCTTCATATTGCTCCACCTCATCCTCAATAAGCTTCCCATGGAGATGAAGGGGCGTTTTGAACAAAGGTATGGGGGCAATAGTGCCTCGTACCTACCCCCCTTTTCGGATCTCCTCAGATTTTTGGAGGATGAGTGTCGGATGACCGACCACTTGGATCTGGCTCCTATACCGGGACCGAGTACAGGCCGCTATGAGGCGACCCGGGCAGCGCCACGGAGAGAGCGCCGCCCGTACAAGCAGTATACTGCAGTGCGGCAGAACTCTCCACACGGGGAGAGGCCGATGCCTTGCAAGTGTTGCAAGCGGGATGGCCATCGTTTGCCGGCCTGTCCCAAATTTATTGGCCTACGCACCGAGGGGCGTAGAAATATGGCCAAGCAACGGAATTGGTGCTACCGCTGCCTGGGGGCTCATATGGCATCGGCTTGCCCCCACCCACGAGATTGTCACTGTTGTGGAGGGGCCCATCACCCCCTCTTGTGCTTTAATAATAAAGACACTCGTGAGGTGGTGAGAGAGAGGGACTCGCACACGGGCGGGGGCCCTCGTAGGTCACCCACATCTCCGAGGAGATCGGAGGGGCGTGCCACCCCTCCGCTGAGATTGGACAGGCGCCCCCCCTCCAGTGAGAGGATTGGGCGCCCCACCCCCCCTACGGGCGGGGGGGATCGACGCGCCGCTTATGAGGCGCCACCGCGGGATTGGGCCGCGGTTATTAGGGAGCCACGTCGGGAGCCGATACGCTTCTCTCCCCCTCTGATGGAGAGACCCCGGTTGTCACGGGCTCCCCCAACTTTCGCCCATCATGGGCACCGCCCGGCCCCCCGATGCCGCTTTGATAGGGGCCAGTACGTGCCGGATTGGGACCCGCTCGAGCGCCTTGAGCGCCCTATTCCTCCGCCGCGCACGCATTTTTCTTCGGACCCCCCTTCCCCCCCGTTGCGGGGAATGCGGGAGGATTTTCATTAAACCAACTGTCGGCTGCAACCCCCCCACAGGAGCAGGTGCTGTTACCAATAGCCTGCGTACAGGTGTGGGGCCCGAGGGGCACCTTTGTTTTAGTTCGCGCCCTTTTGGATACGGGAGCTCAGGGTTGCATTGCCTCCAGCTGGCTGGTCCGGCAGTTGAGTTTGAACACATCTCCATACCTTGAATCGGTACGAGGAATCGGAGACCTGCGGATCCCGGATCCAATCGGTCAGGTTTTGTTCTCCTTTTCCCCCCACTTCTCTTCAGCGCCCAAAATTGGCGCTACCGCGATTGTTTTTGAGAAGGTTGTTGGTCAGCTTCCGCAACAGCACGTTTCGCGCGCTGTCGTTGATGCAACATCAGGATTGACCTTGGCTGACCCTTCCTTCCACCGAACCGGTCCGATTCACTTATTGCTCGGTGCCGATGTTCTAGGCCGCGTGTATTGTGGGAAGAGAAGAGAGTTACAGAAGGGTGGGCTGGTAGCCTTATCTACATCGCTTGGGTTTGTAGTGATGGGACCAGTTAGGCATAACCCACCATCTCCATCGGTGGACAGTTACATAACTGTTAGCTCCACCTTATCGGATGTCCTTCAACGGTTTTGCGAGGTGGAAGAGCCACCTACCGTGAAGCGAGTGAACCCCTTGGACGAGGAGTGTGAGTTGTTCTACCAGAACAATACAGGTCGCCTTCACTCGGGACGGCTGATCACTCGTTTGCCCTTTTTGTCAGTTCGCCCCTCACTTGGCAGCTCCCGGCCGTTGGCCGAGAAGCGGCTGCTGTCCATGGAGCGTCGTATGAGTAGGAACTCCGACCTCAAACAGAAGTATGTCGACTTCATGCGAGAATATGAGCAACTGGGGCACATGTCGGTCTCGCGACTGGACTGGCGAAACGAGGAACATAATTTTCTTCCTCACCACGCGGTTTTGAAACCTTCCACCGGGAAGATACGCGTTGTTTTTGATGGGTCAGCTCCCACGTCTACCGGAGTTTCGCTGAATCAATGTCTGCATGCTGGACCGAAGTTGCACCACGAGGTGGGTGATGTATTGACCAACTTCCGTCGCCATGCCGTCGTCTTTGTGACCGATATCCGGATGATGTTTCGACAGACTGTGATTCACCCGGACGATAGGCGATATCAGCTCATATTATGGAGGGAGGATCCCAGAGATCCCATGCTGGTCTACGAGCTGAACACCAATACATACGGTTTGCGTTCGAGCCCCTTTGTGGCAATTCGCTCACTTGTGGAACTCGCTGAACGTGAGCGGTTACGATACCCTGGCGCATCCTTGGTTCTCAAGGAGGATGCATTTGTGGATGATATTTGTACGGGCTCCTCTAGTGTCGAGGAAGCCTTGATTTTGCGAGATGAACTAATTGCTCTTCTCGGGGCTGGTGGTTATGAACTGAGGAAGTGGATGTCCAACTCACCTCAGCTTTTGTGTGACTTGCCAGACGACCACCAGCAGGAGCCTCATATTTTTGAGAATGCCAACACTCCAGATTTACTATCTGTTTTGGGAGTGCAATACAAACCTGTCCAGGACACGTTCACCTATAGATTGGAGCTGCCAAGCCCCAAGGTCTGGACGAAACGGTTGGTTTTGTCTACAGTAGCTCGTACCTTTGACCCAAATGGCTGGATTAGTCCCGTAGTGTTTTGGATGAAGTGCTTCCTACAGGAACTTTGGTCAGCCGAAGTGTCGTGGGATGAGCCCCTCTCGGGCCGTTTGCTGCGAGATTGGGAGTCCTTCATGTTGTCTCTCCCCGACATTAACCGTGTTAGTATCCCTAGACATATACTGCCTAATGGACGGTTTACGGCCAGCCTTCATGGCTTTTGTGACGCGTCTGAGAGTGGATACGCAGCCGTCGTATATATCCGGACGGTCGATGATAGAGGAGCTGTTAAGCTCCACTTGCTAATTGCTAAGAGTAAGGTTGCTCCACTTCGGACTCGATTAACGATTCCGAAGTTAGAATTGTCTGGAGCTACTCTTCTGGTTCGGTTGATGAACCACGTTGTTGACACCCTGGGACGTAGTGTGGACTTTGAGTCGCTCTTTGCTTGGTCCGACAGTCAGGTTGTCCTGTGTTGGATTAAGAACTCCGTCCACTCCCTGGAAGTATTTGTGGCCAATCGGGTATCCCAAATACAGGCCTCGAAGGCCACGTTGATTTGGCGCCACGTGCCAGGTGAAATAAACCCTGCTGACTGTGCATCACGTGGCAGCGAAGCCCCTCAGCTTATTGACCACACCCTGTGGTGGGGTCCCGAATGGTTGTTACAGCCGTCTTGGCCTTCCACACCAGCTGTGGTGAAGGCACCAAATCCGGGCTTGCGTGTTCACGCTGTCGAGACTATGGCGGCTCCAGAGCGGGAATTTTTATTAGACCGCTATAGTTCTCTGGACAAGTTGCTCGGCGTGACCGCTTGGATAAGAAGATTTATACGAAATTGTCGCCGGCCTCAGGACAAAGATTTGTGTCCGGTCCTCTCTCCGCAGGAGCGCCAAGATGCTCTTTTGCATTGGGTGCGTATGACCCAGTCTAGAGCGTTTGAACCGGAACTTAAGATTTTCCGTACCGGGACGTCCAGATTGAAGGGACCCTTGGTGCGTTTGACTCCCTTTCTGGATGATAAGGGATTGTTGCGTGTAGGAGGCCGATTAAGGCACGCTAACTTGCCTTATAGATCACGTCATCCCCTGTTGCTCCCCAAGGACGGACCATTGGTGCGATTGTTGATCATTGATCGCCATGTGAAGAATGCTCATGCCGGATGTAATGCATTGACCGCGCTCCTCCAACGGGAGTTTTGGATTTTGTCAGCGCGAAGAATAATCCGATCTGTTATCTTTCGATGTCTGCCCTGCTATCGTTTACGCCCCGAGACGATGCAGCCCCAAATGAGTGATTTGCCTGCTGATCGTGTGAATGAATCGATGACCTTCTTAGGAGTTGGAACTGATTTCGCGGGACCGTTCACTATAAAAACGTCGCGACTCCGTAATGCTAAGACTGAAAAGGCTTACTTGTGTGTGTTTGTTTGTTTGGCCACTAAAGCCGTTCATTTGGAGGTGGTGAGTGCGCTCACCATGGACGCTTTCTTAGCAGCGTTAGGCAGATTTGTCTCCCGCCGGGGACTGCCTTCTCTAATTCGGTCCGATTGTGGGACGAACTTCAAGGGCACTGATAGACATATAAGAGAAGTTTGTGAATTTTTAGATAAAAATAATATTGAGATCGGATCCACACTCTCCCGTAGGGGGGTAACATGGCGATACTCCCCGCCGTCTTGCCCTCACTGGGGAGGGATTTTTGAATCTGTTGTAAAGGCCGCCAAGACTCACCTTCGCCGCGTTATTGGGGAGACTATTCTCACGTTCGAGGAACTCGCGACGGTGTTTCATAAGATTGAGGCGGTTCTCAACTCGCGTCCGTTAGGTCCGTTGTCTACCGACGCGAACGATTTGCAGGCTCTCACGCCGGGCCATTTCTTGATAGGCAGACCACTTAACGCCCTGCCCGAGTATCCTTATAGAGATGTCAATCCAGGACGCCTTTCGCGGTTTGAGTTGCTCCAGCAGCTTACCCAGAGCTTCTGGCGCCGCTGGCACCTTGAATATTTACACATTTTGCAACAGCGCGTTAAGTGGTCAGATAAGACAAACCCACCGAGGGTTGGAGACCTCGTGTTAGTGAAGGATCCAAACCTGCCACCCTTACGTTGGCGTCGCGGTCGCATTGTCCAACTTACTCTAGGGTCTGATGGTGTGCCCAGGTTTGCCGAGGTCCTAGTTGGGGATTCTGTTTTGAAGCGCGCGGTCGCTACTCTTTCTCGCCTCCCCTTAGACTGATTTGGCGGACAGTCCGGGACTGTCCGGAGCGGGGGGATGTTCACGCTCGAGGAAGAGCGAGAGGCAACACTGCATTGTGGTCTGTGCAGTGAGAGCCTTTTTGGCGGCCGGCCGCATGTGACATGTCAGTTGAGTTGAGTCGAAATGTCATGACATGGTTAGAGGTTATGTGCGGGCCGGAATAGAATGTAATGTTAACTAACAAATTGTATTTTGCGCGGCGCACCTAATATCGGGGTGCGAAAGCCCGCTTTGTGTTGTGCAAAGGTGTCAAAATCGCGTGTGTGAGCCGTGGTGGCCTAATAGGCATTTGTAGTGCTCCGGTCTCCACCGGTGGATCCACTGCAGAACTTCAGGAGCCGCGACTTCCTTCGAGCTAGCTCAGGAAGTCCACCGGCTACATACGGAGACAATTGGAATCGGGGTAAGCCACAATGCTTTCTATGAGCTGGTAGTAGGGTACAAAAATCAGCAAGCATTATAAGTCGGTGAATCGCCGACGTGGTGGTGTCTACCTTGGGCACCACCATTGCTATTATATATATTTTGGTTTGATATCAATCTACACTGAAAAAAATGGTAGCTTATCAAGTTAAAATTTTGCTTGTTTGAGTAAAATATAATAAAATTAATCATCAACATTTTTAAAACTACAAACCACAAATGATTTTGACAATCAATTTGAAATGATTGAACACTTAATACGAAAAACTTATTCAAAGCAATAAACTTTTTTATTTAATTTTGGTGACGTCACCTTTGTAAACATTTATAATTGTTAATTCTACTAAGATAAAATTATTAATCATATCAAGCTTTGCGACTTGCCAAAAAAGTGATCAAGTTCTTAATAAAATCCACAAACATCATAGTGACATTAAAAAGTAATCTTACTACGGCCAACCAACTATAACTATATTACTGCAATCGTGCACCTTTGTGCGCTCGTATATAAATAAGTTGCTGGTAACATATTCTTGATACATATTGTTGGTAATATATTCTTGAAACATATTATCTATTTTTTTTTTCAGTGTACGCCTTCTTGAGAAATAAGGTCATGTAAGACGGACGCACAATAAAGTGATCCTTTAAGGATTTCGTTTTTAGACACGGAACCCTATAAAACAACAATCCGCATCAAGCCAAGAGCTTTGAGACTTGTGATGGTCATAAAATTTAACTATACGGCTAGGCTCTTAGGAGTTCATTGTTGTTCGCTCACGACCTTTGCCCGCGTTGCATGGGACGAGAGACCGCCGGGTACTGGAACAAAAGCCTCACGTAATTAGACCGACCGCGGCAATACATAAATAATTTGCCTCACGTACCGCTTTGTCCGTAGAGCAGCTTTTTATTTGCACCCTACAGCTAGGTAACTACAGCAGTGTTGTGTTTTTGATGACGCTAATCCTCTAACCTTTATATGTGGCGAGTGTTTTGTCCTCGGGCCTTTGTTACTCGCGGCTCGTTACAAAAGGATCAAGATCAAAATATAACTAGTTCAGACAATTTTGATAACTCGAAACTGTCAGTTCTAGTCCTTTCTAGTTTCAAAAGGTGTTATTAATGCAGTAAAGACATACTTACTTATGAAATTTTTGTTATTTTTTCTTTGTTTTTGTTGTTTTTGTCTTTTCAACTGAGTATTTTGTATGATTTCGACGCATATGACTAAATACGCAAAAGACCCTTTTGCCTTTTGCGTATCAGTCACTCACTAAATACTGTTAGCGCTAAATGCGCTTAACACATATGTTTTTATTTGTGACTATCTATTATCTTTAAAAATGCTAAACAAACTGAAAAATTAACAAATAAATACAAGAGTTTTTTTTCGACTAGGACGGGAACCGAAACCTCGTCTTCAACATACCGTGTAACGGTAATAACTACGTATCTAATCTAGGAATCCAATATAGGAATCTTTACAGATTTTTTTGAAAATTGCTTAAGAATAAAGCAAGGTAGGTAGGGACTGGTAGAGCTCGGTCGTGCAGTAGGCGTCAACACGGTATAATGAAGACGCAGGTTCGATTCCCACACGAGACGAAAGATTTTCTTGTATTGATTCATTCATTTTTCACATATTTTTTGTCAATTTCAAATATGGTACATAATGACAAATTGAACGGCATAAACCCACATAGTGAAATTTACTAATATTGAATCATTTTGCTTAGAGGATACACGAGAATAGGTACTATTTACATGTTGAGTTACCTTTTTCCAATACTGACTTTTTTATTGCTACTAAGTTGGCAAACAAGCAAACTACCCACCTGATGGTAAGTGGTAATAGTCACCTATTAAACAAGTGGTTCCTATGAGATTCGCAGCAAAACTACAACCCCCACAATAACCACAGTATACGTTGCCAACTTGTGACATTAGAGTAAAGTCACGGTACCCAGTAATCTCAATGCCATATCTTACCCTTCAAACCGAAACGCAGCTATGCAAGCACTGCTGCTTTGCGGCAGAAATAGGTAAGACGGAGGTAGGTACCCAAGCACACGACCCTGGTACAGAGTCTCCCTCCGGTTAAAGTTTCCCTAATGACTGCTAAAATAATACTAATATTTCACTCTTAAGTCACTAATAAGTATCATTCCAAAACGTAAAACGGTCGGGCTATAAACAAAATCAGGTATTTCAGTGTCATCTGTAACACTAATTGCCTTCATAAAAATATGACAACCGCAAATCTTACTGTTTTGCAGTGAGTGTCAGCCGCCACTGGAGTGAGCTCGTTGAGCCTTTGCTGACCGCGCCGGCGCTAGTCTAGGAGGCGATCTAGGAGGCTCGAAGGGTATAGCCGGAATTACGCTACTTTTCAGTGAAAGATATCCTTATAATTTTACAGTAGAACTCCTAGTAAGCAGCTCATTAGAGAGATTAACGCTCTGCCTTACCTTGTCGAAACAATTTTATTTGTATTGTGTTTCTGCAATCGAAACTATGAACATGGAAAGTAGCCAATAACATCTTGGTTTTTATTACGTTTTTCCCTTTGTCACAACAAATATAACACCTAAACAAAACCCTTTGAAATAAAAAACAGCCGCCGACACTCGAAACCGCAAAATGTACTCTTTGTTGTTCATAGAAAAGAGATTCGATGCAAACATCTGCTGAATATTTGACATTAAAATTTGGCGACGGAATTTTGCTTTGGTGTGCGAGAAAAAGAAATTTCGGACCGCCCCGCTTAATGAAACAAATTTTCAGGACAGCGACATCTAAACCGTAAGCCCTTTGTAGTGCGTGCGACCGGGCCCTTTGTCCAAAAGCCGACCTGCGAACGCCCGCTCGACGGCGCTCCTTTGTGCCGCTCTCGCAAAATATTGCTAATTACGATTAAAAAGAACCTTCTGCAAGGACGGCTTGTTGACTCGGCCTATTAAACGTGCGACTGTTTCGGACCATTTTCGCGTCCAAATAATGACTGGTTTGTATTCAAATTAACTGAAATATAGACGTGATTCATTTATTTCTTTTTCGAACATTTTTCGACAGTCGCCTACTACCATAACAGTTTCAATTTGACAATGATCCCCTTATGTAATGAAACAAGTCAGCTCATGTTAAGTCATATCCGTCATACTGTCCGGTACTAGTAATGCTAGTTTACGTTATTGTTAATTTTGTCTAGTATTTTATTTCTTAACGCGACTAAAATGTAATTATTCCTAGGTACTTTAATATTAAGGCGGTCCTCGGTGATTTATTTTTAGGCTCTCTGCAATAATAGCTATCAAATCAACTATAAAAAAGTGGAGTAAAGTCATTGCCGTGTCATACAGTGTATACAATCAAAGTGCTATGAAGGAAAGGCATTAAGGAAAAATCGCAACAAAATTTTACGTCCGTCTCGCGACACCCCCCTAATAATGTCTGCTTAAGGGCGGCGGTAACATGGAGTACACATTTACGCTCCGTTAAATGGGGAAAGCTTTTTTCGTGTTTAGTGTCACAAAAACTGTTATTAGCCTGAATTGTGGCCGAGCCGGTCACACCCCAGGTTTTGGCGCCGACGCCAAAATGACAATTAATTAGAGATAATAAAAATAAAACAGTTAATGACATCAACAAATACACGTATGGCGTAACAATGACCATGGAACATGGACCAGTTTTTTTAGATTTCATTTAACTTGTTATATTATTTTAAGTAGTTATTTATTTTAGTTTAGATTATATTTTAACAGGTTACCTATAGCAATGTCAATAAATTCTACTTGAAATAAATAAATTAATAATAACCATCCTGTCTATTAATTAGTGACCCTACATGAAATTTAAGGTCATGGCGCTAAATCCCAGATTCGACACAAAGTGTGAAGTATACCCTCAAGTGTCTGGTTCATAAATACCTATATTAATACATTTCGTATGAGCTTCCTCAAGATAATGAGCAAACATAGCTAAAACTTAACCTGATTTTTTTGTCTCGAATCTAAAGGAACCAGAAAAGTATAATGTTCAAAACCCTAAAGAGCAATCCTACTAATATTATAAATGTGAAAGTGTGGATGTTTGGATGTTTGTTACTCAATCACGCAAAAACGGCTGAACGGATTTCGTTGGATGAAATTTGGCATGCATATAGCCTTTGACATGGAAAAGAACATAGGCTACCTTTTATCCCGATTCCTTAAGTAGTTCCCGAGGGAAAATTGAAAATTGTTTACGAGCTAAGCCGCGGGCAGGCAGCTTTGATATTTGGTATGCATGTCACCTATGCTATGGAAAAGGACATGTACTTTATATTCCTTAATGATCTCTCAAATAGATCCCTTAAGAAGATTAAAAATTGTTAACGAGCAAAGCTTTAGACCCAATTCTGAAGTCCACGCAGACGAAGTCGCGGGCAGAAGCTAGTATGTTTATATACTGTATTTCATCAGAATCGATTCGAAGCATTAGGTGTAAAAAGTTAAAAACAATGTAACTTTCCCTTTAAAAAAAATAGAACGGATTTGTACGTATAGAATAAATCAATCATCTGCTTGGCTTCAATTTCCAAATCGGCGCGTTGTAATATTTGATTTGTTCTTGTAGTATCTACGATTTCGCGCCAATTAAACTTTGTTCAATATCTGTAAGTGTTAATTATCGACACTGAAAAAAATTGACACACAAAATCAGTCTACTGTACAAATAAGAGTACAAATTAAAGTTTCAAATTATTAGTTATCGAACGTGAGTCAATCAAGATGAACTCCTAGTAAAATTAAAAATTAGAACGCAATTTTAAGTTATCAACGCAATTTTAAGTTAAATCAGCAAAATAATCAGCCTGTCGCGATTTAAGAGATAATTATCGATAGAAAGTATAGTCCGTCAATTAAATAGGTAGCGTGCTCCCAACGTCGCCTGTCGATAAGTGGGTTTCAGAAGGAGCTATTTGACGTATTCCCTTAATGCGGGCATCGCGTGGACGGAAATGGACATTTTGTATTCAAGCCAGGGAAACAAGGAGACGCTTTAAGTGTCCTATCATTAATAAAAGAAATTGTGAATTATTCAAGTCCCACTACCCCTCTCTTTTTTAAGTTCAGAGTACTATTTAGGAAAGCTATAATTAATTTTTGATGAAAGGCTTTTTTCAAATAGTCTTCGATGATTTGCTCGCGTTATTATACTTTTAGTGTCTATTCAATATGAGCAAATGATCGTCTAACAAGTGAATGCACTTTTTTTAATAATTAAAAGATTTACGTGTATGCGTTTTTTTTCTAAACTCAGCCTATCGTAACATGGAGGATGAGAGCTCTAAATATTGAAAACATACTACTCGTATCTTCTTAAAACAGAGAAAAATCATTGGAATACGTCATTATTCAAATTTGTATTGACAGACTACTTACACATTTTCTTAGTTAAAGTCCTATTTTGTCATTATTTCATAAATTCGTCAATCCTATAGTAACATTGCTCAACAAGCCAATTCTTTAGTTTTAGTTTGAAGGACCGCGTCGTCTCAGCACTTGTGATTTCATTCGGTAGGCGGTTATAGACTGTCGGTGCCATTACATGAACTAACTTTGCCGTTTTCGTAAGCCGTCGGGGTACTGCTTTTAGTTTTTCCCTATAACTAGTCATGTAGCTGTGGCTATCACCTTGTTTACAGTATTCACCGAGGTGATTTCGCGCATACATAGCGGCCTGCAAAATTACAAGCCCCGGGACTGTAATAATTCTAAGGGAACGAAAGATAGGTCGCGCTGGAGTGTCCCACGGAACTCTGGCAATCGCTCGCACCGCCCTCTTCTGCATTCTAAATGCCCGCTCCCAGTCGGCAGCTCTACCCCAGAACTCGACGCCGTACTGCAATAGGGACTGTACTGATGCGAAATAGCAGCTCCTTGTCATGTGCGGCTCCAGAGTCGCTGATACGCGCCAGAGCGCAAAGCTTGCTCGATACCCGACAGAATTAAATTGATGAAAATACTCAGGAAGAAGAATATTGTAATGAGCTTATAGAAGAAGCACCAGTAATCCACATTTGAATTTTTAAACGTAAAACACTGGGTTATCTTCAATAAATTTCTAGGTTTAAGGGTTGAAAATACAATGTTTTTCTTTAAAATGTTTAAATTTTGTTTTCAATGTTCAAGTTTAAAGATTTGTTTTAACTGATTTGTTAAAAATACTTTAATAAGCTACATAATTAGAAGCATACAGTTAAATACTTTTAATAAGCTACTTACATAAGCAAACAATATAAATATTTTGTTAATGTCTAATAATGCCTTTTATTGAAACAAAATCAGCAATATCCATTAGAGATCGAATCAAAGTGAACAAAATCCATATACGATTACAACAAACATAGCAATATCCATGGAGATCGCTATATTTGTTACCTTCAGGAAACAAACATAGCAATCTCCAAATTTGTAACCTCGTGTATCCTAAAACTACCGCATGAATCTAGCCCAAACTTGCATGAAATCTTCTTCTAACACTACACTATTAAAGATAAAAACGAAAACTTCAAAAATATTTGTATCTTTAAAGATACAGGTTTTTCACGTTTTTTAGGTTTTTCTCAAAATCAGTAAAAGTGGAGATTGCCAACTTTGTTTCTATACCCCTCTATAATGTACCTACCTAGCCAATTATTAGTGTGTATATTTACTTTTTAGTACAAAAACTTTTGTAAATAAATTTTTCGTTATCTATAAAAACCTACCAAATACCTATTTTTACAGGTTTAAAATTGATTATTTAAGAAATATCTAACTCCCTCATTATGATAATAAATCAACTATTTAGTTATTATAATTACTAATTTTCGGATCATTGGCTTACTGATTAGGCTCCGTGATATTCATTATTCAACGAAGGAGGATTAATTTCAATTATATTTGGGATAAAGATATTTGACTCAACGACTATATCTAGACATCTTGTTGCTATTTAAGTGATTTTGCTCAGTAATTTAACTAGTTTAACACTGAGTAGACATACCAATTATGATGATCACTACAGTACATTACTAAAATAATTGCTTAAGCAATGTAGTAGGTACTAATTTACTAAGCTAGCACTAACCTCTGACGGAATACACAACGTGTTTAGTACATACCCTATCCAGTACCTACCCATGATACTCGTAGCTCGTAGCATATTTGTATAAGACTTATGCTATTATTAAAAATTCAGAATCGTTAAACTAATTATGAAACGTGAAACTATCTGTGAAAAAATTATGTCTAGGAAATTAGATAATTAACTTTACAGTTTCGAATTTTTAATGATGCCATATCTTTTATATTGCTATGTTAACATGGGTAGGTTTCGGCTTGATAAGGTATGTACCAAACGGGGTGCGATGTCAGACACCTCCACGTGGTGCACCCTGGGCAACCCGGCAGATTCTCTGCCGCGGGCTAATAGTCTGACGAGAGGACCCCCATGGAAGGGGGGGGGGGCGTGGGATGGCCGGGCCACTTCGTGTGGCCACCCGCTTCATGCGGAGAAGGGCGAAGTCCCCTCTTCTTATGTTAAGAAGAGGTGTGGCTCTCGCTGGAAGCCGATTCCGGCGGCTACCTCTGGTGGTAGGGAGGATGAGGGCGAGCTTCTCGCCGTGGTGCTTCGCGCCCGTTGGGGATTTCCCCGAGCTTCGGCTCACCCGCGCGGCGGTAGATCCAGTGGGATCTGCCGTCGGGCAACCCGTTACCCGCACTGAGCGGGCCGGGGGCCCGGCGCACTGAGCATCGGACCACGTGGAAGACAACCACAATAAAAAACCAATTTCGGGGTGTAGAGCGGCGCAATTCTGTGCCGCTCCACAAAGTAGCAGAGCCAGTTGGGGAGTCCGGCAACGGACGTGTCACAGGCAGGGGGTCAGCGGGAATAAGGCATGGCTGTTGTCCCCTTCCCCCTGTCTTGTGACGGACGGAGAGCTGCTGGGGGGGTTTTTAGTGGGTAGGCCCGGGCCGTGTACGGTCTGAGGAGTCCCACATATCCTCGTAGTTTGGCTCGACCACGAGGAATGCGTCAATGCATTTTCCCCCCTCCCAAAAAAAAACAAAAAAAAAAAAAGGTATGTACCAAACGGGGTGCGATGTCAGAACACCTCCTCGTGGTGCACCCTAGGCAACCCGGCAGATTTTCTGCCGCGGGCTAAGAGTCTGACAGCTGCCCCGTGGAGGGGGCGTGGTGTGACCGGGTTTAACCCGGCGGGCCACTTCACGTGGCCATGTGGGGCGTCACCTCTCCTTCTTTGTGAAGATGGGGTTGTGTGTCGCCTGGGGACCCGCTCGCGGGTCATGGCGCGTTGCGCTTTGTGCCGTTGCCCCTTTGGTCGGGTCGGTGCGGGTCCTTGTTGAGCTTCGGCATGTCGTTGTTCCGAGTCGGTGCAAGCCCGTTGAGCTTCGGCGTGTCGTTGTTCCAAGGACTGAGGCTGATCCGATCACTGTGTGGCTTCGGCACACTTGTGAGGCCACCATGAAGGGGGCGTGGGATGGCCGAGTGCTACTTGGCGGGCCACCTCGTGTGGCCACCGTGGCCGCTTTTTGCGGTGGGTCGGCGCTTCGGCGCCGCTGAGCTTCGGCTCGTGTGCGCGGCGGTGGATCCAGTGGGGTCTGCCGTCGGGCAAGCCCGTTACCCCGCACTGAGCGGGGCCGGGGGCCTGGCGCACTGAGCGTCGGGCCGCGTGGAAGAAAACCACAGTAAAAAATTACCACCCGGAGTATGCCCCGGGAACTCCTCTCCATCTCCATCTTGGAGAGATCGTGAGGGGCCCGCCACTGGTGGGCAGGTGCCGCGAATGGGGTTATGGTCGGTCCGTAAGGGTTCCCACGACCTCGTTCGGCAGCGGCGCGTCCTTTCGACGTGGCTGCGCCAGGCGCCAAAGAGGGCATATCGAGGGGTTTAGTGGGTAGTCGCTCGCTGCGGAGTCCCACACACCCTTGCCCCTGCGGGGGCTTGGACGATGCGCAAACGCATAAAAAAAAAAAAGGTATGTACCAAACACCTTTTATAGCGTCGGTACGATCACAATGAAAAAAGTACAGAGGAAGCCTCAGAAATACCTTACAATTCTCATGTATGTATAGTATATAGATGTACAATTATTTCCATTATATTGAGCTTCCTGAATACCGAGTACTTGAGGCTACATATCCCTTACTTAATATAATAAAGTGTAGGCTCCAAATGTTCGGTCAAGCGCGAATCGGACTGACGGACGGAAACCACTCGCTATTAGTTCTCGGCACATTGAACACGTTGCGGGATCCAACTTATTAGGCGATGTGATCATGCGAGTAATACCGTTTCATACGTTTTATTGCGTTACTGTATTGCTCTCCCGATACGGTACGATGGCAAAATTAATATTTTTTCAAGGAGAAGTGCCTTTTAGTGTGTCACCGAGGTGGATTAATCGGACAGTGCTTTAGTATTTTTATCACCATGTATGTTATTTATATTACAACTTGTACCTATTTAATATAAAATGTGTCCTATTTGTTAATTGTGTTTAGTTGTATATGCGAACTTTAAAAATATGTGTTATTTTTTTTCTAAGTTAGGACTGGGTATGGTTGAGTAAGTACCATTCTCTATAAACCTTTTCAGCAGTTGGGCGTGATAACTTCTTCCGCTAACTCACCTCCTAATATGAAGAATAAACATCAATCTGTAGCTATAATATCTTTTTTTTTTTATATATTTATCAACTACGTATCAAAAAGCCAACTGTTCGCAAATGATATGGAGTTTTTTTAAAAGGTTTCAAGTCACATCTCTGCCTTCCCTGCTGCAAGAAGACTTACTAACCTTAACCATTTTAGTGTGCTGCTATCTTAGGCAGTGCTTTTCAAGCTCTAGGTTTCTAAATGAAATGCACAATTCAAAAAGGGTACAAGCAAAAAATTTCTATTATTCGCTTGTTCGAAGTATCCAGAAATATGACAGGTCTGAGCCTCCATTATTCGAAGTACATCATTTCGTTATTTATTGCTTTGTAGTTTTGAAACTAGAATATAAAATATAGTTACATGCGAGGAGAAATGTACCAGCTCCTTTGACAAAAGCTACATGTATATTTTTTCATGGTCATCAGGCAGGAAAAAAAATTATGAAAAGAGTTAAGTTTTTCTGCAGTTAAGCCATTTCCGTGCAATATTCCTGCGGAAAAATAAGTCTTCACCAGTTACATATAAGACACTGCTTTATCCCCTCGGTTAATAATCGACTATTACTGGGTACTGTAACTAGCCATGACTTGGTTACCGAGCCATTTTTCAATATTCTTTTCGTTTTTTTTGCTCTCTCTCTCTCTCTCTCTCTCTTATTTTTTTTCCCCGAGGGGAAATGCGTAACCGCACCGTACCCGCCGTTGGCTAGACGGCATCTTTTCTTTACCCTGGAGGCTTTATCATTAATCTTTCTAACAGATTTCATGGACTGGGCTTGCATGAATGTAAATATTTATAATACGTGTGGTGATTTATTCGAGTAGTGAGTAAGTGAGGAGCTTGGTGGCGCATTGGCGCGTGCGCTCAGCGAACGAATGCTAAGGTTAAGCAACGTTCGCTGTGGTCAGTTCTAGGATGGGTGACCAAAATAAGATACATCTCAAGCTCCTTTGTGCTTCAGAAGGTACGTTAAGCAGTGGGCCCTGCGCCTGATCTCATGTGTGTCGGCTAACCGTCCCATCGGACTAGGCGAGTGAAGGAACAGAGAGTGCACTTGCGTTTGCGCAGTCACTTGTGCATTATAATACCTCCTGCGCAGATGGCTAGTCTCTGTTGAGATTGGCCGCTGTGACCGAATATCGGTTAGGAGGACATTATTACGAATAGTATTTAGATACCATATTCTTAATGCAACTACGAGTATTATAATCTCCTTAAAAATAGAATTTTAATTTTAATGTCCACTTATGACGGAAATTACTTTTAAATGTTATAATTATAACTTACTATGTTACGAATAAGTGTATCAAGCAAAGTGTTTACTTTGCAAAAAAATATATTGTTTGATAAATCAATCAAAATAATTAATGTCGAAATGAAAGGAGTTGCAGCGACATAAAATTGACATGTTCAAATTTTTGGAATTATCTAAAGCGATATTCCCTAATTCCCCGTCTGGAAGCAAGATTCATAAGATCGATTATCACACAAAGAACATGTAGGCAAATAAGCAACCGGCATCATATTTCGGCAGCGTATCGTTGACTCTGATTATGTAGATTCCTTCAGAGAGGAGATTTTACGCAAACATACGAATGAAGATCGAATCAGATATGCATAGGATCAGTTTCTTATTCTTAGGAAAATATGGCTGGCGTACATACCATAAATAAACTTAAAGAGAGCGTGCTTCCTGGTTTTCCCCTTCTTTTTAAACTCGAAATATTTCGTCATACGCTGTATGTTTTTATGTTACGTGCGTACATAACTTTTTATCATGGCTGTTACATGCTAGAAACATATTACAAATTCTTACGACAAATAAATATTTTATGTTGTATCAGCAGGCGCGAAAGGCCTTTTTATACTTTTTGAAGTGACAACACACAAAGTTCACGTATCGAGTAGATATCTTTATAATACAGCCATACAGCTAATCTACCGAATTTGTTATCATAAATTAGGACTATAATATTAGGTGGCTACGTATATATCTCTAATTTACAGCACTTTTATAACCTACACCGAAAAAGATGTGAGTTTTACAGACGATTTCACGATCAAAGACTTCACGATTACCTAAAAGAATCAGGGATCGTTGTTTTAACAGAAATAATATTCATTGATCACATTTAAAAATAAAACTACACTTTTCGGATTTACTCACGTATATTTAGTTTAAAACACTTTAATTATTTAGCCCGACGTTTCGAAGTAAAGTTTTATTTAATAAATCATTTATTACTTTAGTACTGGATACATCTACATAAAAATAATAACACAAACATGGTATTATGATACTACATAAATAAAAAAGAGTTTAACAGACTTAAAAACTATGAGATCATTTATTTACAAAAGTAAAATTGCTAAAGCTAGCAACTATATCACAGTTCTTATGCACAAAAACCTAATGCCTATAAATGAGACTATAGATGTCATTGTATACGGTTTTATGTATACTTTTATCAGGGTGGCGTACAGTCAAATGCAAAAAAGATTGATACGATCAAAGTTGCGATAATATGTATACACTACTTTACTGACTTAACATTTAGGTAGAGTATGTTTACATATTTTTATAACTTAGATATCGATTTTTTGTAGTCGACTGTAGGATATGGTCCCAAAAAGACGCTGATGGTAGTACCCGGACAACCGCATAGAAGCTTGAGATCCTATCGTCGGTAAACATAACGAAGGTAAGTACAGAAAAGTGCACAAAATATACGTTTCGTAGTCCCCTGTATTCTTCGCTAAAACTAGACTGATTTAATTCCTTTTTGCGTTAAAAATTAAAGAAAAGCTTTGGCTGTGTTTCTATGTTTAATCATATTACCTCCAACAACAATCCTCCCCCGTTCTATATGGAGGCTATATTTCATATCTTCACTTGATTCAAACATAACGATTTTTTATTTAACATATCGGTGTATTTATTCACTTACAATCCAAACCCACCAGTAAAATTCAAAAGGCAAAATCCCGAAACTGAAAGTATATTTACTATATTTTTGTCTCAATTCATAACTTTCATCTTATTAGTCATTTGATTCTCTTTGAGCGTTCAACATAAGCTTACTTTTGGTAAAAAATAATAAGAAAAAATATCTTATTCACTGAAGCAGAGTAAATTTATAAATACAATAATATCAAGGTTCATAGAAATATCGAAAGGAAAATATTTGCTTATTTCAATGAAGCCTCATTTCCTTAATTTATTGTATGTTGTGTACATATACCACGCAAGCTACCAATATCCTCTCGCTATTGTCAAATTGAAAGAACTCGCAACACAATAGATATATTTGATGTTATCACATTGTGTTTGTGATAAAATAAAATAAAATGTTCAGATATAAACAAGAATACTCTTAATATTGTAATGTTTACCTTCCTAGAAGACCGCAATCGAACTGAAAGCGGGCTAGCAATAAAGTTACAACTAGTTTAAAATATTCCCGACTCATTGGCTTCCGACTAAGGGGTCTCGAGGAGTCTGGAAACCAATCGAGTAAGTGCAAGACTGTCCCGGAGTTATTTAGTTGAAACGTTTCGGTTGTCAACCACCTACCTGTATCGGTCACCGATGAGCTCCCTCCTGCAAAATGTGCCGCCGCAGGCGGGTCTAAAGAAATATTTCGTAAGATTTTTCCTACGTTACAGTCGCTGAGAGAAGTATTTTTAATAAAAAACAGGATAAAAACCTCGTACTCGTATTATCCATCACATCTCGACTAGACGAGTAAAACATCCATTCAACTAGTAAAATGACTTAGTTTAAATAATAATAAAATCATTCGCAAAATATTGAAATTTAAGATTGTTGATATCAATTCATACATTTTCGTTGTTTAAGTACAACATTTCCAAATTAAAGACTAAACAACAACAGAAGTATTAGGTAGCGACGACAGAGAGACAAAAGAATAAAGGTAAATAATAGGTACGGGTACTAAGCCTTTAGGCCCAAATTTACTGTATTTAGATGTTACTACCTACATACAGTATTCGTCGGTAAATAAAATGTTCATCAAGCTCTAGAAAAAATATAAATGGCTTCATAGAGCGTTGTCTGTATCACACACGCATCTTATGACGTTTACCGCAAATATATTTATATAGTCGTTGAAACCTTACCTTTTTTATTACCAAAGCTCACAAGCTGTGTGATCTATTTAATTACGAGATAATAAACTATTTATTATCTGAAAATAAATATCATACTGTTAGTATTTCTTACGCCAAATCTACAAAGCCGTAACTAGTCGAAAATATATTTTCAGTGATCAGTGCATTATTTTCTGCCGTATACTCTATAATAGCGTATAGGTAACTCTATCTTATGTATTTCTGCAGCCAAGCAGCGGTGCTCGATTATTGTATTGCTGTGTTCCGGTTCAAGGCGCTACTTTATATATATTCTTTATTGTACACAAATTGACAAGGAAAGGTATTACAAAGAAGAACAATGTACACGGGTGAGCTTATCTCTATGAGAGATTTCTACCAGCCAACCCTAGCGGGTGTAATAAAACTCGAATTGCGGGAACAAAATAAAATATAAATTGTGCACCACAACCAATTAAAACATAAAAATATATTAATTTTACACACGCACACCCACCCACCCATGTACGCACACACACACTCACACACACATACACACACACTCACTCACACACACACACACATACTACTGACAGTTAGTTAATAAGTGCTCTTTTAGTTTATATTGAAAATACCCACTGACTACTTTCCCGCTTTAGAACAATTTCGATTTACTGTACCGCCACAAATATAAAACACACAGTTCTAAAACTCATATTGATATTATTGGACATTTTATCTAAACATTCCTAAAGACAGAAACATAATATTTCACTCAATAGAAAAAAAATCCAAATGTTGAGTATTTTAAAACAGCTGCGAATCAGAAAATACGCAATGATTAATGACATAAAAGTTTTATTACCAATAGAAGTGCATTTTAGTGTCAAAGTCAAAGTCAAAGTCAAAGTACCTACCCTATAATAGGGCGATTAGGCCTTAGTCAACCACGCTGGCCCAGTGCGGATTGGTCGACTTCACATACCTTTGAATTTCTTCGCAGATGGCAAGGCAACCTCCTCACGATGTTTTTCTTCACCGTAGGAGCGTCAGACAAATGTACATATGAAATTCGAAACGAAAAACACAGTGGCACATGGCGGTCTCGAACCCGGACCTCCCGATTGGAAGACAAGTGCCGAGTCATTGTAAAAACCTCACCTTCCGGGGCCAACTCTCTCGATGTTAAAAACCCCCAATATCTACAGCATAGGTGTAACTACATACAACTTTTCGGAAATATAAATAGAGTGGTGTGTGTAAAAAGGCTTCCCATTATTTTCTTCTACCAACCTGTATCAGATGAAATCCACAGCCTACACACGTGTATGCTTTGTGGTGAGCTTGGAAACACCAGATTTTTTCTAGAAAAGAATGAGTAGTATTAATGATTAACATGATTAACCCTTTTCTCGAGGCAGGGAAATTTGTTACTATGCCAAGGGGCTAAGTTGATTAGGCCGCCAACTTAGGTGTGCAGTAGGACTCTACTCCACCAGCAGCTATTCTGCTGGTGACCACAAATCCGGCTAAACCCTATAAGCTAAATGATCTAAGGCTAAACCACGCTCCGAAACCTCTCCGCCCCCAATGGAGGCCCGTTCGAGGTCAAGAAGGCACCGAACGCACCCCCGAAAATAGGTTCCATTGCGGCCGAGCGCGAAAACTAAGCATCTCGCTGGTCTAGTCAATTCAGCCTCCTAGCCCCTTGACATCGCAACAGATTGCCCCGCCCACCGACCCGAAAAAAAGTCGGATGGAGCGTTGTTGAATCAAGAGTGAAGCATGCAAATGACAGCACATTTGTATGTCTTGCTCGTTGAGAAATGACGCCCCGGTTTGTCTTACCTGGTGCATCTGTGTGAGTATAGGTCATGTACAAACAAATGAAATTGTCTGATCTTGCATGCTTCACATTAATTTGTTTAATGCAACACTACGTCCGTATTTTTTTTGTAGGTCCATGGTCCCGCCACAAAAAAGGGTCGCCAGAGCGAGTGTACTGCTAGGATGTGCTTGATGGTGACTTCGGGAGCATTACAGTAATGACACTGAGCGTTACATCCCAACGTGAGATGATATCCCTTATAATGTCTTTATATCACTTCGTATTTGATTTGCTCCAATATATTTACACAAAAATGCTGGCGTTAACGTAACCTGATGATAAGTGGCTGCAGACACATTTAGTATGTACATACGGTTTCTATACAACTGACAAATTAGCAAAAATCAAAACATAGTACCACAATATGTATGTTGCCGACTTATGACATAAATATTGTCACAGTATAATGAAAATTACAAGTCAAATACTGATGCTTTTCGGCACTATTCGCAGACGAAACGAAAATACTCTAATAAAATTTAAGTTTAATTTTTATATGAAGCATACGTGACTTGGTAATACAATAGAGCAAAAAATACATTTCTCAACACAGCTATCAATAGTACATTACTGCAGAGGCCGGGAAGTTAGGGATTACCGGACGAGTAATGCTTTGACAATAATTACGAGTCCGGCAATCCCATTCCCGCCGAGGTATGTATAGTGCTTTTCTCAATAATTGCGAGGAAATCATTAAAGACGTAATACTGGAATTAATTATGAACTTCAGTGTAATAATAATACCATATAAATAAAAACCTTTCATATTAAAATATTGTTTAATGTTGTCTATTTATTTAAATATTTATAATTGCCGTGATCTTCGTATAATTTAGCTTTATGATCTGTAAATAAGACAATAGTAGGTACCTAATAATAATAAGCTTCCTCTCTCTTGTTCAACGATTGCGTGCCCAACGGGTCCATAATGATCTTATTTTTGTGAACCACCTATTTTACACATTATGGTATGCATAAAAGAATTTGAATTGAATTGGAAAGAAATGAGTATAATATGAATAAAAAAACAAATCAAGCAATTAATTAATTATAGTAAGTAGGCTAGCATTTAGTAATACTTTTTGATTTTCAATTAGTGCAAAGGAAACAAAGCCCATACAGCCCAATCATATTTTATGCAAAAAATGTAATACTGCAGATTACTTATGTCCTTTTTTATCTCACAACGAAAGTTATGCATATTTTCGTGTGATTTCATACCAACATTTTAATAAAATTGTTGTCATATTCATATACTTACAACGTGTCTCATAATAACTACCCATAAAAATTATAATATTCATTTAACCGAAAAGAATGTGTCAACTTTAATAACTTGTCATATCAATCGAATTTAATTGTCAAATTTATGAAAATTCAATTTCAGAACAGTTTTAGGTTGGCACTTTTGATAGTTTAAATAAAATTAAATATTATTTATGGGGATATATGAGACACGTTGTATATGCTCGAAGAGTGCATTTTTTATAATGTGGTAGCAATTGACTGTATGACAAGTTACATAATTCATGTTATAGATAAATTAAAATACATTGGAGCAGCGGCCAAAAATGAATTTTCATACTTACTTTCCTGGCCTAGGCCGGTAAAGTAATGCATGAGCCAAGAATTACAAACTTTGTTTCTTCTTTTTACTACAATAATGCCTACATTTCCGAGCATGTTTGAGAAAAAGTTTTTATCTGAATGTATGTTGTTTGCCTTACATTATAATACAACTAAAAGCTCTGATTATTCTGAAGATGAATATAACTTTATCAAGAATACCCGTTGGTAAGCTACTAGTTAGTACGAAGAGAAACAAAAGTTAAACTCTAATGTGTTCGCAAGTAACTAATGGCCAGTAAGTTTCCACGTAGGTACTTAAGCGGCCAATACTTGAGCCGGGACTACTTTCTGGGCACACATTAGTGCTAGTTGCAGCCGAGTATTGGCTCAAGTTTCAAGTTATTTCCCCGTATTTGAAATGATTTTATTTTAATTTACTAGTTAAGTAGTGCTACTTATTACCTTCTAGTACCACCACTACCTACCTGCCTACTAGCACGGTAATAGTATATACAGTATGTGAACTCGGCCCCTTTTCGAAATTTTATACCTACGGCCGCTCGGCATCGCTTGGTGCGTTGGCCCCGATAGGGCCGCGCGCTTACAGTTTTTGCTTAGATTTGTAATTATACTATTTCAGAATGCATATAGAATTACTTTGTCGATCTAAAGGAATTAATTAAATAGGTTTTTATGCAATACAATAGGTTAACGAAACTAGCATGTAGGTTGCCTAAAATGCCTTCGATATAATAAATGAATAATAAATAAGCAAATATATTTTATTTATTTTACTCACTTACTAACCAAATAAGCGAAAGATCGCGCGAGGAACCAAGAAAACCCATTTTTGTGAAACGTCAAGCTTATATCCTTACTCATATAATATTAGTACTAATATTATAAAGTTCCATTTGGCTCGTGCGTGTAACCTGCGGCGAACTGCGTTCGTGAATGCCCTTGTAGATGCGATCCAGTTGCTATCCAGTATTGAGGAGCGTAGGCATAGCGCGTTTTTCGACTGTATCTATGAAGTCATTCTTCTGTATATATTATTACCGTGCTACTAGTAACAGTAACAATTTTCAAACTCTTAATCAGGTATTTATTCAGCTAAATTAACAATAATTAAAATAAATAAAATAAGCCTTTATTGCTGTCTGTTTTACAGAGTTTTACTTCATTGATATAATATTTAAAAATATTTGAAACAAGCCGTGTAGTGTCGTGGGACGGGATAAGAAATGAACAATACATCAAAGATAAATACCACATCGGTGGCGCTGTGAACTCGGCACTTGCCTTCCAATCGGGAGGTCCGAGGTTCGAGACCGCCATGCACCAATGTGTTATTCGTTTTTCAAAGGACGATGCCCACTTTTGTATGGAGACTCGCCCCACTTACAAATCTCCATGAACAGAAACAACTCCAAGCTCATTTTAAGCGTTCTTCGTTCTTGAATAGAAAGCAAGTAAGTATTGTTATTTAATTTAAAGCTGCAGTTTCGTAGATCTTCATAAAAATTGCTACTAACCTAACTAAGCAACCTATATAGTTGCAAGACGTCATACAAGTTATACTGAACTATCCATCATTAAAAATCAGGTATAATTATGCTAAACGCAGCGTGATAAGAAAATAAGGGAACTACGACTTATTAAGGGCTCATTCCATCTATGTACAGATCTTCTCCGTATGTACAGATTTGCAGCATTTTCAGCATCATCGCGATTAATTACTTTTTGACCATCATCATCGAGCATTTGTAGAACATTTGACTTTAGCGTATAAAAAATGGAGTAGTAGAGTTTTATATTCTATGCAATCTATCCACCTTTTGACATTGCAAAAAAATGCTTTTTATCTGAAATGATATTTGATAATTTATTAGAAATAAATATTTTAAAATGTTATGAGAGAAGTAATGCATAAACATTGAAAAAGGTGTTATTGTAGCAACAACGAAAAAACAAATATGCAGTCGCCATTTTGTAACAGGAAATGCATGTAAATCTTTAATTTTTTTCCGAAATAAACCGTAGTTTTTATCTCTTCTATATTACACTGAAAAATCATGTTTTGATAAAAATATATTTAATTAGAAATACCGCTTTATTGATCATCGACCTTGATAGTGGGGCAAAATTGGACATCCTCCTTACGTAGGTTTGTCTGACTCTCCTTCGGTGAAGGAAAACATTGTGAGGCAACCTGCATACATCTGCGAAGAAATTCAAAGATGTATGTGAAGTCAACCAATCCGCACTGGGCCAGCTTGGTTATAACTAAGACCTAAATACCCGAACTTAGAGTAGGCTCGAGCCCCTCGGTGGGGACGTTTATGAGCTGTTATGATGAAATACCACATAAGTACTTCATTAAACAACATGGCAATAACTTATATACATTAGTATACACCGTGTTTACATGGGTAGGTTTCGGCTTGATAGGGTGTTGATCTTCGTGGATGTGTTCATCCGAGTTCCCATGACCTTGTCAGGCAGCGACGCGTCCCTTCTCGGCGTGTCCTCCTCAGATGAGGAGGATGCGGCGATAATGGACGCGCTCGCGCCAAGGCGTATGTGAGGGGCATCGATTGGTTTTAGTCGGTAGGCCGCGGCATTGCACTCCCTGGTGGACATACCATCCCGTCTGCCAGGGGCCGCGGAGAGTCCGACATAACCCCGCGCGCCTTCCCAAGCGCGGGGTATGCGTAATGCATTTCCCATCGTAAAAAAAAGGGTGTTGATCTTGTATATACTTAAATATTGCTTACTTCTAACACACACAACCAGATATAGCCACACACTAACATATGCCTACTTTTTGAATTTATACAAAAGTAGGTACACTTTCATACACTCTACTTCAACTTAACGGACTTTTAAAAGCTTTAAATATTTAGCTGCAATTGAACTGATGTAGATTGTCACCTACCTTTTAGAGATGTTAACGAGCTAAATAAACAAAATTACAAATTTCGTCCCAAGCGTTCACGGATAAAATCAAAGCATCCGATATTGAATAAAAATCAATAAAAATTATCTAGGTCATTGGGTCGGCAACTTTTTTAATCCTGGTTTCTCTTAATCTTGTTTGAAATTTACGTGGACACGTAAACAATAAATTAACATAATTATTAGAACCGGTAGACTCAAGGAAATAATTACGTGAGCTGTCTGTCAAAATAATATAATTGATAACATTTCTGATATTGAATTTGAAATGCTGTTTGTATAAATACTGTTAAATATGCTGTTTTATATTTGTAATATTTTGTAATAAGACAGGTTATGTTTGCAACATAACTTTTCTTATTACAAAATGCTAAACTTAGTCAGTCCTGGTTTAAACCTGATGCTATTTCACGTGTTAAAAAGAGAAGATAGATACAATGTCAAGTATTAACTAAGATTAACTTTGACTGCGTTTTGTAACAACAAAAACAAAACAATTTAAATAATTTTCAATAAATACCAATAACCTTAACATGTTTGAAAAAAGTACTTACCTTTAAACCGAGACAATAATTTATATTCTCTTTCTTTAAAAAAAAAAGATTTTGGTACTCTAAGTTTGAGTGCTCGACAAGCTCTCCAAGTAGTTGTTAAATGAAATGAATTATACGCCACGTTTCAACATAACTTGACTCAATACTTACTCTCTACTTAAAATTGGCACCAAATGGTTGATTGCCACTTTTGTCAGTAACCTATAAAGAAGGAAAAAGTATACGGTTACCTATGTGAAATAATAATTCTTCGACTGTATGTATAATTTTTACATATTAATGGCGGCTTGTCCTTTAAAATTGCTAAAAAGATTGGTTGTATGGGCTTGATTCTTTTGCATTACCACAGTTGAAAAATGTGAAAATTGGAATTTACATGACAATTTTCCATTGGTATAAAAAGCAATATACTATTTTAGGTAGCCATAAATTAATTCCTTGATAACATGTGACCATGAAATAACAGATTTGACGAGCGAATCTCACATCCACCGTCACAGAATAAATAATAGTACTAAAGTACACCGTGTTCCTTTATTTTACTGCATATAATAATGATCCCTATGTGTGAGTCCAGAAAATTCCTAGCGGTTAGGTGAAAATCGCATCAAAGTTTGTCCCCGTATATAGCTTCGGAGATCTTACCGGACAAACAGACCATCAAACAGTTATTTGAAAACTATTCCATCGTGTTCTTGCTCGTAATAGTATATCTAGTAGTTGTGTGTAAGTTTTTCTAGTTATCTCGCGATAACAGATTTGTTTACCTCCACGATTTTATAATGCAATACAGAATAAATCACCTTCATAATCACGTACCTACATTATTCAAAAACCTTGAAAACACTCACACAGATCTACTGCATAAAGTAAGGATCTACTCTTAAATCGAATGAATCTTCCGTTCTTTCCCTTTATCAGCTTTCATTACAGAAGCTTCCCTCTGAATTTCGGTTCAATTACAGACTAATTTGGTGAATTGACATGGCATTTTGTCAGCTTCACTGCGTGATTTGTTTACTATAAGCGCACTCCTCTTCAATCTCATTTAATTTTTCGGCCTTGTCCATGCTAGTTGACGAAGTTTTTATACAAGCAAATGTATAAGGCTTCATTAAGCTAAGCAATCATGAATATTTATGTGAATATATTGTGATATTGGATTGTTTATATTTATATATCAGATGTTCATATTGTTTTTTTTTCTTTTGGTAATTCTATATCTAGTTCCTATTTACCCATCATTTTTAATCAGCTAAGGTTGGTTCAAAGAAATCTCTTTCGGAAGTAAGTCCTGCTTTCGACATACGTTGCTTTTTGTGAACAATTTTGTTTTGTCTATAGTCAATATTAGTTTATATAAAATTCATAAATCAGTAGAAATATTGATTCATAAGTTATCATAGATTTAGTAATTACAAAATCTATGATCTTAAAGCATGCTTATTCATAATTATGTGACCTCAAAACATGCTTATTCATACAAAACATTCACACAAAGACCAGTGTGAAGTTAGCAGCCAAAAGTAGCAGCTGATGAATAATCCGACTATTTTAATATGTAGGTAGTAAAAAAATACTAATTAAATTAGAAAATTCAACCATTATGAGAATATCTAGAGGCTAAGACACTATCACCCAGTAGTCAAATCTTTACCTAACAGAAAAAAATCACAAAATAAATATATAATAATAAAGACGTCTTAATTAGCGTTACAATAACGTATTATAATATTATAATTATAAACAATAATTTACAATAATGTATTATTATAACTATTGACTTATTTCAAAGTCTATAATAGCTTAAAACTTATCTAGGAATAATAATTTAAAGTTGTATTGAGGGGCTTACACGCCCTTATAAGCTAGAAACCATATCTTTGGTAACTACTAACAAAATATTGAGACTATGGTCCCCTATCATGAAAACGTACGCTTAAATTTTTAAGAGATCATAACTTATTTTTAGATACCCATTTTTGTTTTTGCGTTGTCTTGTTTTTTAACGAAAACGTCAAAAGTCAAAACGCCTTTTCCAATGATCTTGTCTTAATTTTAATATTTTTAAGATTGTATTTTAACGTTATGAAGTCTGAATTTTTAGAATTTAATTTGCATTTTTATAACTGCTTAAATTTATCGGGTGTTACTTCTGACTGCTTACCTCGCAACAGTCACACGAAAAGATTTAATATAGATTTGAAGTATCCATTATCTAAGTAATAAACCTCAAATCACAAAAACCGCACGCAGCTGTCACATGCGAGTCAAAATTAAGGCTCTTACTATTAATTTGGACGCCAATCGTCCACCCCAAAGTTCTGTCAATAATGGAAAAAATAATAGCGCATAAAGTTCGGTTTATTGCGCCCGCTGCCCTGACGTATCATTCGGACGCATTGTAATACTGTAGACACCATAAACTTTATTACTTGAAGGTTATCAATTCCGATGAAAGTTCACTTCCGTGAATTACTGACCAATGAAATGTCGCTGCTAACTCTCCCTCTGTAATAATATAGGACTCCGCGGTGTCCTCGTAAAAATATTTTTAATGATCTCATAAATATCCGATATGCTCTCGCGTACTTCCCGACGAAAACTTATCAGTAGTGGAATGTGTACAGAAATAATGTCTTTAACCAAGTAATTCGAGATAATCCGAGAGTGTTCCATTAATAATAGTTTACATTTATTGTCCGTCCATTATGCCCGGAGTACACATGGATGTTTTTGAAACTAAAATATTAATATCTTCAGCAATAATAAGTAAGCTGGTAATTCTGTTCTAGATCATAAAAATACAGAACAATATCTACACATAAATAACAAAAGCGAACAGCATACGTTCACCTAGAATATAGCATACCTATCCTTGCTTGAAAGCTAGTCGACCTGTAAACCTCTAAATGTATTGCACCTATAAGTAATAAATATAGAACTTGTCCCTTTTCCATTCATTAGAGACATGTGAAATTACCAGTAGCTTACGTTAAATAATATTTCAAGTTACGTAGCACGATTATGTAGATGTGTAGCTAGCTACGAGTTTCGTAGTTTCCCGTAGATCATAAAATCAAAAACTGGAAACAAAGTAATTATTTCCTATGCCATGTGATATTACTAGCAACACTAGTACTTATATTTTTAAGAATATTAGTTATATAAGTAACTAAAATCATTATCATCTAATTAAACTCGTATTTCAGATACACTACACTTTAGTACTGCCACAATATGTTGATATGTCTGTACAGACAGCGGACAGAAGGTACAAAAAATAAAACGGACTTCAAAAACACCAACAAGTCCAAAAATAATATAAGAATACATTCAACATTATAGTTTTATATTGAAGTTGGTGCCAAATTTTAACTAACTTTACATAAGTCACACTAAAAAAAATCCGAAATTGGCCACTTACATAAACAATATTCAAAAAGTTATTACTACATTCGAAAATGGAACTCTTTAGCCGTAGAATACAATTTGTTTCATCTGACTGTCAATTATTTTCACATTGTGGCGTCATTTTAAAAATTTGCTTCATTACAATAAAATGGTTTTAATTTGGAAAAATTTTCATTGTATGATTTTTTACGATTTCAAGTGTAATTCAACAGCTCAGTAGAGCCTCGTTCGATTTCAATCTGCTTTTGGTGATGAAGCACCATAAAATACAACTATTTATAGCTGGTTTGCATGAGTCAAAAACAGTCAATCCTACACAAACATTTGGATGTGAGAACGCTGTGTTCTCAATCGGTCCCACATAATTTGACTGATGCTCAAAAAACGGACCGCATCACTTGGTGCTATGCTATGCTTGCCAAATACAACGAAGGGGCTTCAAATTTGGTGTGGAACATAGTAACTATTAGAAGTTTATGAAATCAACAACACGGGTGCAGTGGGATTAAATGTAAATATTTGATATATTATTTTATAAACAACTAGCTGAACGTATGCAACTTTGTTTGAATTATAACTAACTTTTCCCGTCAGATTTTTCTCGTAGGAAAATTACCCTATGTCCTTCCCCTGGTACTTATCCCAATACCAACTTTTATCAAAATCGGTTCAGTAGTTTCGAAGCCTATTCAATATAAACAAACAAATAAACAATCAAATCTTTCATCTTTATAATATAAGTATAGATAACATGACATATTATGTTTTACAAAACCGATTGACAAAGACCAAACTTAGTTCAAAATACAAAAATATATTCTTCATAAAGATGGCCAGCGTACCATAGCGGCCATACTCCAACAGTAACAGGTGACGGAATATGGATTTATAGCTACGATCCCAAAACAAAACAGCAATCGAGCGTATGTGTATTTCGAGATGAGCCGAAATCAAAAAGTGGCGCGCGTGAAAAGTGCCTCGAAGCGGATGATTGCTACTTTTTTCAATAGAACTGGACATGTGGTTGGACTGTTGCTTTAGAAAATTGTCGAACCGTGAATAGTGACTGGTACATGACCATTTGTTTACCGGGAATTATTGACAAACTCCGTAAAAATAACGCTAAACGCTGTTTCATCTTGCACCACGACAATACATGGTTCCCACACGGCTAGACAAACAAGTTAGTTTTTGAAGGCAAAAAACGTACAACGTATCCTGCATACAGTCCTGACCTGGCACCGTCTGACTCTTTTCTGTTCCCAAAAGTTAAGAACCCATTACGCGATCATCGATTTTCATCAGCAGAAGAGGCTGTTGAAGAGTATGAAAAACATGTATCAGACGTCACCACGGAGGAGTGGTACATATGTTTTCAAAATTGGTTCAATCGTATGAAAAAGTACACTGACGCAAAGGGAGAATATTCTGAGTAACAATAAAATCATTTTTGACCATTAATACAATTTTTTTATTTTTGATTCCGCAAACTTTTAGTGCATCCCACGTATTAATGTTATATTTTTTGATACTTTCCAGGTGATCATTGCTTGGCACCGACTCCAATATAACTGTGAGGTTGAATATTTTCTTATATTATTTATAATTTTTTGGTGTTTTTGAAGTCGGTTTTAAATTTTATAAAAAATAAAATTTCAATCTTTTAAGTAAATTAAATACATGCGTATTAAAATTTGGACCAAGGGAAACACCAGAATAACTTTAAATAAAAAGTCTTTCGCTCCTAACAGTATTGAAAGATTATTCCCGAACTCTTATAACCCCGAAGAAATCCATCATCAACTTAGTACCATGATATGATGACTACCAGATGCAAACACCTGAATATCTTCAACAAAAGCATGAAACACGTTGGACGTGTCTATAAAATTTAAGGGTTTCCCTCCATTTTCATGGGATCCCATCATCAGATCATGACATAGTGAGCCCATGGCCCGAAATTTTGAACACCTAATTATATACCGTTGCATACAGTCCTTTTTCTATGACAGCTAGAACATTATTTCATAAATAAAAATACAGGCATAAAAAATAATAAATCCCCAAGTTCGCACCGATAAAACAACTGACATTCAAAACAAAATGTTAAAGTCCACTCTTTTTTTTAAATCATCTATCATAGAAAATTGATGTAAATAATGGCAATTGCAGTAATTATAACTTGATTTGATTTTAACTTTTTTCATGGATGCGTTCGAGACACTGTAACCTTTTTCGGTGAGCATGAGAGAGAATGTAAGCACCATCAGGTCGTGGGTTAATATTTTATAACATTATACAAGGGCCTACCTGGAGAAGTGTATGGATATATTTTTAAAGGGTGCCTCCACACAGATGCAAGCAGACTTCAGATGTGGGAAGGATCTAATAAAGTACACAATTTAGGTAAAACATGCAGTTTATTAAAATAAAAAAAGAGAATTACATAGAGAAGACTCGCAAACAGCGGCAGTCCCTCCTTAATTATAGTAATTGTGGAAAGTGAAACGAAATAGAAAAACTAAGGCAAAAAACCCTAAAATAAAATAACAATTATTAGAACGTGGTCATGTAACGGCAGACCTACGCCACAAACAGAATTGCAATAAAAATTACAACTTACCATGTTCTTCATGGGTTTAATATAAAAAGTCGAGAGTAGTATTAACCCAGTCCATGATGGGTTTCAATTAAGAAAATAAATTAGTTAAGGTCAGCTCATATCGAGCGACTGCTCTTCCACGCTTCAGAACGGGGTAAGGGCCGAATTTAATCGACCTCATCCTGACATTGACAAGTGACAACGTCAAAGCGAAACAACGGGGGTCAATCAAGGAATTGGGCCGCAATTCATGCACCGTAAATACTATCGATACACAGATTATAAAAAACACAACAATATCCTATCCACAGACTCAACATTAGCCAAAGCGGATGTTCACTCAAAGAAATCAAATTGAATGTTTTGTCCATTTGAGAATAGAATTATTATTAACTAAGTAAGTAAGTAAATATTTACATAAAATCTGATATGATCCAGTTGCAATTATCTTGGTTCACTTACAATGTTCATATCAAGACGAAACAAGGGGAAGGCTGCATGGAGCTCCCTTTGCACGCTCATAGAATTAAAAAGTTCCTAAAAAGCTACATCAGATGTTAGATCTGTCATAACAATGATGAATGTTATTCAAGAATTTGTGCTTGCTTACTAGCTAGTATTGAAAAAAAAGTGTTACAACACTGTCAATAATGAATACGTTGACCCTGGTCACTTTTATTGGAAAGAAAAACAGTAAGCTTATATTTTATATGCTAAGGAGTGCTCTTATGAAACCCATAGATCAGAGACTTCAGTACAATCACAAAAGTGTATATTTTTATATTGTTGCCAGCCATATAATTGGCATATTACAATGTTTCGAGAATATTCCTATTATACAATATTAATATGTATAATAGGTACAGTTACTCGAAAAATATCACTTTGTAGCTGTTTATATGTCGTACGAAATATTATATATTTCACTATAATGAGTAATAGTACATTGTGATATAAGGGTGGAAAGTAGGTTATTGCAAACTAGCTGCCAGTTACAAGCCCGAGCCGAAGGCGACGATTTTTAATGTCATGAGAGTGCAATAACCTACACACCCGTGTATTACACGACGTTTTTCAAACAGTTGTGGAAAAACAAATAAAGAATAAATAATGTTTTAAATGGTTGTTTATTGTATTTAATTACTTTTTAATTTAATTAATTTCACTTCAACATTTATGAAAAATCGAATAGGCCGTATACGAGTTCGAGCCCGTTGCCTAGAGTCGCTGTAAAAAATATGTACGGGTAGTTGCAAAAACGCGCCATTTCTGAATATTTTAATTTTTTGTGTGATTAACTGATATTTTTTTGGGAATTCAATGCTAAGATGTACGGAATGTTTAATTACTAGTTTAAATTTCATTATTTTCACATCAACATATATCAAAAATCGAATCAGCTGGATATTATACGCGTTAGCGCCCGTTGCCTAGTTTCGATGTAAAACTAAATCTAGTTTCAAAAACGCATCATTTTCTGAAAATGTTCATTTGTTGTGACTTTGGGAGATACATTGATTAGTTATTCTAAGATGAACGGAGTCATTTATTTTTTACTCGAAAAAAATCCATCCAATTTTATTTTGTGTACATATTACGAAAACGAAAACTCCTTGCTACAAAACTTTTTATATTGACTTATAAAATTTAAACTATACTGTAATAGTTATGATCGAACTCATAAAAGAAGTCACGTCTGCGTAAAAGAAAGATGCCTATGCAAAAGATTCAGTTTTCGAATCACATTTATAGTCTCTGAATGTACGCCATGCTTAACAACTGTATTGAAAAATCATTTTAATCTTTTTAAAGTAACTCAGCAAGTCATATAAAAAGCTATGCTCTAATTGTCTCTGCGTCATCGAATTCAGAATGAGGAGATCCGCAGAGGAACTAAACTCACCAATATGAGCTATATAGGTGAGTTTAGTTCTTCTCCGGATCTCAACACGTGGCGAAACTGTAGTCGCGGTCGGTGGGCAGGGTACATTGGTGACCGAAGGTGGACTGAAGTTATTGAAAAGGTGACACGAAACCGCTGGCTTCATGTAGCGAGCAAATTCGGTAAATTGCAATCAATGCAAGAGCCCTAACTCCAATAGTCATCGAAACCGGAATGAGGAGATCCGTAGAAGAACTAAACTCACCAATATGAGCTATATTGGTGAGTTTAGTTCTTCTACGGAATTCAACACGTAGCGAAACTGTAGTCGCGGTCGGTGGGCAGGGTACGTTGATGACCGAAGGTGGACCGAAGCTATTGAAAAGGTCCCACGAAACCGCTGGCTATATCTATCGAGTAAATTCGATAAATGGCCATCAATGCATGAGCCCTATCTCTAATAGTAGACGTCCATCGGCCGAGACGATGACAGAGCCGATGTCAAAGATCTACATTCTTCTAATAAATACGCTTTGCATTGCAATAGATATCAGTCGTGACTCGACAAAACTATTTATTATATACTCGTCTATTTATAATACAGTTTCAGATATAATGGAACTTCCACAAAGGCAGATTTTCCCACTGAATTGTCTCAAAATTTCTCCAAGCCTTGAGCCACCCCGTCCCTCCCACTCATCTCCTTGGCGTTGTTAACCGCAAGTTTCGTTATTAGCGACTGTGTTGGAAAGTTATAGGAGAATCACCTTCATTTAAGTTGAGATTAAATTCTTAGTCGCACGCAATAATTGAGCACCATCAATTCACTATTTAGGTGTCATTTTTAATTTATATTTATTGAAGGACCAACTTGTTTCTGGATGTCTTCTGAAGTAGTAAATATCAAGGATATGTTGAATTAAGACAAATTTAGGTTTTCAAATGTCAATACAATAAGTTTATGATCATTTTTGGAAAAAGAGTCCTTTAACCTAGAAAAAAGTTTTTAAATCTACTCCAAATGGGTGAGGGCCCTGCGGGCCTTCTTTCGGATTCATCATAAGTAATATACATATTTTGTGGTATGTGTTTATGGACATATTTATATATTGTATGAAAGAGATTTCTTAAAGATATTAGCTCGCCTTCGTGCATGCTTTTTAATATGTGTATGTCTTCAATATGTTATGTTGTGTACAATAAAGAATATTAAGATGTCAAAATATGAAAAATAGCCAAGGTAGCTTCAAATATCTTCATGGGCTATACTCAATAATTAAATCAGCTATTTTTAGATTTCTAAATTATACTTTTTACCAACACATCATACTACACTACCCTACATACTTATACATCATCATCATCATCACAGCTCATATACGTCCCCACCGAGGGGTTCGAGCCTACCCTATGTTAGGGTGATTAGGCCTTAGTCAACCACGCTGGCCCAGTGCGGATTGGTCGACTTCACATACATCATTGAATTTCTTTGCAGATGTATGCAGGTTGCCTCACGATGTTTTCCTTCACCGTAGGAGCGTCAGATAAATGTACATATGAAATTCGAAAGGAAAAACACATTGGTACATGGCGGGTCTCGAACCCCGACCCCCGATTGGAAGGCAAGTGCCGAGTCCACAGCGCCACCGACGCCTTATACATACTACAGTACTTATACGAGTATAATGTGGGTATGGTAGGAATATAGCATAGAGACAGACAAAAGTAATTAATGAAGAAACTGTTAAAACCGTAAACGCGACACATAAACACACAAAAACACTGAAAACAACCCTATTAACCTACGTTACGTAAACACAAGAAAGTTGCGTGAAATAATAAATTAGACACAAAGTTCGTGAAAACTTGATACAATCTTCAAAGGCCCGTAAACGAGATCAAGTAATTTAAGCCGAAATAAGCAAAATTACTCTGGCATTGTCGGCTTGACGGCATCGCTTCGAAAACTGTACGCAAGTACTGGCAAAATTGAATTTAATACCGAGGCGTAATTAAGTGCAATCAATATAACGTACAGAATGGTTTTTTTTTATGTTATTTGTATGGAAATCTCGATGTGCTTTAGGGCTAAGCTGATGTCCGTCCTTTCTTTGGTATTCAGAGCGCGAGCACGAGGGAAAATTAAGGTAGGCCGCAACCGACATATGGGCTTTGATTCTATACCGAGTTTTGCTGGTAAAAATAGCGGCCTCCTCATATGGTATTCATAAAGGCTCTCGACATAAGACATTTTACGATGAAGCGTTTTGTACAAGCTTCCGTATATAGTATTTTTTCTGTTATACTCTTTTATGGTTCTTGCAATGGAGAAAATGCGATAGGAACGCATGTATAATCGATAACCTAATAATGATTAAAATTAATAAGACGATACAAATTTTTTAATTACTCGGAAACCATATGCATTTTATTTTGACGTTTATTTTGTGTAATTTAGAAGTTATTTCACTTTATAAATAAGTACATCTTTTAACCATATCCTTTTGTACCTGTTTATGGTTAATTTTTATAGTAAGCAAATTATAATAATCTAGTAACCACGTGTATTTATTTAGTCCATATAAAGTTTCTTATCTTGACTCAATTTATTTTGTATTCAGAGTTCGATATTGAATATATACCATATTATTATTCAAATTGTTTAAGTCTAGACGAACTGTACTCAAGTATTCCTCTTGAAAATGTTGCTTCTTTGTAGCTTAGATTTTTCATAACATAAGCAGCTCTTGTGATATTGAAAATGAAACTTTGGCTTGTTTACCCGGTCCATAATGAAGATGCTCTTAACTAAATCAGTAAGCAAGAATTTTGCTCCGTCGCGTCGCAGCCCCGCGCGGCGACGGCGACGCGCAGTCGACGTTCAGTGGCACTTTCATTCCTTGAAAACTTCGGAAACTTATCTTAGTTAGCGGCGATCAATTTTCATTTTGAGTCGATCATAAAATTTCCAAGATGAGATAGTGTAACTTAGGTTTTCTCGTTTTAATAATACCATTATGCAATTATCTCCATAATTAGCTTACAATCTTGTTGCTTTGAAAAGCGATAAGCATTTTAGCGGAACATTTATGCAAATATTTGATATACTATTTTTGAAAGTATTGAAACCAAATAACTGATTTCGTTCTTCCTTTCTGGTTGCTACCGAGAAACGCTAATGGACTCTATGGATTGGTATCATTAAAATACACTCTGTTGTTTCTTTGTGTTTAAAAACAGGATTGATTCACCGTTTGTCGCAAACGAAAAGGAATTTAGTAAGTATAAACCATCGTACAATATTCGGTCATTCTGTTCCGTTTGTACATGGGTATGTTTATTCCTAATAATGCTTCGAGTGTATATACATACAATATAAAGGACTAATTCATTAATAATTTGTTTTGTTATCTTTAACATTATTTTCTTGATTAATTAGATTTTTTCCTATATGAAGTGAGTCTAGAGCGACTTTCTCTAGACTTAAAAGAAGAACTTATTTTGACTTATGTCAACGATATAACTAGAATATCAATTTTATTGAAGCCGCAAGGTCAATGGATATTGCCTCGAAACGTTTTTCTATCTCTAAATTAAAACTACAGCTAAATATCCTTTTTGTGATAGATTGCAGTATAAGATTAATATTTTAAAAAATGATTTTTTTTGTTTATTGACTTGCCTTTCTATATTGACTGAAGATCCTTTAGTTTGAGTACTGTTTGCGTTTACAACAAGATTCAAATTGATGGCGGGAATGTCGAGTGACAGAGACAACCTACGCCGGGCTCTTCGGCGACGGCGGCAAACCCTTGACATTGACACTGAAACCAACCTCACTTATTCAACTTGAGCTGATATGCACGTTTGCATCTTTATACAATTTATAATAATTTCAAGTTTATACTGAAGCAAAATACATAAGTTAAACACAAGAGATCCTTTTATTTTGTACAAATCCTGTACAAAAATTGGCGACCGTGACAGGACTTCTCTTTAATTGGAATTCAACATCGAAATATCAATGTGATACCTAGTCAAGCAAGATACCAATTGGAAAATCATCGCAAGGAAGGATTCACCGAAGGGAAGTAGCTCTTTCCTTATATTTCCATAACTATTCCTAGAATTCTTCAATCCATTATATTATTACACATAAATATTTTAGTCGCAACGCAATGCAACTACGCAATTTCTTAACCATTTTTTTTTCTTGAAGTACCTGCCTTTTAAACCTTGAACACATAATTTAACATTTAGGTATTCAAATTGTTGAAAATTAAGGTCTTTAACATTCATCCTTAAAGAAATTATATTAAAATTTCATATTGTCGTTAGCTCCATTATATGATTTTAACTTTCCTGTGTCAAATATTTTAGAAATATGCCTACTGATTTTGAACTTAGCAAGGGATTAGGTGACAGTGCCGAATTTACAAAAAAATCACTGAAGGAATTAATTAAGATGCGTGGCACAATTAAGGGTCGCTTAACCCGCTTCAAAGATTATTTATCATTGTTAAATAAAACAAGCTTAGAAGAAATAACTGATATTCAATTCAAAGAATTAAGGATTCGGTTTGGTAAAATTGAAAATTTAATTTCTGAGTTTCAAGAAGTTCAGTTTCAAATAGAAATATTATCATCAGATGAAACTGATAGTGAAGTGGATACCTTTGAGTCTCTTTATTACACAACAGTGTCCCTCGCTCAACATATTATTGATTCTCGTAACAAAATGCAAGATAATGAGGCCACTCTTCACTCCGCTCAGTCATCATGTTCTGGTAAATGCCATACAAGTCATATCAAATTACCTACAATTAAGCTGCCATCATTTGATGGAAACTACTTAAGATGGTTAGAATTTAGAGATACCTTTGACTCCTTAATTCATTCAAATAGCTCAATCTCTAACATAAATAAATTTCATTATTTACGTTCATCTCTTGAGGGCAGCGCTTCAACAATTATTAAATCTATTGAGTTTACTTCTCAAAATTATTCTATGGCCTGGGATTTAATTTGTGAACGCTATAATAATAAAAAGATTCTTATAAATAATCACTTAAAATCCCTATTTGACATGAATGTGTTGACGGTTGAGTCTCATAAGGCACTTAGATTCCTTATTGATCATGTTTTAAAAAATTTGAGAGCTCTAAACAGTTTGGAGCTGCCCACTGACCAATGGGATATTTTAATAATATATTTAATGTCAACAAAGCTAGATACATCCACCTTTAAAAATTGGAAAGAATACAAAAATAACTTAAAGGACTTACCAGATTTGCCTACATTTTTGCAATTTCTTCGAAACCGAGCAGACATTCTTGAGACAATGGCCTTTGATAGGAGTGAAAAATATGTTCAAAAACAAGGAATTTTCAAAAATAAAAGACAGGAAAATTATTCAAATTTTAATACAAATAATAAATATTCTAAAAGTTTTGTTACTTCTACAGAGAACAAGACTAAACCTGTGTGTCCTTTTTGTGGTGAGCAGCATAGAATTATAGAGTGTTCAGCATTCAAAAATCTTAAACCGGAACAAAGATGCATTGAAGTATCAAAATTGAGTCTCTGTTTTAACTGTCTACGAAGAGGACATGTAACTATTGACTGCCGTCTTTTGGGTTCCTGTAAAATATGTAGAAGGAAACATAATACATTATTGCATAAAGATCATAATGATTCTGGAATAATTGCTAATTCTACTGAATGCCAAATAAACACAACATTAAATAATTTTAATAACTTACCTGTTTCTCTCTCTGCTTGTTCTTCTGGGCAGGTTATTCTGGGTACAGCTCTTGTTCAAGTTATAAATCCTGAAAATAAAAATACCTATGTTGCACGGGCTACTGACCAATACTAGATGCAGGCAGCCAATCTTCCTTCATCACAGTTAACCTGAAACAAAAGATGGGTTTTAATACTAAGAATACAAATCCGGTTTGTGTATCTGGCATAAACAATTCCCAAACTTACATTTCTGAAATTTGTGAATTGAACATGAAATCATTAATTAATAACTACAATACTAAGATTAAATGTTTAGTGATTTTAAAGATAACAGGATTGTTACCTAACGCTCCTATAGATATTAAACAGCTTAACTTACCTAGTGATGTCCAATTAGCAGATCCTAATTTTTTCTGCCCTTCAGAAGTTGACATGTTGCTGGGTGCTGAAACATTCTTTGATATTATAAGACAAAACCAAATCAAATTAGGCCCTCATATGCCTATACTTCAAGATACAAGCTTAGGCTGGTTAGTTGTAGGTCCCTTTAATAATGCATATGACAAACCACCTAAAAATGTAAATTGTAATTTTAATAAAGAAATTAACGATCAATTAACAAGGTTTTGGAATCTTGAAGAAATACCATGCAAAAAATTAACCAAAACCCCTAATGAAAATTTTTGTGAACAACACTTTATGTCTACGACTAAACGTCTCAGTGATGGACGATTTTCTGTTCAAATACCATTTGTTGAGTCCCCTGAAAAGGCATTAGGCGATTCATTCTTTTTAGCAAAAAAACGTTTTTTAAGTCTTGAGAAAAAACTAGATAAAAATTCTCACTTAAAAAAAGAGTATTGCACCTTTATAAAAGAGTATCGTGATTTAGGTCACCTAAAACAAATTCAAACACCACCATTTGGCTATTTTATGCCACATCATGCTGTGTTTAAAAATAAGAGTGAGACCACAAAATTAAGAGTAGTTTTCGATGCATCTGCCAAAACTACTTCTCAAAAATCTTTAAATGACATTCAGTGTATAGGTCCAGTTGTTCAGGATGAATTGTTTAGTATTCTTCTTCGTTTTCGACAGCACGAATTTGTTCTATCTGGAGATATTACTAAAATGTACAGACAAATAATGATTGATGAGTCACAAAGACACTTGCAGCTTATTTTGTGGCGAGTTCATAAAGATATGCCACTTCAAACATTTCAGTTAAACACTGTTACATATGGGACGTCTTCTGCTCCTTATCTAAGTACAAGGTGTCTTCTTCAATTAGCTTTAGAACATAACGATCCCTTAATAGCCGAAGTCATTAAACATGATTTTTATGTTGACGATTGGTTAACAGGAGCTTCCAGTGAGGAAAAATTAGTGAATATATATAAAAATGTAACTCAGATTCTTGAATCTGCGTGTTTTCCTATTCATAAAATTCGTAGTAATTGTCCAGAATTATTTGATGATAGTACTGAAACAGATATTCTTAATTTATGTAAAGAGTCAAGTGTGTTAGGAGTTTTATGGGACCCTAAAACTGATATGTTACGTTTCCAAATTAATTTAAATCCAGGCTGTAAAGAACTAACTAAAAGAATCATTTTGTCTAACACATGTAAAATATTCGACCCTTTGGGTCTTCTTAGCCCTTGCACTATCTCTTTAAAACTTCTTTTGCAAAAATTATGGCAACTAAAATTAGAATGGGATGATACCATTCCTAAAAACATCGAAAACATATGGAAAAAGGTAGTTGACAATTTAAATCTTTTATTGTCGCTATCTGTTCCCAGGTGCGTATTGTGTCGATCTCCAGTCTCGATAGAATTGCATTGCTTCGTGGATGCTTCGCAGGATGCATATGCTGCCTGCATTTATCTTCGATCTATAGACTCTGAGGGCAGAGTAACTGTCAATCTTTTAACAGCAAAAACACGTGTAGCACCTTTAAAACAACTTACCATTCCTAAGCTTGAGTTGTGTGCTGCACTCCTGGGAGCTCGGCTAGCTGAAAAATCCTGTGAAGCTCTTCGTTGTCAAATAGATAAAAAAAACTTACTGGTCGGACTCATCAATAACTCTCGCTTGGATCAAAAGTCAGCCAAGGACATTAAAGGCATTCGTTTGTAACAGAGTCAATGAAATACGCGAGTTGACGGATGTAAATACATGGAGACATGTACCTACAGCCGTCAATCCTGCTGACATAGCGTCAAGAGGCATTGAGCCAAAAACCTTTGTTGATTCTTCTTTATGGTGGAAGGGTCCAGCGTTCCTTTGTGAAGATGAGTCAGAGTGGCCTCAATCAAAAAATGTTGCTATAAACTTACCTGAAGTAAAGGGTCTTAAGGTACAAGTGAACACTGAAAATATAATTAATTTTAATGATTTTTCTAACCCCATTAAACTTAATAGAATACTTGCATTAATTTTTCGGTTCATAAATAATTGTAAAAATCCTAACAATAAGATTACAGGTTCACTTAATGAATCTGAACTTCATAATTCACTTAATTATCTAATAAAATTATGCCAAAGGGAATCCTTTGTTTCAGAAATAGAATTAATTAATAAAGGGAAATCACTTAAACCTAAATCACATACTGCACAATTATCACCTTTTATTGATAGTGATGGAATTTTAAGAGTGGGAGGCCGCTTAAAAAATGCTAATATCAGTTATTTCAAAAAACATCCAGCTTTATTAGATGGAAAACATCATTTTACAAAAATACTTATGGTCAGCGAACATCTCCGCCTATTTCATGCAGGTCCACAACACCTTCTTAGTTCCTTTAGAGAAAAATATTGGCCCATCGGTGGTAGAGCTTTAGCAAGAAGTACTTATCGTAAATGCGTGATTTGCACAAAATTAAAGGCTAAGGGAGTGGAACCACTTATGGGTGACTTACCAGCTAATAGAGTTTCTCAAACATACCCATTTCAAACAGTTGGTGTTGATTTCGCTGGGCCTTTCTTAATATCTAGCAGAAAAGGTCGCGGTAGTAGAACTACGAAGTGTTATTTATGTTTATTTATTTGTTTTTCTACAAAGGCTGTACATTTAGAAACAGTAAGTGATCTATCTACTTCTGCCTTTATCGCTTGTCTAAAGAGATTTATATCTAGAAGAGGGAAGCCCTATCGTATTTGCTGTGACAATGGTAAAAATTTTGTAGGCGCGAATAATGAATTGGGCAGGCTCTTACAAACCAATTTAAAATACATCAGTGATTTTTCTGCGAATGAAGGCATAAAATTCTTCTTTAATCCCCCTTACTCTCCAACTTTCGGTGGACTATGGGAAGCCGGTATTTAAAGTGCTAAATATCACCTAAAACGCATGGCAGGAAACACTAGTCTCACTTTTGAAGAGTTGAGCACACTCTTTTCACAAATTGAAGCAATTCTCAACTCCCGACCCCTAACTCCTCTATCATCTGATCCCACCGACCTTTCTCCATTAACCCCAGGGCACTTCCTCATCGGTAAAACATTTACTGCACTACCAGAGGAATACATTGACATTAAGGCGAATGTTCGCAGCAGGTATCAACTTCTTACACAGCTGCGACTTCACTTCTGGGAACGGTGGAGCAAAGAATATCTTGCGGAACTTCAACAACGCACCAAGTGGCGTTTTCATCAACCTCATTTAAAGGTCGGCGACTTAGTAGTCTTCAAAGAAGAAAATACTCCTGCACTGAAATGGAGACTTGGCAGAGTCCATAAACTTTTTCCTGGCCCTGATGGAACTTCAAGGGTAGCGGATTTTCTCACTTCTAAGGGATTGGAAAAAAGAGCATCCAACAGAGTTTGTCTTCTACCTATAGAGTCTTAAAGAATTGCACGGATCCTTGAAAGCAGCTCCAACTTCTTTCCAGCGCGGGCAGAATGTTTGCGTTTACAACAAGATTCAAATTGATGGCGGGAATGTCGAGTGACAGAGACAACCTACGCCGGGCTCTTCGGCGACGGCGGCAAACCCTTGACATTGACACTGAAACCAACCTCACTTATTCAACTTGAGCTGATATGCACGTTTGCATCTTTATACAATTTATAATAATTTCAAGTTTATACTGAAGCAAAATACATAAGTTAAACACAAGAGATCCTTTTATTTTGTACAAATCCTGTACAAGTACAAATACAAATTCACATAGGTACTTGGAACTACGTTTACCACTTAATAAGAGAGAAATACACGATAAATTTCAGCTAAATCTGGTATATTAGCCAAGAAAATTGTTTTATCTAGTGAAGGCAAACTTGTTAACATAATTTTTAACATGTTACGGATCAGATTTTTAAGTTGGTAAATATATGATAGACTAACAAATGATAACAATATAACTGACATATAAGGGAATAGATTTGCACTTGATCCTTGAGGAACACTTGATACAGTAATTAAAGATCTACTAGACCTTTCTTAATAACTATAAATACCGATATTGGTAATCTATGGTACATATGGTACTTTGTCACAGTGACGTTTATGGCGGTTGTGTCATGTTAATGACATTATCATCATCATTTCAGCCATGAGACGCCCACTGTTGGACATAGGCCTCCCCCAAGGATCTCCAAACCGATCTGTCCTGCGCCTCCCGCATCCAGCGGCTTCCCGCGACCTTCACCAGATCATCGCCCACCTTGTGGGGGACCTACCAACGCTGCGTCTCCCGGTACGTGGCCGCCACTCAAAGACCTTTCCGCCCCAACGGCCATCAGTCCTGCGAGCTATGTGTCCTGCCCACTGCCACTTAAGGTTTGCAATTCTTTGGGCTATGTCGGTGACTCTAGTTCTTCTACGAATCTCTTCATTTCTGATACGATCGCGTAGAGAAACCCCGAGCATAGCCCTCTCCATTGCCCTTTGAGTGACATTGAGCCTTCTGTTGAGACCCATTGTAAACGGTCACGTCTTAGTTCAGTACGTCATCACTGGCAGCACGCACGAATTCGTCTTAAGACACTGCGGTAGATTGGGCGAGAATATGCTGCGTAGCTTCCCGAACGCTGCCCAGCCGGGTTGGATTCGTCAATTTACCTCTTTCTGAAAGTTGGACTTACCGAGCTGGACTATTTGCCCCAGGTAAACATATTCGTCAACAACTTCCAGTGTAGAGCCGCCAATCTTCACAGGAGTGGGTACACGGGAATTCACCATGATTTCGGTCTTGTCAATGTTCATTTTAAGATGTAGTTGGAGGAAATTATTGTAAGTATTTAAGTGCTTCGCCTCGCTTCGCAATTCGCTTATTTAAATTACACGTCATTTATTTAATTGTGTTTAATTTATTTCAAAGAACATACGAACATAAGATCAAGTTGTAAAAATTGGAAAATTAGTGTTGATTTACTGACCCCAATGTAATTGGGGCGTTGGTACGCATTTCAATGGGTGATTTGTACTTATTTGATACACAGAACAAATCTTCCAAGTAAGGGAGTCAAGTCAACGGTTTCAAGTAGTTTTTTCATCTGCTTTTTTTATTTTTAGATTGAATCTCATCCCAATAAAATCTTAAAGGAAAGTAGAGCCTCGACCAATACTCTAAGATTTGCAATAACAAATAGGAAATAATAAAGCTGGTCAAATTGTAGAATTTCTGATATGTTAAAAATCTGACAGAATAAAACAAAAAAGAAGTGGTTAAAGCAAATTAAAACGATAATATGAATATATGTTTAATATATCTGGAACAGATATTGTTTCTAGATTTGGATATGATAAATAAAAGGTTCACCTCAATCAATTTGTTTGACTTTGGATACGGTTTAAATCTGGTTAACTAGTTCTACTCTTTCTAGTTAATAGTAAATATCACTTACATCAGCAAGATTTTTTTTCCACCGGAAAAATTCATCCACATAAAACAAGCCACCCAGAATATGAGACACATGCATGGTACATTTACAGACCTTGCGATTTTTGCAAACTACTTTTAAATGAACGTAAAATTCCTTTTCTTAGGCAATTTCTTTATAATTTATGCATAAATTATTAAAAGAAAATTCCTGTGAACGCTTTCAGTAATTTTTAATACTCAAAAACAAAGGGATGAATCAAGTGTCCCTCTGCTCCAATATCATAAAAGTTTAAAAAACGTGTATATAAATGAACTTTGATTCATTTAAATTGAGAAGAATCTCAGTCATAATCATTGAAGATATAATCACTCAAATCAACAGTTGCACATCCCACTGTTGGGCAGGGATCTACCTTCAAACAAAATAGTAATGTGTTGTGCATAGCTGCAAAGTTGTTTTTTGTCGCGATTGCTGAATTTGAATCCTGAGAAAGCAAAGCATTCGAAGTTTGAGCTACGAGCGAAGCGAGTGGTTCAAAAGTAGAATCCTGAGCGTAACAAGAGATTCAAAGGCACGAGCGACAAATAAAACTTTGCAGCTGAGCGCAACACACAACTTTTCTCCTCACCTTAGCAAGGAAAATGTTATGAAACTACTACTGTTATGAAACAAGGCAACATCGAATACAAAAAAACGCAACGAAAATCACAAAAACTTGAAATTTGAACATGCGACAGGACGAATTTATCATGTAATCATTTTCAGCATGTAGATTCTTCTTTTTAAGCGGAAAAGTCTTTGACCACAAAGTTTGAATTCATCGTCCAGTCCATAATCAAACGTTTGAATTTCAAATCACTTTTCGCGTTTGCGGTTGAAATAGACACTTCCACGCAGATTTCAAAAAATAAAGGAAGCCTTTCCGAGCTAGTAAGGTGAGAAAGAATTGACGTACATCACGCTGGCTAGACGGGTTTTGTTTCAAGTTTCCCATTTTTAGTTGGCTATTACAACATTCACTGGGAGAAAGAGAATTGTGACAAATTGTATCAAGAGCTGTAGCGAGATGATATAGCTACACCTTTGCCGGTTAAGTGAATGTGATCGCCTGATCGGGTACCTATAAGAAGTAAGTGTGGACTGTAAAAATGCTGTATTTTGATTCTCACCAATATTGTAGCTCACTCACCGCCAGCCTTGAGCTGAAGACTACTGTTCTGTGGATGGTGGACATCCACAGAACAGAGTAACGAGGTGCTATACTCTAGATATAGTAACTCGTTGCATTCCCGCCTAACCTGACTGCATTTCAAATCTTATGTCTTTGACATAATTAATTTCGTCTCTCCCGTCAATTGCGGACATCGAAACGTGAAAAACTAGCGATGGCTAATTAACATAAATTAATATTTTTATCAGCACCTTTTTCTATAAATCTGACAAAATAATTTAACGAATATCATAAAATCTTAAAGGCACTTATGTGTAAGTCTTTTATTATGTTGGTAAGTTTTTATAACATATTTGTAATCCATAGCTTATAATAGTCCATATATCTGTTTCAGAGTGCCTTTTTAATTATTTTTGTAACGATGGAATAATATATATATCAGTGACACAATTCTTGGTGCATTATTTATTAACGGCCTTACTTCTTAACCACTGCACCACTGCGTCGTCGCTGAACCTACTCCTCACCCATTACACCGTTACACTGGCGCCCTTGAGTCTTCAGCTCCTGTAGAATACCAGCTTGAATGTCCTTGAAATGAGAACTATCCTCACGATGATCTTGACAAACACTTAGCACAGCTATGTATTGTATGTACGACACTGATATAATCTGAGATAAGATCATTTCACAAACGTTTTGAAGATGCGCGGGCGCAGCTCAGTACTCGCGACTTCGCGAGCCATCCGTCCGCCATTACAATGAAAATTATATCAGCGGTGTGCCGTTTTATACAGAATGTCCTTAAAACAATGGATAAACCTGTAACTATAGATGTACTTCGTCATGGCCTCCTTTACCTCATATTTTGACCTTAGTTAAAATACCGCGGTTTCAGAGATTTTTTTTTTTAATTTAAATCTTTGTTTTTGATAGCTGAACTATCGCTTGTGAAATGAAAAAAAAAACGAAATCGATAACCTCTCTATTTGTAGAATTGGCACTATAAAAACTAATCGCACTTGGATATTTTCCAAAAATACAAAAACAATAAATACCTCTGAAATCGTGATAATTTCACTAAGGTCAAAATTCGTAGTAACGGAGGCCATGATGAAGTCCATCTATAGTTATAGGTTTATTCATTGTTTTAGGGACACCTGTATTTCAGCTACCCACAAAGTAGATGATAACCGAACGAGACCCATCTCCACACTGATTTGAAGAAGTAAAAACTTGTAAAAACGGCAGGTGGAATTAACCAACGCCCACGGCACAGTTACTCGTAAAAGACGAACGATTCCATCATTCTCGCTTGTAACTCAATACAAAAGGATTATTCAGCTTTGACCACCTGGGTGATATCGCCCAGGAGCTCAAAGTGGAATAATCCACACAAAATATGCTTTCCCATTTTCTACAACTTCCGCCTAGGCTTTGTTTTGCGGCAGTTAATAAAGCTGTTGATTCGAACGTAGTGATGTGCTTCGCGTGTCTCTAATTACTAATTTCACAGACATTTCACGTCATTCAAAGGGAAACAAACTAATTTCAGCGTTGTTTCGCTTTGCGGCAAAACAAAATGACTTGAAATCTCGACGTTCTGGTGGTATGAGTAGTTATGAATACGTCAGTTGTGAAAGTTGATCACTACATTACCTTGCTTTTTTTTCGACATCGACAACTAAAAGAAAAGTCCGCATATAGATTTACTATGTCTATTATTCATCTATTTAAGAGCAAGAAATACAAATGTTCAACATCCACTGAACCTAGATGTATGGAACAGCAGATTTTTTTCACGATTTCAATATTGGTCCCATAGTAAAAGTTGTTTACACAAAATTTGGTTCCTGCATCAAAAGTAATACCAATAGGTATACAAAACATACTCAAAACCTCAAGATAGCTGACAAATCCAATTTTTTTAACAGTTCATATTTTCTTATATATAAAATGCTACATTGTCCCTGATGGTTATAGGCTATATTATAATTTTTACCGCGGGAAAATATTTCTTTCCTATGGGAAAATTCGATAACTACTGGGCCGATGTTAAAAATTCGTTCACCATTAGAAAGCTACATCCTTCGTGAGTAACATAGGCTATATTTCCCACGGGAAAAATGAATACCACGGGAAAAATATGACGGGAAATCTATCGTAAGGCGAAACGAAGTTCGCGGGCACAGCTAGTATATATATATATCGTTTTATCGTATCGTGTTTCGGTTGTCATGTACCTATTTCAAATTCAAAAATATTTATTCAACTTAGGCCTTTACAGGCACTTATTGACGTCAAAACAAAGCAAAACATTCTAATTTAAAGGAAACATATTTAACCTTATATGTTCATACATCCTGAATATACCTACTCAAAATGTCTGCAAATACAAGTAGCAATGAAAAAAAGAGTTGAATCTACACCTTCTGCTACTACTTTCTGCCGTCAGAAGTGGCTGTCGCCACTTGCCATCGAGTTGGCGGCCTGCTTGTTTGCCAACATAGTAAAAAAGTAAAAAAGTATTAAACACGTAGTAATATTTATTTCACATAATACAATGAATAATGACACACACAGTGCTCTAATTCGATGACATGTAACATGAAAATTGGATATTGTAAAGAATGAGAGTTGATAATAAACAAAACACAATAAATAACGAGGAGCCGGCGGATTTGTTTTCGCTTCCGCTCCAGTATTTACATATTACACAAACGGAAGACCTGCGATACATTTGCAAGATGATAAACAGAACGGAGCACGGAAAGTTATAATTTAGGGAATTTCGCCGGCGCGGTGGGGCGCGGAGCCGTGTCATCGTGTCACTTTCCATACCCCTCAACATTTGTCAAAAATTAAAACTGAATCTCGTGTAATATCATCAAAATCCCATCGCGCCACTGTTTTGAAATTGCAATGGTAACTTATATTCGTAATGCGTCGACCAAACTTAATTTATTCTGGAATTGTATTTATAAATTATTTATTCGTATTAAGGTTGGTTTTTATCTATACTTACTAATATTATAAAACTGAAGAGTTTGTTTGTTTTGTTGGTTGAACGCGCTTATCTCAGGAACTACTGATTCGGGGTGCGATGTCAGACAACTTCCTTGCGGTGCACCCTGGGCAACCCGGCAGATTCTCTGCCGCGGGCTAATAGTCTTGACGAGAGGACCCCCATAGAGGGGGGTGTGGGATGGTTAGGTTTAACCCGGCGGGCCACTACGTGTGGCCACCCGCTTCATGCGGGGAAGGGTGAAGTCCCCTCTTCTTATTTTACCCCTGATTTGGGCGGCTACCTTGAAGGTAGCTTAGTGGAGGCGACTTCTTGCCGCGGCGCTTCGCGCCTACCGGAAACTTCCCCGAGCTTCGGCTCACCCGCGCGGCGGTGGATCCAGTAGGATCTGCCGTCAGGCAACCCGTTACCCGCACTGAGCGGGCCGGGGGCCCGGCGCACTGAGCGTCGGGCCGCGTGGAAGACAACCACAATAAAAAACCAGTCCCGGGGTGTAGAGCGGTGCAGAACCGCTCCACAAAGTAGCAGAGCCAGGAGGAGAGTCCGGCTACGGACATGTCACAGGCAGGGGGTCAGCAGGAATAAGGCCTGGCTGTTGTCCCCTTCCCCTTGTCTTGTGACGGACGAAGGAGCTGCTGGGGTGGTTTTTAGTGGGTAGGCCCGGGCCGTGTACGGTCTGGGGAGTCCCACATATCCTCGTGGTTTGGCTCGACCACGAGGAATGCGTAAATGCATTTTCCCCCCTCCCAGAAAAAAAAGGAACTACTGATTCAAATTAAAAATTGTATTTGTATTGGATAGTCCATTTATCGAGGAAGGCTATAGGCTAAAGGCATTTGTAGGAATGGCACTATAAAAACTAATCGCACTTGAATATTTTCGAAAAATACAAAAACAATAAATATATGTCTGAAACCGTGATATTTTCACTAAGGTCAAAATTTGGGGTAAGGGAGGCCATGGTGAAGTCCATCTATCTATATTAACAAATTTATTTATTGTTCTAGGGACACTCTGTATATGGGTCCTTCCCAACGTGGGAGGACCAGGATCGGCGTGCCGTCGACTGTATCACGGGGTGATAAGGTCGATGGCACTATACGGAGCCCCGGGTATGGGCGGAGTGCCTCTCCCCCCGTACGGTGGCCCTACTGCGACGTCCGCAGAGGGTCATAGCAGCCCGGGCCGTGCGAGCCTATCGCACGGTCAGCCACGGCGCGGCCTGCGTTCTTGCGGGCCAAACGCCATGGGATGTCGATGCACGCGTCCATTCGGAGGTGTATCGGCATCGGGTTGCTGTACGAGAGCGGGGGGGACGGTCTGCTCCACAGGAGGTGGAGCAGGTTCGTACCCTGGCGCGTGAGGCACTCGCCGCCCCAGCTGCCGGTCACCGGACGATTGAGGCAATTCGTCCGGTGTTGGAGGAGTGGGTTGGGCGCCGGCAGGGCAGCCTAACATTCCGCATGGTGCAGGTACTTACCGGGCATGGCTGCTTCGGTCACTACCTGCACCGAGTCGCCCATCGGGAGGAAACGCCGCAGTGTCATCACTGCGACGCTCCCGATGACACTGCCGAGCACACACTATTGGTGTGCCCGGCTTGGCGATGCCAGCGCAGCGAACTCAACGCTACGCTGGGAGGCGGAAACCTCTCACTGCCGAGCATGGTCGTGGCCATGCTCCGCGGCGAGGCGGAATGGGGGGCTGTCGCCTCCTTCTGCGAGGACGTAATATCGCAGAAGGAGGCCGCGGAGAGGGAGCGGGAGACAGATCCTCAAGCCGCTCCCATCCGTCGCAGACGGATAGGCAGGAGAAGGCGGGCATTCGCACAAGCGATGCCCGTCTAATGACCCTGCCGTGGAGGCCTATGTGCACGGTTGGCCCCGTGCACGCCGCCGTAAGGCCCTCCGTCTGGGGATTGCCCTGGTGTTCTCGGACAATCCCCCCTTGGCGATAGCCCGACCAGGTGGTCGGACTTGCCCGGGCGCGTGGGTAGTGGAGTCGCAGTGTGGACCTTACATAGCGCGCTCATAAGGGCAGGGAGAACACCGGGGGGTTTTAGTGGGTAGGCCTGGCACTCCGCCGGGAGAGCCCCACACACGCTCGTCGTCTAGCCAACGGCGGGTACGGTGCGGTTACGCATTTCCCCCTGAGAAAAAAAAAAAAAAAAGGACACTCTGTATATCGCTATCAAACTTTCTTACCTTTACAACCGGCACACAACAATACTGTTAGAGGTTACAAATAAAAGAGAATTGTTAGTTGAGTGGTGTTTAAAATAGCTCTTACCTAATTTACGTAAAAAATTCTAACATTAATCATTTAGTATTGTATCTCGGATTCCTTGATACACCTTAATCCATTTAAAATCACTAAGCTAAAAAATCTTTTCAGTGTGGTTTTAAATAAGATAGATTTTTGTAATATGTGAGGATATGTTTTCTAAAGAGAAAAAGTATGTTTTCGTTAAGATGCGGCGGTATTGAAACAAATCCCAAAGACGCAATCGTTAAAATTAGACCAAACATCTACAGAGTGTCCCAAGGGTATCTGCAACTCCTCAAATAAACATCACTCGGCGACTGAAGCAAAGAGAAATAAATAATTCATTACGAAATGACGACATCGGAATAAAGGCTCTTCGTTTGTGTATAAGATGGCCGTCAGTAAAATATATGGCGCGCTGTCTGGACATGGTGGCTAGGTGTTGGGGCAACATCCATCATGCTCAGAGCAGCTCGCATTCGGCAGATTGATCGGCGGCGCCGGAGAGCGCAAATATAGCGGCAAAGGAGCGGGAAATACTGAGACAAAAATGGTGAGAGCAAACAAATGCGCTGTCGATAGCTGACAGAAGGATTGATAGTTTCTCTAGCCGGCGCTGCAGAGACCAGCACAAAGATATTCTTGTGGATTTATATTTGGATTTTTTCTAGAGTTACTTCTGCTTTGAGTCGCAATAATGTCATATTCTAAATATTATATTGTTTGTATATTGGATTTGTATCTGTAACTACAACTTTGTAGTCTCTAGATTTTTAAGGTTTTCATCATAATCGTCATCACTTAAAACCATTCGCGTCCAATGCTGTGCACATAATATCTCTCCTGTAACGAGGACGAATTGACCTACTAAATCACGTTGACCTGACAGATGGGTTGGTTTTGTCACGAGTTTCCCATCTTTCACCAGAGGGAGACTCTGTACCAGGGTCGGCTGCTTGGGAAGGGATAGGCAGGAGAAGGCGAGCATTCGTGCAAACGATGCCCGTCTAATGACCCTGCCGTGAAGGCCCTAGTGTTCTCGGACAATCCCTCCCTTGGCAATACACAAGGGCAAGGAGAACACCGGGGGGTTTTAGTGAGTATGCCTGGCACTCTACCGGGAGAGCCTCACACACGTTCGCCGTCTAGCCAACGGCGGGTACAGAGCGGTCACGCATTTCCCCCCGAAAAAAAAGGGTCGGCTGCTTGGGTCCCTCCACATTACCCATTTCTGCTGCAAATCAGCAATGTTTGCTATGCTGTGTATAAATAACTGGGTAGCGTGACTTTACATCTTATGTCACAAGTTGGCGACGTACACCGTGCTTTTTGTGGGGATTGCAGATTTGCTGCGAATCTCACAAGAGCCACATGTATTATTGGTGACTGTTACCACTTACCATCAGGTCGGCAATATGTTTGTTTGCTAACTTTGTTGTATATATTTTATCTCTGGATTTGGTTACTAGGGATAGGTATTTGACATTAGCTCGATTCAAAATACGTCAAATTCTATCTCCAGTAAACAAATCCAGAGATAGGTAGAATACTGAAACCAGTCGGTATGGTATTGTTGTAAGGATTAATGTGCCGCTGCTCCATATTTCTTGTGAATGTCATAAGAGCTGACTAGGGGACTTAACCAAATTAAAGTTATTATAAATTTCCTTTTTCTTATTCAATGATCACATAGAAGTGAATACCTTTAAGTACTGATTATAAGGTTATTGATGAGTCACTGCGATACTGAGCAAGGGCCTTGTTAAGATAATTTAATTATGAATAAAATTGCACAATACTATTTATGATTACCACTACACATGCTTGAAACATAACTCTCTTTCTGCCAACTAAAAACAACTGAAAAAATTATAAAATGTTAGTTGTATCTCTATTTAAATAAGATCACCGCTAAACGCGTTTAAACATTCTTTTTACGATGAATTATGTATCTATAAACTTCTAACAAATTATAAAATCAAAACCATGGCTTGAACTAATAAACGCATTTAGTGCAACGTAAGTCGCCTGTATCTTTTTTATCGTTTGAAGCTGGAAGAAAGAGAATTGTATTTTAAATGTTTATATCGTTAATAGACTTGTGCAAGTCGTGTTTAATACAGGTTAAATTTTTCGACGGTGGATTTGTATTTTTTTTTTGTATCTTACCTTTTCTACTTTTAGTCCAAGTCCGAGCCAAATTTCGCCTTCCCAGGTCGATTTTTTTGTGATGTGGTACTTATTCAAGATATGTCCTTAATAAATGAGTGACCATTCGCTTTTACGTACTCGTATAGGTACCTACTTATATTTTACAACAAATTCAATTGTTACAGAATTCGTGATGTCAGAGGGCGGTGCAGGGGGAGGTGGATATGCAGCTCGTTCGCCGATGTCAAGCTCCACTACCGGCCACTCCAGCTCCAGCCATCACAGGTACGTATGTTGAAAATGCTTATGCTGTAAAATGTGTAAAAAATATGGATTGTTTCTCCTAAAGTATTAAGTTTCATGATCAGAACAACCAGTTTGAATATCAACACAACTGTTTGGAAGAGATACTTTATTGTACCTTACCAGGAATATGTACCATATTCAATTCATATACCTACCGGTTTAAATAAAATTAAGGATAAAAATTTACAGGAGAGACTCAGTATCAGTAGCTTAGCTGATCTTCATGAAAATATTTTACAAAAAATAAAAACCAAAAGTTAAAAATACTATAAGAATAGGTACAGGACAACATCATACTTCTATATCAAAAGCACCGACTTCAATACAGAAGTGTGATGGATGACCTATTCTAATATTATTTTTAACTTTTCAGTGTTTTTGAAGGCGGTTTTTAGTTTTTCTAAAATATTTTTTATTTTCTCTTTTTAAATCATCTTTCATCATTCTTCATCTTCATCATCTTTAAAAAAGATTTAGTGAATTTAATACCAGCTCATCTTCGGTGAGCTGGTATTAAATTCAGATCGAAAGTCAGGTCAGCTCAGGTTAAGTCCAAAAGTTAAGAATCCTTCCATCATCAGCTCGCTTGATGACTACCAGACGCAAATACGTGAATAGCTTCGGAAAAAAACATGAAACACGTTGGACGTACCTCTAAAATTCAAGGGATTCCCTCGATTTTCATGGGATCCCATCATCACATCCTGACTCTAGTAACCTTGGAACCACCCTAGGAGTATTCTTTATCGAATACAAAAAGAATTTTGAAAATCGGTTTACAATTGGCGGAGTAGTCGCGTAACACACACACAAAACACGTTGGACATACCTATAAAATGGGTTTCCCTCGATTTTTATGGGATTACATAATCAGATCCTGACTTTAGTGACTTTGGCATCACTCCAGGAGTATACTCTATCGAATACGAAAAAAAAATTAAAATCGGTTCACAATTGGCTGCGTAATCGCGTAACATACACACATCATCATCATCATTGCGTAACATACGCACATCATCATCATCATCGCGTAACATACGCATCGAATTGAGACCTCCTTTTGTCAAATTGGATTATGTCTGTGCGCCCTCAAAAACAGAACTCGTAAATATTCAGAATATTCAGTAATATTATCTCATCAATAAAATCCTAACGAACAACGCAGTGAAATACAAATATGCACAAAAATAAGCTTGTTTTTAGATATGTTGTAGATGTTTTTAAAAGCACGTTATTCGAAAAATATCGTGATGTAGAATTATAATCATGAATACAGTCCTTTTGTTTGATATCTAGATATTATATTTCCAATATGGCCTTTTATATCAATTTCACCTTGTATAGAACAAACATTTCAAAATAACACAAGATAAAGTGTATTATATTACAGATATTATTTTACCGCCTAAGTATAGAGACCACCTGTTTCTGGTCTAGGCCCAGGGATGAATCCTTCATGCAGGCAGGCCTTTTCTATTGCTGGTTTCCTGAGATGAATTCCAAGTGCTTTTACGTCGTGTGTAAAAAAAAATAACTTCGACCAGCCTATCGATATGCGATAAATAAAAAAAACACGTGTAAAACAAGCATGAATAAACATTTCATGTTAGAAAATTAATCACACGTTGAAAATATAAATCAATTTGCGACTTTCATTAACTAGGTTATAAAACCAGAAACGACACGCGCCACGGTTCGGAAGCTTTCACGTAATAAAGCCGACGAATATGCACATAAAAGCCCACAAATTTAATAAAAGCATTTTTCCGCTAAAAGAGTGTCTACGGAGACGCTAAAACCTTTATTAATGCACTTATATTCTAAAATTTCCTTTGAGCCTTCGAAATTAATCTTAGCGCTCATGACAATGATCGTGAATACCGGACATTCCGGCACCGTATTGGGAGAGGATGCGGCGACGCGCCGAGACAAAATTTGCTGTGTTGAATACAATAAAGGTCGCTAATGTGTAATCAAACAATAGATACACCCCTTCGAGTTCGCTCGAAAAGGGAATTTAAAGTGCTTACTAGCCTCAATGATCTTGATCGTTGTAAACATCATAGTGCGAGCGAGCGCGAGTGTGAGCAATTTGTAAGGAAATTCTCGCGCATAATGAAGTAAATATATAAATAAAAATGAAATAAAATCGAACTAATGAAACCAAAACAACAGTAATAAGGAACAGAAGAAATCTACCAACTTGATTGTACCCAATATTGTTAATGTTCAATTTTTATTTTAAAAATGTTAACTCTGCTTATTATATGCCTACACATTAACCGAAAAAAGTGGTCTGGACACAGCACACAATATATAACTTTTGAATCATCGGTAGGTCTGTTCTCGGGCAATCCCCCCTTGGTGTTAGCCCGACCGGTCGGTCGGGCTTGCCCGGGCGCGTGGGTAGTGGAGTCGCAGTGTGGACCTTACCTAGCGCGCCCTTATGGGCAGGGAGATCACCGGGGGGTTTTAGTGGGTAGGCCTGGCACTCTGCTGGGAGAGCCCCACACACGCTCGCCGCCTAGCCAACGGCGGGTACGGTGCGGTTACGCATTTCCCCCCGAGAAAAAAAAAAGGTCCACCTTAACACACACAGTGATATTTCATTCATTATTCTAGTAGGTACATTACATTAATTTTGTAATTTATTTTTTTAAATATTTGTAAACAATTATGACATTTTGTAGTCTTTTCATTATTATCGACACCCATAACACAGAACGACACCATAATGTGACCGACTGAAGAAAAAGATCCCAGTTGGTTCGTTTTCATACATAGCTTCACTAGGCGCACGCTTATGTCGTATAGGCATCTGCGTTTTTAAAATCTTCTTCTATAAGTACCTATGTAAGGAATCATGTTTCCTTAGATTAATTCCTTCTTGAGTGTTTATGTATGTCAGGATGTCAATTGTCATGAGAAAGATATTGTGTTTAATTTTATTATTATTGTCCGAGATAAAAAATGTTATTGGCGAATTTATAAGCTTAAAATGTTGTTTCTTAAATTTTTCAGGTATGTATTTTTCCCTTCAGCCATATTGATAACTGAGTGATTGATTGGTTGATTGATAGTTATTGATATCTGTGTTTTTAAGTTGTTGTAAAAAATGACACCGAAATAAATATCTTTAAGTTTTCAGCAACACATTTTTGTTTAATCTGAACGCCAATACAATGTTATAAGTATAAAAATCGTTATATATAAAAATGAATCGCCGTTTGTTAGTCTCGCTAAAACTTAAAAACGGCTTGACCGATTTGAATATTTATTCTTTTTCTTTGTTCGCTTGAGTTCAGGGGTGGGTTAAAAAGAAAAAATATTGGGGAAACCCTAAAAAAAAGCCTAAAAATAATATAAAGAAAAAATGGTAATTTTGTATGAAAAGTTCGCCGATATAGCTAGTATAATATAATTTGTTTCAAGCTTGTAAATTGAAGCGTAGTTTGTGGCTCTCTTTATAATGAACATGAAGTATAACGTACAGGAAACGAACGCGAATGATACTTATGCTTCAGGCCCTGCTTCGAATCCAGCCCGAGATGAAATTTTTGTAATTTATTTATCATTTTTGAAAATGTTTCAGTCACTAAATTAAGGTGTGCAGATTTTCTTAGTATACTTCTGTATAATATTTTTCATCGGTTTCTTCTGTGGGTTATTTCTCTGGCATTTTCTGTCACGACGCCCGTGCGCCTTAAAAGTTTATAAAAAATTAACGGACTGCTCGGCCGCCTCGTCCGACCAACAAGCCAGTGACGGTCCACATTAATTTAAACTTATCCGCTGGAAAATACGTTAAACTTTAGAATTGAGAACGTACACTAATTTACATTTTTAATCCTTAGTTCCGTTCACTTTGTTTTATTTAGCCACAGAAGAGGTAGAATTAGTGGCTCACTTTTTGTAATCTTCATTAGAAACTTTTTAATTACACCCCCGCCTCGTGTACTAGTGGAAGAAATTGCGGTTGTAATTAATCACGCCTGCTTTTGTGAGGAGCGGAGTATCTAAAATAAATTATGTTCCAGGAATTAGATATACTTATACCTACAAAAATGTTTTAAAACTTTTGTATTGGGATATATCGAATAAAATCACTGAACTTAATAAATACAATTATAATAGCTAAGAACAATATGCAATCTATACTTGCACAGTATTCTCCTCAAGTACCCAACACAAGTAAGTTTTGTACCATGAAATAATTTTACATAATACTTATGGTAAAGCTATAAACTCGTAATTACGGTATATAACTAACATTCTTGGGTGGAATCTAAGTACGAACCGAGATACAATTAGACAAAGCAATCCAAACGTTCGCCTAATGAAAAAGCTTGAATTAAAACACGCTGAAAACTTGTAAATTTAACAGTCTCATTATCGGGCTCGGGGAACATTGTTAATGCATTAGGCGCTGCTCACCGAAGGGCATGGGAATGTGTTTTCTGCTCGATGAAGTCTGGACCAATTTCTTTTTTCCGATGAACCGCACCACACAGTCCACTATCTATAAACGTGGATAGCTTTAAGCCTCGCAAGCTCTTAACTCTATTTTAATCCGATATTATAATAGTTCCAGATTGAATTCGAGACTAACTTTTATCTCCGTCCAATATTCCTAAGAGATTTGAAATTTCCGTCGAGTTGATCTAAAATTTACGTCAGTGATATCGCAGCGGAGAATCTTAAAGCTACATTAAATAAAAAGCTCCCAACTATACCTTTCTGCTTGCTTACTTAGTGGATTTTACTTTCGGATAACTTTTTCTTGGGGAGAATTTGAAATGAATACTTTACAAATATTGTGACAACGATATTCAGTTACCCTTTCTTCGTAGACGGAATTGTTTTCTTTTTGCACAATAATAATTAAGGTATAGAATTTATAGTAATAATGACTAACGGATATAAGGAGAAGCACCACACTTTTCTAACAGTTTCTTCGTCACATTTACTGTAGACGACACTGCAAACGCGAAATGTGACAATCGTTTGGCCGAAAAATGGTATTAAAATTAAAATCAATTATAAGTTTCGATCCAAAGTATATACATCTGGTAGTACCTCTTAAAACACAACAGATTGTTACTTTACGAGTATCGATATGATTTCTTTGTTTTTTATTACAAGTAGGTACTTAGGAAGGTTAAAAAGATAACATCAAACATTAGCTCTAATTATACAAGAGAAGACAGTTCCAAAGCAAAGTTGTTTTATCACAAAACATCAGCAAGTTTCGTTAGTGCCATACGCTTAGCAGCACCTGTGCGGAGAAAGCCATCCCCCGTGCCGTCACAATTTGCGTAATTATCGTCCGTACGTACTTGGGCGGGCGGTGCCTCTGACCGTATGCGAATACATTAGCTGCTCGCTACGTGCCTTGACTCCTACAGATTTGCTTTATGCCGCCTAGCTGAGGTGCATTGCTATTACTTACATACTAATTAACTTATGATTTAGCTTTTTCGTTCACAGATTGAAAAACACGGAGGGGTTACTGTTCGCATTCAAATTTGAAAATCATAATGTTTTCTCTGGATAGAAATATTCTGCTCTAGCAAAAAAAATATTGTGAAACATACTCATGGTTCTATCACATATAGACTTAATGCAGCAAGATCATAGTTTTCCACTCGCTAAAATCTAAGCATGCTTCTCTAATTTGCCAAGCTTTTTTATATGTGTATTTATGGGTGCTTTTTGCCTGTTCCTGTTGGTAGTAGTAAAGGGCACATTGATAAGGTATACGTTATCCCCACTTTAACACACGTGTGGACTATGTATACCTTATCATACAAAACATGTATACTCTATAAAAAATAGTAATTTACCTCACTAATATACACTGCGCGCAACTATGAAATCTGCTCCTAAACTCACTTACTCTGTAGCTAAGCAACACAACTAAACTAAAACAATACAACATTATCTACTATGTTTCATCCAGACTATGGACACGATAGAAGGAAATTGATTGTACAAAATTGACTCTTTCCTACGCCAGATTTGTATGTTTCCTTTAGCTATAATTTTTAAAAGTGATCAATCAAATTATTGTAAGTGCTTAATAAACTATACTATTATTCCTAATACGATGACTAAAGCGGATACTTTATTGGCTGACTCGAAATATAGTTAAACACAACTTTTGTGTTCGAGTCAATAGTAAAATTACCCCATTAAAGTTGTAAAGGGTTGGTATCGAAACTTTTCTTCGAGTTACCCCTTGGCCTCAACTACTGGCAGCATGACCAGCGCTGTAACATGCGAAGCGACGATGCCAAAAAACAAATGTATGAATGTATGGTGTATCGCGACCGCCACAGTTTAAAAACGATTACGAAGTTAGAATAGAACAAAATAATATACCTAATATGGAAATTATTCCACATCACGAATCATTCTCACACATTGCCATTCGATACAGAGGTCATAACGTAAACGTAACGAACGCAAATGATAGATACTTTGGTTACAAGGGGCTCTATATTTCAATGATTCTCCTGGCGTCGTGCGCTCGTCATGCGTCGTCTTCGCTCGATTATTACTCATTTTGATTTCGTTTTTGATGAAAATCATAATGATATTGATATTATTGTATTGATTTTCGTCAAAAACGAAACGAAAATCAATAGAAATCGAGTGCAAACAACACTCGACGCCAGGCGAATGAAATAATATTTATTAAAAAAGTATTTAATAATAATTTTTTATATTATTAAAATAATAATAATATTTTTTAATATTATTAAAATAATAATATTTTTTTTTTAATTAATAATAGAGTCGCAGATTGGCATGCGATCGCACACCGCGTCGCCATCTTGTCGCCGGTGGCTGTGGCTTGGCCCTTATTGATAAAACGAATGTAAATTAATTAAACTTTGAAGCATTAATCGGGGACTGTTTAGCTGGAGCATAACTATTAGTTTCAAACATTTTACTTTATTTATAACTAGCTGTGCCCGCGACTTCGTCCGCGTTGTATAGTAACTTTTGGCAGCATTTTGATTTTCGAAGGCATTTTTTTAAGATCTTGATAAAAAGTTATACCTTATATAATTAGCTATCTATTAGTGACGGTCCCGTCAAAATCGGTCCAGCCGCTCCGGAGATTAGCGGGAACAAACAGACAGACAAACAGACAATTTTTTTTAAATTGTGTTTTTGTTATTGGTACCTACCTATACCCATTTTGTAAAAACTTGTTATTTTGACATTACAAACAGACACTTCAATTTTATTTATTTGTATAGATTCATTTTATTTCATTAACTGTAAAATTTAAGTTTTTTTTTGTAATAAAAATGGTAGGTTATAGATTTTCGCAAAAGATATAGGTTATTCTAATAAAGTTCAATTCAAAGCTCTTTTGACTGCTAATTCTTGAAATATCATCCGCTCCGGGAAAAAATATTTGTTGAAAATAAAACATTTACCTTGATCCCCCCTCTCCCACTGAGCATGTATGTTTATTCTTGGCGTTGTTTATGGCCACGTAAGCCGTTTAGGCACTGACATTGCGCATTTCCCGGACGAAACATGAAAAATGCTTTACCGAATATATTTCTCGCCAAAAGCACTATAGTGTTTTTTTACCGAAAAACCTGGCACTTTCTCACTTGTCACATTAGCTGTTTATATTTATACGAGGCTAAGGCTTTTCTGTTTTATGCGTTTCATAGCTCAAATAGTAAATAGTGGGTCTTAAAACGAATTAATGTAGATTAACAATTTGTAAAACAGATAAAGATTCATAAATTCTGTATTCTTTTTAAAACATCAAATTTTTTATTGACTAAATAGATAAAAAGGACTTACTTATATGTATGATTAACAGAGTATAGAAAATAAAAAAGTGAATTATAATTAAGTACTTAAATTGAGTTCTATATAATCCTGTCTGTCAGTCTGTCTTTTACGTTTTTACACCTAAACAATTAATATAAATTATTTAAAACAATGGGACTTTGGAGACAAACATAGGCTGCATTTTGGTACAAACTAAACTTGAAATTAGAGGTTAAAAAAAATAAAACCTCATCAAGGTGACACGGAGATCACATCAGGTACAGTATGCTCCCATTCAAGCTATACATTTACACTACGAGAACCGCCACTATTACGAGCGACATAAGAAAGGTCCAAAGGTCAAACAGAATTAATAAATAAGGAGTTTACTGTACACAAACTTTTGAAAGTACATATAAATGATAATAGCAAAAAGTTCCAGGACTCCGCAAAATGTTGCCGCGGGGTTTGACAGCTGCTGATAATTGGACCAGCTCATCTCATAATTACTACAAACTTTATGTCAACATACAACTAAACGACGCCTACTCCGAATGAAAATAACGGACATTAACACATCATGAACGCGTAGCGACTTAGCAAGTGATAGGCGCCTCCATGATACAGCCGAACATTAATGCGTGTTTCATATGATCTCACACTGGCCCCACTAGCGCATGCAAGAGTGGCTCATTAATATATGATTGGGCCACTGCCCCACGACCCTACCCGAGCACAATTTTGCTTATTCACGATACAAGACCGCCGTTTCCGAACGCGTTAGCTTTTAAATTGAACCTAAATAATAAATCACTAACCTGTGAACACTCGATTTGTAAATGTAGTTGGCGAACATTTTTAACCTTCTCTTTGGGGCACAGAGTTAATGCATTGTTAATTTACCATAATGTATGTAAAGGCTCCGAAGTTTTTGTATTATCTGTAACACCAACGTTTTCATACTGCTCCAATGAAACCTTGTTTCGTAAATCTGAATGTAGGTACACGAGAGGCTCTCTTATTTATTTAAGTTACACCCCGTCAATTCTTATATCGTTAGTAGTTATATCACATGCTCAAACATCTAGGCTATAATCAAAACAACTTCATAGGAAAACAAATCGACCCAAGCCACTCAAAGGGCAGACGCTCGACGAAACAGAAACAAGTCAATGAACTTTCTCGTATGACATTATTTAACCTCTCTCCCAAGTGCGCACATTTCATTTTAATTTTCTATTAATTTACGTTTTTCGATCTTTGTTCTGTAAATATTCAATTAAATACTAAAATTAGAAATAACGAATGTTTATAATGGCAACCAGCACTAAACTACGCAAGTTAATTCAGTTTTTTTATCAGTCGTCCAAAATTGAATTTTTTGTACTCTATAATACTCTGTATAGGTACCTCGTTTACTCAGTGTCGTGTTTGGTCGTCAAATTAATTAGTTTGCTTATCGTTTTCAATGCGATCCCTAATTTTATAATAGAACAACTACTTTAAAACACACGAGTCACGTTGTTCATTAGTCATTGACCTAACAACAAGAGCGGGCAATAAAATAACCCCTTTTACGATGTGTTAAGTGGAATCGAATCATATCCTATCATCAATCATAATACTCCCCTGTTACCTCCAGTCCCGCAAATGGAATCCCACTGCTACTAATTTAATTTACTTTGTTTTTTAACCCTTGCACATGTCTGAACATGAGCTGTGCTTGGCTCACTCATTGTCGTAAAATAAATTGGGTAACATTGCTTTCATAGGCACATTAGACAACATTTTTAATTGAAATACGGCTTAGGTTAAATGTTTCAGTTATATTCGATTTTAACATTTACTTATTTCTCTGGAATAATGAGGTCTTCTGCCTTAACCAAAGATTTGCAATATCGGTATTACAATGGTGTATCTTTGCTTTTAGATCATTTCTTAAAACCTATAAGCAAATAGGCTTATGGTATCAACTCTACGATGGTGTAAGGAAATGAAAGGTGAATTATGTACAGTCAGCAACACGTCAAGCTTTACGTTTTGCATTACGAAAGCCGCCGCTATTACGAGCGACATGAGGGCGGTCTCAAGGTCAACATGTAAAGCCTAGCGTGTTGCTGTATGTACATATATGTATTTAATGGTATTGATTTATGGTTTTCTCTGAACTGTTACCTAGAGCTGTTTTACCTTGATAGCAACGTTCATGGCAATAATTATTTCTTACCATAAAATGACAAAAATAAATTTAGTAACGAACAATGTGTCGATTATTTTCAAATCAATTAACGTTCATATTTTCACGATTGAACTATCGTATAATTGTTTAACAAATCTTTAAAAGTTTTCTTTTCTTTAACTTCTTTTAAAAACGTTTATATTGACAACATACATAATTTTTGTTCCATACGTATTTTTTTATATTAAATCAGTGAAAGATATTTTGAAAATAGGAAAATAAAAATAATATGTTGTCAAAATATAAAATGACCAATCAACGTCTCGTGAATAAATGTCAATGAATACTTTACACATTGAAAAGCGTTCGAAACGTTGGGCTAAATAATTAAAATGTATAAAACTAAATACCTATACGCGAGTAAATCCGAAAAGTGTAGTTTTATTTATATTTATATTTTAACTACCTTAACTTTGTTATACACGGTTATTTTTTTATCACCCTGGAAAATTTAAGGGACGCTTCACGACATGGTATTAGAATGATTTAAATATAAATAAAAAAAATAACCCCCCTCCTTAATTTTATATAATTTTTTTAAAAAATACAAAAAATGCTGCACTAGTTGTAAGCAGCATTTTTAGAGATTTTTTTATTTTTTTTTATATTTTTTTTTATTTTTTATTTCATTTTTTTTATTTTTTAAATAATATTGGATGTATCCTGAAGCGTCCCTAAAATTTTCCAGGGTGATAAAAAAATAACCGTGTATATGCGTCAATTAAATTTGACAGATATATAACAGAAATATATTAAAAAGCTTACAAAAGTATTATATTCTCGTCGACGCTGACATTTATTACATTGCTATCTATGAATAATCCTTACTGGTGTTGTATTAGGTTTCATGTCACGCAACCTCGGTAAGGTTGCGCTGAGCGCGGATCCACACTAATGTCTTACAATGGTTGCATTTAATATTATCTTGTGGAAAAAATGTTTGATGGCGTATACGCTAACGATTGCTAATGTTAAGCAACGTTGGCCGTGGTCAAGTTTAAAATGGGTGACCAAATATGTGAATATACATCTCAAATTCCTTGTGTGCTACAAACGGCTTGTAAGCAGTGTGTCCTGCGATTACCTGTACGATTTTATTTTACGAATTTCACTTTGCTTCAATCGTTCAACAACTTTTTGATTTCCATAATTTTTATTTCACCGAAAACACAGTTAACAAATAATAATACTTGTTTGGTATTCAGATTATTCATAGTTTCTTTTTATTCTATCTTTAAATTTCCTTTCTCAACGTTTAATCGAACATGTAAATGCTAGATAATTTACATACCAGAAACATGTTTCTCATAATATCAAAAGCTGATAAGGGTATTAGGCTATACAAAAAGGGCTATTATAGAGCAATTTATAATCTCAAAAGTAAGAGACTCTTTTATGAGAAAAATTTAGATGAATTGGTGTTTTGACACAAGTTGCGTCACAATATATTTACGAAAATATTATGACATAAAAATATATATAACATTTGTTTTATAAAAAGTGATATTCACTCAGTGAATACTAGGCAAAAGAATATGTTAGCGTTAAGTACCGAATACTTGGTTCAAAAGCCAATAATTTTTAGAGGCCTTTGTGTACATTTCTGCAGTAAAATCCCAACTAATATTAAGGAACTTAGATTAAACAAAAAAGTTACAATGAAGAATGTACTTACAAAAATGTATATTACAAGGTGTCTAATTATATGACAGATAATACTGCTTGGTATTGACAAAAATGTGATAATCAACGTTCCAAGTGCACTTAACATTTTATGATTATTGGATAAATGTTTATGGACTATTTGAATAACTGTTCCAATCACTCCGACATGCATTTCTATATAGGTCATTTTATTATTATTATATTATATTCAAAATCATGTTTGTAAAATTCTATTATTTTAATATTGGCAATTTAGAGAGGAGACCAAAGAATACTAGACCTTCCGAGTTTCTTGTCTGTTTTTCTCGAGAAAGCTCTCCCAATTTTCGAACAGTACACCTGTTCGGAAACTTTTTTTCATGTTACTGGTATTTGCATATTAATTAATTATGGTCGGCGTCTATGTACATCTTACGTCTTATTACAAAACATGGACTAAAGTTAGTCCTGGTTCAAATCAGGACTAAGTTGACGCTGTCTCTATCTGTGCGTATATTGACACAAGTGAAAACGCACTACTTTTAAACCCGAGACTAACTTTAGACCAGGTTTTGTAATAAGACCGCTAAAGTTTAAATTAAAGATTCAAATTTCGTGCGCGGCTCGTGTAAAGCGATCACGATATTATTTAGTTTAGTTGTCTAAATTAGTGTTTCAGACAATACATATATCATCATCACAGCCCATATACGTCCCCACCGAGGGGCTCGAGCCTACCCTATGTTAGGGTGATTAGGCCTTAGTCAACCACGCTGGCCCAGTGCGGATTGGTCGACTTCACATACACCATTGAATTTCTTCGCAGATGTATGCAGGTTGCCTCACGATGTTTTCCTTCACCGTAGGAGCGTCAGACAAATACATATGAAATTCGAAACGAAAAACACATTGGTATATGGCGGGTCTCGAACCCCGACCCCCCGATTGGAAGGCAAGTGCCGAGTCCACTGCGCCACCGACGCTCATATATAGGTATCAATATTTTTATTTCAGTAAAGAATATAGCCAAAAATGCAACAACTTGGCACACCATAATATATTTAGTTAGTACATATTGACACGCGAAGGAAAAAGTTTCCGCAACCCTGAGCTAGACTATAGTTTATCATAAATTTTCTTTGAAGAAATTTTAGGCAAATAATGTATTTTAACTCGAATGCAGTACCTAAAGCAAATAGAAAGGTTATGCTTTTGACCCCTCCGAAGGCAAAGCCGCGCATAGCCGCAAAAGTTTTATATTGATACTAGCTGTGCCCGCGACTTCGTCCGCGTGGAATAGTATAGTTTTGGCAGAATTTTGATTTTTATAGGTATTTTTTAAGATCTTGATAAAAAGTAGCCTATGTTATACATTATATCATTAGCTATCTATTAGTGAAAGTCCCGTCAAAATCGGTCTAGCCGTTCCGGAGGTTAGCGGAACAAACAGACAGACAGACAAAAAATATTAAATTGTGTTTTTCTTATTGGTACCCGACATACTCGACATTCATACCCATTTAGTAAAATCTTGTTATTTTGACATTACAAACAGACACTTCAATTTTATTTATTTGTATAGATGTGTTAAAAAAATTCGGTTGAGCCTTGATATATCTCAACAGTTTCTTTAAAAAAAAGGGCGTGCCATACATTTTTTTATATTAAATATGTTAAAGTATGAAGGGCATATTTTAATGAAAAACTGTACATAACAACTATTGTTCTGTTTTGTTAGTATTATCTAATAGTATTTTTTATAATCGAAAAATTTTCGTATCCGGACTAATATGCGACGACTAAGCGGCAATATCCTACTCGCAGGCGTGCGAACAAGGACTTTTAAATTTGCAATATATGAAACAACAACAAAAAAAGGAAATATCTGCAGTAAGGGATTTGCCCTCAGATCCCCCACTGCAGGATATTACGGGCGGCTAATTGCGACAAAACAATTACTGATGATAATGATACGATAACTGGCAATAATCTTCCTTAATCACTTTCGTTCATTTTATGTATAAAATACAAGTAAAATTATTTAAATAAAACCTTTTTTTAAATGCAAGCCTTTAGTACTCGTCAATACGAATCAAACGAGCTCAAACTCGATGGGGTTGTGACATTTTATTGCGGAGTTCCTATGGCCGCCTTCCAGCTGCAGCATTAGGTCAGCTCTATATCATCATAATATTGCATTGTCACGCGATATACTTTATGCAATTATTTTTGATTGCGCAAAATTTCAGCACAATCGGAAACCGGGAAATGTGTCAAATTTAACTTGCAAGATTTCATTGCAGACACCAGACAGGTGAAAGTAAATAAAAGCTTGTAAAAAATATGTCCCATTAATAAATAAAACATAAAACTGTTTTTCAATGTTTTATTTATATGCGCAATTATTCCTGAAACCCTGGAAAATGTTAGTTAGCGCAGAGGTCGAGTGATCGCCTACTGCGCAACGGGTTGCGCGTTCGATTCCCGTACTGGACAAATATTTTTTTATGGCCTACAGAAATGTATTCCGGTCTGGGTGTATGTGCATGAGATATTCTATGTTTGTAACTGCACCCACGATACAGGAAAAAATCCTAGTGCGGGGCGACGTTTTTTTTTTTAAATTACAGTATAATGGCTATTATAATAAACTAAATTTCAGAATTGATTGCGAGAAAAGTCAGCAATAAAGTAAACTTGTTATGTATAGTTTCTATGATGGGTGCCGAAAAAGGAGCGGTTGGTACTTACTTCATGGCCTGAGGCCAAGGGCGGCAAAGACTGCAAATCCACTACTGTTTTCCTGTACTAGCTATCTTTCCATTTGAACTCTACTTTCATTTACCACAGGTGGAATGAAGTCATTTGCTAGCACCTCTAAAAAAATATTTTTGAAAAATTACGTTCCTTAACAAAAAATATTGCTCAAAAATCATTTGTTATTTAAAAAAAATTACTTTATAACAAACCGTTCCCAACAATCATGTTAAATAAAACAACAAGTATTTCTTTTTTTAATTGTGAACTTTGAAGAGCATTTGTGTGCTGATTAAAAACACATAAATACATAACTATGTAAATAACTTTTCTGTGTAATGTTCTGGCTTATCTTACTGGCGACCTTCTGTCGGATTTAATTCCTACTAATGGCCCTCTCATGTGAGATACACGAAATATTATATGCGAGAGGATGAAACTTAAATCCGCTTGAAGTAAGAAAACTAAAAAGATACGTGGTTAGTTTGTTGCCTCTCAGTGTATACTTTGAAACCCTTGTAACCACTCCGTTATAAAATGATATGAAAAGGTTATTTTGTGCGATCCTGCGATTTTTTTAAAAGGTTGGTTAGAAAAAATTATATAAGGATTAGTTTCAAATCAACACACACATCAAATTTGATTCGTACAATTTATGCTGTCTTTTCTTATGTATAAATATAAAACCAAATCTTGTGATATTAAAGAATGAATGTAAAGATGTCTGTGATTTAACATCACCACCATTTCGACCCATATACGTCCCACTGCTGGACACGGATCTCTCATCAAATGAGGAGGAGCTGATCTACTACACGACGTTGGCCAAACGGACCAAAGGGATTAATTTGAAGCTTTCCATCTTTCCTCTCGCGGCCTGGTTAGTAACTTGACAAAACCTCGGACACGACGGGAGAGAGTAAGAAACAACGAAATAAGCACGAAACAATTAGGACGTCTCTTGAACCAATACCATGGAAATATCACAAATAAGACAATACAAAAGTTTTTCGTCACTTCGCTTTTAGAGGTGCAATTGTGGTAGCAGTAACCTAACTTAACCGGCTCCTAGAATATCTACGGCCACGGGAAGACAGCGAGCGGCGACATGTGTATCCTAACGGCCGGTTTCAATATTCTATCTATCTGTGGATTTGGTTACTAGTGATAGGCATTTGACATTAGCTCCATATAAAATACGTCAAAATTCTATCTTCAGTAAACAAAAGTAGAGACAGATAGGATATTCAAACTGATCGTAAGGCCGCCACCGCATGGTCTGTGATTCAATCTTGCTTAGACAGCATGTGATGAGCAGAGATACCTTGGACAGTATTTCGATAATTTTTTCGTGTGAATTCTTTCTTGGACCCAAATGGTGAGAAGCGAAAATGTATGTGTTTTAAGCTTAGAAGACATTACCACCAGTTAGATGTTGCGGCCGATTTCTAAGCCGGCGGGTAAAATTAATCGTTAAAACAAATAGCGAATTTTTATGTTCCTTAAATCCACGACAAGCATCGACTTGCATTATATGGGAATTGAAAAAAAAATACACAAAAGTTTATATTTAGACGTTAGCACAGCGTAGTTTTCAAAATCCATTTTACTTGGACGGCGACGAGACAAAGTGATTTTTCTGAGATAGGTACATGGGTCGAACAGTCCATTCGTTTCGCATTACCCGTCAGTTGGTGAAGGATAGCAAAAAACAAGCCGAGACCAAATGGGCGGACGACGACGCCAGTGGTCAGCCCCCCGTCGCCATCGAACTGACTGACGGCTCCGCCTAAGGGGCTCCATTAACCAACAACTTTAAGGGCTCAACCGAGATGCGAACGCGTTGTAATAAATAAAGCGGTTGAGTCAGATAAATTATCTTTGACTCGCTCACGGCCAACCCTGACAAATTGTCTGTCATAAAAGCTAAAAACAAATTTGTACCCAGATGGAAAACTTTATAAGCAACTTGAATTGTTTTGCAAGAGAAAATTCTTTCCGAGGATTCCTCAGCTCATCGTTGAGGTGCGTAGGTAACGCGATTTTTTGTATGCTTGTATAATGCATCGCGAAACAGTTTCTGTGTGGTCTGTGGTCTGTGGGGGTATCGACGCAATCAAAGTTTTAATTAATATGGGGTTTTGTCTCTTAGTGCCAGATATGTGGCTTACGATTATCAGGAATGTTAATGATAATTAATACCATAAGTATATACATCACATTACTTGTTGAATAGGTAGGTACTAATATTAAAGCTAAAAAAACCGATTTATAACAAATAGGATCTAGGATGTTGTAGCTACTTAAATAAATGTAATTACCAACCAGTTACTCTACGCCGTGATATATATATACATATTATTATTTTTTGGATTTTTTGCAAATTACACTCTTATCTAAACTGTATGTTTCGCTTTACCGTAACATTTCATAGTTTACGTACGAAAATAGAACTTATTGGACTACGTTTAAACTGTCAATTTTGTTCGCCAAAAAGTCGATTAATACTACACTGCTACCGCGGTCTATAATGACTACTTTGCTGGTCGCGCTGATGATGGCCGACAGCGCAGCTCCAGGCCGACACAGCGCGGTCAGCGTGCAGCACTTGATGGACGAGCTGAGATAAAGGCAGAGACCGTAGGTCGAGGCCTTTACAGTGAGGACAGCAAGGGCTGCAATTATGGCCAAGCTGGAAGGCCTAGGGCGTAGCTAGGCTAGCTCGAGGCAATTTATTTACTTTTTAAATCAAAGTAAATGAAATATGTAGTTCAAAATAATTATTGCAAAAAGACAAGCAACCTCCAGTAAATATGTAGGTATTGATTTTTAGGATTCGCTTTAAAAAAAATCTTGTTTATCAAAAGTTCGATCGAATGGAACACGAACAAACGAGTACAAATATTTTAATTCGCCACAATCGGTCGTACAGCTGCAAACGGTCAAAAGTGACGAAATCTTTCCACGACGACGCGACGGCGGGCGGGCGGCACAGAACGCAACTGCAAATGATCATAGGCATAGATTAAATATTCAAACTCTATTATGAAGTTGTTGGATTGTTTCAATCGGGAACAATGCATCGTAATAACGGCGCTGCACCGCCCGCCCGCCCGCCATTGTCCACCATATCCAATTAACATGAACACGTGAGCCATATTGATGGCCACCGATGTTCCCTCTGTCACTAATTATCTGTTTGTGTCCTGGCGTTATTATGAATTTGTGATGTGTCGTGTCTATTCAATGCAGACGTGCTCTGTTGGGCGGCAAGGCTTGCTTAACGCACCTCCCACCTGCCGTTTCTTTGTGTGCTGATAATTAAGATATTGAAACCGTCGCATCGTGCCAATAAGCTTCAGTAAAACCGTATAACATAAATCCCGACCAGACACATGAAACATCAAAAATAAGTAATTTGTATTTTACCTTTGAAAGGTTACATTACAGCAACCTTTATGACTCGCGACTTCTTTAGGGTATTATTTCGTCGAGTAATCATTTGAGATCGTCTCTTCCTTTACATTACGAGATTTTTTGCTTTGATTGATTGGTAGTAGTTACTAGATTTTATTAAGTAGGTATGATGGTCTAACTTTCATACCCATGCTAACAATTTTATGGCTTGATAGCCCGATGATAATAATGCTAATAAATACATCATCCCTAAAGCTTCAAATAAGCTATTAATAATGTTCCAGTCTCTTACAAACATTGTTTAACTTTTATCATGTTTATTTACTTACTAGCTGTGCCCGTGGCTTTTCTTGCGTGGAATTCAGCTTGGTCACAACGTGATGTTATATATAGGCTGTAGTCGCCTTCTTCGACTTTTCAATTCGTACCATTAGTTCCAGAGATTAGCGCATTCAACCAAACAAAGAAACTCCTCTGAGTATCTGAGTCTGATACATTTCCATAGCAAATAAAACATACAACCAACAACAATGTAATAAATACAAAATACAAAATACTTATCTTTAATCACTAAGGCGCTTAACACATTGCCGCCGCATCCCGCTGCGGTGTACGGAGGGACGAAAACCGCATGCGGCTGCGGCGGCACGGAACCGTGCCACCGTACGGTTAGCTCCGTATCACCGTCCGGAGCTGCGATGCACGACGCACCGCATCACCGCATTAACTATGTATGCGTATGCACGTCCTTTCTACGCAAAAATCCGTACGATACTGCGGCACAGTGTGGCATACCCCAAGGACCGCACCGCATCACCGTCCGGGAGTGCGGTGCCGTCGCGCGTGCCGCACAACCGCACGGGCATGCGGTGTGAGTGTGTTATACCCTGCGGTTTTTGTATACAAATTGAGATTCTTCAGTCAAAATTAAAAACCGCAGCACCGCACACTGGAGCGGTGTCCGGTGCAATGTGTTATGCGCCTAAATCTCGAAAACTATTTTCATAAAGATTTTGACAGAAAGGTAGTTTATGAATAGGACATTTCATATATGAACTAAATACGTGAAATAAATTGTTAAAAAAAAAAACTTTTTGCTTTATAGTTCTAATTGTTTTTACTACTGGAATATATAATTCCACTAGAAAATCAAGTGTTTAAGCTTTTTTTTAATCTCCACCTTTATAAAGATGAAAGTGTATTTTTGTTTGAGTATACTTGACTTTTTCTTGAAATGAGAAGCTTCTGTTTTATATTAAAATATATTAAAGGCTGGTTATATATAAATATTAACTTTTATCCTAAAATAAACATAAAATTTTCGAGTAAAGTTTACTTTAAAATTGCCTATATTATCAATATAATATCTTGACACTTAAAACTTGGTTCTTAACATTTCAACTGCGAACTCAAAATCAGGGGTGCGTTTTCACATCCACGCACACTGTCTGATGAAGTGCTATAATCCTGCGCAGACGATAATTCCGACAAACACCTAACGTGTCTTCAGTGGAGTTTAATTGACATATTACTCATGAATCTAATTACCGGGGGAGCTACATCGAGATCGCTCGTTAACGGTTTCGCAAAGACCTGGAAGAAATCATGCGTACATAAGCAATCCTCTTACGCTAAGCTCCCTCCACCCTCGATACATAGCCCAGCAATAGAGATATGATAGAGGTTATTAATTAGATGTCGTTACGTCTTATGCCGTTTCATTGTGTGACGCGGAAAAACCCATAGAACCATGCCCCCTTAGCAACGGAATACCACCCCATAAGGCGGAGTTATTCGGCTCATACACCAAGTTGTATTATTTCAGTCGACAATTAATATAATCGAATCTATAATCTATTGAGCGAGCAAGTTTAGTTGTATAGTTGTGAATTTTCTGATAACATTGACGCGTTACATTAATATTATTAGCTAATATACATTAATACTTACATTAATATATTTATAATATTAATTCGTAATAGATATTTGGGTATAATAAAGTGCATATGGCTGAATTGATAATGCTTTTCACTGGCACAATTTAAGCACTCCAACCCGTCGCCAAAATTATGGAAAATTTTAGAGAAATTTTAATTAAAATAAAATTTCTCTAAAATTCTCATAATTTCATGGCCTTCATAAATACCATAATGAAAACCATTTTTTTTTTCAAAATACTGATATTTCTAGTTCAAATAAACTGAATAAGAATCTCTACTCATATTTGAAATATTTTTAAAAAATTCTAACATTTTTACATAGCCATTATAATAAACAGTTAACAAATACAATAATATACTTGCTCAATGTAAAATCACTTACAGGCAAATACAGCATACAGCTACCTATATTATTACACTTGACAACAACATAATCATACATGAGTTAATTGACTTTATTTACTTTATTTTTTTTTATTGAGAAAGTTGGCAAACAAGCAAACTGCCAACCTGATGGTAAGTGGTAACAGTCACCTATAATACATGTGGCTCTTGTGAGATTCGCAGCAAAACTGCAACCCCCACAGGAACCACAGTGTACGTTGCCAACTTGTGACACAAGATGTAAAGTCACAGTACCCAGTAATTTCACTGCCATATCTTACCCTTCAAACCGGAACACAGCAATGCAAGCACTCCTGCTTTGCGGCAGTAATAGGTAAGACGGAGGTACCTAAGCAGACGACCCTGGTACAGAGTCTCCCTCCAGTAAATCATATATTATTTGATTGTTTCCGAGTAGGGTATTTTATAAAATGTGTACAAAGACTTCTTCATACAACATTTAACTCCATGATTATGCATTGAAATATAGCTTGGATAAAAAAATGTTTGCTGTCATAAGTATGCGCAAAAAGGAACGGACCGGATACAAATATGATATCGGGCTGTAAAGAAGTGTATTTTTATAAAGTGCATCACAGTTCTAGTGCGTGTGAACAGGTCTTTAGCTGTTGCCCCTCAAAACGGACGTGGGCACGTGCTCACAAAATGGCGTTCACTTAGCTCGCCGTAAAATCTGTACTGTTCCCCTCGCATGTAATGGATCCTCGCTTGTCCAAATATCAACCCTCAAAATAATGGAGGGGTGCTGAAATTATCTTGAGGACTTAATTTACCTATTTCATATATTTACTCAACTAGCACTTAAAATGATGGATAACAAGGACAGGACAATATAATATTACCTCTTCCTGTAATCTTTGACTCTTTTGAGCGCATATAGGTTTAATTGTATATTGTTACCCCAAGGGTGAAAGTAACTTATTTAGTGCCGAGACAGGGTTTGGCCCCCGAGCGTAGAGAGTGCGCCTATAGTTCGAGGGACTGAATAAGTCTTATGAAAATCGGATTGCCGCTTTCCCGCTTATTTTGCTTTTTTTCTGTGCCGGCCAGCTATTCAGCCATTATTTTTCATTTTCATCATTGAAAAAATGGTAAATGTTTTGCCCAAATCTAAATAGTGCAAAGTAAATTATAATGAAGTCATTTAAAAATATACAATATTCTATTAATACTTAACTTTGTTATTTCAATTTTACACCGTGCTGCAAATGAGTAGCTTTATAGAACGTCGGAACATGGTTTAATAGAAATGTAAAATAGAACTAGTTTCTTGTTTAAAAATTGACAGCATCTGTCAGTTGATATTGATTCTCCATAGGGCTGAAAAGTATTACTTTTAACCCGCTCTTCAAGCAACTTCAGACCTACTTTCCAAGTATAAGTAATGAAAAGGTCTTTTCATTACTCATACTCTGAAAGTAGGTCTGAAGTTGCCTGAGGAGCGGATTGAAAGTAATACTTTTCAGCCCTTGGGAGAATCACTTTCAACTGACAGCTGCTGTTAAATTTAAAAAAAGTAGTTCTTTGTTCACATTTTTATTGAACCATATTCTGATTTTCTGTACAGCCACTCAATTACAGCCCGGTGTAAAATTGAAATAACATAATGTTAAGTATTTAAAGAATATATATTTTAAATGACTTTATTATAATTTATTTCAACTATTTCTTTAAAATAACATAGATTTGGGCAAAATATTTATACCATTTTTTAAATTATAAAAATGAAAAATAATGGCTGAATAGCTGGCCGGCCACAGAAAAAAAAACAAAATTCATTTGTTTTTTCCATTTGTAGAGTTTGTATTAACTGTTAATTATATTTGTATAACATTGTGTTAATAATAATTACCACAATGAGTTCATCTGATTCAGGTATGGAGATAACACCTGATTTTATAAGAGAAAGCGGGCTAAAGTACTCGTAGAAGTTTACACGTTTTTTCTTTAGCTAATTCATTGTTTTATTTTTACTTTCCTTATATTCGTAATGAAAAGCACAGTGTTTACCTCGGGTTAAAGACTTATTTAGTCCCTCGAACTATTGGTGCCCGCTAGGCTCGGGCGCCAAACACCGTCTCGGGACTAAATAAGTTACTTTCACCTCTGGGGTAACAATGTACGTAATCTTAGAATGTAATCTTAGAATAATAACGCATAGGACAGCCCGGTACGCGAAACACGCACACTACAATAAAAACAGTTTGGAGCTGCCGGCGTAGTGAGCCATATATGGCTCACATTTAGTTGCATCAAATTGTGCACGCCGGTTGGGTTTCTATGCGTTATTATTCTAAGGTCTTTATTATTATTGCACATTTGAAAAATGCGCCTGACAATAATAAGTGCAGTGACATAAATATGAAAGATCTAAAATTCTATTTTTAAAAAGACCTATAAAAAACAACACTTTCACGCGCCAATACCCTTGTTCTATGAATACAATGAAAACGATTCGCTCGTGCATACTCAAACCGAAACTCGGCACGCAAATTACAATGCAACAATTAGCCAAATAATTACTCATATAAATCGACGGCGCAGCGCGATTCCGCTGGATTTACTTACCAATTAGTTGACAGCGCCCGCGAGCTGCAATTACGTGCGCTATTGCGACCAAATACTGAATTAAAATTTGCTTTAAAACGCGGCTATTGGACGGGTCTACTGTTACGAGCCATTTTATGCGTAATTTGATATTGGCACAACAAATTCGTTGACGGACGGACGCCCGGTGCACGCCGGAATTACAGGGCGAGTTGAACTCGCGCGCCCGCCCCGCTACTCGCCTCCAGCTCTGTCGCCTCTAATTATGGTTTCCTTTCGCAATCCACTTTGATTATACAACTCTTGAGATTAGAGAAACAGTGCTAATTTCGCGCTATAAAATTTACTTGACGAATCCGTACGCGAAAACGTTTTATGTTGGCAATTAAGAAGCTTTCCGTAGATAATGCGAGGTGACGTGGGTTGAGCGTACTCAGCTATTGTGGCGAGAGGCGCTAAGTGCAGATAAGTACATAAAATATGACTGAATGCGATTCGAGAAACATGTGTCGAGTTCGCGTTAATATAATATTTAGAGTGAGCTTGCGAAAGTAGTTGTTTAAGCTTCTATAAATTATGTATTTCCCGAGCGCGATTACAAAGGTCTGTTGAAAAATTAATTTGACAATAATAAACCGTGAGCTTTGACGATAAAAAAACGCATCAAGTTGTAATAGCCGCGGTTGGACTAATTCGACAAAATACTAGCGTGAAACAAAGGCGGGCAATAACTTGTTTCCTTAGGGCGGTAATTGGACGGGCGTAATTACTGGTTGCTTGTAAAGCCATCATCTTATCATCTCCGAAGGGGTATTAACGAAAAACACAGCCGTGGGGATGCGCGGGGATGCGAGCCAGTGTTGTGCTAAATGTCGTCGGCATAATAATAAGGATACTGTTTTGTGTGGTTTCACTTGTCAGAACAAAGGGAAAGTAATAACAATTCATCAATTGCAGCGCCATTACGCTACAAGAAATAATACGTATCAATTTCTTGCTTTTATTTTATTTAAAGACTTTTACAATGTATGACAGTTCCATTGTGTCCTAAAAATATACAATTTACTTAACATGAAACGGTATTTATTACCACCATGTCACATACTAGGTTTGCAGCCTCTAACATAGGGTTCGCCAAAATTCTTTGGAAAACACCTCTAACAGATACATTTAGGTGCAAATATTACATCAAAAGTTGTCTTACCCTACGATTTTAACACATTCCGCCAATCGCGTGCCATATTTTTCGAAGAATCAATAGAAAAATCAAAATTATATTCCAAAGCAAAATTTATTTTATGTCACCATGTTCACACCGTCTCAAATTAGTAGAAAAATATTTCGTATCGACTAGAAACTACTTAAGAAGTTATCTACCTATCCGTTATAATCCACACACACGCACGCACGCAGTCATCTGTCAACACCGGTACACCACTATCGCCACGCCACGTCTCCAAACTCCTGCGGGTTACAAGACGACAGACGAGACTTAGATGATTATTAATATCTTTACAAGACTCGCGAAATAAGCGACGCTCTCTCAAAGGGTAGACGTCAAAACAAGGCAATTATGAGATAGGGTAATTAGTTTTATACATAATCTTTACGTTTTCAAGATTACTTTCGCGGAAAATTGGCAAGGGCGTTCCTATTTTGTAATTAGGAAGATAAAAAAATTATGTTTGACGTTAATTAAAGAACAAATTGGCCTCGTTAATGAAATACAAAAGAATTCACGATTATTTAATATAAAGGAATATTGGAAAAAGGATCGCCTTCGCTCTGATGTGGTGATGGGTATTCAATATCTTTCAATATTTTTTTGGAATTTCGTTAGGTAAGTAGGTACTTAAGAAAAGTATTTCCTGTTAATATGGTCACGTTGGGACACATGTATGGCTACGGGAAATATCAATTAGAATCCATTCTGTGTGTTTAATACATAAATTATTCGATCTTGAATTTTAATAGTCCTGGTGTTCCTTGGGCAAATTTTTGTTAATTTAATGAATCACGGAATTTATCTAATATGGCCTTAAATAATGGAATCTATTGCCGACTAATATTTTTTGTACATCAAAGTTTGCACACAAGCTCCCACCTTATAGCGTGTAGCTACAACAGACACTTCCTTACATATTATAAATCAAAGTCCCCCGCTGCGTCTGTCTGTCTGTCTGTTCGCGATAAACTCAAAAACTACTGCACCGATTTTCAAGCGGTTTTCACCACTCGATAGCGTGATTCTCGAGGAAGGTTTTAGTATATAATTTGTTAAGTTTTTGTATTTATTTCTGTGTACATTAATGATATTTGTTGAAGATGTCGGGAAAAAATAAATTAAGGCGAAACGTAGTTCGCGGGCACAGCTAGGTTTGGTGACTATAGTCACTTATCACAAGGGATACCCTAACACAGTAAATGTTGCTAAATTATAACTTAAGATATATAATCAGAGAAAATAGTAACTTTACTTACGGGGTGTAGGACAGGTAGGTTTTATACCACACAACAATACAAGCCAAATACGGCTGCTTAAGGCTGATGATGGAAGCCGCGGCAGATGTCTCTGGTACAGAATCTCACTGGTAAATATATGCTATGTTGATTTTATGACTTATGATCCTTATATTAGTGTAGATTTATTTCATAAAAATGTCATTGTCTATAAAGTTATAAGTTACTTTGAATCACGTTATATTCGACATAAAAAAATCTTCCGCCGAAGTTGAACTAGACATTTTAAGAAAATAATTATTAAAAATTATAAGCAGTCTCTGAAGCTAAATTTCTATGCCCGTGAACAATGTTTCGCCTTAATAAAAACCTTTGACATAGGTGTTGCCCCATGTGTGATTCATTTATGGATGGTGGCGTTATTGAATATACAGTAATGTCACTAACAGCTTCATGCTTCACTTTCATTTCATTTCATACCCATTTTCATTTCATACGCGAAAATTTTCTATGCAGTTATCCTAATTAAAAGTGGTAAATTTCAAAGGTATTAGAAAACTTAAAAAAAGATGAGCAAAATCCGTAAAGTCGTTTTCAAGTTATTGCGTGACCAAGGAAAGTAGGGATTCATTTTTGCATATTATACAGAATATAACAGAATACAGAAATAATATTTAAGGGCATATAGCCATCAGAATTGGATATCCTGTAGGATAAATATGGAATTTTTTTTTTGATCAGACTTTTAGATTTCTAACTGTCGACAGCCCTACATCAGACCTTGTTTCTTCATTTTTCCCGTGCCCAGTAACGGGACGTTGATGAAGGTACTGAAACAGAACGCGTTACCATAATAATACCTCTACGAAGAGATGGAAAACTCCAAACAAAACCCTTCACCAATCTGTCTAGCCCGCGTGACTCCTGATCTAAGAAGATTCCAGTGTTCAATAATTGGACACCGATGAAGATACAAAAGCATAACGCTTTTCCATTATATTACCCCTACGAAGAAATGGAAGACTCAAAACATAACCCTTCGCTAATCTGTCTAGTCCGCGTGAAGTAGGCAAATTCCTCCTCATCTGAGAGGAGTCCCGCGCCCAGTATTGGGACGTTGATGAATATACAGTAACATAACGCTTTAAATACCAAATGTCCATTCTATTAGCAATTATCCGACGTCGTTTGTGAGAAAGCTTATACAGTCACGCTTTGACTCACTTTCACGCTATAAAAAAACTGTAAAGTACGCTCACATTTATGAAGGCTAAAAGAACAATTTCGTTAGGACCCCGTTGGATCCGCCAACTTCAAAGGGCATTTTAGCAGCGCCCTCACCCCTCCCACTCGCCCCCTGCTGACTTAAAAATGTATTTAAAACGTGAAATAAATTTCCTCTTCCGCACTCGTTGGAAAGATAATGGTTTGACACGTTCTCCACTATATGAAGTTTGAACAATCCATATAAAAGGTATATGTCTTTAACTTTAATAGTTTAGGCTCGGTGATGATGAATCAATCAGTTAGGACATGTATACTATGAAGAAAAAATGAATTATAATACTTTCTTTAAAAACCCCTGACATGGTAAAAATATATCAAAATCTAGTGCATATTGTGTCTAATGTATATTACAGTTAAATAATAAATTACGGTTAAAAAGGTTTTTTTTCAAAATGTCCCAGTTTAATAGAGCAAAAGCACAGAGGGAATATTTTTGACTTGTCTTGTTTACTCGATAAAAACTTTAAATTGCTGGCGACCCAGTTCGGGGACTATTGAATCAATTGCCAATTGCCTGGGCTGCAACTTGAAGAGCATACCGTTGTGTTGACGTATTTCTGCCAGACGACGTAGTTGCCAGTTGACGTATTTTTAGCATTTTTCCGTTATTTTAATGAATTGTGAATCTCTTTATCTGATATATAAAAATCTCGTGTCAGTGTTTGTGTTCATCGAACTATGAAATTTTTGGTATATACAGGGTTACAGGGAAAGTCGTACTAAATATTAAAGGACGTTATAATTCGGGTCATTTCTGATGGATTTGGTTCTGTTATAAGGTGTCCGAAACTTAACCGTTATGGAGATATTGAACTTTAAAGATTTTTTTAATCCTTTATTTTTTGGCGTTTCCTCGTTTTTTTTAGGATTTGAGCTCCTAGGGTCGGTTTTTTTGTTGTATCTAGTCAGAAGACATGTCAATTAATAAAGATGATCAACAAAAACTGAACCTACTACTAACAGCTTAAAAAACTGCTCGACAACGGTTAGAATTAAAAAAAATCTAATAGTGTTCTTTAGGTAGGTAGATGTGATAAGGGTGGCCCTCTCCAAAAAATTTTTGGAGAAATATTATGGCGAAACGTTGTTCGCTGGCATAGCTAGTAGCTCTATATTTCCTTAATTTTAATTATTTGTTTATTTTTTAATTTTAATCATTCCTATTTGTTTGTTTTTATTTTATTACATGTTGATTAAATTTTGTTGAGATTTGATTAGATTTTGATCTGTGTCACTACGGGGTGCCAACTGAAAACCAGCGCTGGCTGTCTAACGCCCTGCAAATGCTGAGATGGCAACCTTTTCGGGGTGGGCACGCTTAGCGCAATTATGTCAATTGTATTCTTCATAATTTGTTGTATGTACCTACATTGTGTATGTTGCTATTTTTAGTGTCTATGTCGAATAAATGTTTTCTTATTCTACCTTTTCATTAGATTTTGTCGCGTGTTCTTACTTACATTTTCGCATATTCTTCGTGCACGGAGAACTTATTATATGATTAATAATGTATTTATTTTCTACAGAAGTGAAGCCGCTTAGTAGTGAAAGACCATCGATCGAGTCGTCGTCGAATCGAACTTATATACAGGGTGTCCCAAAAAATAGTGTCAAGCGAAAGTCCAGAGTTAGAGCACCTCTTGGAGTACCCGAATCACCCCCATGTATGTTCCGCGATTATTCGTAGTTTTAGAATAATAATTTTTTTTCTGACTTTTTGAAAATTTCGATCTAAAGAACTTAAAAATTTTTAATAAAAAAAAGTTGAACATATTTTAATGTTTTTCTTTATGCCACTGAATTATCTTTAGTGCTTCTTTTATGTCTAAAATAATTAGCTTCGTAACTTTAGTGGAAATTTAGAAAACAGTAGTGTAAAGTCAAAATTTGAATGTTAGTGAATAATTACTTAAAAATTCATCTTTAAATTAAAAATCTAAACAGGCGAATTCATGGTTTCTAAGTATGTGTAAAAACTTCTCTAGACTCTCTGCTTTCATAATAATTAAAAAAAAAGTACTTAATAGGGCTACTTTGGCTTAAATCGGCCATCAAAGACAGCAAGGTGAAAATTTCATAAAACTCGACTTCTGAATAATTTTTTTTTTAATTCCAATTATTTATTAATAAACCAAAAATGATTGTAGAAAAGCTAAAAATTTATTATTTGAAGGTCAAAAATAACAGTTCCTGCTGCCATCTTTAATAACCTTTGAAGGTTTATTATAACTTAATAAATGAAACAAAACATTATTTTCAAAGTATTTATTATTCGATCGCTTAAAGAAAGTTTTCAAAATGACGACCTTCGTGCTCAATACATATTCTACATCGTCTAAAAAAGTTTTCTTTTAAATTTATAAATGCAATTCTGTTGTTTTTTATTGTTTATTCCGCTTGTCTTAATTTTGTTCTTAATACTGTGACGCTTGTAATGTCTTGGCGTATACTAATTCCTTGTAGTATCCCCAGACGAAAAAATCTATGGGGTTCAAGTCGGGGGACCGTGGCGGCCACGCAATGGGCCCTCCACGACCGATCCATCTGCCTGGAAATGTTTCAGACAAATGTTGTCTAACATTTCTAGCAAAATGGCATGGAGCGCCGTCGTTTTGAAAAATCATATTTCTCCGCGTTAATAGGTCTACATCTTCTAATAAGACGCCGAGATCACGTCGTAGAAATTGCAAGTAGGCCTCGCTGTTCAGTCGGTCCGGTAGTTCGAACGGACCAATCAGCTGTCCGTTTAGGATGCCTGACCACAAATTGATACTAAATTGTTCTTGGAAATTAGATTCCCTTGTGAGGTGTGGATTTTCAATACTCCACGAATGGTAGTTATGCGCATTAAATACCCCACATCGCTTAAAATGTGATTCATCAGTCCATAGAATATTTTTAAAGAAATTTTCGTTTTCAGCTTATCTCCGTAACATTTCCTGACAAAATGCCACCCTTCTCGGGTAGTCTGCGGGCTTGAGCTGCTGAACTTTCTGGATGTGATATGGGTGAAAACGCTCTTGATGAAGTATTCGATGTGCTTGTGATTTCGGAATTCCGATTCGACGTTCTATTGTTCTTACACTAACTGATGGATCTCTCACCACTTCTTCGACCACTGATTGGACAGTATCTGGGTCACTCATTTCAGATGGGCACCCCGATCTTCTACCTGGTAGGCGTCCTTCCATGTAAGAGTTATGTACTCTTAAAATCATGCGATGATCAGGCCAAGTTTCAGGCTGAGGTCCACCTCCATTTTGTACTTGCTGCCGGAACAACCTGGTTGCTTCAGAAGCATTTCCTCTTGCATATCCATAAAAGTAATGCATAAGAGCATATTCTTGCGATGAAAAAGACATCACAAAATGAAGAGCTTGAAAAGTCCGTTAAGAATGCCAAATTTGTCAAAATCCCGTATTCACACAAAACCAAATCGTAATCGCACTCAAGGTCCGTAAAGAAAGCAAAGTTCGTCAAATAATCACAAATGAGCGTATCGTACGTAAGGCGCAAACAAAAGCAGGCAAACGACTGGCGCCAGAACACAATAGGCGCTCGGACTACACCCCCCGCCTCATCCCCTTGTCACAAAGAATAGCATTCCTCAGTTACATTTATCCATTTCGCCAATAAGAGTGAGAGAGATAGCAATAATGCGGTCTCTTTCATATCCTCTCACTCGGGCAATTTTTTAGCAGGTAAGTACTGCGTTACATCCAACACTACAACCGATGTGATCCGCGAGAAAAATATTTAAATATGGATTTCATGTAGTTAATTTTTGCTAAATTGTAATTAATCTGAACCTTAGAAATTATAAAAAGACCAGACATTTTTTTTTATCATCTGATAGGAATTTGGTAAATTTTATGAAATTTTCACCTCGCTGTCTTTGATGGCCGATTTAAGCCAAAGTAGCCCTATTAAGTACTTCTTTTTTTAAATGATTATGAAAGCAGAGAGTCTAGAGAAGTTTTTACACATACTTAAAAACCATGAATTCGCCTGTTTAGATTTTTAATTTAAAGATGAATTTTTAAGTAATTATTCACTAACATTCAAATTTTGACTTTACACTACTGTTTTCTAAATTTCCACTAAAGTTACGAAGCTGATTATTTTAGACATAAAAGAAGCACTAAAGATGATTCAGTGGCAAAAAAGAAAACATTAAGATATGTTCTACTTTTTTTATTTAAAATTTTTAAGTTCTTTGGATCAAAATTTTCAAAAAGTTAGAAAAAAAATTATTACTCGAAAACTACGAATAATCGCGGAACATACATGGGGGTGATTCGGGTACTCCAAGAGGTGCTCTAACTCTGGACTTACGCTTGACACTATTTTTTGAGACACCCTGTATATTATAGATTGCAGCAGATACTTGCAAGCTTCTGTTGTAATTTCATGTTAGTAATATATCACCATTAAGATATCCATCTTTACGCTGGAAAACAACTTTTATTTATTCGCATTTTCGATAATTTTTGGCTAACTCAATAAACCTTGTGAGCATTGCTTATAAGCCTTAATCAATTTACTTTATTACGAGTACTAGCATAACCATTTTTAACGGTTTTTTAGCTTAACCTGTTTGCTGTTGTTGGTCGCTCTTTAGTAATTAAAATACCCATTTCCTGTTGACCTGAAATTGATCTGAAATTTGGTACACACCTTCAGTTCTAATGACAATATAATTCTGTTATTCAGTATCATTGTAAATCCAAGATGGCCGCAACCATAAAATTGTGAATATTTTTTAAGCCTCTGAATATGGTTATCAAATGAATGGACTTGACTAGTAAAATAACGTATATCATATAAAACATTCTATGCCCTTACCATAGGTAATGGATATTAAATGAAAGGGCTTTACAAGTTGAACATAGTGCGTGGCGGATCATAGAGTTTAGTTAGATAGTCCATACATCAAAACTAAAATCTATGTATGTAATAAAAATAAAATCTCTATTTTTTAATTCAAACGATTTTATTGAAAAAAAAGATAATAGTGATCTAAATAATGTACTAAAGGCTAAAAAATAATTCAGTTGATCCTAGGTACACTCATCACACCACTCTCTTTATTAATTCTAGAGCATAATCAGACGCAGCGATCAAATGTTAAAAAAAATATCTACATTCAACTGATCATATCATTATAATTAAATTAAACTGATCATATCAATACTATTGACGTATTTAAACAACGTCCCACGATTTAATTTTTGTCTGATCAATACCCTAGAATGTTACCTTCTGATGAAGAATTCGCAGCGAAAACTGAAAATAATGAAAAGCAGCAGAATTGTGAAGAGAAATAAAACACAATACTGTCAATTAACCAGTTTCACGATTTAATAACAAGGAGGGCAAGTTTAAATGTAAATGTTAGTAGTTTGTGCCTTAAGCAATACGTCTTAATAAAGATTTTTGATTAAATTTGGCACTCAGCTTAAAACGCATTAATGCACAAGGTATTTTCAATTCTAATAAAAATCTGATTTCGTCGCTCAAATTCAAATTCAGTCGCTGTCGCAAGCTAAAAGGTAATTTTACTCCAAAAACTCCTTAAGATTACGAAGAGCAACAGGCGATCGACACTACTGCACGGTTTGTTTTGCTAGGCGTTAAATGTAAGAATCTGAAATTTACTGGAGGTAGACTCTGTACCAGGGTCGTCTGCTTAGGTACCTCCGTCTTACCTATTTCTGCCGTAAAGCAGCAGTGCTTGCAATTGCTTTGTTCCGGTTTGAAGAGTAAGATATGGCAGTGAAATTACTGGGTACTGTGGCTTAACATCTTGTGTCACAAATTGGCAACGTATACTGTGGGGGTTGCAGTTTTGCTGCGAATCTCACAAGAGCCACGTGTATTATAGGTGACTGTTACCACTTACCATCAGGTGGGCAGTTTGCTTGTTTGCCAACTTTCTGCAATAAAAAAAACAATAACAATAACTTGTTTCATTGCTTTAAAACAAAGAAAAAATACATAAAGAAATCTTATAAGCCGTATGAACGAATCATGTTGATTAAAAAATATAGATCGATTAAAAAATGTACATATTAAAAATAACCAATATGGCAGCATAGAAGACGTTATTAAATTCAAACTAAATTATAAGTTATTACTTTACGCAGCTTCGCCCGCGTTGTTTTTATTTTCCCGTGGGAATTTCATATTTTCCCGCAGGAAAAATAATTTTGTAGCCTATGTTAATCAGGGATAATGTAGTATTCTAATGGTGAAAGAATTTTCGAAATCGGTCTAGTAATTTTTGAGTTTATTCGTTACATACATACATAAAAATCTTTCCTCTTTATAATGATATCTCGTATAGTGTAGAATATAAAGGTGTATTTTTTCTTATGTTTAACTATTAATTCAGATTTTAAGCTTTATCGAGTTATCGACATCAATTTTGCATAGATAGGTATCTCGATATTGCACTATATGTAAAGATAGTTGATAACTGTTTCTACCAGTTCAAATAATGTTGGTAAAGGTAAAGGTAAAGGTTGGTTGGTAAAGGTTGGTAAAGGCCTAAGTAAGAACTTTTTTAGCTAGATACGTTCGGCTGATGCCGAAGTAAGAACTTTTTTTAGCTAGAGACCTGCTATATAACATTTTATCATGAGTGTCATCTTGACTTTTACTATGCCATAAAAATTATCGAATAGGACAACAACCTATTCCTAATACAGTCAGTACGCCTTTAATTTGAAGCAAGTTGAAATAATTCACTTTCCAATGACAATATTTAACTTTTAAATGAACCGTAATTGTGTTACGGCCCCAAGCAGTGATCGAAAATGTAGAAATCTAATTAGTTATCTTCAATTAAAACAACAGCAGGGTGTAATTAATTCCCACGGTTAAACTAACAACTCCTCTTCAGAACCTAGACAGACTTTCTTGTTGGTTTAATGGATAACAATCTCGGGGTTCTCGGTTTTCATTGCTGAATAAATTTGGAAATCCCAAGGCATCGACTTTATTTCATAAATGTTTTACTAAGCCACGAGGGGAAATACAGAGGGATTATTCAAAGTATTGATCTAGTTTTCTTTAACAAGTATAATGGGCATTTAGTATTCGGTATACCTTTGTTACACTCTGAATTCTATACCTACTTATATATTTGTTCTGCCCGCATTATGTTCATTTTTCCCGGGTAAATTTTATTGTCCCGTAGTAAAAACAATTCAAACTATAAAGTCAAATAACTTAAACTAACAAACTATAAAGTCAACTCGGTAAAATACTCGTACTATCCATAATTTATAGTAAATCGCAAAAAAAATCTCAACATTTTGGAAGTTAGCACGTGTTAGCACTTCAAATCAGGCGACAGATCGATAAACCTAAAAGTATCTTATCGTGCTTTGCAAAAAAAATTGGATACCTCCACGGCAGAATCATTAGACGGGCATTGCTTGCGCAAATGCCCGCCTTCTCCTGTCTATCCGTCTGCGGCGGAGGGGAGCGGCTTGGGGATCTTCCTAAACGGGCCCATATGCCCAGCTTTTAATGTTAACTCGGCCACGATGAATCCAGTCAGGACATGTTAAATTATATATATGTTACGGGTTATGCTAGAGGATTTAAGTATACTTAGGTTTACCCGGGTGAAGATATTAGTATTTAGCGTTTACCTGGGCACACCTAGGTATAACCAGCACTCCCTGAATGGTCTCCCGGACACTTCTCTGGTGGAGGTGGCTGCTGCCATTCCTCCCGTGTCGAACGTGGAATTCGAAACGGTGAGGGACCGGTTCCGGCGCAAAAATAAGGCGCCGGGACCGGCCGGTATCCCTGGCAAGGTTTGGCCCTCGCACTGGGACACTTCGAGAAGCGGTTCCGGGCGGTGCTTGACTTGTGCATCGCCTTGGGCCACTTCCCTAGTCGGTGGAAAGCGGGCAGGCTCTGCCTGTTGAGGAAGGAGAGTCGCCCAGAGGATTCCCCGATTGGGTATCGGCCGGTGGTGCTGCTCGACGAGGTTGGGAAGTTTTTCGAGAAGATTTTCGCTTCCCGCATCGTCGAGCACCTAAAGGACCGGGGGCCGGACTTGGCCGAAAACCAGTTCGTTCCGCGTCCGAGTGGAAGGGGCCCGTATACCGGTCGGGCGTACTTTAAGTACCTCGGCTTGATTCTGGACCCCCGATGGACTTTCGAGGAGTATTTTAAGCTTCTTACTCCATAGCTGTGCGCCGCTGCAGCCGCTCTCGGACAGGTCCTCTGTAATATGGGAGGACCAGAATCAGCGTGCCGTCGTCTGTGTCACGGGGTAATAAGGTCGATGGCACACTTCGGAGTCCCGGTATGGGCGGAGTGCCCCTCCCCCCGAACGGTGGCCCTCTTGTGACGTCCAGAGAGGGTCATAGCGACCCGGACCGTGCGAACTTATTGCACGGTCAGTACGACGCGGTCTGTTTTCTTACGGTACAACGCCGTGGCATGTCGATGCACGCGTCCTCGCGGAGGTGTATCGACATCGGTTTGCTACCCGTGAACTGGGGGACGATCCGATTCGTACCCAGGCGTAGAGGGAGGCTCTGCGTCAGTGGGGTGTGGCACTCGCCGCCCCAGCTGCCGGTCACAGAACGATCGACGCGATCTGTCTGGTGTTGGAGGAGTGGGTTGGGCGCCTGTAGGGCAGCCTCACGTTCTGCATGGTGCAGGTACTGACTGGGCTTGACCGCTTCCGTCACTCACTACCTGCATTGGTGTGCCCGGCCTGGCGACCCCAGCGCAGCGAACTTAACGCTGCATTGGGAGGCGGAGACTTCTCGGAATGGGAGGCTGTCGCCTCTTTCTGCGAAGAAGTAATCTCGCAAAAGGAGGCTGCGGAGATGGAGCGGGAGGAAGATCACCAAGCTGGTCGGGCTTGCCCGGGCGCGCTGGTAGTGGTAGTCGCAGTGTTGACCTTACTATGCGCGCCCACAAGGGCAGGAAGAACGCACAAGGGTTTTAGTGGGTCGGCCTGGAACTATGCCGGGCCAGCACCACACACGCCCGCCGTCTAGCCAACGGCGGGTACGGTGCGGTTGCGCATTTCCCCCCGAAGAAAAAAGGTAACACCAGCACTAGCTGGGTAATGTTAGGTGTTACGTCATTTTTAAATACGTGGGGGGATGCCTTTTTTATAATAGGCGTATCAAGCAAATAATTCCATTTTACCAATAGAGAATACATACGGCACTAGCCACCGCACCTTGCCTCCTTGCAAGATGCTTCTTCATGACTCTTTGAAAGTACCCGGCATTGTAAGAAGGAGGAAACACGTGTGCAGACAGAGAGTTTAATCTTTTGGTTGTGCGATATAGAAATGAGTTGTCAAATTTCTTAGTTCGTGCTAGAATGGTAATCATTGTAAGACAGACAGACAGACAGCAACGCAGGCCACGCGTAGTCCTTAAAAGGAAAGGAGAAGGTAGATTTGGGAAAAAACTCTTCAGAACACTCATAGTGGTAAAGACGATAGAACACCCTTATAGAGAAGTAACATCGCGACGTAATTGTAAAATTCGGAGGTTGATAGTCATCTCTACATCGCCAATGATATGTTTTGCGCACTACTGTAACCTATCCAAAGCATCGAATAAGTACTTGGCGGAGCCATCCCAGAGATACGGGCAATGTAATCTATACAAGAAGATACTTGCGTTTTGTATAGTGAGCACAGTATTGATCAACCGTGAAGGATAGCCGCACCTCGTTCAAGACACCGAATTTAGTGAAGCCGCAGCGCACGTCCATACCGAGCGTAGTAAGACTGATCTGCAGCTACAGTTTTGTGCCCTAAGAAGAAGGAAAGGGAAAAAATAATCACTGTTTTGCCGATAACGGGTGTTTTCTTGGCGTGTATATGGACCAGGTTCTCTGTGCCCTAATTTGGATATCTGGTCAAAGTCCTGCAGGCCAACTATGGATCTTTCATCGTATGACATGGTATAAATTTGAGAAAAAGAAGTCATAAAATGATGCATTTCGTATTACCGATCTCCAATGACATCATCACTATGGCATAATTTCAATAATGCCATCATTAAATAATGAACAAATGATCAAAAATCTGATCGGAAATTGTAGTTTTCGTTTAATTTGCACTATGATATCATATGCTAATAGGCCGGTAATAGTCCCTCTGATTGGGTTCAGTGATAAGGCGTGTGTGTGTGTGTGTACCGGTGTCCGCCCCTCCAGCTGCCACCTGTCCGAAATATCCCGCATGCACTACACTGTCATCTAAATATCAATAAATGATCCCATAAGGAATCATGATTGATATACTGAAGAAATGGACCCTAGCCCGGAGTCCGGACGAATAGAACGGAACCCTAGGCCACATAGATACTCAATGGCATAAACTGCGAACTGCATCCATGCTAAAGGACAGGAAAGGATCTTTCGATTGAAACATGAAATAAAACACATGGCCGACAACAAACGATTTTCCGGAGCCATGGATATGTTGTTCAATGTACATTATTGAAATGATACTAATACGAGTGGTGTCAAAATCACAGTAACAATTAACATCTTGTAATGTGTGCACCGACCATTAGTTTGTAATGAGGTATTGTCATAGTAGAAGCAAAAAAGGAAGGCAACTTGAACACCTAGTGAGTGATAATAGCTCACACACAAGAAAATATCCTTCACTGATTTTAATCCAATAGGATGCGGTAACGGGAGCGCGAACAGTACCTTAGAGTATAGTTCGCTGACCCAATACAACAATGACACAACTCAAAATCATGCAAAACTGAGAAAACGCGATTGTAAGTTGACGTAGATGCGTATAAACTTACAAAGTTAAAATAACTTGTGATAAAATGTGTTTGTTTGTACGATTGTGGTATATGTTGACTGTACAGGATATTAGGATTACAGTAGCTAATTATTATTCTTCTAAGGCTTCGATTTTTTAAATAATTCAAGGTCATACTTAGGTAGAGTTATGCCAGTATTGCATAAATTTAAGTGTCAAATTTTGAATTATGCCACAAAATGTTTACATTTAATAAACACCGTGTGACATAAATCAAAGTTATCTTTGTAGCTTAAAATAAGAATTTGGTTGAAAAATAGCTAAATATTGCAACGCAAGTTTAATGGCATCACAAATAAAATCCCAAATTGATTTTCTTGCTAAGATTCCTAAAAATTCTTCAAATAATTTACTGAATCAGTCTCTTTATTATTAAAATTACTTTCTCCAATCAGTTTCAGGCTAAGTTATCAAATCGGTACATGATTATTATTATCGTAATTTGTAATATTCATTATACAAAGAATAAGTTCTATTTTTTTAAATATTAAAAGAATAATGTCTTAAAAATAGCATTTGATTTTTTTGTGTGCATTTGAGTTTGCAAAATGGATTACACGTAGGGCTCATTCTTCTGTCTGCTATTTGTTTGCCTTTTTTTAGTGAAGTGTCGCTTTGTCGCAAATTTCGAAGTTATTTAGTCTTCTTTTTTGTCCACTTATCTTTCTATTTTCTTGTGTAAGTTAAGTAAGTTGTAAGTATTCTCTTCCTCCGAAATGGTTTTGTCTAACTCCAACTCACATTCTTAGCCAACAAAATCTGTATCTTCGCTATTTTTATTGATCCCATTTTTTTATACAACAAAGTTGGCAAACAAGCATACCGCCCACCTAATGGCAAGTGATAACAGTCACCTATAATGCATGTGGCTCCTGTGAGATTTGCAGCAAATCTGCAACCCCCACAAGACCCACAGTGTTCGTTGCCAACTTGTGACATAAGATGGAAGGTCATGGTACCCAGTAATCTTCGATGATTTCTTCCTAATTTGCATCTGCCACTGAATCATCAAAGCTTGACAAAGTATCTTCACTTTCTGGTATGCTAACTAATAAACCCGATGCTGGTGAAAGTACACACTTAGAAGCCGAAGATGCATGTTTTGATGAATATGAAGACTTTTCTATTGAATCCCTCCAAAGCCCTGTAATGGGTGCTAGTAACTTAACTGAACTTGATTTATTAGCACACTTTTCTTCAGATCTTTATCTGACTGGACATAAACGTGGTTCTCTTGCTGCTTAATCAATTTCGGGTAATGAAGAGATGCTTAACGGTCTTGGTTTATTATCCTCTACGCTCGTACATAGCTCAGAATTATCAGAAACTTGTTTGGCTAAGATTAGCGATCCCATTTGTTGTGGAGAAGTGTATAAAATCTCAAATAAATTCATTTTTTTATATATTCTCAAGAATTTCGTTCAAACTTATTTGTTCCAAACTAGAAGTAATTTTTTGCTCAGGAATAAGTACGGGTAATATCTCAGACTCTTTATGAATTTTATTTGACCCAACTATAGGACAGCATTGTCAATAATGTTTTCTATTCTAGGCCAGTTGATTGTGGTTTTGGTGAAGCACTGGATCGAAGATACCTTGTTTCTGAAAAGTTCGAATTAGCTCTAAAATCGAAGGAGCTCTGTGCTGGGTTATAGTTCGATATCTTTTTAACTGGAACAGTCACTAGTAAAAACATTCCTATCTCCAACACATTTTCAGATACTTTACCTTGACTTCCGGGACAGCATTAGACGTGTTGGTATCGTTCGACAAACTTAATTCCATAGAAGTTAATTATCTACCTACTACTACTTTCTAGTAGTTAATAAGTATCATTATATCCACTAATAATTACATCCAGATCATTGAAATAAGTATAGATACTATGAAATAAGAACCTGTTATTCGTTTTCGGTGATACGTTAGATAGATAGATAGAAACACTTTATTTTACGTTGATAAAACAAGACGGTGTGAATGGTTATTCTTCAGTACAAAGTCGTTTCGTGCTGTACAAACGATAAGCATCTGAGCTTAGCGTTATAATATGTTATGAAGCGTGTGTGTAGTTTTTAGAGTTAGTTAGGTATTACTAATTAATACCTACCAAAATTGAATAAATTGATTGAAATTATTATTTAGAAAACTATTACTTAAATCAATATAAATTAATAAGAACATGATTCTAATATTCTTCGTCGATACGTCGACGTTAGAACATGATGGCACTGTGGTTGTTCTTCAGTGCGAGATAGTTTTGCTGTAAAAACGTAGGCAATGAAATTTTAACAATACAAAGTACGTAGTAATATTGTAATAATAACGAAATTGAAAGAACAAGTAGGTATTTTGTTTTTGATTCGTAGGTAGGTAAGTGTATCCAGTTAGAATATAAATAATTAAACAATTTTACCTTGTTTAATGTTTTGTTTAATTAAGTTTTTTTTTGTTAACCATTTTCCGTCATAAACAATCACCAAGGGTACAACTAAAAAAACACTATAAAACTTAGGACAATAACGACACAACACCGAAGGGTCACTGTTGCATTAACTGTTGCACTAAGTATTTAGGATTTCGAGCTGTGCAATGTCAGTATTGCACAGCTCGAACCTAGCGCCACTATTTTGCCAGGGAATGTACAAAATATGGGTGTCTTTATTACATAACTTAAAAGAATGTCATAAGGTTCGAAATTTAATAAAAAGTCAAATTTCCAAAATTTTGGAATGTGCCATTATTGCATTGAGTCGGCGAGTTGTTCGGTTGTTATTTACTCCCTCTGAGGAGTTGGACACACTACAGCAATAATATCTTTTATCTCCCTCTTTCATATGAATTTTATTACATTTTTGTCTCTCTTTCTAGCAGATGACGTAACAGATTATGGCCCCGGATTCATGCAATTATCAAATAATAAACATCAGAGCGATTTTCAATCATCAAATTCGATGGTTGTAACTAGCTCTGACAATCAAGATCTTGAACAGGTCAGTTGTTTCACCCAAACGTCACGCTCTAAGGTATTGAACGGGATTAAAGCGAAAAGTTGCACCTTACGCTATGGCTCTAAAGGTGTCCCGGCAAAGCGTGGAAGCGCGATCATACTTACTTTAAATATTATTTTTATGTGACACGTAGAGGTAATAGCACATACACACTTTGCGACAAGTCAACATGGCAGTCGGGGAACGAGATGATTGGGCGTGTGTGTAAGACACTTCTCACAGCACCTGCACCTTCTAAGTATAAGCGCTGCGCGAGTCTGCGTTTATCAATTTCAATATCTCTTACATAGTTGCTTATAGCCAGTCTAAATTCGTGGAGATACCTACGTAATTATGAGACGAGAGTAGAGATGTTTATGAAGTATAGCGGACATTTGTGATATCTACAGCGGAACGGTGCTACATGTGGCTAGCGTTGGGTATTGAGATATCCGCTTTTACCGCCGCCCAATTCAATTTCGACTACACGTATGTTACAACTGGTCACAGCCCCGATCCGGTCGCTCCACTCAAATGATACATTTCCACTCAATGTTGTCCAATGAAGCTGAGTGGAGATGTGGGAATAAAGAAACTTTATCGGTTGTTTATAGCACTCTTCCTCTCCTCCGTCTCTGCTTTGGTGGAGTTCGGGGACTTACTTGTTTGCTTCTACTATGGTATCGTTGATCGATACGCGATCGAGACTCCCGTAATGAGCGGAAGGCGTTCGCGCGTAGCGGCCACCCATCCGTGTGAATTTCGTGGGCTCGGATCTAGTGCTGGGCGGGAGCTATCGTTACGTGACATCAAAAAGATACGGTTTCTTCCTGTAAAATGCGTCTTCGTCTAATTAAGCAATGAAGAGAACTGGCTTGCTTCAGGAAATTTATCAATATAGATGTTTAGAAATTAAAAACTTTGTTTTTTTTTTAATTTCTCTGCATTACTTTCTGCGTGAAGCCATCGTTCATCAATCCATTATTCAAAGTAAATAGTGAAATTATAACAATCAACCGAATTGCGTAATACGAGAGGGGTTTAAAAATGAATTACTAAAATTAATCTAAATTTAAACGAAATTCAACGCCAAAATGGAAACCTTTATAGCGTTGAAACTAATCTAATCTCATTAAAAGTTGTTTACAACATTTATAAATTCGTCTAGATCTTAGTTTGAGTTTGCTAACAAATCTTTTCACAAACCTTGGCGAAGTGATGCGTATAAAAAATAAAAAAAACTTTGAAACAACTTAAATATTTCAAGTTGTTAATAGACTTTAAAGTTCATTCAATTTGAACATTTATATTATTAGAAAAAAGTAATAAGTTTTATGATAAACACACACATCATTATCAAAGTCAAGATCTCAACTCCATTATTCCTAAATCTAAAGGGTTTTTTAAAATATCCCAATCCTATTTCTAAATTTCTTATATCATTCAATTTAAAATCTTAAAAATTTCTTAAAGCAGGCTCGAGAAACTACACTTTAGTAAATGATGGGAACAAATGATTTAGTTATACTTATTACTCGTAACTATAGCACATCACTAGGCCGAACGCTCTCGTCTCTAATGTGAATACGGTGAACAATGCGGAATTCCTGAACGATATTTTACGTAGCTTTATGTGCTCAGCAATATATTTAAATTTGTCTGGCTTTGAATCCTGAATTCCAGTTAAACTGAAATCTGTATTTAAGTTTGTGTTAAAAGAGAACGTCGTGTTTCCCTGCTTTGCTGTGGCTTTGTTTTATGTTCGTACATCATGGTAGTGATTGTTTTTGTTTTCGAATCGTGTTTTTTTTTGTTATTTGTTTTTGAAATGTATACTTAGGGTACTTATTTCTTTGTATTGTAAAAAAGTTACCCTAAAAGATACGATTTAGACCTTCTTTCCAACCTGTCCGGTGTCTGTAATGAAATCTTGCAAATGAAATTAGACTCATTTCCCGGTTTCCGACTGAGCTGATGCATATGTATATTGCGTAACAATGCAATATTATGATGATATGGAGCTGATCTAATGCTGGAGCTGGAAGGTGGCCATAGGAACTCCGCAATAAAACGACACAACCCCATCGAGTTTGGGCTCGTTTGATTCGTATTGACGAGTATTGACGAGTTGAAGCTTATATTTAAAAAGTTTTTTAAATAATTATTTATTATTTAACTTGCAATGTAGGTATGTATGTTCGGGTCAAATCTTGCAAGTTAAATTTGACCCACTTGCCTGTATCCGACTGAGTTGGAATTTGGAATACATCTTTAGTTCTGATGACAGTACAATTACACATAATAATTATTGCTGTAAATCTATAATGGTCGCTACACCAAAATGTAACGGAACGGAATACATATTTTTGCGCAATCCTCGCAATATGGATATCACACAAAAAGGCTTGACTCTATGAAAAAAAATTCAAATCCAAGATAGCTGCCACAACAAAAATGTTTGTACAATCCCCCGCAATAGGTACCAAACGAAAGGGCTTGAATTATAGAATAATAATATAACATTCTATGAAATAAATCAATCCTGGATTTGATTTTGGCCGCCGTCACAAAGCGGCAGATTACAGATCTTTGTACAACTATCACAAATATGTGTATTAATTGAAAAAGCTTAACTTGTAGAATACAGTATACATTATAAAAAAATTAAATCCAACACGGCTGCCGTCACAAAATGGCAGATTTCATTTTTTTGTACAGCTCTAAAATATTATAGATCAATCAATTATAGAGATGCGGCAAGCGTTAATGTTATCATAAAAAATTGTTTCATGTAATAAGTTGAAGTTTATTTTCCTTTTCTCAAAGCATTTAAATAAAAGCTTGTTTTAAAAAATGTTTTTTTTCCATGTTCGAATCCCATCTGAATCCATTTCGAGATCATTTCTTAACAATTTCCCCCATAAATATAGAAAAATGTGCTATGAAACCAAATTTAATCCAAAAAGTAACTTTGAGAGGTAGCTGTTCGAACAATCTTGTTCTTCTCTCATTCTCGTTGTTTGTTAATGTTTTCCTTATTTTGTAACTACAATAGATGCATTGCTATTTATAATTGCTGCATTAAGTTTGAACCTGATTAATCTGATAACATGATCATAACTAGCGGGCCTGATCATTCATATTCCTCTTTGGTTACCTCCTTAATTTAGTATCACAAACAGCTCAAGCGACCCCAAAAAGCTGTGGCACAGAGTATTTTCAACTTAACTTATGACTCGCGTCACAAGGAGCCCTTTCACGTTATATTCTTGAATATGAATAATGCTCGATTTAATTTAGCCGGACGACTGTCGACACTAGGTGCAATAAGGGCTGCCACTGGGATGTAACGAAATGGATATGTAAAACATCGAATTATTAAAAAAAATTTACGGGTAATGAATTATAAGACATTACAATATTTAAGGGATAAATTAAATGAACGAACAAAATGTAATAATTCTAAAGATAATAATTCGAAAAATTATTGATAGGTATGATCGGTAACTTTATAGTTTAACTAATACAGTTACGTATAACAAGTGCAAAATGTCGTTCCGAGAGTTTTCAACAAATAATAATAACCAATATTTTTGATACTTCATTTCAAAATTGTACGTAGAATCATTCCCAACAGCAACAACGATAATATCAGTTCACACACATTGTTTTTACCAAACGATAAAAACTAGAGCGGTGCAACCCTGTATGCAGCTAGTAATAGAGCACTATTTAAATTTAGTTTAGGAGATTAATTAAGCGGATGGACGCAGGACGCTCTGTCAGAACCGTCAATGGCAGCCGCGTTTTATTCTCACTAACGCCGCTGCTGGAAGCAATCGAATTTGCCAAATGACGCTCACGCTGAATTGGTGAAGAGTGATTGATTGAAACGCTCGGCGGCTAAAGTATTTCATCGGAAATAATTGAATACGAATAATTCGATGTACGCCGCTCTGAAAGCAGAATTTCGCGATCGATGGCGGAAAATGTCTTACGCATTTTGTTTATACGCTCCTTTTACAAATTTAAAAGATGAACAGATGGATGTGTAGGCTTTTGTACTCGAGAATAGTCGTGATGGTAAGAAACTTTGAACTCTACTTTTCTGTCGACTTTTTTATAGTTAGGAAAGACACTAGTTAACTTATCATCATCACTTCCCCTCCTACCTACAATCATACTATTAATCCAGATACTCGAATCTTTTTGTTGCTTAAATAAAATAGCTTGTGGATAAAAAAGAGATTGTAGATATACATAAACAATATACTCGTATATATTATAAAAACCAAGTGAGCTCTCGGGCACTCCATTTTACATATTCCCTTTTATCTTTTTAATTCAATATCCTCCCGTGTGGTCAGCCGACGGCCTTGCCAGGCACCTCGACCTGACACGCAGTATTACCCTGATTAGCAGCGAGCGAACGCGATTCTGCAAAAAGCTTTAAAAACGTCGCCAGTAATTCAGTTACTCCCGCGCCTGCTCCAACAACCCAACTATGGAATATGGAGCAAGGGGAAACTCGCACCGCGCTTTGACAATAATGCTATGGCATTAACTTAAATGCTTTTAGGCTATTGGGACTTAAATCATGCAAAATTTAATATATAGCACTCAGTGTAATCGAACCGTTTAATCAAAGGAAAGATTTAAAAGATCTGGGGTGCAGTTGCGTGCTTTAAAATTGGAATGTGAGTGTTTATTGAGTCATTGTATTGATTCAGCCAAAATTTGGGTTTTCGTCCCCTTCAAATAACTAATTTGATATTCCTAAACTCGTTTTCATTTGAGGATTCAGCTCTATGCGGAATTCTGTGTGTCAAGATTTTTGATAAAAATAATAGCTTAATAATGATATAGGTATTCTTTGACATGTAAACTCAACATAAAGTAAGTCATTGTTAGACCTCTAAAAACAGAGATAGAATATTGTAGTGAATTTTCATCTTGCCCTAAGAATTAAACTAATTTGGAACGTGAAAACATAAAAATATAGTAAAATCAAACGAAAATTTAATCTCGCCATGTTGTTTATATTCCAGGCAAAAAGGATAAGAATACGTCTTTTGTGTAGTTTTTTTCAATACAAAAGTTTCGTTACTTTTCTAATATTTTCAATAAGATTTTGAATAAATGCTGTATTTCCTGCGTATTTGTAGTATTAATTTTTAATTTTCTCGCGGGTGGTGCGAAAAGCAGCGTATTTTCCTCGGACATAAAGTAGTCTTAGTCTTGGGTGAACTTAAATCCCTTGCTGCACTCATGACTCTAGACTTAAGTCCTATACTCAGTATATATACAAAGTACTATACTCAGAATGTGCTATTCATATTCAATAGCTGACCTTTGAAATTTATTCCTTCTTCTTCTGCGATACATTAGCAGTTCTCTGCCAATTTGTCTCTTGTTATATCAATCTGCGAATAAAACAAAAATATTTTTTTTAATTAACATATGATTAATAACATATTCAATATAACTGCAGCAAAAAGTCAATAGCAAACGAGCATTTTCAAATGATTTTATTTTGAAAATCTTCACAGTACGTCCCTTTTAATTTTAGTTTACAAATTAAACGCTACCTAACGCTAACGTAACCGTCCTAACAACGATATCAGCAACAACAGTCACCTAATAAAACGGGCTACAGTTTATATTCGGCACCAATGGTAGGGCCGTGACAGTGTAACAGGACGATAATTAGATAGGGCGCGCTTTTACAGCAACGCGGCTCTGAATGCCCGCCAAATTGCGCCCTTCCACCCGTGTTTATAGCGCCATGGAGCCAAGGTTCATTTGGTCATTTTGCGTTTTAAGCTTTCACGTGGGTGCTCTGTGAAATTTTTGTCGCAATCGAATTATATCTCGCGATTCGTTGCATAAAACTGTCGCGATGTGCAATCGCCACAGTCGGGTCGATCGTTAATCGTGTAAGATATTGAGTAAAATATCAAATATCAAAACTCTTCAATATGTCAGATATACCTATCTATACTCTATACAAATAAATAAAATTGAAGTGTCTGTTTCTAATGTCAAAATAACAAGTTTTTATTAAATGGGTATGAATGTATATCGGGTACCAATAACAAAAACACAAATAACAATTTTTTTGTCTGTCTGTTTGTTCCCGCTAATCTCCGGAACGGCTGGACGGATTTTGACGGGACTTTCACTAATAGATAGCTAATTATAAAAGGTAATTACAAAAATCAAAATTCTGCCAAAGTTACTATACCACGCGCACGAAGTCGCGAAACACTTTTATTATATTCACAGCTAGTAATATAATAAAAGTGTTTACGACTATCTAGAAAATTAGAAATTTTGACATATCTTAACTTATTTTTATGTAACATTTATCATAGCCAAATAGACTAAAACCCTTTAGGAGCAAAATGGTCAAAAAGCAAAATGGTAAGCGATCGTAAAATAGTAGAGAAGCGCAATGGTAAAGGAGCAAAATGGTAAAAGAGCAAAACGTCTAAAGCGGACAATGGTGAAAGATCAATAACACAGACAAAACAATTTTATTCTGTCCTTTTTAAAAGCTTTTCCATTCATTTGTATGCTCTATAAAATGACTTTACGAGTATTACCTACACATTTTCACTTGTATTCTACTAATGTCAAAATTTCCTATACTAAAATAAATATTTCAAGTTTTGAGTGCAGCTTGACGTATAAAACCTTGTTTGTTTATTTATATTGGTTATAGAAATTTACTTACAGTTTTTGAACAAAATGCCAAGTTTAAAAATATCAGAAGTTAACACAATTTAAGTTTCATGCAGGTGAATTCCAAAAACTCTCTAACCGACCGGCTTACCGACATTTTAATTTACCTCACGAATTTTGTAGTATTATATGATTTATAGTCAATCATCATCATCGCAGCTCATATACGTCCCCACCGAGGGGCTCGAGCCTACCCTATGTTAGGGTGATTAGGCCTTAGTCAACCACGCTGGCCCAGTGCGGATTGGTCGACTTCACATACATCATTAAATTTCTTCGCAGATGTATGCAGGTTGCCTCACGATGTTTTCCTTCGCCGTAGGAGCGTCAGACAAATATACATATGAAATTCGAAACGAAAAACACATTGGTACATGGCGGGTCTTGAACCCCGACCCCCCGATTGGAAGGCAAGTGCCGAGTCCACAGCGCCACCGACGCTCGACGCTCTATAGTCAATACGAAAGGTCAAAACTAAAGTACTATAACTAAACTTCAACCCCAATTTTATACTGTAGAAAAGAAAATTTTATGTGATGTTTATGTAAATTTAGTAGTAGCTGTATATACATTGATATGCAGATCTCTAACAGCAGGGCTTACAGAGAAGGTCAGCCTTTTCAAATAGCAGTTTACTGAGAAAACCCTAAATGATTGAATAATATGATGAAGTTTTATTAATTTTTTGTTATTAAAATATCTCTGTTTCGATGCCTTATGGAAAAAAAACACTTTTTTTCTAAAATTTTCATCACAAGCCGTGGACTTCCTAAATCATCTAATTTTACCCTTTCAAACTTAGTGTATGCATTTCTACTTGCACTACCAAAAATTAACCGCTACCAGCGTATAGGAGGCAATTTAAAATTGGAAATCAAACTGCAGTCTAAAGCTCAAAGGATAAGTGTCAAAGATGCAATTTTCAAAGGTAAAAACTACAAAGCTGGCGGCAGCTTCGCGTTCAGGCAAGTTGATTAACCTGGACACAACACAAACGGTTAGGTTAGCGCACCCACAGTTTTGGCAGCAACTAACGGATATAATACTCTGTATCTGTGACATTGACGAGCAAACATAAGTAGTCAAGTAGTTCTTCAGAAACTTGAAAGCTATTAGAGGCAGTCTTTTAATTTAAAATGTTAGAATGAATGTTTTAAACAACGGAAGTAGCTCTTGCAGTCACTCTTCGAAATAATGGTAATTTAAACTTTTATTGATTACTTTCCTATGTATTTATATTTTGACATAATCATTAATAGCAAATAATATTGTCTATTAAACCTAATTTATTTCTCTAAGCTAGCCTTTTCATTTTGGAGACTTCGATATCTTTATATAATCGGATTTATTGTTTCGATTGTAGACCTTACTTATAACTTCGAACTTATTACTAGCTGTATCCGCGAACTACGTTTCGCCATAAAATTGTGCAAAAAAAAATCTGGAGAGAGCCACCTTTATCACCTAGGGGTGTAAAAATAGCTTATTCTCAGATCTACCAAATATACACAAAATAATTCATAAAAATCGGTCAAGCCGTTTCGGAGGAGAGATAATAAACACTGTGTCACGAGATTTTTATACATTAGAAGATAACTCCAATGATTTATTATAAAATGTCCTTCAAAATATTTTAAATATACCTACATCTTTTGTAGCTAAGGAGTTATTCAACTTTGCTAGTGACATTTATATTAGCTCGTTACTGTATATAGATGCTTGAAGTCGATATTCTGTGATAAATGTTTTCTACGCCCTGATAAACTTCGTTTTCAATGCAATCAAATATAAATTTTCAACTTTTAGTTTCCGTCATTTAAAGTACCTACTCTACTTTTTTATACAACAAAGTTGACACGCAAGAGAGCTGTCCACCTGATGGTTAGTACAGTACTACAGTCGCCTATAGTACATGTGGTTCTTGTAATACCTGACTTGCAAATCTACCAGTACAACCCCCACAAGGACGCCAATGTACGGTGCTAACCTGTGACATAAGATGTCAAGTAGCAGTACCCCGTTCTTAGGCGCATACCACATTGCACCGGACACCGCTCCGGTGTGCGGTGCTGCGGTTTTTAATTTTGACTGAAGAATCTTAATTTGTATACAAAAACCGCAGGGTGTAACACACTCACACCGCATCTCCGTGCGGGTGTGTGGCGCGCGCGACGGTACCGCACTCCCGGACGTTAATGCGATGTGGTCCGCGGGGTATCCACACTGTGCCGCAGTATCGTACGGATTTTTACGTAGAAAGGACGTGCATACGCGCAATAGATCTCGAAATAGATAATGCGGTGATGCGTCGTGCACCGCAGCTCCAGACGCAGATACGGAGCAAACCGTACAGTGGCACGGTTCCGTGTCCCCGCAGCCGCATGCGGATTTCGTCCCCCCGTACTTACACCGCAGCGGGATGCGGCGGCAATGTGTTAACCGCCTTACACTGCCTGTCTTACACTTCCTATCGGAACACAGCAATGCAAGCACAGCTGCTTGGCGGCAGAACTAGATAAGATAGAGATACCCATGCAGACGACTCTGGTACAGTCTCCCTATTGCAATTGCTTGTAATGTTACCTTTTTATGGAATTTATTCGACTTTATTTTAGTCTTATTGGAAACACGAATACCATTAAGCGTAGCGTTAATTCATGTTACTTCTGCCGTAAAACGAATTTGCCGTATCAAGAATCTGCCCAAACCAGAATCTGTGCGACTAAGAATGTATGAGACTGAGAGATTCGTTACTAATTTGAATTTAGTACTGCTGGATATTTGCTTACTCTGCAAATAACTGTTTAAATTCTCTATGGATAATGGAATCTCTTCTGTCTGTTGACTAATAATTAAAATTAACCTTATACATACCGGGTATAAGGGACGGTGTCCCTTTTCTTTTAACAGTGAGTTCAGACCAATGTTAATATTTGTTTGCCGATGTTTATTTTTCCCGAAAAAGCTTTTAAAGCGAAAAAAACGAGTTTTCATTTTTAATTTTAATTTATGTTATGCAATGTATAGCGCGTCGGCATCATAAAAAATATAAAAAATCGAATATTCCGATTCCAATAAACTTTCCGATTTTTTTTTCTAAATTTTCAGGTGTAATATAACTAAGTTAACGCTTACAAATCATATTCTGTCAAAAAACCACAATAAAAAAAAACTGCATTGTAAATCGTAATTCGTATAACATTTCCATCATGCTGCGCGCAGAATCAGCTGTTTGTGTCATAGAACGTCAACGCACCGGGGTGTGAGCGGAACAAAAATGATGCCGACGTGCTATACATTGCATAACATAAATTAAAATTAAAAATGAAAACTCGTTTTTTTCGCTTTAAAAGCTTTTTCGGGAAGAATAAACATCGGTAAACAAATATTAACTTTGGTCTGAACTCACTGTTAAAAGAATACACCTTTACAGTATTATATTATCTGTGCCTTTACTTATAAATTAATCGCCGGAAATGTATGTACGCGAAAACTTGCGAACGACTGCACCAAATTGGATATTTTTTGTGATTTCGTTGTTTTCTGGACAAGATTTGTAAAAACAAACTTTTTTAAAAGCCTTACGGACTGTTTTAAAATCCCGTAATATGATGAGAGAGTGAGTGAATGAGACAGAAGACTTTGAGAGCTCTTCAATATATTGCCAACGAGCATAAATAGTAAAAAACGTCGTTAAGAATTTTCGAAAATATTTAAAATAAAAATGGCGGTAGGAAGTAGGTACGCCGGTTCAACTTTTAAGATAAAGGAAATATAACATCCGTGTATGAAACCAAATATCCTGGATTCAAATCCCAGGTGGGGATAATATTTGTCCAAAACTATGATTACAGGCCCTTGATCACACAGGGGTGCAAGGGGTTCCAAATACCATCTATCGGGACCCAAGCCAACCTCAGCTGCACGCGGTGCACCCTGCTCTATAACAGACGAGGCTCTGGCGCTCCCCACCAACCCGCACTGGGCCAGCGTGGTGGGAGATGGCCCAAAACCCCCCCATGAACCCAAACCTTAAACAAAGGCCCCAAGTGCCCGGCGGTTCTGGAGGCCGTGCCGGCGGTGACGGACGTCGGTGCGGTACTGGAACCTGGGGTGCAAAGAATCCCCGGGCGGCGAAGATCCCCCGTCAGACCTTGGCCCTGGCCACATATAACGCGCGCACACTGCGGACCGAGGAGAAGCTACTGGAACTCGAAAAGGAATTGAGCAGGATTCGCTGGAGTATAGTGGGACTGTCCGAAGTCCGAAGAGAGGGTGAGGACACGATGGTTCTCAAATCCGGCAACCTGCTCTATTTCCGGGAGGGCGAAGACCTGTCCCAAGGTGGTGTCGGATTTATCGTCCACAAGTCTCTTGTGAACAACGTTGTACAGATCGAAAGTGTGTCGAATAGGGTGGCGTACCTTATACTCAGAATTACCAAACGGTATTCGCTGAAGGTCATACAGGTATACGCCCCGACCTCGAAACACTCCGACGAGGAAGTGGAAGTACGATGTATGAAGACATTTCTCGGGCAATACATGCTTCCAAGACTCATTACACCGTTGTCATGGGAGACTTCAACGCAAAGCTAGGCAAGCGCGGCGATAGTGAGTTGAAAGTGGGGCAATTTGGAGCTGGAATCCGAAACTACCGTGGTCAAATGCTAGCCGATTACATGGAAAGAGAGGGACTCTATATGATGAACTCTTTCTTCAAAAAACGGCTGCATCGAAAATGGACCTGGAAAAGTCCGGATGGCGTGACAAAAAATGAGATTGACTTCATCATGTCGACTAAGACTCGCTTATTCAATGACGTCTCAGTGATCAATGCGTTCAACACGGGAAGCAATCACCGAATGGTGAGAGGCGCATTGAATCTTAATGTAAAAGCTGAGAGGTATCGACTGATGAAGTCAACGCTCCGTCCTGGAGCCATCCAGATCCAAAACGCCGAGCGCTTTCAACTCGAATTGCAGAATCGGTTCGCTTGCCTGGGAATTGCACGGATGTGGACACATATAATGACAGGTTTGTGGAAACTGTCCTTACGGTGGGTTCGAAGTTTTTCAAACCCAGCCGTACCAAGCAAAGGAGCAAGATCTCAGAGCCGACAATTAAGCTGATGGAAGAAAGGCGTGGGATGGGTCTGCAGTCCTCTGAAGATGCTCGTCGGCATCTCAACAAACAGATCTCGAAGTCTCTGACTCGCGACATACGCCGATTTAATACAGAACGTATTAAGGAAGCCATCGAGCGGAACAAGGGCTCCAAAGTGTTCGCAAGAGATCTGTCACTCGGTCAGAGTCTGCTGACGAAGCTGAAGACAGAGGACGGCAGAGTCGTCACGTCTCGACCTGAGCTTATGGCTGAGATTGAACGCTTTTATGGACAGCTTTACACACCTTTGGCACCTGTCATTCAGGCTACAGACCCTAGAGCCAAATTGATCCGGCATTACACCGAAGACATCCCGGACGTCAGCCTGTACGAGATTAGTGTGGCTCTCAAACAGCTAAAAAACAACAAGGCACCGGGTGATGATGGAGTTACAGCTGAGCTTTTGAAAGCGGGTGGACTACCAGTCCGGAAAGCGCTGCAGAAGCTATTTAACTCCATCATACTCGAGGGCATTACGCCTAAAGCATGGCACGGGGGTGTGGTGGCACTTTTCTTCAAAAAGGGCGACAGGGCCCAGTTGTAGAACTACAGACCCATTACGCTCCTGAGTCATGTATACAAACTGTTCTCGAGAGTCATCACGAATCGTCTCGCAAGCAGGTTTGACAACTTCCAGCCTCCCGAACAAGCCGGATTCCGTAAAGGCTATAGTACCATAGACCACATTCATACGCTGCGGCAGGTTATACAGAAGACCGAGGAGTATAATCTGCCACTATGCTTGGCGTTTGTGGACTATGAGAAAGCCTTCGATTCTGTCGAGACCTGGGCCGTGCTTAGGTCACTCCAGAGGTGCCAAATAGACTACCGGTACATCCAAGTGTTGAAGTCATTGTACGGAAACGCCACTATGTCAGTCCGTCTTCAGGACCAGAACTCGAAACCAATACGACTTCAGCGCGGTGTGAGACAAGGTGACGTTATATCGCCGAAGCTGTTCACAGCTGCGCTGGAGGATGTATTTAAGCTTTTGGACTAGAGAGGACTCGGCATCAACATAAACGGCGAGTACATGACTCACCTTCGTTTTGCCGATGATATCGTAGTCATGGCTGAGACCGTAGAAGATCTAGGCACAATGCTCAAAGACCTCTGTAGAGTTTCCCAACAAGTGGGTCTTAAAATGAACATGGACAAGACCAAAATTATGGTGAATTCCCATGTAGTACCCACTCCTGTGAAGGTTGGCGGCTCTACACTGGAAGTTGTTGACGAATATGTTTACCTGGGACAAATAGTCCAGCTCGGTAAGTCCAACTTCCAGAAAGAGGTAAATCGACGAATCCAACTCGGCTGGGCAGCGCTCGGGAAGCTACGCAGCATATTCTCGGCCAATCTACCGCAGTGTCTTAAGACGAAAGTCTTCAATTCGTGCGTGTTGCCAGTGATGACGTACGGAACTGAGACGTGGCCGTTTACAATAGGTCTCATCAGAAGGCTCAATGTCACTCAAAGGGCAATGGAGAGGGCTTTGCTCGGGGTTTCTCTACGCGATCGCATCAGAAATGAAGAGATCCGTAGAAGAACTAGAGTCGCCGACATAGCCCAAAGAATTGCAAACCTTAAGTGGCAGTGGGCAGGACACATAGCTCGCAGGACTGACGGCCGTTGGGGCGGAAAGATCCTTGAGTGGCGGCCGCGTACCGGGAGACGCAGCGTTGGTAGGCCCCCCACAAGGTGGACCGACGATCTGGTAAAGGTCGCGGGAAGCCGCTGGATGCGGGAGGCGCAGGACCGATCGGTTTGGAGATCCCTGGGGGAGGCCTATGTCCAGCAGTGGGCGTCTCTTGGCTGAAATGATGATGATGATGATGATGACCACACACGATGGTATTGAACAACAAATATTGAAGACAAAACTAATAGAAAAGGAGAATCATCGCTGTAAGCGTTTCTCGCCTGAGAACTTTTATGTTCATGATTTTTTTTCTCTTTTAAACATTTTATAAAAATGTAAAAGACAGGAGAAGTAAAGGTACCTGTAGCGTCTTAAAGGATTACATGGATTCTTATTAGTAAATTGGTAACACATTTAAAATATATATAAACTCTTGTTTTAACTCGTATTCTTTTACAAGTAACTTGTAATAGATACTGATCAGGAACTAAACTACTTTTGTAAGTTTGTAATAAGATAATAATATAAATTGTTAAGTACATTAGATTTATGCAACAGGCCCAAAATAACTTTTTTATGATTTTGCAATCTTTATATACCGACTTTGGATTTTAATTGAATTTTAAAGCGTGCGTGCTTGTGAATACACACACGACAAATGACACATGAAAAAAACACAAAATTGAAGTTACTGCGATTGCTATCATTTAACAATACCTTTAGTGACCCTATGGCTCCTCCATACGTATGCATTCCACAATTGCGGGCTCAAGTGCACTGCAGTGAGCCTGTCACGAAGTGCCTGTATCTGATAACTCCGGTAGTTTGTTCGGGGAAGGCGCGCGTCATTTGTCGTCTGCGGACGCGACAGCGCCGACGATGTCGTGACCGCGTGGGCGAGTACCTAAATGCAAAGATAACAATTCACACTTGCTAGATACGGTTCATAAATGTATCTTACGCACTAGTTCTTATAAGAATTATACCAACTCGTATTCTTAATCTATATAAATAAAAATCAATGTATTACTATGTTTGTTTGTCCTCTATGCGTTCCGAAACCATTCATCAGATTGTAATGAAACATTGGTAGGGTGTTATGGGGACACCCGTGAGGGTTCCTTGCAAAAAAAGGCATTTACGTGACATTGCAACGCATGCCGGGTAAAGCTACACTGAAAGAAATTTTTAAGTAACAAATAACAAACATTTGAGTAACCTATTACTACATAAAAATAGTGACTTCACTACTAATGTTACTAGTAGCCAAATTCAGTTTTGTAAAAACAGTTATGTTATCTATAGCCAAACAAAAATAATTACTTTCCACCAAATATATAAACCATAAGTTACCAAAGTGTTTCGAGTAAATTACTAATATAAGTGTATTAATAACAAAACTTTTAAGTAAGAATAGACCACATCTATGTTTACCATTTACGAAACTGTTTTGTTATAAATAACTGTTTCTTCAATATTAGCATCACTAAACTGTTATCATAACTAAACTATTTTGCTATCTGTTACTAAACTTTCGATTAATTATAACTATATTCTCAGATTAGTATAGCATCAATATATTGAAATCATGACCAAACTAATTTGATACCTGTTACTAAACTTGTGATTAAAATATAGCTAGAGTTTCAGATTATTTACAACATCACTGTTATGTAATCTGTAACTGAACTTTTCAGTTAATAGTTACATTACTTTTAGGTTACTATAGCGGTTTTTTTCTACAGGTTTATAGCTTGTAGCCAAAACTAATAATATGAGAATTTTCAGCAAGAAAGGCAAGCGCTGTTGAAACTCCTCATATATTAATTTCGACTACAAACTTGGGACAAATTAAAAACTAAATTGATTTGTTCAAATAAGTGAGCATTCATTAATTAACAAATTAATTAATTACAGAAAACTTTTAAGTATATTGATCAACAAAAGAAATATTCACAGAACTATAAATAACTACGCCTCAACACTAGGCGCCATCCTCTTTTGGTACCCTTGTCCAAAATATTGTTGGAACTGCAGCCGGCAATGCTACCAGCGTGGTAGCATCGGAGATCGTGGTCAATTCGACTAGTGACTTGTACAATTATTATTCGAAATCGTCAAAGCGGCATAGTCCAGTAGCTCTTCATAAGACTCTGTAAAATAAAAACATGTTTAAGTTATCTGCATTAAAATAAGAAGCAAATGAAAGAAATATATCACTGGGGCATAAACACCAGCTCCCTTATTCGCTACCTTCGGTTGCTCCGAACTCTGAACTCCGAACTGTCATTGTGATATACTACTGAGTGTATTACACACAAAACTACTCGTTGAAATAGCAATGGCAACGTGAGTTTTGTTATGGCAGGGTTTATTATAGCAGTATGATATTGTGTTCAAAATGACAGTTCGGAATTGGTAACCGAAGTAAGTGAATAGCTGAGTACACATTAGTCGCACAACTTTACTGGAGGGAGACTCTGTACCAGGGTCGTCTGCTTAAGTACCTCCGTCTTACCTATTTCTGCCGCAAAGCAGCAGTGCTTGCATTGCTGTGTTCCGGTTTGAAGGGTAAGATATGGCAGTGAAATTACTGGGTACTGTGACTTTACATCTTGTGTCACAAGTTGGCAACGTACACTGTGGTTCTTGTGGGGGTTGCAGTTTTACTGCGAATCTCACAAGAGCCACATGTATTATAGGTGATTGTTACCACTTACCATCAGGTGGGCAGTTTGCTTGTTTGCCAACTTTCTGCAATAAAAAAAAACTGTACGAAAAACGGACAAACATTTTCTTACAAAAATCAAAAAAGTTTTGTTCTGTTCACTCACCATCCAAAAATTTGAAATAGTCATTTCCAAGCCCCACAACCTCAGATAGTAGGAATTTTTTTCCGCAGGTTCGTTTGCTTCGGGGGGCTGCATTCATGAATACGGCATCACCATACAGTTTTGACTCTTCATGTGTACCATGATTCTTCTCTATTTTTGAAAAATATCACAAAGTTACCACTAAATGTCACTTGCTTTCTGCGAACTAGTGCGAACCGCAAGGCCGGTAAAGCGAAATGAACATTATGTTCCTGCGTGTCATGTTTGATGCAAGTTCGGGCGGGAAATTACAATTTTTTTTGTTACACGCAGCATCACTTTTATTACCTCTGACAAAACTATTTTGTTCTGGCTTACAAAAACATTGTTGTAATCAACATTATTAATACTAGTTGGTTTCAATCAAATATTTAATTTGTTTATAGCAACTTTGTAACAACGATCTTAAACAATACTATTCAGTTGTAAACAATTTTTAGCTATGGTAATAAATATCACAATAATTATGTAAAAGCTTAATTAAAGTTTAGCCAACTGTATGTTAGAAAATACTCTAAGTTTGTTCAATTATAGCAAAGTACTGTTATGTTACAAGGTACCGAAGTCGAATTTGACAGTAAATAACAAAAACTTTAGAAGTTCATAACCAAAATTAAATAACTGAAATGATTTTGTAAATTGTAACAAGCCAGGTGATCTAAACATAAATGAAATTAATTTAAAAGTTAACAAAGTGTTGCTAATCTTTATTTAACTCAACTAGTTTAGTTAATTAGTTTTTTCAGTGAGTTGAATAATTGTTTGTGATATAAGAATATCTTAAGAATCTTATGAGATTTTTGTATAATATTCTAGATTTTATTTCACTTTAATTAACCTTAATTAATCATAGCTAAGATACAGATTTACCTATATAAATAGTTCCACTGCCACTATCTTTAAATCTTCTTCTTTATATTTTATATATAAAAATGAAACGCTGTGTGTTTGTCTCGCAAAAACTCTGAAACGGCTCGACAGATTCTTACGAAGTTTTCTGTGTGTATTTGACCAGGTCCAAGGAAGGTTTAAACGTACAGTTGAACCCGGTAGGTGGCGCTGTAATCGGGCGGGACAACGTCCGCCCGGGCCCACTAGTTGAAAATAAAACTATCATTATACACACACACATTATGCTGTAGCTTCCTTTGTGATGCGACTTGCTGTAGTGTATTTTTATGTTATTTTCTTAATTTAATCTCTCGAGCCCTTAATTTGAACTTAATCTTATTATCTTCTCTTCTTCTTCTTCTTCTTTATATATAAAAATGAAACGCTGTGTGTTTGTCTCGCAAAAACTCAGAAACGGCTCGACCGATCCTTATGAAATTTTCTATGTGTGTTTGAATAGGTCCAAGGAAGGTTTAAACGTAAATTTGGACCCGGTAGGTGACGCTGGAATCGCCGGGCAGGAGAACGTCTGCCGGGCCCACTAGTTGCTAAATAAAAATCTTCCTAGGAATCTCTGCTTTCCTAGCCACTGATAACTGTCGGTTCCGTGACAATCGTGGCATCATATCAGCCAATAGACGCCCACTGTTGGACATAGGCCTCCCCCAAGGATCTCCATACCGATCGGTCCTGCGCCTCCCGCATCCAGCGGCTTCCCGCGACCTTCACCAGATCGTCGGTCCACCTTGTGGGGGGCCTACCAATACTGCGTCTCCCGGTACGCAGCCGCCACTCGAGGACCTTTCCGCCCCAACGGCCGTCAGTCCTACGAGCGATGTGTCCTGCCCACTGCCACTTAAGGTTTACAATTCTTTGGGCTATGTCGGTAACTCTAGTTCTTCTACGGATCTCATCATTTCTGATGTGATCACGTAGAGAAACCCCGAGCATAGCCCGCTCCATTGCCCTTTGGGTGATTTTGAGCCTTCTGATGAGACCCATTGTAAGCGGCCACGTCTCAGTTCCGTATGTCATCACTGGCAACACGCACGAATTGAAGACTTTCGTCTTGAGACACTGCGGTAGATGGGCCGAGAATATGCTGCGTAGCTTCCCGAACGCTGCCCAGCCGAGTTGGATTCGCCGATTTTTCTCTTTCTGGAAGTTGGACTTACCGAGCTGGACTATTTGCCCCAGGTAAACATATTCGTCAACAACTTCCAGCGTAGAGCCTCCAACATTCACAGGAGTGGGTACTACACGGCAATTCGACATTATGTTAGTCTTGTCCATGTTCATTTTAAGACCCACTTGTTGGGAAACTCTACAGAGGTCTTCGAGCATTGTGCCTAGATCCTCCACGGTCTCAGCCATGACTACGATATCATCAGCAAAACGAAGGTGAGTCATATACTCGCCGTTTATGTTGATGCCGAATCCCCTCCAGTCCAAAAGCTTTAATACATCCTCCAACGCAGCTGTAAACAGTTTCGGCGATATAACGTCACCCTGTCTCACACCACGCTGAAGTCGTACTGGTTTCGAGTTCTGGTCCTGAAGGCGGACTGACATGGTGGCGTTTTCGTACAATGACTGCAACACTTGGATGTACCGATAGTCTATTTGGCACCTCTGGAGTGATCTAAGTACGGCCCAGGTCTCGACAGAATCAAAAGCTTTCTCATAGTCCACAAACGCCAAGCATAGTGGCAGATTATACTCCTCGGTCTTCTGTATAACCTGCCGCAGCGTATGGATGTGGTCTATGGTACTATAGCCTTTTCGGAATCCGGCTTGTTCGGGAGGCTGGAAGTCGTCGAACCTGCGTGCGAGACGATTCGTGATGACCCTCGAGAATAGCTTATAAACATGACTCAGGAGCATGATGGGTCTATAGATCTTCAACTGGGCCCTGTCGCCCTTTTTGAAGAAAAGTGCCACCACGCCCCTGTGCCATGCTTTAGGCGTTTTACCCTCGAGTATGACGGAGTTGAATAGCCGTTGCAGCGCTTTCCGGACTGGTAGTCCACCCGCTTTTAGGAGTTCGGCTGTAACTCCATCATCACCCGATGCCTTGTTGTTTTTAAGCTGTTTAAGAGCCACACTAATCTCGTACAGGCTGACGTCCGGGATATCTTCGGTATAGTGCCGGGTCAATTTGGCTCTAGGGTCTGTAGCCGGAATAACAGGTGCCTCTGATGTTGCGTAAAGCTGTCCATAGAAGCGTTCGATCTCGGCCATAAGCTCAGGTCGGGATGTAATGACTCTGCCGTCCTCTGTCTTCAGCTTCGTCAGCAGACTCTGACCGAGTGACAGATCTCTTGCGAACACTTGGGAGCCCTTGTTCTGCTCAATGGCCTCTTTAATACGTTCCGTATTAAATCGGCGTATGTCGCGAGTCAGGCACTTAGAGATCTGTTTGTTGAGTCGCCGACGAGCATCTTCAGAAGACTGCCGACCCATTCCACGCCTTTCCTCCATCAGCTTAGCTGTCGGCTCCGAGATCTTACTTCGTTGCTTAGTACGGCTGGGTTTGCAAAACTTTGCACCCACCGTAAGGACAGCTTCCACAACCCTGTCATTATAAGTGTCCACATCCGTGCAGTCCTCCAGGCAATCGAAGCGATTTTGTAATTCGAGTTGAAAGCGCTCGGGGTTTTGGATCTGGATGGCTTCGGGACGGAGCGCAGACTTCACCAGTCGATACCTTTCCGCTTTTATGTTAAGATTCAATGCGCCTCGTAACATTCGGTGATCGCTCCCCGTGTTAAACGAATTGATCACTGAGACGTCATTGAATATGCGGGTCTTAGTCGACATGATGAAGTCAATCTCATTTTTTGTCACGCCATCCGGACTTTTCCAGGTCCATTTTCGATGCAGCCGTTTTTTGAAGAAAGAGTTCATCAAATAGAGTCCCTCTCTCTTCATGTAGTCGGCTAGCATTTGACCTCGAAAATTCCGGATTCCAGCTCCAAATTGCCCCACTTTCAACTCATTATCGCCCCGCTTGCCTAGCCTTGCGTTGAAGTCTCCCATGACAACGGTGTAGTGAGTCTTGGAAGCATGTATTGCCCGAGAAATATCCTCATACATAGCTTCCACTTCCTCGTCGGGGTGGGTCGAGGTCGGGGCGTAGACCTGTATGACCTTCAGCGAATACCGTTCGGTGATTCTGAGTATAAGGTACGCCACCCTATTCGACACACTTCCGATCTGTACCACGTTGTTCACGAGAGACTTGTGGACTATAAACCCGACACCACCTTGGGACAGTTCTTCGCCCTCCCGGAAATAGAGCAGGTTGCCGGATTTAAGGACCATCGTATCCTCACCCTCTCTTCGGACTTCGGATAGTCCTACAATACTCCAACGGATCCTGCTCAGTTCCCTCTCCAGTTCCAGCAGCTTCTCCTCGGTCCGCAGTGTACGCGCGTTGTACGTTGCCAGGGCCAAGGTCGTTTGACGGGGGGTTTTCGCCGCCCGGGGATTCTTCGCACCCCAGGTCCCAGCGCCGGGTCGACGACCGTCACCGCCGGCACGGCCTCCGGGACCGCCGGGCACTTGGGGCCTTTGGTTACTTCGATTATTCATTTTGGGGGGGTTTTGGGCCTTCTCCCACCACGCTGGCCCAGTGCGGGTTGGTGGGGTGCGCCAGAGCCTCGTCTGTTGAACAGCAGGGTGCACCGCGTGCAGGTGAGGTTGACTTGGGTTCCGTTAGATAAAGTTCGGAACCCCTTACCCCCCGGGACAATCGTGTGGTTGTTATTAAATAAAACTCGCATTACTTATAAGCAGTGAACATTGCAGAAAGCGGCGTTAGTGTGCAAACTGCCGAATACATTTAGATGTGAGCTGTGTGACGTGAACGAAATAAGTATAAATGAATTCAACTATTGAAGTGTCATATCCAGTAGCTAAACACGGATCAGGTCAACAGCGGCCCACGCACAGGCTTGAGCGCAACATTAAATCGCTGGCGCACTCACAGCAAAGCTGCTGTGCACTTTCATAATGTCACAGTCCCAATTAGGCATACAAGTAGCTTCAAGAAACATAGCCGTCTAAAACAAAGTACACAAACAAATGTGGCAGGACAATAAAACCGTACTGCTTTATTACATCAATAAAATAAAGCCCAGAGGTGTTCTGATGACTATAACAAATCCAATTCCGCCAAATTGCTGTAGGTATCTCGGAGTATCATCAAAATTGACGTTCGAAATTGAAGTTTATGGCGAAACCATTTTGATTGGTTAAAACATTATCTACGGCTGCGACGTTTAATGAAATGAAAATGGTTTTACATCAAAGCACAATCAATGCAATAATGTTAATGATAATGACAATATTATGACTAAACATACTATTTTACCAGTGATTTCTCATAGATACGAGTACTGGTGACTTGTCCATAAAACCACATTCCCATAAAGCTCCTGTGACAACCAGAGATAAAAAGTTCATATGTCACTCGTGTAAATCTGATAAAAGGTACTCCTGTGGTGTAAAGGGTCTAGCGGTGTGACGCTTTTCCCTTTGAAATACGCCACGTCATACTGTCGTAGTTGTAACGTTAATAACGAACATAGGTACCATTGTTATTGGCCAAGATATGCGTTGGTTATAAATACACCATCGTAAAGAATGTTAAGTAAACTGTTATCATTTTGCTTAAAAAGTAATATACAAAAAATACTTTAAAATTTTAATAGTACAGTAATGTTGTTATTTCAATAAAGATCTGTGAGGCTGTTGTTTATCTTTTCTTAAATCTATCCTCCTATAGATTCAAATATTGGGGAAAATGGCATTTTGCAATTTTGGAATATTTTGCAATTTGCATTAGACTACAGTTTTTTTTTTTTTTTTTTCGTATTTCAAAAGGAAAAAATGAAACCTTATAGGATCATTTCGTTGTTCGTCTGTATGGGTTGAAATGGTCGATTGAATTCATACCGCATTAACATTTGATGGTCAAAATGTAAATAGGAAACTTTAAACCTAAGAAAACTGAAGTGCTGTCATACAAATATATTTTTTTTTGTAAAAGAAAGTAAGTTTGCTTATGGCCAATTTCAACAACCTCATCTTAACTTTGGAAACTCCTAAGACGTATGCTATCACTTTTGTCTATAATGAAAAGAATGTGACATCAAGACACCTAAGCGTATCCTAAGCTATGAAAATTGATGTGCTGTCATACAAATATCATTTTTTTTGTAAAAGAAAGTAAGTTTGCTTATGCCCAATTTCACTAACCTTATCTTAACTTTGGAAACTCCTAAGACGAATGCTATCTCTTTGTTTCTAATGAAAAGAATGTGACAGCACGTCACCTAAGAATATCCTAAGCTAAGACAAGGTTGTCATGTCTTAACTTGAAAATGCTATAGGAAACCCCTATAAGAAATTATGGAAAAGGCCAAGTGTGAGCTGGACTCGCGCACGGAGGATTCCGTACAAAACTATCTTAAGTAGGTATATAAGTTCCTAACTACTACACGACTAACTTCCTAACTACTACGATTTTCAGAATTTTTTCTTGACATAATCTCTTGTAAAATTAAGTCAGATGCACTTGCTAGGCTTTGCTTGTGGACAGCCGATGCGCTGTAATATATTGCTTCGCGCCAAATTTCATGATTCTAGCTAGGTCAATGGGTTATGATTCCTTTGTAAAATCACGAAATATGCGAAAATATGCGACATAAACGGTCATATCTTTTTATCGCGTTAACTTACAAGTTTGATTTCTTCACAACTGAAAGAGGCCTTAGACCCGAGTATGTGAGATAAATTACAGTTTGCAATCTTTACGCGTTCCTGAGAAAAAGGGTCTTGACAGACAGACGGTCAATGAAGTGAGCCTAAAATTATTCCATTTTTCCTTTGGAGGTACGGAACTCTAAAAACTGTATTTGCATACATCTTAATAATGATTGGGGTGTTTATACAGTAGGCTCCTTATCAAGCTATACTCTTTGACCTTTGGACCGTTCTTATGTCGCTCGTAATAGCGGCGGTTTTCGTAGTGTAAATGTATGGTTTCAATGGGAGCTTACTTTACATACAAGGATTAAATAATTAGTTAATTAGATTCTTGGTTGAAGATTTTAATGTTTTTTTTTTTACGTCAATAAGTGCCTGTAAAGGTCTATATTGAATAAAGATTTTCGAGTTTGAGTTTGTAATCGAATTTCTCGTATTATTTCCATCTAAAGTGTCCCCTTTACTAAAGTTTATAAAATTTTTATCGATACCTACGGATTTTTTGATCATAAACGACCATAATTTAATCAAAAGTGGGTATTAAACGCCGAAGCCCGCGTGTTATTGCCAAGTAAAATGACCGTGCTGTGGTCATTTCACCTTTAAAATAACCTCTTTACTGTACATTTAAAATTACGACTTGGCCGTTTACCATTTTATACGGTAATGTCACTACATCACCGCAGTATGGGCCCACACAATGCATTCAACAATGACACCAAATTATCCACCATTGCTCCGCGCTGCATTCAAGATATTTCTCAGCCCTCTCTCGCTTATTCACTTAACTAGACAATATTTATCATCACGTTTAGTGCTGCCACAACAGGGACTAATAAACCATAACGCTAAGTAGTAAAATCTATGGCGTTTTAATCATACTTGCACTTAATCTTAGTCGATGTGTTGTTTTTAAGCTTATTGAGTTGTAACGTAAATATTAACGGATGAAAACATGGTTCCACCTATTGTGGAAATGGGAAAGTAACTTGTAGAATTAACGAAAATTACGTATTTATTATTTTAATAAAAACAAACACTTGAACTACGTCTATTAAATAATATGAAACACACAAGAATTAAATATGGTAAATATATGGTGAAATAGTATAAGTGTGTTTGCGAGAACATCGGTGGCGCTGTGGACACGGCACTGGCCTTATAATCGGGAGGTCTGAGGTTGGATCCTTAAATGTAGCAATGTGTTTTTCGTTTTTCGAAATTCATATGTACATTTGCCGACAATGCCGACGCTCCTACGGTGAAGGAAAACATCGTGAGGCAACCTGCATACATCTGCGAAGAAATTCAAAGGTGTATGTGAAGTCGACCAATCCGCACTGGGCCAGCGTGGTTGACTAAGGCCTAATCACCCAAAGAAGCCTGTAAACGATCAAACATGTTTGTCAAATTTACGTGTTTGACAACCTTTTTTGTTCATGTAGGGCTGTGTTTGACGCGTTTGACAAACGAACTACGTGTTTGATGTGTTTGAAAAGCATCTGGATTGACGTCGTGTGTGATGAAAATGTGAAGTTTGTCTCTTCATAGAGTAGACTCGAGCCCCGCGGTGGGGTCGTATATGAGCTGTGATGATGATGCGTATGCGCGATGGTACGGTGATCGGAGCAGCAGTAAATTATATAAATGAAGTAACAAATTAGTAGGTAACAAATTGTAATCACGTGCATTTAGCGCGCGATACGACGAATAAAATCGCAGACTCGTCTTATTACGACTCGTACAGTAGACGCCAAGTCAAGCTATACTGTTTGACCTTTGAACAACTCATATGTCGCTTGTAATAGTAGTAGGTTTTGTGATGCAAATGTAAAGCTCGACGTGGCACTGTAATACCTACTAAATTCAATGTACAGTAAGCTCCTTATCAAGCTATACTGATTGACCTTTGGACAGTTCTTATGTCGCTCGTAATAGTGGTGGTTTTCGTAGTGTAAATGTATAGCTGGAATGGGAGTTTACACTGTACAGTGACCGTACCAGTTGAGAAGAAATGATTTTCAATCAATACTATAATTATGATAATAACTAAAATATTTACGGCTTAAGGGCCCGGTCTCGATATAATCAGTGTTTTAGCAGAATTATCAGAGAAGTAATTTTTTTTTGGTTATTAAAAATGCAATGGAATACTCGTTGTTTTTTGTACTTACTTTATCTATACACGGTTATTTTTTTATCACCCTGGAAAATTTTAGGGACGCTTCAGGACACATCCAATATTATATAAAAAATAAAAAAAATGAAATAAAAAAATTTAAAAAATATATAAAAAAAAATAAAAAATCTCTAAAAATGCTGCTCTCAACTAGTGCAGCATTTTTTGTATTTTTTTTAAAAATTAATATAAAATTAAGGAGGGGGGTTATTTTTTTTATTTATATTTAAATCATTCTAATACCATGTCGTGAAGCGTCCCTTAAATTTTCCAGGGTGATAAAAAAATAACCGTGTATACATAAATAATTACGATATCATGTGTGTAATATAATGACCTTGTAAATCAAAATATTTATGACCAGAATGAAATTTAAAAATAATATTAAGGGTATCACTTTTAAATATTATAACGCTTTCAAAGATCACTCATCCAATGCAATACAAAATCATGACGCCCCGCGCCGTAACGTTTGCAATCAAGCCCGTTCACCGCACTTCTGAATGGGGGCAAAAATGTTTGCAGCCTTTATTTGGAGAGAATCCGACCTTCATTCGGGTCGACGGGGAACTTATCGGGCCGTTTTTCATATTACGGCGTCAATTCCGCGCCGGTGTCCTTGCTGGTTATCTCATTCTCTTCCTGGGCCTCACAAAGCACCACTCGTGGAACGCTAAGCGTCGTACCAACGCTCACTTTGCGACACTCGAATCACCATTATCATATACGCGCTGCGGTCACGCCGCACTTGCAAGCCTCGAATTATGTTAATGTTCGACCCACAGAAGTATAATAAGCTACCTCGTTAAATTTAAAGTTTATCGTTCCGAAACCTTTGAAATTTTCGTTTTTGTTACAGGTAGTTACTTCCGGCCGGATTCATTTTAGAGCTCCGTGGCAAATGTGAGCGGAGACCAATTCCTTTTTTTATTGATTCAAATGAATTAATTAAAAATGTTGAAATTAAATTTTTATCGAGTGATAACAAGTAAGTTGTTCTGGGCATGTCGTATCTTAATTTCGAATTATCCAACATGCAGTGAGAATTAACTCACTCTGGGTGCTAATTCCCCAACTCAAAATCAATTACCATAACTTCGGTTCAATTCGACGTCAGTACTCGAACAACACACAATGTCAATAATCCAATGCGATCTAAATATAACACTGCGATCACTTGTTTACAAAGCAATGGTAAAACGACATCCACTGTCAATTGAAAGCTCTAGTATTATAAATGGCAACTTGCTCGATTGTTATAAAACCTATGGTTTACGATGTCTGAATAAAACAGCTGCTTACAGTAGTTCTTCTATGCTTTACAAGTTTTCTTAAGTCGAGTTCTTCACCAGCACAAATAGGATTACTGTATTGTAATCAACTAGGATTAGTCTGATTACATGACGGACCAAAAAGCTTGGGTTTGAATTCACAATTCTAATATTTAACAATGTCTAACGTTATTAATTGTAAGCATAATATAATGGTTCTTGATTTCTCACAGTGACTATCCTGCAGCTGATTTACATTAGGTCTGCATTTAGCTTATTAAATATTTTGTAAATAATACTTTTCTTTGTATTTTTTTACATTCATCATCTATACGATGCGGTGACAAGTGATACATTAAGAACTTAGTTGACATAAAAAATGTGAAAATTTGACGTTCATGAGTGCACTTTAAAATTTGATTTCAATTTAAATATCTATTCCAAATACTTTCCGAAGAATTTCGACTAAAATCATATAAATGAAACATATATTGTAAATATTATAATATTATAATGCTTTATTTTGATATGTTGGCGATTTGATGGAGGAGACAAAAAATTAGACCTCCTTCCTTTAGACTTTCCTTCCGAGTTTCTTGCCTATTCTTCTCGAGAAGGCTCTCTCAATATCCGAACCGGTGTAGAGTCAACTTTTCATCATTTTGTTGTTACTTATACTTGCATACATCTTAATTATGTTTAGAGTGTATGTACATACAAGCATTAAATATTTAATTACTAAATATAATAGTAAATTAGATTTTTATTCAGTTTCCTGGATAACTATTTTTTTGTTTTTGTTTGACGTCAATAAATGCCTGTAAAAGTATATTGAATAAATATTTTTGAGTTTGAATCAGATAGTCATTCAAATATTGACATACCTAAGTATTTGGTTGTGCATTTTAAAAATAATCTAGCTGGGAATACAATAGTCACGATATCAATCAATTTATTTGCATATTACTTAATATTTATAGTTTGCCCTGGTTGCAGTTATTCAACAATTTTTCGAATAGTAGTTTCTTTCTTTCTATAAAAACTTGTAACGTTGGATTTTGTCACTGGACACTGATCTACCACTTCTTGGTTTTTTTTCTACCCTTGCAGTCGGAAAATGAAACATGGAATGAAGTACTGCTGAATGTATTCCCTGTGCTGTCCAAGAGAATCACTTTAATCTCATCAGTTAACACTTGGGACACAGGATAATCGAACGGCGCAGTTTCACCCTTTGCTTTTGGCGGACGGCTTTCATTACGAACTTTTTTAATCGGCCTTTGTCCCAGTGAAAAAATAAATCCGTCGTAATGCTGGCGGAGATGGCGGGATGTCTCTGGCACCCGCGTAGGCGAACCACACGTTTTGTAAAATATTACATCGATGAAGTTGCTTATTTCAATAAAACCTGTTATAGTTTAAAGTTTACTTAATATAATGTGTTATCACAACTTTTACTTTCATTAACAGTGTAGTACTGTTGTCAAGTGCTATCATACAGATTTACTTTTTCATGGCAAAACTCATCCCATCAAGGTTTCATTTAATGATGCCTAGAAGTAAACCAGGAAGCAATGAAACGGTCAAAGTTATCGTGACACTGAGGTCTCAATTATTTTATGTAATGAATATCATAAACCATATTAACACGTAGAAAAATTTTGGAAAAATTTAATTATTCTTACAAAAAATAAGTTACTTAAAGTGGCAGTGGTACTGTGTATTCTCATAATGAGCAGCATTACAGTAGTAAGTAGTCAAAGAGACAGCGTCAGGTTTAAACCAGGACTAAGTTAAGACCATGTTTTGGAATTAGACAGTATATCTACAGATATTTCCAATTTGGAAATCGCTGGAAAAGAATCATTCCATGCGCTATACACAAAGGTAAATTGTTGTTGGTTTTTATCTCTCACTAGCGAACCAATAAATGTTGCCCTGTCCTAATATGAATCAACTTGTTTATGAAAAACTATTATACACGGTTATTTTTTTATCACCCTGGAAAATTTAAGGGATGCTTCACGACATGGTATTACAGTGATTTAAATATGAATAAAAATAATGAAAAAATAACTTACTTACTTATTTTTATATTAATTTTCTAAAATATACACTAAATGCTGCACTAGTTGAAAGCAGCATTTTTGAATGTTTTTTTAATTTTTTATATTTTTTTTTATATTTTTTATATAATAATGGATGTGTCCTGAAGTGTCCCTAAAATTTTCCTGGGTGATAAAAAAATAACCGTGTATATACAGACTTCAACTAGAATATTAGAAAACAAAAGAGAGTCCCCTCAATTGACTCTCTGCCTCTGTGGTCAATTTCAATAGACTAAACATCTATACAGAAGTTATGTGTGCAAACATAAGTGCACAGTCTGTTACTTGTTTAGTCTGATAGTTCAGAAATGAGATCAGGGTGATGTACCTTTCAAAGTACAAAGAAGCTCGAAATTTTCCATTATATGATCTGATCAACTCATCAAGAACTTATAGCATCTCCAAAAACTGCTTAAATTCATTAAGCCATAAATATATATATATATATATATATATATATATATATATTAAGCCAGCTTAAAAAAATTTGCTCTTGGCGCATATTTCATTTCTCTGACTTCATTTTTTTCCTAAAAACTTGTTCAACGTGCAAGCTTTGTGCAATCAGGTAACTTCAAACTACCCGGACAAGTTTGAATTTCGTTAAAGTTTGACTTCATCCTAAATATGTAGGTACACGGTGTTACAAAAATGCTCATAAAGTAGAAAAGGACTTGAATGGCCCCATATTCTTAATCGATATACAATAATTGAAAACCTTAGTATCACTGTATGACTTACCGTCAAAAAATATTAAATTTTTCACTGATGTGCAAATCCTATTTCAGTAAAATTAAAGAGTAAACTACGCAGAATGACAGGTGCGGTGCTCCCTTTCTCTGACATGACAGCTTACTAGGGTTGATAACATTTTGGGGCTTTGATAATTTATATCTATTTTTACGTATTTTTGTGACACATTTGTATATCTTATATAACCTTCTTCTAATATATAAAATTCTCGTGTCACAGTGTTTGTAACCGAACTCCTCCGAAACGGCTTGACCGATTTTTATCAATTTTTTTGTGTATATTTGGTAGGTCTGAGAATAGGTTTATACCTACAGGTAATTTTATGACAATTATTATGGCGAAACGTAGTTCGCGGGCACAGCTAGCACAACTACATAATTATGTCAGCTATGAAAGGATTTTAAGTAATTCGACCCTTGAACATTTGTGTGTAAGACCGCTATTTTTGAAACTGGAAATATGAAATTTGCTGATAATTGGAAATTAGTGAATACATGCTTAAGCGTTGAAATCTGAAATAAGGGTAGAAATTTTGTTTTTTTTTGAGTGTCACACTAACGTTTTACAACGGGACTTTTTATTAAAAGCTTTTGCTTCATAGTTTGAATTGTTATAATTGCGGAAAGATATATGTAGTAGAATTCCCACGAGAAAATCGAAAATAACGCGGGTGTTGCTGCGGGCGGAAAGCTATCTTTTAATATATAAAATATTTAAAAGTGTTTGTTATTGAAATCCTCCGAAACGGCTTGACCGATCTTTATGAATTTTTTTGTGTGTGTTCAGTAGTTGTAAACGATTTTTTATACCCCCTAGGTGATTATTATGGCGAAACGTAGTTCGCGGACACAGCTAGAACAGCTACATATTATGTCAGCTATGAACGGATTTTAAGTAATTCTACCCTATACCATTTGTATGGAAGACCGTCATTTTTGAAACTGGAAATATGAAATTTGCTGATTAGTGAACACATGCTTAAGCGTTTTTGCAAATTCCCCCCTTAGAAAAGCTATATTAGGGGTAAAATTTTGTTTTTTGTTTAAGTGTCACACTATCGTTTTTCGACGAAACTTTTCATTAAAAGCGCTTGCTTTATAGTTTGAATTGTTTTAACTACGGAAAAATATAGAAGTCCCGCGAGAAAAACGAAAATAATGCGGGCGAAGCTGCGGGCGGAAAGCTAGTATTTTCTATACATGAAATATAATGTTATTTTTTCATTAACGAATAGCTATTAAATCATAGCGCCATGGTCAACCTACAACCTCCAATCTGTAATTAAACTGACATCGTCTCCCGCGAGACGGGTTTTGAATGTTATTAGAAGCTCTTTCGCCCCGACGCCTCTGATTAGGAATCCGTTATTTTGTCACTTATATTGCGACACCAATATCCATGTTTCACCATGAGCAAAATTCCAATGTATCCCCTAATAATAGGCATCCATATCTATTACACAAAGCTTTTTATTCTACAAGTTACTTTGTATATGTTGATGGGCACTCGGATGTGTAATCCTGTTCCACCAGAGTATAGTCACTTCGAAAATGAAAAGATATTTTAGAACCAGTGTCATAATAATATATGACCCTAAACTAAATTCAGCCTTACCTCAAAAACAAGAGACAGATACGTGGATAATACTGACACTTTCACTTGTAGTGCCCATACGTCAATAGTAGTGTCAGATTATTATGTAGGTATAAGAGTTTCGTTTACACAAGGGAGGAATTTACCCCATGCAGATAATATGCATAAAAATTCCCTTTGCCTTTTCTCGCCAAGGATGCTGGAAATTGCCTGACCTTTGGATAAATTGCAAATAGGGATAATACAATTTGACCTCTTATCTTTGATTTGTAGGTATTTAGTTCTAAAATAATGTGTACAAAATAACATACAATATCGAACAATACTATAATGTTTATTTTTTGGAGGACTTCTTTTCGAAACACAGCACTACTTAGTTCATCATGTTCATGAGTCAACGGTTATCTATAAATTCTGTGTATTTTAAGTAAGTCCGGTCCTGTGTGAGTGATTAAAATCACAGATATCGGGATCTTCGGAATTATTCGATTAAGAATCATCTATAACAAATTATTCGAAGTAATGCAAAAGTTAAAAGATATTAACTGCGTGCTTAATGATGAGAGTGTACTGAGTTACTTAATCTGCACGGTTGGACGGGCACTATGGACAGTAGTGTATCGTGTTTGGAGAGTACTGTTGACACTGGTACGCGGCCGGCGACGCGCCGCTGGACGTGCCTCGCCCTCTGCAAACAGCGCCGCTTAAACATCGACACGTCGATGTATGCTTTGAATTTGAATCAAAGCACACCGTCCGATAGGAATTTGTGGCCGATAATGCTTCTGGCTTTTTGAAACTGCTACATATATTTCGGTCAAGTGAGCTAGGACTGTGTAGCTATCTTGTATTGAGTATGTACTGAAGTTAGGGTTATAATAATTATGATGTCCTCCTCAACTCAACTTAACAGAGACTAGCCATCTGCGGCGGAGATATTATAGTGCGCAAGTGTCTGCGCAAACGCAAGTACACTTTTAAAAAAAAAAATTATTTTCCCAAAATAATAAAATACAAAAATATCCTATCTTTGGCTCAGTGCATAATTGACCCCCCTAAAATACAAGTGTCCATAGACTACACTAACCGTTTAACATTAGGTAGACCGTAAGTTTGTTTGCTCTAACAACAGGTATCCAAAAAACGTTTACATTTAGAACATAGCATAATAAATAGCAGTAGGTAAATAGCAGCAATCGGATAAATAAATCGATGAGTTCTGAAATTGCAACTATCCCGTATAGATATGAATGACGATTAATTTGACTAATTATAATAAATTCATATTCATATTCATATTCATATTCATATTCATTTATTTCATAATACATGGGTATATACATTGGTGTTCTAAATAATGGGTAGTGTACAGCCATGATTCGCCTTGTAGACATATGAAAATTACAAAAAAGAAATACAGACATAGAAATATAAACAAATTCAAAGACGTATCCGATTGGTATAAAAGCCTATTAAATTATTTATAATTAATGTCAATAAAATCATAGTATTTAATATCAATGTCAATGTCAACTACAATGTCTGTCATGTAAAATAAAATTAAAAAGAGACTAACAGTACTTAAATATAATAAATGTCAAAAATGTATTACAAATTAGATTTAACAATGTCAATGAGGGGAATAGTAAAAATTAATTGATTCAAAATGCAGAAGTATAGTACTTAATATGCTAAACACTATCAAAATTACCTACAGATTAACAATGTCAAATTTATATTAATAAATGTCAAAAAAAAAAAAAAAAAATAGATTAACAATGTCAAAATAATACCAAGTTAAATGTAAAAATGTCAACAAATATTGTCATTATTTCAATTACCATTATTTAACTATCTTATCATTTAAGAAACTTTGAAGATTATAGTATGCTTTGCCAGCAAGAAAACCATTGAGGGCAGTTTTAAATTTTTTATTATCAGTTATTGACCTTATAGACAGTGGGATTTTATTATATATTGTAGGTACCATATAATTAACACTAATTTTTCGAAGTGAAGTCTTATAACTATGAGCTTGTTTCAGTTTGCCCGCTAGACGGCTTCCGCTGGGATATGCTTCAAAATAGTGCAAATTGTTTCTCGCAAAGTTTGCAATCTCGCTAATATATAAAGATGTAACCGTCAAAATTTTATGTTTGCGAAAATAGTTTTCACATGAGTCTTCTTGGTTTAAGCCGAACATTGATCTTAGGCACCTCTTTTGAGCCTTGAACACACTTTGTTTGTCAGTGCTATTACCCCAGAACATTATACCATATCTAAGAATAGATCCGATATATCCATAATATGCTGTTAAAAGTGTTTTAATTGTAGCAACTTGTCTTAATTTATACAACGCATAAGAAAATTGGTATAATTTTTTAACTAGAATGTCAATGTGAGGTTTCCAAGTCAATTTACTATCTATTGTTAATCCTAAAAATTTTGTAATGTCCACTTCTTTTATTGGAATTCCTAAATGATTAATGTCAAATTTTGATTGAAAATTATTCCGTAGTTTAAAATTCATTAAATATGTTTTAGTCAAGTTTATCTTCAAATTATTTAATGTCAACCACTTAATAACTAATGAAAGAGTATTATTAATGTCATGTTCTATATCATGTATGTTGTCGTATGTAAATAATATAGTACTGTCATCAGCAAAAATAGTCATAAAATGTTTAGTTACATTAGAAAGGTCGTTTATGTAAATATTAAATAATAGTGGACCCAGAACACTGCCTTGTGGAACACCAAAGGAAACAGACCTTTCTTTTGATTCATAAGTATTGTTGTTACCACTCTCAGGATTGATTCTATTTATATGTGTTATTTGTCTACGATTATTTAAATAAGATCCAATTAGTTTGTTAACGTTTCCTCTTATACCATACGCTTGGAGTTTGCTGAGCAGTATTCTATGATCAACATTATCAAACGCTTTGGTCATATCCATGTAGATGGCGAATGTCGGTTTTCGTTTTTGTACATAACTAATGATTCTTTCTATAAACTCGAATATTGCCATATTAATAGACATATACTTACTTGCTACGTAATAGCCTTTTCCGTTTGTATTCTAGGCCAAACCGCCGATACCGAACGTGTTTATTTCGAGGTGTCATCAACGCGATCATAAAACAAGTCGACCGCTTCTAATCCTTTCGATGACAAAAAGCCAATTATCGTTCTGAATATCTTTCACAAATTAGTTGGAATTAATAAATTCAGTGGCACAGTGACGGGCGAGCTTGGCTTGATTCCAAGTACCTCCACTTTCCCTCACGTTCGGAAGCTCGTAGTCCAAATACTATAGAATAGCGCCGGAGCACATTGCCTCTGCTTCCGAGAAATTGTCGATTTCCAGTAACGTTCTGAAACCGACATCGGAAATATTTTATGAGTGGTAAATTGCTAGGGAACGATGGCCCCGCGAGAAATAGCCGAACGCAATGCGAACGAATATACAGATGCAGGGTGATAGTAAAATATTCACTGTATTTAGGTTATAATATTGGTCCAGAAACCTCGATAGTGTTGTATGTTTATTTTGGAACTGAACGCACAAAGCAATGCTCGCTAATGAAACTCGATCTTTGTTGACTAGTTCTTATTGGTTTCTGGATAAGTTTCTTGTCTTACTTCACTAAACAGTAAAAGTATACTGTTACTGTTTAGTGATGGTAATGTGTATTCTCATAAAACTATCATTAATAATTTGAAATTAATGATACTAAATTCGCGTAATTCATAGAAAAATACAGTCACATTTTTATTTTAAAAATTAACTTTTACTTTATTTCAGGAAATCATTATTTCCATTTTACAAAATTATTGTTTACCTACCCCATTAGAAAAAAAAAAATAAAAAATCTATCAAATCCAACATTATACGAGTAAATGTTCCTAAACATTACAAAATAAGCTTTTTGAAGGTTCCACGGTCTCGTTTCATATAACCATTTTGGCTTTCCGTCTGCCAATAAATCTGAAACAATGAGTGACGCTCTACATTCATTTCAAATTGCTTTATTTGTATTGAACGCATAGTGTACTATCAATTAGCCAGCTAATATTGAAAGCATTAGCGAGCTTATTGAGGCTAAACTGATTTGATAGAACTGAGAGTGAGCTTATTAGTTAGGATTTGCTATGGTGAATTGAAAATTATTTTGAATTTATATACATAACTACTAGGTACTAGCTATTTGCACAAGCAATTATGCAATATTATGGTAATGTAATGGTAACTACATAATGTAGTGTAAATATTGTTGCTTTTAATAAAGCTGATATGGTTCTTGTGCCCATTTCTCTGATCAGTTAAGCGACAACGTTCTGAATGGGTGGTAGTTAAAAATCTAGCGATGTGTGAGTTGTCTCTGTACATTTTTACGGTTTTCATTTTTTTTCCTTAACATGTGCCATAAGACCTTGCATCTTGCCAATTTTTATGATCCTAGGTCAACGGCAAATTCCCTGTAGGTTCTGATTCACAAAATTTTCAAATTTTTGCACTCTGGCAGCCATTAAAGTTTCATAAAATCAAAATCATTTTTTTATACAGCAGCAAAGTTGGCAAACACGCATACTGCCCACCTGATGGAAAGTGGTAACAGACACCTAAAATACATGTGGCTCTTGTGAGATCCGCAGCAAATCTGCAACCCCCACAAGAAACACGGTGTACGTTGCCAATTGTGACATAAGATGTAAGATCACGGTACCCAGTAATTTCAGTGCCATATCTTACCTTTCAAACCGGAACACAGCAATGCAAGCACTGCTGCTTTGCGGCAGAAATAGGTAATACGGAAGTACCCGAGCAGGCAACCCTAGTACAGAGTCTCGAATCATATAAATATGTGAAAAACTATTGTAATGTTGGCATTTAAAACAGGAGACAAATAAGATCTAAGTACCCAGTATCTAACTAGTTTCAAGAAGACTCGCAATTTCCTAACAGCTGTTACAGACAACTTTTTGAACCATGTTTGATGCCAGTAACTGCCTGTTACTGTCGGTGTTCAATAAGGTTTTTTTAATTTTAAAATGTATTTTCATTACTCATACTCTGAAAGTAGGTCTGAAGTTGCCTGCGGAGCGGGCTGAAAGTAATACTTTTCAGCCCTAGGGAGAATCACTTTCAACTGACAGCTGCTGTCAAATTTTAAAAAGAAACAAGTTCTATTTTGACATTTTTATTGAACTATGTTCTGACTCTATACAGCCACTCAATTACCGACAGCAGGGTCTAAAATTGAAATAACATAATGTTAAGTATTTAAAGAATATACATTATTTTTTAAATGACTTTAAGTATTATAATTTACTTTCAACTATTTCTTTTAAATAACTTATATATTTATTTTGGTGAAGACCTGTAATTGGCTTTTAATTATTATATAAGAAATCTTTTGTGTTAATAGCTGTTGGTTTTCCAAAAATAAATAAATAAATAGATTTGGGCAAAATATTAAACATTTCTTCAATTATGAAAATGAAAAAAATAATGGCTGAATAGCTGGCCGGCCACAGAAACAAAAAAAGGATAGCGGCAATCCGATCTTCATTTGTTTTTTCGAGTTTTAATTGTTTATTCCTCCGTATAGCAGAGATTTCATTGATTATAGAAGATGCAAAAGCAGAAGTTGTTCATTTAATAAAATTAAATTCACTCATATGGTCTTTTGCTGATTCACGTTTTTATTTTTACTTTCCTTGTATTCGTAATGAAAAGCACAGTGTTTACCTCGGGTAAAAGACTTATATAGTCCCTCGAACTATAGGCGCCGTCTCGGGACTAAATAATTTACTTTCACCCCTAGGGTAACAATGTACTATTAATCGACGCGCCATAACGACGTGCAGTCCAAATGTCGCGTAGTGGTCTAAATGAAACTACTACGTACGTTCATAAAGAATTTAATTTTCTCGACTCTTTTAGGGAGTGGGTTCTAGTTCCGACTGGTAACTTGCTTTAGGCCCAGACTTCCCTGGTGGTGGCCGAGGTGGCAGTGGGCGCGGCACGGCGATGGACGCGACGAAAATCTGTCGAACGGTCGCCGGCTTTGAAATCCCCAATGTGGAAATGCATTTGGCTGGCGATTCCATTACAATCGTGCTAGCAGCATTCAATCTGCAATCTTGCGGTCGGAGTACGGTTGAGATGCTGTTCATCTGTAGGTATTGATAGATAGATAAACGTTTATTAGGTACAAAACACACAAACACATTAACAAAATTAAGATACAATCAATATCAAGAAGGGTGGATTGAAAACAAGAATTAAGAAACATAAAAAAATGTATGTAAATAAAATGCGCCATGTGTGTTGCAGTACCATAAGGGTCAAGGCTCAGTGTAGATTTTTTTGCCCTAAAAAGAGCAAAAAACACTGATTTTCAGCCATTACCCTGGTTGATGGAGAGGCTAAGGGCATATTGAACCTTTTTTCGTATCGGAAAATACTTCTTCACAATGCCTACACGAACAAACCAGCACATTCGCAAAACTAATCTAACAACACGTGTTTTCAGACAGAACACATCGCTTAAAATTGACTGCGAAAGGTAAACAATATTAAAGTGCGGAGTCCGGTGGAGCGGCGACCGGAAACTGCCCGTGCGCCGACCGGAAAGTGCGTAGCTACAGATTCAATTTCCGCTACCGGCCGGTCGTCTAATAAGTCCACATTCAAGCTTTTCCACGTTAAAGGCATAGTTTTGTTCCGACGAACAAGTTATGCAACATAACTATGACAAAGTAGGGGAAATGAGCTCTTCTACGTAATTCATATTTGCAACGCTATATACACAAAACCGTATAGTATTGTTTCTTTGTTAATAAAGTGAGCTTATTAATGTAGTTGAACTAAATACGTTCGATCATATTGATATATAACCAATTTACGATCACAAGATAATAAATCTAATATATAAAATTCTCGTGTCACAGTGTTTGTTACCGAACTCCTCCGAAACGGCTTGACTGATCTTTATGAAATTTTTTGTGTACATTCGGTAGGTCTGAGAATAGGTCTTAAACTATTTTTTATACAGTTATTATTATGGCGAAACGTAGTTCGCCGGCACAGCTAGTAACATTATAAAATTCTCCTTAATATGCCATAGGCAAGGGCTCGGAAAACCCCTTGAGGAAATAGCACAGGAACAGGATATGCCGTCAATTCAGATCGTTTGGTGCTGAGAAATAATGATTCCACGTGGTCAAACTTGTTCTTGAAGTTTTTTAACAACAAAATAATGTTCAGACCGGTTTCAGACATTCAACAGACTGTTTATGACATATTTTCTTACCATTGTTGTTTAAAAGAAGATCAATCATTCACTGATTAATCACACAATCTCAAAAACTTTTTGATCTAATGAAAATCAAATTTGTCACGGAGATAGACTATGAGGCTAGGGACAGATTTTTGTCACCTCCTTTTCTAAAAGGGTATAAAGGGGGTGGAAGTAAATATATAACTTCGACATTTTTTCTGGTATGGCAGCTATTGATCCCATTTAAAACTAATGTCTTTCAAAAAATTTAACGCCCCAACATATTTGGGGTGTGACAATGGGTATAATGACAGTAGTGTAAGGTTTTGCACTTTGTGCAGCAACCTCTATCTGCCTATGTCGAGCACATCAGAATATTTACTTATACAATTATAATTTCATAACCATATTTTTCTTACTTTTTTGTCATTTTTATAAATACACGTTTATATATAAAATTATTGTAAAGGTGTGAAAATTCGAATTTATCTGATAGAGTTGCATTTAAACGCCTCCATGCCAGAACTCCAGCAAGGCGGAGACTTGACCGAATGCAGGGTGTTTTGAAAAACAATATAATTTTGTTTTCGGAAATAAGATTTGAGGCACTTGACGAATGGAGTGTTTTAAAACAATAATTCTCTCTCTCTCTAAAATAACTAAATCTTTGTATTCGTTCGTCACTTTTCTAATTTGATGGAGACTGAAATTATATCTTTAGAAATGAACGATAGAGCTGCGACGCACACACTCAAATACAAATCAGTATTTATCGTATGACATAAATAAAACACATTCATTTATAACATAAAACACCGTGTATATACTCAATTATATCTCAGCTTGCTAAATTACAATGGATACCTATACGCAGATGTACTCAAGCGCAAAATTAAAACTTTTCAGGAGCACCGCCTAGCTAATTCTCGGAAACGCGACCTAAGCTTAACTTGTAATCAGTATCAGCATTACAAAGAGGCTCGCATTCCCTGAAGTTGGCGGGAACCGGTAAAACGAGCTAACAAACTTAGAAACGTCCACGAAGTGAAGTTAAAAGACGGAAAAACAGAGAACTAATTATAGCCATCCGGTATGCGTTGGAACCGTCTTTCTCGCACGAACCAGAGGAGTTAGCGGCTGGGCCCGCACAAAAGACAAATTCACGTGCAAGTATCCGACAAAGCGCCCAGTGCGCTGCGTAATTCGATATTGTCGGGTTGAATGATCCCATATCAGCGCCGAGTGCCTTAATTCAGCTCATGTCGCGACAGAGGCAGAGTGCACTTGGGCGTAAATAAAAGTTGAGCGTCGGTGTAAAGAGAGCGCAGCCGCTGCAGACAATGACACTAGACAATGTATTAGCGAAATGACACTAGAGCCACTAGGCGCGCCCTCACGACCTTTAGCGGCATATTCACACCGCATTTCTCTAGAGCAACAGCAACAGTATTCTGCAGAATAAGCTTTTAGATAACAGTATAAATTCGTTGAAAAAGTCTCTCTCCTCAGCTGGTCGACGAAGGGATCAGAGTATAAAAAGGTTTAAAATGATAATATACTATCCGATGCTCTGTAAAGAGTGCAAATAAATACGGGGCCGATTATTCTGCGCAATTTGTGTTGAATAGTGAGCGGGTTAGTCGGATGAGGCGAGGCTGCGATCATTACCACAGTTCCCGGTTTCAATGTTCCCTCTGACGTCTATACTCGGGTTGCTAACCGTCAAACGCACCAGACTATTTTTTTCTTTTGATAGATAATTTATTGAAAGGTTGTAGAGTGAATCAATAAGGCAAAATCTTAGGTTTTTTTTTTCATAATGGTTATCTTAAGTACAAAATACGATGAAAATTTTTTTGTATCAGTCAAACTAGAATTAAAAATGTTATTTCTAGAACAGGGCTGTTAAGCGCTCTTTATTTATATTATAATAAGCTGTGCCGGCGAACTACGTTTCGCCATAATAAAAAAATCGGGTTGCACTCCGGGAGTGCCGGCAGAAGTGAAAACTTAAGTATTAACGTTGTGCGTTTTGGATATTTTGGAATGGTTATGGAATAATTTTGCACGAATTGCTTTAATTATCAGAATAAAAGTACTATATTTTATGTGGTAGAATACAATATTTATTTATTGCGCTATCGTACACAAATAATTTATATTACATTAAAAAGTTTATCCCTCAGAAAAATCTACTTCCTGTTGTAACGTTGTGCGTACATAATTATATAACTAGTAATAATGAATCAAAATATTTACAATTAAATTAAAAATATGATCAAAACAGACATTAATATACTACTTAAAAACGTAATTTTATAACAAATAAATAATATTTAATTTATACTAACTTACCTAATTAATATTTACAACAAAATCAAATAAAAGCACAATTTAGATTTTTCCTAACAAAGTAAATAAATTGATTAAAACTGTCTCAAGTGACGTGTGACTTCCAGTACTTTTGCCAGCCGCTATTGTTCTCGGCCGGCTTACGTGGACCCCTCACCGCACCTCGACAGTTGCTGCGGCCATTTCAATTTTAATTGGTCTTACGAATTTTCGATCAGGGTCACGTGTCCTGACGGTCACGTGCCCTGACGCGAGTTTAACATTTTTTACCCATTACAAAAAAAGTGTACAACGCCGCTAAAGAAGTTCTCACTTCAAAAATCGTTTATGACCTATTGTCAGACCTACCGAACATACACAAAAAAAAATTATAAAGATCGTTCAATCTTTCGGAAGAGTTCGGTAACAAACACTGTGACACGAGAATTTTATATATTAGACTATAGCTGTGCCCGCGAACTACGTTTCGCCATAATAATTGTCCAAGAAACCCCTTATCACCTAGGGGTATAAAAAATAGTTTACGACCTATTCGCAGACCTACCAAATATACACAAAAGAAATTCATATATTAAAAGAAAGATTTGAACCGATTGACTGATATCGAGGTTCATAATTATTTATCGTGCTGTAAACACTTCTCGACTTCCAATACGATCGGAAATAGAAATTCCGGCCAACCTGATTATTCGATCGAGCCCTGCATTTTCGTAATATTAAATTTTAATGAAAGCCATCGACTGCGGGCATTGTTATAAACACCGCTGTAATTTACATGGGCGGCTATCGCATTAACGATGACTGAGCGGTTTCTCTTAATTATCATTTTGCACGGTTCGTCAGGCACACGCTTGACCCTATCCGAAATGTTACGCATATACAGGGTCCTTTTTAGAATTTAAGTTAATGATATTTCGTATTTCCTTTCAGAGTATGCGAAAATGTATCTATTCATTATGTGAAGTCCCTATACAATGACTATATATTTTCTCGTTAGGTAAGCGTAATACTTTGAAGGTTTTCTACGATCTATTAAGTTTATAATTTATTATCAGTAACTTCAATTATCTACTTTAATTCAGTTTTTGTTAAGGTATGCCCATTAACCTTCGTTGCGCTAAACACAAGACTTTTTACATTAATCTACAAACGCATTACGTTGACGCACCCTTCCGCAGCCGACCATTTCTGTAGTTTAATTGTTTATTCAGATACGGGCAAGTTCTCGAATTAGGTTAGCCGGAATCGCCGCATTAATTAATATTTGTGTTTGAACTGTCTCCGTGCCCTTGAGTGATTAAGCGACCTTTCAAATAACAGTTAGTTGTAGACAATGTCTGTTGTTTGCGTTCCGATTTGCAGGAGCATCACTTTGGGCTTAGCTATTTTCGTGCTATAAATATTCAATACGTCGAATCCCAGCTTCCCGTACATCCAAATCCTGACGAATGTTCGCAGATCACATTACGCCCACACTGGCATATCATTAGCCTCTCATAGAGAGTAATACGAGACAATATTGACTGTATCGTAATTCGATCTTATCGTCGCGCTCGCTAAAGAGGTGAAACGAATCGTAAATAATACACATGAATTAACGAGATAAATCCTTTTGTAGTCCGCGCGACGCGCATGATAGAGGGAAATATTTTTCTATAGACACAGCTGTGTTGTTATTATTGGGTATGGCATGTTTTTGTGCGCATCCCTGAGGCAGCCAGTAATTGTTATCCTTTGGAAGTATGGCGACATCTGTGAGCGAACACAAGCTCTACTAATAACAGGATCATAACTTTCAGGAACCTGTAATGAAATAACGTAGTGCACGGAATCTGCGAGGTAAACATATCCGGATTTAGCTTGCCGACATGGAACTGTAATATGTATGAAGAAAAGGGGTATATTTTGCAGCAGTTGTGTAACGAGATCCCTCAAATTTGCAATGATAGTGAACGTTTTGTCCGTTCAATATATTTCTCAGAAGTTTTTAGCCCAAGCGTAAAGAATGTTAATAGCTTGTGAAAGCCAGATAAGTAGGTTCCCTAATCAAATATTCCGGAATCCTTCTTAAGAAAGAAGCCAGGCTCGCCGAGCGACCGTGCATAAGCAACAATATCGGTTCCTTTAAAGGATAAAGACGACTGAAGGACGATTCGTAATCCTCTCGTAGCGCGCCTCGACCTATCCGCCCAGGTAGCTCTTCTCCGAACAAACTCTCTTAGGGATGTGTCACTATTTATCGACGTTCAGTATGATATGCAAAAAAGTGAAGTACAATTGCATAATATGTATTTTATTTTACTTATTCTTTTAATATAATATTTTATTTGCATTCTGTCATTTTTTTTATTCCAAAACAATTGTAGATACTAGTGCATGTGAATAGCCTTAAAATAGAGATTAAGTTCATGTACCTAAATACGTTGAACGAATAGAAATGCCATTATTGTAAAATCTCAAATCATAAGCGAATAATTTATTTCATAGCTAACGATATACGATCGATGACACTCCCTAAATACAACTATTTAGTAGATGTGACAACAAGATATACCTTGCTGTCCCTATTGTGCAAATATGCGCACCACGAAACTTTAAACTGTCACAGTGTGCGTGTCCCGCCGCCAAAAAAAAAACAAATATCGTGACGTTCGAAAGTTTTGTCCGCGACACACGGCGGTTCCCGAATTCTTGACAATGCGTCATTGTTGTCCGACATAATACGCGGCATTAACATTTGTACCGCAATTCACGTCAATGATGACGATTTATTGTTCACCGCCGCGACAACACTCTATGCGGTATAATTAATCCAACATTTTTTATCCGCGCGATGATTTAGGATCGTCGTGAAGTTTGTTTTGCGGAGACATCTGCCGACGGCACCATTGTTGGCGAGCAGTCTCCTCAGGTAAACCAGATAATGGGTGTTATCTCTTAAAGAGTTGACGTTTCCCCTTGAACTTTTGTGAAGTCGAGTAGTTTGACAATGCTTGTTTATATAAGAAATTCACCCACAAAGTGGTGCTTCATTAAGATTACAATCTGACATTCCGACGAGATCCGTTGTGGTAAAAGTCATAGTTCACATTGAATTACGAGACAATTCTGTGTGAATTAGCCGTAAGGAAATGCAAGAAATAAAAAAAAATTAATAGACGCTTGAATGAATTGAGTTGTCCTTGTTTAACAAAATTAAGTGCTACTGATAAATTTAAGACCTCTTATGCAGACAGTTGTAAACAATATTCTATTATGTGTAATCTTCAAAAAACAATTCTAAAAATACAGTTTAAGGTCTTTAAACTTTGTTCCTTCTCTATATATTTCAAGTTAAAATGACAACTGCTCGGTCAATTAGGATTTAATTTGCTCACTTCAGAATCGTAAACACATAAAAGCTAATAACTCAACGTACTCTGGCCGTAAGGTCTGTTTTAAATGCATTTAAAAAATTAGTAACAAAAAGGTATAAAAAATATGATAATTATCAAATTGATATGTTCTTACTGTATTATTGAACACTGTACTAAAAAAATATTTAAATAAGATATTAATAGATATACTCGTACCTAAATGATACGGTTTACTTTAACCGTTCGTATATTTTCTGCAGGCGAACCTATTAAGCTTACTCGGAGACACTGATGCACGATCGATCTTCGTCTTAGATAGACGTCCTCATTTATAAGGTAAACAGAAAATTTCTTAGGGCCGTATAATTTTATGTTATAAACAAAAGCTCTTCCACTGCACCCTTTGCCTCTCCCGCCGCGCATGCACACTTGTTACAAGACAAAATGTGTGCATGTCGGTTTGTTTACATTCCACTGTTTACAGCATTCCCTTCGATATACAAATAAATAATTCCGTTGACTTGAAAGTTAAACATGTGATATTTTGTATAATAAATAGTCCATTACAAATGGGTAAAATAAAATTCGAACACAGAACATTGGTTATAGAAGCAAACACTAAAACTTTAACACCGAATCTTTCTCTGTCAAACTCAAAGCAGTGTTAAAATCAATTGGTCAGAGACATTTAGGCATTCATCGTTCGGCATGTGGCAACGTCTTTTGAATTCCATTGTAACGTCGGACTCCCACTGTGATGTCACCGGCGACGCTCCGCCCGCCAATCTTGCCCTTCGGCGATTCCAAAGGAAAAATAATCAATAAACTTCCATTACACAAACAGCGCACAGTTGAATAAAGCAGAAGCGGATTGAAATTATAGCGATTTGTCTCAATGAGCGCCAACATAGGGATTAAAACTTGATCACGAGGCGGGTCAGCGGCGCCAACATTTTAAAGTCATAAAACTAGATTGTGAATGTCCTGAAGAAAGTGGAACGCGAGATCCAATCCGAGTTTGCAAACAAGGGAAGTTACGGCGGCGGTGCGGGCGCCGCCCGGCTGTGGCCCGGCAAATAGGTGCGGCCGGCGATAAGACGCCGCGCGCCGTCTTCCGTGACTCCTATTTAAATAGTCACAGGGAACGCTTGCAGATTAAATCTTTCACCTGTTTATTTTCCCTCCCGACGGACTTCGCAGACTAAAATATATCCGAGCCGAGATGACAAGTCGACTTATCTCTATCGACGCTAATCTAAGCGCAGTGTACGAGTTTTTAAAAAGCTCCGCTCGCTGCCTCTTTCGCTGAGCGGGGTCGGATTATGAGAGCTTTCAGCGGCGCGCGGAGTTGCCGCGACACGGTTATTAAGGTGCTGTTTTGTTTGCGCATTCGGCGACTCAGTGCACGGCTTGCCGTAAAATATTAAAGCGTGAGTATCCGAAATCTAGTCGCACTTGCTTCCTATATAATGTTCAACGTTTATAAGTTCGCGTTCAACCGAAAGAATATTAATATGTTGGAGCAACGCTCTTTACTAGTATCCGCTTTTCACATCTAAAAGAGGTATTATTTCATAATGTAATCAGTAATTATTGCTTTAACGAGTCCGCCTTTAATTTGTTAGGCGTTTTAAACGGCTTTGCGCATTTGAATCACAAATTTCTTAGAATATTTCAAGAGGGTCGCTGCCTTTTGGAGGACATTATCTCTTCATAAAATTCAAGATCCACGGAGTATTCTATTGTGTTGCTGAATTAAACTTTAATATCTGAAACTCTCAACTGTAGAATAAAAGTGTTGCGTAACATAATAAGTCAAAAAATAAAATGTTATATTTATATGTTAACTAAAATTGTGACACTCGCAAATATCAAAATTGAATTATTTTGTTTTTTTTCTGAAATAGCGTTAACTCGAGCCGATATAAACTGTCACACGAGTATGTATGCAAAATATCCTTTGACCTATTTTTCGATACAATGTTTAACACCCATAAGAAAAAACATAATTCAGTTTTATGTTTTTTCTTAACTTTATGCGAACACGTAAAATTTTCATGGGGCAACGATATAACATTTGGACAGTTAACTCACTTTATATACTTACATACATAGAGTTGTTGGCGCAATTAAATAATGTCCCCTTTAGAAATCTGATATAAACCTTCCAATATTTATAATCAAATTACTGTTTAAATAATGCCTTGAAAATGACTGATTTGTATCTTTCATTTTTATGAATGTTGAGTAAAAAATACCTTAAACAATAATGACAATAGCTCCAAAGTTTTTGATCAACATGTGTGCAATGTTTAAATAAAACTATAAAATTCTACTACCTACATCATTATTTCCTTCATTTTCAATAAAACCGTTTGGCTTATATTTTCTTTTACTTATTTTATTTTCAAGCTTTCTTTTTTTATGTTTTTTCCACAACCCCCTTTGTTTTAAAAATATGTAATGAAAATATGTAATCCGCCATTTTGTAGCGACGACCATCTTGGAGTTACAATGATACTGCATATATTAAATTGTATTGTCATCAGAACTTAAGGTGAGTACTAAATATAAGATCAATTTGTCAACAGGAAGGGGATAAAATATCAATTAGAAAATTTGACCCAAACGAATTAATAAATAAACAAACAGGAAAAGCTAAATAAAACCGCAAATAAGCCTTCCTTTCTATTATTATCATTATAATGAACATCCTTCTATAGGTAAGTATTTATTATCACTTTATCACACAGGCAAGCTTATGATTATAGTTTATGCAAAAAATGCATTTCTTGCTAAATAACAAATTTTCTTTATTAGATTGAATAAAACGAATAGATTGAATAGATTGATTGAATAAACAACAGAACAGTTATTCGAATACAAATAGTAATATAAGTACCAGAGCAAGCAACTCTTGCCAACAGGCGACACTGAAGCGCTCACAGGAAGTGCTGTGAGACTTCAATGCGCCAATCACTCGCACATCCTGCTATACACTACCGGTTTACATATAAATCTGCCTTGCAGTGTTGTTCAATTGCCGTATAGAGCTAAAGCTTCTAGAGCTTGTTTAGTAGACTTCGTACGTATGGAGGGTGTATTTCAACAAAATAGCACCCTCTAGGCTTGTACGAGAAATAAAAAAAGTTTGATGCACGTTGTATGAAAATGTTGAGTTGAGTGACGTTTAGTTTTTGTGTCCAAGAACTAAATATAACATTCAAGGCTATGTCTGCGACCTTTTTTTTTTTTTCTCGCGGGGAAATGCGCAACCGCACCGTACCCACCGTTGGCTAGACGGTGAGCGTGTGTGGGGCTCACCCGGCAGAGTGCCAGGCCTACCCACTAAAACCCCTCGGTGTTCTCCCTGCCCTTTTAGGGCGCGTGTAGTAGGGTCCACAATGCGACACCACTACTCACGCGTAGTTATTCTGACTGAATATACGAATTGCTATTATTCCACACATTAAAATTGTAGATGTAAATCATATCTTATCTAAGCTTGAATTAGAAAAGTAGCAAAAGCGTTAGATGAATAATTTCCGTTTTACTTGCTGTTTCGATAAGCATGTCGAGCTTCGGACCAGGTATATCTTAGTAAGCGCAACATCCTTATAATCCTACTTGGGTTCGCTCAGGGTAACTGGGTAACCCCAAATATAGTACAAATTCTTTGAACAATAATAATAGATTGAAATGTTGCGAGACTCGACATTATAAAACAATAATTGGAACTAGAAAAATTTTACTAAATAAAACATTTTCCTCGTCATTTACTACGAGCGGATGAAACTTCTATTTTCCCCGTAAGGTATAACGCGTCGAATTTTCCTGTTTACCGAAAATTCCGACGCAAACACGATTACTTGATTATATTCCATTTCGCCGTGTTAAATATTAACGATTTTTCAACGAAAATAACTTAAGCTCTTTTTATAATTATGCTCTCGGTCGTCTGAAATGTCAATGATATTGACATCTACGAAATTAGTTTCAACGTCGAGTCGTTTACTTTCCATAGGAAAGTAAAGTTTTAATGGTTGGGTGGGTTAATAAAACTCGAGTCAACCCTGATTGGAAATCGGGAAGGCTCTGAGCGTTTGATGACATGCTCTGTAATATCTGTATACAGCTCACAACAACCCTTTGCGAGTCCCGAAGGCGTGGCGGCCTGGAACAAACAAACGGAAACGAAATTGAGAGGAGCGCCCGGAACTGACGGTGTACCTTTTCATTACAAAATCCCTTTTTAATTACCACAGGCCAAATAAAAATTGTATTTTTATTTCAAGTAGGCGTAATTGAAAAGGAAATTGCTGGTCTGGGCGCTCGGCGGCGTCGAATAAAACTTTAATATAATGCATAAGGCCCTTTGATCTCCGCACTTCGCTCACATTAAATCGCAGAGATACAGAATAGCGCAACGTGAATTGAAAAACCGCATTTTTTAATGGAAAGTATAACAAATAACATCTTTAGTTAATTTAGGAATACTTAAACTATCAATTACAGTTTTTTGAAATTATGCAATTAGTTTTTTTTTTTTATTCGTTAATCTGTATTGACAATTAGACTTAATAACAAATGAATAGAATTAATAACAGACGAAAATCTATAGAAATATTGTAAGTGGATGAATTAAAGAGCTTGGTTTAGGGAACTTGTGTATCTCTTAGATGAAGTAGGTTGCATCGTGAAAATTCACAAAATATTGTTAAAAGGTTACCACCACCAGCGAAAAGTATGCTTTTAAGTCAAAAATTCGTCAACAGTTAAAGCCGCGAATCAAAGATGTGTCATAAATTACGTGTGAAATAATAAAATGGAAGAAAATCTTTCATCCGCAAACGCTTTACAAAGAGACACCCCACCCTCGCGAGAGATAAATGTCGTCGGTAGCACGATCTGCTGTCGGTAGAAACGTGTTTCTAATAAAAATCTTATGCGACACCGACTCCACGAAACGAAATACGTCGCCGTATTAAACCAAACTCTATGTTCGACTTGGAATCTCATAAAACTGCTCGGTTATTTTTTTAATAATGGACTCTCTTATTCCACTCTATGTACCTGTGTTTTCGGCCGAGGGTGGATAATTGAATATAAAAGGAGGCTAGATAACAAAAAATCAACAATTCATTCACCTTTGTCCGAAGATCGGAGGAGGGAAACAGCGGATCGGCGAAGGTAAGACATACGGTCAAAGGGACGATAATAAAGCGTTGTATTTTCATTCTAATCCGCAAAGGAGGCTGGCGTGCGCGGGGGTGCGGCGGCCGGGCGCGGAGAAGCTCGATATCTAAAATTACAAGCCTGCACAGAGTGCCTATCTCGAGGCACACCGTTCTCCATTCCTTTATGTTCAGCTGCCACTTTCAGACACGCCTCCATTTAAACTATGCCCCAGACATTGCTTGCGTGACGAAAGCATTAGAATGAATGAGTTTTCAAGGTGCAATTGTGCAAGAGCAGACTGTTTAATTAAATTTTCTTCACGAAATATCCGTTGGATTCTATAATCGATAGTGAATTTATGCATTTGAATTGGATATAATAATATGGTATGCTAAGCAGATCTTATAATACTTTACGGTATTGTAAGATCTGCTTAGCACACGGAGACAAACGAACCACAAAAAAGAGGGACTTTCACTTACCTTGGGTGGAAATATTATATTATTTCTAAGTAAATTTTATTTCAATCTAAATAATATTCGGTCAAAATACAACGTATTCAAAAACCAGGTGTGTCAACGTAACAATAACATATTTTCAAATTATCTACCAGTTTTTAACTATTTATCTATCCAACCCAAATAACTTTTTGTTGTTTCCAATTCAATTGAATAGTTAATGGTGCCGAGTTAATTTAAATTCATGCTTGGGACATGCCGTGATAGGGCCAAGTCATGTGCATCCAACCACATAAAACGCGGTCGCGTGCCTAGGCGCCATAAGGCAGGTAGTGTCGTAGCATTAGCAACGGAAACCTTATCAAACCCGCACAGTATGCATGCCTTATGTCTTGGACACGTGTGTTCCACATATGCATCAGTTTTGAAAGCTTTACTCATACCGACGTTCATAATACCTCCACTGGATACACAGACATCCTTCCACCTAAGCCTGTTGAATATTTAATATCGAACATAAAGCAAGTGTTAATTACAAAATTAAATATTAACTAAGAACTTAGGTCTCGCTGAATAGCCAGACACGTGACATTTCTTTGCTGATGTTATATTTGCTGATGTATTAGTATAAAATAAGGACTAATATTTTTCAAATAATTAATGAGCTACAAAATTTATTAAGCAATACCCTCAAAAAGACACCTAAACAATCACCTATTTAAAGTTTACCACATAAGATGGATTCCTTTATTTCACCTGAAACAAAAACAGTAATGAGGCAAAGAGATGTCATATTAAACAAAATCAGATAAGGAATAATGTTGTTATTTATTTACTTAGAAAAAAAATGTCAACAAATGATTGTAAATAAGTATTAAAAGCACAAAGACTTAAGAAAATCCACATTACTCAAATAGTTCAACATGTTAAGTATTTATTCACCTAGGAACAAGTTTGACAGTGCCAAAACTATTGAGCACACCAAATCAGGTCACGAAGTAACACAACGGCATGCCAGCCTGAAGATTGCTGTTGTAAATTGATTTAGAACAACTTTGTTCAACTGCAGATTGCTCCGTTCAGCTGCTCTCGCCAATTGCCATTTGCAGATTGTACCGTACATACAATCGACTGCTTAATTAACCCTGCATAGGTGTGACTTGCAATCCAATGTGCAAACTTAAGACGTGTAAACATAGCAAATAACTTAATAAAGGAGTTCTTAGGGAGGAATTTCACAACACATGTATTTATCCAAATGCTCAATTTACTGAATCTAAATTACCGATAGTATTGGCGTTGAATGTACTTAAGTGCAAACTACTACCACTATATAGAGAACGATACAGTAGCCTGACTCCATAAAAAGAGACGAATCGGCGCACGCACACATACAAACGTCGTTTACACGGCCGCCAAGCATGCTCTGAACGGCATAGCAATTAGAGATGGTCGTTATTACGATAGCAGATAATATAATGCATTATATGAACGTAACGAATAACACATTATTGAGCAACGGATTATCCTGCTATCATTATAAACTGCTGTTGATGTTGTAGCGTTGTAGCGCAATGACTGACGTTCCACCCACCGCGCTGTTGCCGATAACGTAACGCGAGAGTGAAGCAAAGAGCGAGAGCGCAATAGGTGTGTACGGGAGATAGCAATATAAATTGCACGAGTCACGATACGATAATCGCAAACCACTAATTTTTGTGCTTTCTCACATTGACGTAAAGTTCACTTTGAAATGTTTGATGATCGCGACGATTTGAAATAACAGGTGAATAATAATTATTCGTTATACTGCTGTTTTGAATGAGATTGCTGTTTAAAATTTTATTGTTCGTTCAATTCTGTTCTGTTCAGTTCAGCAACAGATACAATTAGAGAAATTGTGATTATTTTTTGTTACGATTTAATTATTTCAGTGTGTAAGTGCGTAATTAAAAGTTAGCGTAAGTGTAAATAATAATTGTTTTATAGTTAGTATTTTAAGTATTTTAAGTATTTTTAAATATTAAAAATGCCGAGAATAAGAGCCCCGATCGCTCCTTTTTTGGAACTATTTCGATGTTGCTAACAGTGTACACTGGTACACTGTTGTTCATTGTGCAAAACAGCAGTATAACAGGATAACGAACAGCAGTTTACAATAACAGCTATATGGAAATAACACAGCACTGTTATTCGTTATTTGGAAACAGTCGTTACTCTCATCTTTAATAGCAATTAGCAACGCAATGTCACGCCGCGCGCCGGCCGAGATTGTTATGCTCTACGTACACACCGCGCCGCTCACGCGCAGCGTGTACGTATACGTTCACCTATTTTTTGTAGGTACCAACCCAAGCGCCCAGTTCAGCTTTAGGTATAAATTTCAAAGACACGCCTGAGTCGGGCTACTGTATCGTTCTTTATATTGTGCTACTACTGTACAGCAACGGTATCATTACAAAGAGAAACTTTTACGAATCTCGAGAATAAAAAAATACTTGGGGATATCGCGATCCCGTAAATGTAACTTTACTGCGCAATCGACACTTTATGTTTCCAACATGACACTCCTCAATGCCCAACATCCAACAAATCCCAATTCCCAGTGATACCAGAAACACGTAATAGGCTCCCGATACCGCGCAAGAGTTATTGTCGCAGAAGGGCCCGAGTATGAACAAAGCAACCGAATCGAATGTAATAAAAATCACTTTAACATTAGGTACGGACGGGAACTGATGTCTATCGGCATTGTGACACACGATTCGGCCCGACGCGTCACTGGGGAAGGTTTCGAGTGCGCTGTTATTTTGTACAAAACGAAACTGATTGTTTGTCGGTGCAATGCAAGGTTAATTTTGAAGCAGGAGCCAAATTTTGTGGATTTGTTCAGACAAGCAACCTAAACAACTTTTTCTATGGGACCAATCATTAAATCGCGAAAAAACATCAGCTCTATACAAATGTTCAACTCAAATTTCAAGATTATTTTGCTTATCTGGACAAGCACACAAAATTTGCCCAACCTTGTTACCACATCGGTGTGACTATGGTTGATTTGATTCATCCGTTGTCACATGAACCCCAACCGTGTATATCTACACGATAATAAAACGACACTCGCCCTGTTTTTCTTTAACTTATGGCAGGGAAGCTCCTCGCTTTCATCTCACCTCATGGTAAGGGACGATAAGGCCAAAGATAAAAGTAAGCTTCACCTGGATTTCTCGTCAACTGATAAACTGGCTATCTTACCTCCAATTGTCGGAACGCAACAATGTCATTAACATTGTTATTAAAGACTGTAGTAGCTAGCCAGGCGGGCTCTGAAGCCCTCATCATCTCAATCAAGAGACACATACTGTTGGACAAAGCCTACCTCAAAAAAAACTCCAAACTGATCGGTCCTACTCTTCTCACATCCAGCGGCAACCTGCGACCTTTACCAGGTCATCAGTCCACCTCGTTGGAGGCCTGATAATGCTGCGTCTCCTAGTACGCGGCCGCCACTCGATGAACCTACCCTAACCGCTCTAATAACCCTCAGTCCCGCAAGCTATATGCCTTGCCCCCTGCTTCCTGCCAGTTAAGGTTAGCCATTCTTTGGACTATATCGGTGACTTAAGTTCTTCTACGCATCTCATCATTTCTGATTCGAATACGCAGAGAGACCCTGAGCATAGCGCTCTCCATTGCCTTTTCAGTGACATAATACTTCTTATGAGGACCATTGTAAGCAGCCACGTCTCAATTCCGTTCGTCATCACTGGCAACACCCACGAATTGAAGACCTTCGTTTTGAGTGTCACGCCGGTAGAAAAGCAGAGAATATGCTGCGTAGCTTCCCGAGCGCTGCCTAGCCAAGTTGGATTCGTTGGTTTCCTGTTTCTAGAAGTTGGACTAATTGCTCCATGTTAATACACTCATCAACAACTGTTCAGTGTAAGAGACTCCAAACCTTCACAGGAGAGGGTACTTCATGGGAATTCGACATAAATTTTCTTTTGTCTATCTCCATTTTACGATTCACTTGTTGAAAAGCTCTACAGAGGTCTTATAGCATTATGCGTATATTTTCCAAGGTCTCAGCGACGACGACGACGATATCTTCAGCAAAACGATGGTGATCCTTAGCCGCTTTGTTATTATTAAATTTCTTTCCTGATCTCACAAGCACTAATTATTCCTATTTCTGCAACCTTCCTCTTGATTGTCTTTTTCCCATTTCCATGTCTCAAGGTTGCCTGGGAGAACCAGCTTTGTGGCAACAAGGTCGCCTACTTGTTCATATCTTTTTTATATTTCTCATTGTTATGTGTTTTTTTTACAATGAAGAGTTATTTATTAATATTAAAAAAATACTTTGGACGTTTAGGGCATATTGAAAATTTCTACATAGAGGCAAAGAAGCACCACACTATTTACTTTGAAATATATATACAACTCACAGTTTCTTGTTTACAACCAACCAAACTACAATTTTTAATAATGTTTGACTTACAATGTGTAATCCGAATCTGAGACGAAAAATCGGGCACGCTTCTTATGTTTCACTCTTTGTCTTTGAAAGCAGCGCAAATATATAGGTCAAAATCTGACACGGGTCCCAACGTCACCGCGACTCGGTTCAGCGGCGCGGCACATGTTTCAACTACGGATTGCTGTGCGACATGAATAATTCTCTTTTAAAACTTTCTCGACAAAGGCATGCACGTAGATTTACAGCCGCACTACCCTCGATTGAAGAGTTTTGTTGTTTTTTTATACAACATGGGCAAACCCAACGCCGCAAGGACCCAAGGCTCCACGGTGCCAGTACAACTGACAGTGTCCACGTATGACTTATTAACGACCAGGAGCTCTATTTTTGAATCTTTCGTCTGATGTCGAACGCTCGTCGAGTGTCGTGTGTGATCGGTTTCAGTTGAGTTTCGTTTCGTTTTCGATTCTAATCGTTTCAATTCTATTCGTTTTCTTATCGACTACGAATTGAAATTCAAAAGAAATCGAGCGCAGAGAACGCTCGACGCCAGACGAATAACTCAAAAATACACGCCCAGACTCATGCGCAAGACGTTTAGTCTTACCTACCCTATGTTCGGTCACGGTGGCCAATCTCAACTGAGACCGGTCATCTGCGCGGGAGATATTATAGTGTACAAGTGTTTGCGCAAACGCAAGTGCACTCTCTGTTCCTTCACTTGCATATTTAGCTGGAACGATGAACCGACACGACCGGAACAAGATCAGAGGCCCATTTTCTAGTAATAAGTTACAGCCGAATCGAAACTGAACCGTTGCGGTCGACCAATCGGAGCGCTTATATTGCCATTGAACTTTTCGATGACGGGATAATGTGGCGTTCTGATTGGTCGATCGCAACGGTTCAGTTTCGATTCGACTGTAACTAATTAGTAGAATTGGGAGCAAGACCCTATGTTTAATGTTCCTTCCTCAGCAAGGACAAGATCGAGACGTTTTACATTTTTGGTCGCCCCTCATAGGCCTTACAACGGCCAACATTGCTTATCTTTAGCTATCGTTAGCTGAATACACACGTCATCATACCGCCAAGCTCTCAGAAAACAATGTACGTTACGTTTTTGGTTGCAGCTTTCAACCCCTCGGAGGTACTCATCCAGGCGACCAAGCTAGTCGAGACGAGTCGAGCAAGTGCCTGGCTCTTGTTAAATTAATTTCTAGTTTATTTGAATAATAAATTACAGTAGTGAAGTGCTTACAATAATTCGTGTGTCAGTCAAAGAATATTCTAAGAATTTAAAAGACATTTGCATTAGAACTAAGTAGTAAGAAATTTCTGAGCCGTTCAACTTCAATCATAATTACTTAGCTTATGAGCTTTCGTCGTCAAGAGAAATATACTCATAAATTTCAAGCCTAACATTTTAATTACATATTATACTACACACAATAATTAAAATTTGAAAAGTTATCAAAGCAGCGAAACATTGTGAATTATCAAAAATCCAGTTACATTCGACTTCAATTTTAATTTTGTTTCTTACTTTAACATACTCGTAATGAACTTGAAGTGACCACTTTTATCAAGCACTAGCTTTCCGCTCGCGACTTCGCGTTAATTTTGTTTTCCCGTGGGAATTTTCTTTCCCGTAGGAAAATTACCCTATGTCCTTCCCCTGGTATCGAACTATCCCTATACCAACTTTCATCAAAATCGGTTCAGTAGTTTCGAAGCCTATTCAATACAAACAAACAATCAAATCTTTTCTCTTTATAATAATATAATATTAGTATAGATAACGTCTTATGGCCAATTTCACCAACCTTGTGTTGCCTTAGGACAATCATTAGTGGTATACTGTCACATTCAACTTGTCAAGTGTTACTGATTTGCCTTTTCATAAGTTTAAAGCGCGTGAAAAAGACTCTAATGAGCAAAGGATATTATAAAGTCAAAGATTATTTGAATGATGCCAATGCCTGGTGTCAACCTGAAGATAAAGAATCATGTTGTTGTGTATAACTATGTGTGTAAACAAATATTATATTTGGTAACGACACATTAAGAAGAAAACTGACACATCTAATCTTGTAATGGAAGTTGAGCTCAAACTTTTGCTTTGAGGTCCGCTTTCAATTGACGACTCTGTAATAATACAGGGATAAAAAAATAGCCCTTGCTGGTTTTCTTGCTGGTTTTTTCCAGTACAAGGTCTCCCATCGTAGACTTGTGAACCATTGGCGTAGCTGCATTGACGTTCAAAAGCGATTGTGTAATTCTACTTGAATAAAGTATATTGACTTTGACTTTTATTCTTTTCATAAAAGACAAGAAGTTACTGCATACTACTTATGATTGTCCTAAGCGAAGACAAGGCTAATGCAATTGGCCATTAGTCTAACAACAACAGCTTATAACATACTAAAAACGAGAAAACGAACACGTTGAATTGAATAGAAGCTCGAAGAAACATTTATAGCGTACAGAGATACAATACCCGGATCGATCTACGAAGCTAATAGCTAAATGAAGCTAGACGATTTCAGCCACGTTTAATCAGATACATTTGCCTGTGTAATCGTTTCGAACCGCAGCGTTCTCTTAACTAACTTAGCTTCGCTAAAAGAGAAGATTTATAGAAACAAACTGTTCCATTAGTTCCCACTTCCACTTTACTAGTTAAGTATTTGACTGTATAAATTGTTCGATGCAAGGCACGAAAATGTACAAAAAAACCGACCTAGTGCTGATTGGACTCGGGCACCGAAGGTTCCGTACAAACGTATCAAAGTATATAAGTTCCTAACTATGAACATATTTAAGGATTTCATGATTCAGGACGGACCAACGGGAAGCGCCCTATAGGTTTTAAGTGTTGTAAAATCGCAAAATATGCGAAAATAAATGTGACATAAACGGTCATACCTTTAATTTGATCGCAATTGGTCACATTAACTTACAAGTTTATTTTTTTTACAGCTGAAAGAGACCATAAATCCGAACATTTTATATAAATTTCAGTTTGAAATCTCTACGCGTTCTGGAGAAAAAGACAGACAGACGAACAAAGAAATGATCCTTTAAGGGTTCCATTTTCCCTTTTGTGGTAAGAAACCATAAAAACTACAGCATCGAATTTTGTTAAAATATTGTTTTTGATTCATTTTTTTAATACCAGCAAAATTGCGAGGCATTGTAACAGTAATTTCTTGAAAATTTATTGCCGATATATATTTAAATGATAATAATAACCTAGCCCTAACATGGTCGTTCGAGACACCTACTTAAATAACGACAAGATAATATTAGCCCATAATATACATATCAGAGTAGTTTATGGCTTCTCTTTTCATAATATTTTGAAATGCCTCCCATGGAAATATTATAATTGAAATTGTCTGAAAACAGATTGTACGACTTCCATAAGAAGAACCGTTGGATGATTTATTTAGTTGAAATTTATATGGAATTTATTCTGTGCGCAAATAAAAACATTTTTGCTCACCTATTCTCATTTACCTTTTGTTTGTAGGTCAATGCCTATTCTTTAATATTCTATAACTACTACTAAAATACTAGTTAAAAATGTTGCCTTCAGTTGAGTGAGTTGAGTTCTCCACACGAGGATTTTCCATTGTTCCACCAAATGACACAAATATATCTCCTTATTTTTTTATCGTTACATATTTTTACTCATTTTGCAGAGGCGGTCAAACAAATATATCATCAGAATGGTCTCGAATTTACCCATATCCTTTGGTTTTTTTCCAAAAAATTCCAATACACACAAACATTTTCTTCATTCGTCATCATTTCAGCCAAGTGTCGCCCACTGTTGGATAGAGGCTTCCCCAGAACGATCGGTTTGGAGATCCAAACCGATCGGTCCTGCGCCTCCCGTATCCAGCGGCTTCCCGCAACCTTCACCAGATCGTCGATCCACCTTGTAGGGGCTTACCAACTTTCAACTAAACTTTTTCTTGCAAACTACAAATCGATATTAATAAAAATTTTCAAATTCGCCGCAAAAAGATTAAACTTAGGATTAGTTAATCTTAGTTAATACTCGTATAAATTAATTCAAAGTCACGACGATGGGGCGAACAGGTAATGTTTTTGAGATTGAAAAAAATTATCAAATGATACGCACAGTCGCATATACATATACGAGTACTTACATGAGAGATAAGATTTTTTTTAAATAAAAGTGGTAACTGTACCACCTTGTTGTTTACGTTGCTAACTGTACCACCATTGGATAACACTGAACACCACAAATGCCACCCTCAACTTTGTTACTTTTACTTCACCTTTCATGTCACAATGCGAGTTTTATAGCTTTTATATGAAATTCTTCACACAATTAACTTGCACCCTCACGTCGAAGGGCGACAACCGTTTCTTAGCTTTCTGTTAATATAAATTGCGTAATTAGTGACACGCAGCGTAAGTAGAAAGTGGAAAGATAAACTTGAACGTCTGGTAAAAATATTTGAATGTGTTAAATTGCCACATCTTGATAAAGAACGTACTTTATTTCAGGGGCGTCGAATTTTATGGGCGCTAATTAATTTGACATGCAGAACGAACTGCTTTTTTGTCTTTGCTTTAATGTAACTTTCTATGCACCCTTCTACTAATTCGACTACCTACGCGAACTCAGACTACCTACTGATTTGAAGTTTTCGTGTAAGACATTATCAAGAAATTGCAAAGTTCATTAACTTTTAACCAACTAGGACTAATTCGCTAGCAATCTTTGAAATAAGATATACCTTCCTTCGTCATCTTCAACAATAACACTTTTAGGATCCCAGTCACTCAGTCTACTTTCCAAATACAGAAATTAACTCTTATTGTTTCTCCATCCTTGTCTGTCTATAGTTTTGCCCAGAAACAATCATTTTTAGCTCTCATGCTGTTTAAGGTCTGACAGAATCCTATAGCGAAAGAAAACTTGCTGTCTCGCTGTTTTGTACAGGATCGTGACATTACGTATCTGTACTTTCAAGTTTGTTACTAAGCCGCGGGTATAAAGACGTTTCGTACGCTTTTCAGATCAGTTAGGTCTTTTTGTAGGTTCTCGCAGACCCACCCAACAATGTTTACTCTACAAAAAATCGGTATAAGGAAAATAAAACATTTTGTTTTTTAACCTCCCAAAAAGTGCGAGTTGTACAGTAAGCTCCCATTCAAACTTTACATTTACACTACGAAAACCGCCACTATTACGAGCGGCATAAGAACGGTCCAAAGGTGAAACAGTATAGCTTGACAAGGAGCTTAGTGTACCTACTCGAGCGCCGAGGGTCCCGCACAAACTTATCTAAGTATATAAGTCTACATATTTACGGTTTTCAGGTTTTTCCTTTTAACATGTGCTCTAAGACATTGCTTCTTACTATGTTTTACGATTCTAGATCAACGGGTATACCCTATAGGTTTTGATTCCCTTGTGAAGTAGCAAAATATGCGACATAAACGCTCATATCTTTCATCGTGTTGACTTACAACATTGATGTTTTCACAACCCAAAGAGACGTATAAAAATGCTCGGGTATTTAATATAAATGTCTGTTTTATATCTCTACGCGTTCTTAAGAAAATGTCGGGCGGACAGACAGACAACGAAGTGATCCTATATGGATTTATTTTTCCTTTCGATGTACAGAACCCTAAAAAGTCAAATATTGTAACGAAGTACCGATAAATAGATATCTAAAAAGTATCCGTTTCCTTTAAAACATTTATCGATTCAAATACCTGTCTTTTTAAATAAGCTTTTTTCGGGAGAGTCAAGTTTCATAACTGTAAAATTATAGTTTACGCGCAGAACTTCCCATTCGCAGAACGTCACAGTGTTTTAAAAGGTCTCATTCGCAAAAAGTAAATGATTTAATGTGATCAAGTCGATATTAATGCGGATGCCCCTACAATTTTCGTTTTCACTCTCAACACTCCACTGCTTACTTCCACATGCAAGACATACGAATAACCATTCTCATACTCAGTGCCGTTGAAGACGGAGATAATAATATGATTATAGGTGTAATTATGTTACGGGTAATGCTAGAAGATTCACTAATTCTTAGGATTACCAGGGTAAAATTAGTACTACCCAAACCTTTGGGTAAAGTCCGTAGCAAGCATGCAAGTAAGCATGCAGATAAGGCTGCAGCGTGCAAGCAAGCTTGCAGCATGAAGTTTGATGCTCACTGTGTATAGTGACAATGTCTTTCCTTTTTTTGGGTTAGGGAATCTCATTAAGATTCAACAATGGACTGAAAAGCTGTCAAGGCCGCCCCTTGGATATGCCATTGGACTCGAGTATAATCTCCATACCTGGCTAAACCACCCTCCAGCAACTTCCACCCCCATAGAGGTACATTCGGGATTGGCGCTGGCCATTCCCCGAACGCACTCCTTATGGAGACAGGCCCAACGGTGAGCCAGCACTGCTGACCCAATCGCTGGGGCTACTCTTTGGAGGGTCGCCAAGTGCCACAATGCGACCCCCCAGACGGGCAGGCTAGAGATGAAGACGTAATGTTTCCCGACCCGTTGTCGGCCGGCTGGGCCGCCTCCTCCTACTCAACCGCCTGCGTAGGAGCGGTGCGGCGAGAGGGTCGTCCTCCCGCGCCCGCTCTGCTACACAATGTCTTACCTTTTTTTTTGGGAAGGGGAAGTCTCTTTACGATTCAATAAGGGCCTGAAAAGCTGACAAGGCCGCCCCTAGGATATGCCATTGGACTCGGTTATAAGCCCCATACCTGGCTAAACCACCCTCCAGCACATTCTACCCCAACCTTTTTTTAAGGCGGGGGAATCTAGTTATGATTCACCAAGGGGCTGAAAGCTGACAAAGCCGCCCCAAGGATATGACATTGGACTCGGGTGTACACCCCATACCTGGCTAAAACACCCTCCAAGCAACTTTGAAAGAAAGAAAGAAAAAACATTTATTCGGCACACAACATTGATAATTACAACTAAAAATTATTAAATAAAAAAAAATATTAACAGTGAACATGGCGCTTTTTACAATGCCGAATCGGACACCAACTCAGCATTATGCTACCGTCGATTCAGACAATAGCGCTGGTATTCTGTTGGTGCCGTTCTACCTCCTCTACTTCTTCTTCTTCTACCTCCTTGAGGCACAATCGGGATCGGCGCAAGCCATTCCCCGAGTGCGCCCCCCTGGTGAATAGGCCCGACAACATTCTACCCCAACCTAACCTACAGATTTCAGTTCAATCCTATAAGATTTTTTTTCTTGCGGGGTCTTCCGCTTTCCGATTCCCCGAGCAAGGGGTCTGCGCCCTCTGCACCCCCGTTCATGCCAGTGTTGGTTAGACCTAGGTGTGTATGGGTAAACGTCGGATATTAATTAAGTTGGATTTAATGTTGGTCTTTACCCAAGAGGTTTGGGTAATACAAAATTTACCCGAGTAATCCTAAGTTACTAAATCTTCTAGCATTACCCGTTATACGGCGGATTGCTTGTTTGCATAGGATCCGTTGATATCTAGTGCAGAACGAATCAATGTTAACCTTAAGGCCAAAATGGTAAAATGAAATACAACGAAAGCACAAGCATATGTCTATTTGTGGCATTAATTAGCTGCTTAGATAATTGTCCCGTCATCTGTAGTGTAATTGTCATGACTCAGGCATCTATCAAACCATAAGTTTCACAGTCAGTTTTGCCACTGCTGTGACTGACGAATAACTTTTTGTCTAATATGGTGGTTGGCCTCTTGCTTGAACTTAATTCTTTTATTCTATCAGTCACCATCAGTTATGGTTATGACTAGCATCAATATCAAAAATCTTTATTCAACCTTGGCATTTGCAGGCACTTATTCGATCCAATTTTTTCTCTTTAATTGCGATAGTAACTACATTAGTTAATTAAGTGTCTTCAATCTACCTGTAAAAGATGATAAATGCTCACTGTATCGAAAACACTTCAAAATATCACCACGGGAAACTACGTAGCTGGTTACAAAACAGGGCATCCGTCTTATAATCTTCGCGCCTAATCCCAACAGAGTCTGTCTACGTAGCTCGCGGCCTAATTGCCAGTCCACAGTATCATTTACCGCTATCTGTCAGTTTTTACTCGCGTAAAAAATCGCTCGTTTCTAAATGATCACTGACTCCGATGACAGAGACCTCGTAATTGGCTGTCAACGTCTACGGCTAAAAGCGTTGTCACTTCTCAGTCGCTATCGGATGCATTGTCTGCATTTTATCTCTATGCTGCTGTAAGCAATAAATCGTGCGTGTACTGGCATACTGACTTCCTAGGAAGATAAGAAAATTAACGCCATTTACATGAAATATGTCGTGGTTTCAGCGTGTTTGACTGGCTTTTAGTGAGATAAATGTAGTGAAATTAATTATTAATAAAACATTACATACAATGTCCCTAAATTTAAAACACATTATACCACTCTTACGGTCACGTCAAGTAAACATCTCAAAATAGAAGGTTGCTCCTAAAATAGAATAGAATCAACTTGAACCCATCGGCTAAGTTTGTCGAGGATTAATACTAAAGAAAACTTTTCTAGACGAATATTTGATATAATATAATTACGAAATGTATAAGATCATGCTATAATGTCAGACGATTTGGCTCAATGAAGAAATTAACATATAGTTGCTCATCCCTCAGCGCTGAAATCATGTAATTTACATACAAAATCAAGTAGGTATACGGATAAAAGCACTCGCATGTCGAATCCAATAGCCCATTGTCAGCGGGATTTATCTGTCATGCGCTCGTAAGTAATAAATCCTACCTACATCTTACATGTAAGTACATTTGTGTTCATTTGAATCAAGCAACAAAGTTATCTTATCCTTCTCTGTTTTCTTGCTAAAGTTAAATAATAATTTTTATTTGGCACTGGAAAATGTTACATTTCAGAACGCTTAATTTAACCAACAGAGGCGATTAAGCATTAGTTCAGACCCGGAGTTTGATTCAGATTCGGGGTTTGATTTCCCATTGGACAGACATCCATGGACCATCTTATTTTTGTCACCATAATGATAACTTGACATCATTGTTATGTTCCAACAATAAGCTTTAAGAAAATCAGTTTATCTGTTTTTAAGAGTTACAGATAGAGTTCCCTTTCATCTGAGTGATAATAATCACTCACCAGCAGGTGAGATGAAGGCTAGAGAAAAAACTAAAGATGCAATATAAATTTGATCGAATACAAATATTCGGTCCAAAATGCACCAAACCGAATATTTGGCCGAATTATTAGATTCCTTTTTGCACAATAAACAGGTTCATACAGGGTCTACAAGGCGTTCTGCGAGCCGCATTCGCCCGCCTATTCCCCAGCCGGCCTTAAGTTGCACAGCTCGCTCAGTCGATTTGCTGCTATTTTGATAATTTTAATAAAAATATTTGGATGAAAATGAATTCCTGAATAATACCATTTGGGTCCTTTTACATGATGGGCAAAATCCAAAAAAATATGAGCAAATGGCTACTTAAGCCAGGTTGTCTTATCCTCTCCAGCTACCTCCGTATATGAATCTCAGCCGAATGCGAAGTAAACATGCTGAATGTATTGAATGCTGAACATAAAAGGAATATTCAGCCCATCTCTGTAAAATATGGTATGTAAATTCCTCATGGTAATATTGAGAAAATACAAAATTGTAATAAGACAAATTTATTAACTAAATACATTATATATTCTAGTTGACGTTTTTGATAGTAAAGAACCCACATGAGAAATATCCCATAATATTCGCACGTGTAGAAAGATCATTCGCACTCTTGAGAGAAAATATATTTTCTGATCAACACTACAACGACACCATCCATGACTTGCGACGTGAGAATTATTACGCGAGCCCCTGTAAGCTCCAGCGGAGGTGTCAGATGTATCTCTGGAATGTTATTAGAAGGCGGCGGCAAACTCGATCGATTCCGTCGATTCCTTTACGGGAAAGAGTTTTTTGCAAGCCGCCAACCAAGTTTGGAGATAGGCCGCCTCTTTGTGGTTATTGAGAGCAAAAAGAATGGCGCGGTAAGTTCAAATAGTCTGCGTATAGCTATCAACTTACAAGATAAATGGATTAAACGAATTTAGTTGAGCTAGCGAAGATCTTTGTTTTTTGATGATAGTCCTTAAATCGTGAAAGACTTTGCCTTATGTTTTTGATAGTAACTCTTATTCTATTCTAACCTACCAAAGTTTTATCCGAATGAAATATTTTTTTTCAAACCAAATATATTACGTGCAAATAGGTTCCAATGGCATTGATTCTAATTCGGAAATCCATCATCGTTGAGGACTTACGATCATAAGCAATGGATTATTAAATAAACTTTCTATTAACATTCTTTTCAAAAAATGCGTTCTAACTGTGTTTGAATATATTTCAAGACTGTTGATTTTTTCCCATATTTTTTTCTGAGATAATCCTATTAAAGCAATATCATAAAATATTTTGTACGTGCAAATCTACCTGTCGATATTATCTGTGTTTCAGATTTTTGAGACTGGCGAATTTCATTTAAATTGGAAATGAGCTCGCCGAAACGCTCCGGACAAAGCCTATCGAGCGCCGGGCTTTCCTCTTACGTGGACATGCCTTAATTGTTGCAAGAATTCACTCTTTCGTACCGCACTTTAGCAGTAAATAAAGTATAAAGTTTAATGCTCAAATCGGTAGAAAGTTTCCTACTTATTAGTAAAAATAGTTCAAGGCTTACTTAAAACATCAAATTTGTGGATATTTTGTTATTTTTTATTTTAAATCGATATTCATTCTAAAAATCCTGGGCCACCTATTGAACAAACGAATATGGCATTACAACTTTGGCGGCTTCCCATTAAATTTTTTTAAGTATCATGCAATGATGTTTTAGTGTAGATAGATATGATACATGCCTACATTACAACCGCAAAGTATCCGGATAGACAGCGATAGACACTACTACAGTTATAAACGATTTAAAAAGGATTAAGGAGGTAATTATAATAATATGAACTCAAAAAGAAGACTGTGTTTGTCACTCTGAAATTATTATAAGCACGTTACTTAATCTACGTATTATGGTAAGATGTTATACCATCTTTTTAAAGTCTGGTCGACATTATACATTTTTAGAGTTTCGTAGTCAACGCGGATCGGACGCCATGGCGTGCCATGTCCGTCTATCTGTATGTATGTCCGCGGTTAACTCAGAGACTCTTAGAACCAACTAGAAAATCGTAATTTAACGTGGATATATTATCAATCACGCAAAGATATAAAAAGAAAGTTGAAAAAAAAAATCCTATGTAAAATGGGAATGAATTTTTGTGCTTGAAATGAACTTCACCCGGATTTCTAAACAACCGAGAAACTGGCTAATAATATGGCCATCTTATCTCTAATCATCGGAACAAAACAACAACACACACAACACATTATTTTTACTATAACCATAAACTTGGGTAAGACGGTGATTGATAGCTAGCCAGCCGGGCTCAGAAGCTTCACCATCAACCAAACCAAACCAAAAACTTCTACCACCGCGGAGAATCGAACCCCTGACTTCCAGATCAAACGTGATAAAAACGTGGCAGACAAAAACGTGAGTGCACTGGATGACATTTAGAATCATCATAAGTTTTTTTAACCGACTTCAAAAAAAAGGAGGTTATCAATTCTACCCGTATGTATGTAATATTTCCAGAACTGCCCAGTTTCGTATATATATATCTATATCAGCGTCTGAACAAATGTGCCAAATTTCAGAAGTGTATGTATGTATGTTTTAATGTTTGTGTTCGCATATCTCCGGAATTACAAGTCTGATTTAAGTAATTATTTTTTTGTTGTACTAGGTATTGTTCAACTTAGGGAATACTGCAAGTTTCATCAAAATCGGTTCAGTAGTTTTTGAGATAGGGAATTTTAACCGACTTCAAAAAAAAAGTTACAAATAAAAAAATATTTTTGCAAAAACGGTGACAAATTTTAAGATTTTCTAGGGGATCATCGTTTGGCACCGACTTCAATATAATAAAGTGTGATGTTGTCTGTGCCTATTCTTATATTATTTTTAACTTTTTTGAAGTCGGTTTTTATTTTTTGTAAAATATATATTTTTTAAAGACAAGATTTCATGAAGAATATTAAATGTCTGCCAATATTCTCGTCAATTTAACTTTCATATACTTGATACGGAACTGATAATCATTATTTTTTGTGGAGATAATATTCTACTGGCTCGCTCATAACACCGCGGGCTTCAGTTCAGTGGAGAGCAGCGGTGCGGACTCGTTGCTTGGAGACGCCCACTCGCCACTCGGTTCCCTCCACCTATGTTGCCCATTGTCCATTGTGTACCTACTTATATCGAAGGCATACAGATATTACATAGTAAATTAACACCACAGTTATATTCTTATATACTTTGTATTATTTGTATAGCAAAGGTCGATGTGTAACAACTTCCTACGAGATCCTATGGGATGTTTTGTATTAAAAAATACAGTCAATTTTACTTTTGATTACACACAAAATTTCTAAGTCAACAAAATACTGAATGAAGCGCCCAGTCAAAGATTAAAGAAATGGTCGCTGAAAATATGACAATATTTTTGCATAATTAAATCTTTAAATAAGAATGAAAGGCGCGCTACCACTACATAGATAATAAAATAGTTACTACGCTCAACACCAATTCTGATGAATATTAATTACAATAAATAATTTTGTACTAGCCCAATTTATTTTTATATACATATAATAGTAAAGTTTATTACATATAAGGGCGTTCATTCAAAATTCCTTTCATTTTGTTTAATTTGAGACACTTTAAATTATTATATTTTTTTTTACTTAAAATAACCGTTACTTTTATCTAGCTTGAGAAGAAGAGCAATTGCGCATTCTTCTTCTGGACAAGACAAGAACAGCAAATTTGACTCAATATCACAGTTCTCATAAACAACTCTCTACAATAATAGCTTTGAACGAAAAATGTTGACAGAATGATCGGTCTTCGTGGACAATGTTCACCGTCGACCCTTGCACTGTGCCACCCTATTGTCCTCCTTATTTTCTCCTCTTCACGCTCCAAGATAATGGGAATTTTTGAAATTGCAACAATACACATACGGAATGGCTGCGCTCTGGAACTGTAATTTTGTTCTTATTTCCGTTCCTAACTAGACGCTTTATATCTGTGTCTAGTCTAGGTTCAGTTGTTAGTGACTGTTGTCACGCTACGTTTTCATCAGGCACTGAGTTTGTTTCTTTCATTTCTATACTAACTGTGCCCGCGAACTATGTTTCGCCTGAAAAGTTCAAAACTTTTTCGGGATAATAAGTAGCCTATATCTTAATCCCTATCGTAATCCGTCTACCTACAAAATTTCATCTCAATCCATTGAATAGTTTTTGTGTAAAACAGTAACAAACATCCATCATCATCATCATCATCATCACAGCTCATATACGTCCCCAACGAGGGGCACGAGCCTACCCTAAAGTTATCTCACGATGTTTTCCTTTACCGTAGGAGCGTCAGATAAATGTACATATGAAATTCGTGAAACGAAAAACACATTGAACAGCACATGGCAGGATCGATCGCGAGCCTCCCGATTCTACTCGGAGCAGAGTCCAGTGCCTAGACCAGAGCGCCACCGACGCTAACAAACATACATACAAACTTTCGCCTTTATAATATTAGTAAGGTGATATTCAACAAAATTCGTCGTGTTTAAGCATCTTGAATGCGTGCGAATTTTTTAGTTCTCATCTTAGATTGAAAAATTATGTGATTTACACATAAAAAATAAAGAAAAAATACGTCTCGAGCGAGATTTGAACCCGCGTCGCCAACATACCGTGATGACGCTTGACCAATAAGGCCACTGAGCTCTTACCAGCCCCGACAAAATTCTTAGCTGTATTGGATCTACTTTACATAATATTTGTTTATAAGCTAACCAAAGTAGTATTTATTCACTGTTATAACTACGTGTCAACATCCAATTTAGAAACCTTCACAGATTTCTTGAAAACTGGTCAAAAATATTTTCTTCTATATTGATTTACTTATCACTTTTTAAATTTATTGAGCATTTTTAAATAAAATACAAAATCTCACATTGTGTTTCAAATCAATGTTTTCACGTTTTATTACACAAAAACAGATCTTGATTAATAAATGTTTAAAAATAAAAAAATCACATATTATATTCATTTTGAAACCGGTTAAAACAGTAAATAATAAAATATCTACATGCGTTGTATTACAAAGTTTGTAACACAATATTATATATCGTCGTTAAGCCGAAAGCTTCAACTTAATATATTAGCCACCTGGTCAGTGGCTATCGGAAGCGGAAGGACGGCGCACCTGACGTGACCTCTGTATCCTAAACCTTAAAAGTGACAAGACAGTGTGGATGACACGTCGCGGGCTTCGATTAATTGATTTTTATAATATGTACTTTGAATGCATTGCATATGCGGTACCTACCCACACAGTGCATTGTCGCTGTGATTATCAAATCTGATTCAATTTTTTAAAATATATTTTCGAAGTGTTGTCTAGGATTTCGAATTATTATTTGTGTTATGAAAAGTGTGATGTCTTTTTTATTGAGGTCAAATTATAGAGATAGTTAGGACAGTAGAATAATAAATCTGTTTTTAGCCGACGTCAAAAATGAGGCTATCCAGTCGATATTGTTACAGAGAAGAAGATAAATACCAATATTTATTAGTCTGTGGTATATAATATTGTTAGAAATGAAAAATTTAAATCATCATCATCATCAGCCTACACACGTCCACTGCTGGACATAGGCCTCTTCAAGTGCACGCCACTGAGCACGATCCGCGGCTACTCTCTTCCAGCTTTGAAATTGAAATACTTAATGATAACTTATTGGAGCTTCCGAACCAAATTTTAAAGATGTAATCTATGAGGATAGCATTTCCGTTCGGGTTTCGGGTTCATCGTGTTGCCAAGGAAGGAGCCAAGAGCACTACCTGTTACTTATACCTAGGTGTAGGTAAGGTAAGTAGCTACTTTCCGATGCACCAACATTCACCTTCACAACCCTGGCTTGGCTGCCTAACCATAGTTGATACGATTCTTCAATTGCCGTTTTTGTAATGCGCTTTAGTAATTTTGTCCACGCATTTCTCCGAAAGTAATGTCTTTGCAAACTCGGCGAAGAATCAAATTAATCAAATCATAGGAATCAAATTATCTTAGTAAAAATAATAATGTCGTTTATTCTACATATTTTCTGAGTAAAATCTCTTTCAAGTTTCCTTGGCATAAGGATAGTTTTTTATTGCAGCACTTAAGACCAATTATAAACGAAATTGTTAATCATAATAAGATCACTAATTCATTTCAATACTTCATTTAACCACATTGACATCTTCCATGTAAGTTAATCTACACAAAGGTTGCAAAAGCATGAACAGCTATATTCAGCGACAAGCGACTCTTAAAGCGCTCTTGGCATACAAGGTGGAATCCAAACTAGGTAGTGATGAACGTAATCGAAGTGCTAAGTAGCACCGCCACTAATTCTCTATTAAACCCAATGGTTGACTAGTAGATAATGCCACATGGCATTAAGTCCGCCATTTGTAAGGACTTTTTTTTGCAACGTGCAATGAAGATTTAAATAAACTTCTTCACTACAATAAAGATTTAGAACTTCAGGTTTGCAATTCTTTGAGCTATGTCGGTGACTCTAGTTCTTTCTTTTACGGATCTCATAATTTCTGATGCGATCACATCGAGAAACACAATGAGTGACACCGAAACCGTTTATCGGAATCACTGCAAAAACGATTAGGACTTTTTTCTCAGGGGGAAATGCATAGCCGCACCGTACCCGCCGTTGGCTAGACGGCGAGCGTGTGTGCGGCTCTCCTGGCAGAGTGTCAGGCCTACCCACTAAAACCCCCCGGTGTTCTCCCCGCCTTTATGGGCTCGCTAGGTAAGGTCCACACTGCGACTCCACTACCCATGCGCCCGGGCAAGCCCGACCAACTAGTCGGGCTATCGCCAAGGGGGGATTGCCCGAGAACACTAGGGCAATCTCCAGACGCCCTCCGTCTTACGGCGGCGTGCACGGGGCCAACCGTGCACTCAGGCCTCCACGGCAGATTCATTAGACGGGCATCCTTAGAGTTCGATTGCAAAGGATTTACCAGAAAGAATGGGCCAACCATAAAGGAATGACGCACGCCAAGCTCTTTATGGCCATGAATAACTGGCTCAAATTCATACTGAGCTCAAGCAGATCTGTTTTGTTACCCTATTTCATTGTTATCATTGACTTTTATATTAGGTCCTTACATATGAAATTGGCGTTTTGCCGTACTGACCACTTTGATCTCAAATATCTCCTTTATGGTTAGGAGTTCTAAATTCAAATTTATACAGCTATTTACTCATGTATTTGTGTTTCGAAAATTATAATTCACTTGTTTTTTCCTCAATTGTTTTTTTTCTTTGCGTCACTCAGTTTACAAAATGGAAAACTTGAAATATCGCGTTATTTACGAGTACGAGTTCCACCGTGGCACCAGTGCTGCACCAGAAACGGCTCGAAGGATTAATGATGTGTATGGCGACGGTTCCGTTAAAGAAAACATAGTGCGTTTTTGGTTCCAACGTTTTCGTTCTGAAAATTTCGACCTGCAGAACAAGCCCCGTGGACGGCCGGAGACCAAAGTGGACAATGAAGAATTGAAGGCTATTGTGGAAGCAGATCCATCGCAAACCACGTCCGAGTTAGCTGCAGGCTGCGGTGTTAGTGATAAAACTGTTTTAATCCACTTGAAGCAAATTGGGAAGGTCAAAAAGCTTGAAAAGTGGGTACCTCACGAATTGAGTGAAGCAAATCAACAAACGCGCGTTGACTGCTGCGTTGCATTACTCAACCGGCACAATAATGCAGGGATTTTAAATCGATTCATTACTTGTGATGAAAAGTGGTTCTGTACGATAATCGGAAGCGCTCATCGCAATGGCCGAACCCTGCCGAACCAACCACGCCCCAAGCGAAAATTGACTCCAAAAAAGTTACTTGTGAGCGTTTGATGGACTAGTGCTGGTGTCGTTCACTACAGCTTTCTTAAATCTGGCCAGGCGATTACGGCAGATGTCTATTGTCAGCAACTGCAAACCATGATGGAAAAGCTAGCTGCTAAACAACCGAGACTGGTCAATCGCTCTCGGCCACTGCTGCTTCATGATAACGCTAGACCACACACTGCACAACAGACGGCTACCAAATTAGAGGAGCTTCAATTGGAATATCTAAGACATCCACCGTACTCTCCGGACTTTGTTTCAACAGATTACCATTTTTTTCAAAATTTGGATAGCTTCTTGAAAGGGAAAAAATTCAACTCTGATGGGGCAGTCCAAGTCGCCTTCAAAGAATTTATTGATTCTCGTCCGATTGGTTTTTTTAGTAAAGGGATCGATGAACTACCCATGAGATGGCAAAAGTGCATAGATAGCAATGGTACATACTTTGATTAAATAAATATATTATATTTAAAAAAATCGACTTTATCTTCCTCCCATACAAAATCATTCCAAGTATCATTTCAATGATACCACTTACATACGCCTCAAAGCAAAAACGTCCATCATACTGCCGTGTCCTCTTCATCATACAAGGATACGCTGAACAGAGAGAAACACGTCGCTGCCATTTAAACTCATGGAAACCGTATAAAAACAGTTTTTGTAAATAAATCAAAACATAAAACCTACACGCACACATATATACGTACACACACACACACCATACACAAACATATATAATATTGGAGTCAGTGCCATACGAAAAAAGGCCTCTCAAATATTTCTATTACCTCGTGAAACTCATCCAAATATGTTGTTTTTTTTAGATAAACGAGTAAATTTGAAATAAATAGATAATTTGAGATTGTTTTTAACTACACAAACATGCAATTAAACTGTTTTGAGGGATTTTGTATTAAAGATGCCAGTGTTTGTTTAAACTCAGGGTCACACTATGAAACACATTCCTGAAGTTAAGGCGCATAGTGGTCCCAATGACCTTGCGTCGATCGTCCCGCACTGATTACATAGGAGTGAGTGAGTGAGGGTGAGGGGAATATTTAAGCAAACCTTTACGCGTAAGATGAATTATTTCAATAAAAAATTAATTAAGGCGAATAAGAAAAATCTAAAAAGACCATCCCCTAGAATATTGTTCACTTTATTTATTGAAATCGAAAGTATACGATTTAACCTAATATTTACGACGCGATTAGGTTTAAAGTTTTAAAATCGAGGCATGTTTGGGTCACATTTTAACCAAGTTCTAATTAATTTATCAAAAAATTAAAAAGACCATCCTCTAAAGAATGCGTTGAATAATAACATATCTTATTTAAAGATTTTTTTATTAAATATTTATGAAGAGAACCGGTTTTTTTCTGCAGTGAATTTTTATGATTGACCTTACTATGCGCCTTAACGCAAATAAGTAGGCAGACGCTAGTCGTAAAAGCAAAAGTATAACAAATTATAAAAATAAATATACTGGTAAATATTTTACTCAAGTAAAAATATTTGCTGTAGAAAAATATTTGATCTTGAAATTTTACGAGATGCCAATATTCTTTGTGACAAACAGAACGTTCTTTATGTATTTGTCTGCTAGACGTACTTACATAAGTGTCGACTTGGCGCCACACAGGCCGTTATATGCATGTTCTGCCTACATCGCCTTATGTTTGAGTTTTATGTATAAAACATAACTAAAAAAAGTTATTATTATGATAACATATATGATTAGTTTTGTTTAGATTACTTTTCGTAGATAAATGTTACTATATATTTTTAATATGCTACTATATATCACCCTTTTTAACTTAATTACAAATTACTAGCTAGATTACCAGGATATATTTTGATTTGACTAGAAAAATATACAAATTACTCCCTACATCTTGAACGTAACGATCGATGTCTATCTCTGTAAACATTACTTCTATTACTTCTGTAATCGTAAAATTTCAAAATAGCTGTTTTGAATGAATCAAAGTAGAACAATACCAGAGGGAGACTCTGACCAGAGTCGACTCTTTACCTCTTTCTTGCCTAGTTCTGCCGCTAAGCAGCGGTGCTTGTATTGCTGTGTTCCGGTTGTTAAGACAATCAGTGAAATGACTGGGTACTGTAACTTGATATATTATGTCACAAACTGGCAAGAAGTACATTAACGACCATGTAGAGGTTGTAGATTTGCAAGTCTGACAGTAACTACATTGTCTGGTACACTCGAGTACAAAATGATTGTTACTGTCAAAGTTAGAAAAATATGTATACTCCACCAACTCTACCTTAATATTAAGTTAATAAAGTCTGTTAATCGATGTAAACAAATTTTTGTAACTTGTTAGTATCGGTCATTGTGTACTCGAGTGTACTATTTGCGACTGTAGCCACTTATCATCAGGGCAGCCAGCTTGTTTGACGACTGAATTGTATAAAAAACTAGCAATATCACGCTGTAAATCAAAATCAGTGATCCAGCTCAGGATCACCTACAACATTGAAAATGTTTACAATGCCGTTTAATGAAAACGGGAATGGAAAAAACGAAACTTTTATCAAGAAGGTTTGTCGAAATAGACAATTAGATCCGACTCAAATCTTCAATGCGTACCACCGGTCATTGTTTTTTATTTAGTCCTTGACCGTTCACTTTATAAGTTTTTTACGACTATTGCCGCGTGATCTTTAGTATTTTTTTTGCTTCAGATTCCTTAAACAAATACTTTATTTTGTTTTCCTTATTGAACTCACACGCCTACAGCTATTGTAATTACATTCACCAGAAGAATATTAACAACAATTTTGTTTTCGACGTTATTTATATTTGCCTTAATTATGTGAGTGGAGAATGTCTGATTTAAATCCACAAAAGAAATTCATTAATTTTTGTCCTCTATTTACGATGACGCTTAATGCTTACCTAACAAGATGCCAGATTAAGGTCAAATTTGATTCCAAATCATTTACTTCCCTTTCAAAATGCCAGCGAATTTTAACACAAAAGAAGTAGAGCGTTTAGCGTATCTTGGGATCTTTGGAAAGTCAACAGTTCCGAGTTTCAGTTATTTTGTGAAAAATCAACGTTGCCTTCAAAGTTTGCGAATTAATGAGTTCAGATATTTATAGATGAAAAGCAGAGGGCACGGTGAAATCATTTGCATTTGCTGTTGTTTCTTTGTAAAGATAACTCCCTTAAAGATTGTGCAATTTTATTGGTGTTTGAAAGGTCAAATGTTCAAACAATTTGGAAGCTCGATGTAAAATTAATAAGCTCATGCAATGGTAATGCAATATCAACAAAACTTTTTCTACCGACCCCCGCATTGATATCCGTCAAAAGCTCCAGAAGGCGTAAGTCGTGGAAAGCTCTCCCCTATCTATTTATAAAGTATAAAGATCGGAGTCTATGCAATTCAACTTGTAGTTTTTCGTGTTCACTTTGTGTTTTAATACGAAAACTTCGTCTGGTTCGAGCGGTGGTGTCAGAGGGAGCGCTGAGGGTATTTTCTGTTATAATACGTCTTCATGATGCTTGTCGCTAGGCGTTCGCCGCACCACAGACAGCATTTTATCTTTATTCGCCTCTTCATTCCCGATTTATTTTGAAAAGTAAATGTTCATTTTAAAAAATATCACTTATAAGTACGTTGCCGCTTACTTAAATAGTATGAACAAAATACATAAATCTTTCATCGAAAAAGATTTTCGAATCACATCATGAAACTACACTTTTCATTAAAGTTTTATCATACTCTACATATATATTTTATTAACTACAAAGTTTAATCCGTGTCCGCAGCTTTTTATTGACTCAAGTATGTTAGTACCCCTTTAGAAATTAGTTTTATGCTAGATATGCCTGGTGTTGTTTTTTTTATTTAACCCATATTTTACAAGTCTGTCGTAACTTTCAATGAAAATGCAGCTATTGAGAACTGTGATATAATCAACATTTATAACAACAGTCGTTATATCTCGCTGTGACAATAAGAACTAAAACACATAAGCACTTAGAAACTATGTTCAACAAAATAGCTAATGTCTAGGCACAAGATCGAGGATTGTTATTGAGGAGTCTAGGAGAAACTCGCTTCCATCTTATGTCTGTCTTGTCGTCACTTACCATCAGTGAGATGACGGCCAAAAGTTTTTTGTTGTGTGTAAAAAATGAACTCACGCGCAGCTACCTAATAGTCAACTAAATATTCTAACACGTCGAAGGTTTGTAGGCCCGGGCTATTAATAATATTAATGATTGCATCTCAAGAATGAGATCGATCTTGAGATGTTGTTTTTGACAGATGGTCCGTACATTATGTCAAAACTGTATCTTCAATGAAAATGCAGCTATTGAGAACTGTGATATAATCAACATTTATAACAACAGTCGTTATATCTCGCTGTGACAATAAGAACTAAAACACATAAGCACTTAGAAACTATGTTCAACAAAATAGCTAATGTCTAGGCACAAGATCGAGCATTGTTATTGAGGAGTCTAGGAGAAACTCGCTTCCATCTTCTGTCTGTCTTGTTGTCACTTACCATCAGTGAGATGGCGGCCAAAAGTTTTTTGTTGTGTGTAAAAAATGAACTCACGCGCAGCTACCTACTAATACTAAATATTCTAACACGTCGAAGGCTTGTAGGCCCGGGCTATTAATAATAAACATTAACAAACGTTAGCTAGTTAGTTAACTCCTACGGTGAAGGAAAACATCGTGAGGTACCTGCCTGACCTGCATACATCTGCGATGAAATTCAAAAGTAGATAGATAGATAAAACGTTAATTAGGTACAAAACACATAAACACATTAACAAAATTAAGATATAATCAATATCAAGAAGGGTGGATTGGAAACAAGAATTAAAAAACATAAAAAAATGTGTGTGAATAAAATGCGCCTATGTGTTGCAGTACCCAAAGGGCCAAGGCTCAGTGGAGATTTTTTTGCCTTTAAGAGAGCAAAAAACACTGATTTTTAGTAATTATCCTGGTTGACGGAGAGGCTGCGGGCATAGAGATGAAGCCAAACATATCCTGAACATTGAACATGTTTGGACCAAACCATTATCTATTCTGTGGTACCTATCAGTAGGATTAGTTATTATAGATATAATGTAGAATTCCGGTAGTGACGCAATAAAAACTTAAAAGGGCAAAATATAAATAAAATGGGAATAAAATAAATATAAAGTGCAATAGTCAATTATAACGTAGGTAGTTTTTGAAATTTTAATAAAGTGTATGTGAAGTCGACTAATTCGCACTGGGCCGGCGTGGTTGACTAATGCCTAAATACCCTAACTTAAGTTAGGCTTGAGCCCCTCGATGGGGACATAATATTATCTGTGGTGATGAACATTAGGTACCTGGCAATATTTCCTAGTAAAGGGTTCGCGCTATAACTCTGATTGTGATAAAAGTTTAAGCTGTTTTCCTAGCAAAAAATAAAGTGTGCAATAACTGTAGCAAAACGATTTTGACCTATTTATTGAAAGACCCAAAAATTTCATTCAAATACATTAAGGCTCGTATTAATGATTGCATCTCAAGAATGAGATCGATCTTGAGATGTTGTTTTGACAGATGGTCCGTACATTAAATGTCAAAACTGTATCTTAAGATCGAACTCAACATTGAGATGCGTTTATTAATACGAGCCTAAGACTGATTAAAGACTGATTTTTATGAGTCAACGACCATCGCCAGTCGATTTTCAACCTTAGTGCTACCCCGATACGGGCATTGTGTAAATGTCAGTTTCAAGTTCGTTCAGTATGATCCCCAAATTATATAGACTGGTGCAATGGCGTCAATGCTGACTCGAATACTTCATTGAGAAACCTCAATGTAAACAACGCAAGTCAATCTTCAGTACCAGTACTGACACTTATTACTGGCCCAACGTTAATGTACTTTAAAATTTGAAATATTGGTAAAGTTAAATTACATTGAAAACTTAGACCTCTAACTCTAATATTGAACGTTAGATCATTAACGTCTAACATTCTTACTTTAATTTCGATAAATATAGTGGACATCGCTAATTAAAAAACCTACTGAGCGTACGTTAAGCTTAAAAATATTTCAATACTATTTTCACTATGCTCAAAGCGCACGGTCGAACTGCGGCATCAAACTTTTTCCATTATCTTCGGATGATAGGTTTACATTAAGGATAGGTACAGCAAACATTTTAAAAAGTAATATAAATTCACTTGGTGATTTACATAAAAGACTGTTTACTACGATTGCTCTATATTGTTTTTATAGCGCCTTTCTTGTGCCTTGAGATATCGTTTTGTTGTAATAAAAACAAGTAACAGCAACCTTTTAAGTTTCTAAATTAATTCGCTTTTCTTTAAAGGTGGAACCGCTTCTGCAATTTAGATGCCAGGTTTTAGCTTCCTTATTTGAATCGATGATAAGTATAATGAATTTATGTCGTTTTAACCCTACGCATTCACTCTATATTATATTTCAAAATACGTTTTCACCCACAAAGGAATCTTTTAGAATAGAAAACTCCACAATCTCACACAGTTGGCTTTCAGAATTCCAATTGCTATAACATCACTGATTTGAACTATTTTCATGAATTATATTTTTGTTGAAGGTAATACTACGGTAATGGATAATGAAGTGAATAAAGAGATAATTGGCTAGATTCTCGACGGATGGGCGGAGGTAGCAAGAGGGTCTTCTTTCAGTGCCCACTCCGCAACCTCCTACAAGATTACATCTTCGCAGGCGGAAATTATCCAAATCAATTAACACTAGTGCTAATATCATCAGAATTAAAGCACACCTGTCTTATTCAGGAACAAACAGTCACATACATAACTTATGAGATAATTTCTTAAATTGATATTTTATAACAAACCTAAAGTATAAAATTATAAAACGTGTCATACTCATACAACATTACGTTATATAATTATATCACGATTGAAACTGCGTTTGAATTGATTTAAATACTTAGAAAATATGTCAATATCAGAGTATTTGTTATTATATGTATTACAACTCCGTCTTATAAAACCATTTGCAACATACGATGAGCCACTTCTTGCAATTGAAAACGTATTCTTCTTTCGACAACCACGTTCACGTCTGTTGGGCACTCTTAAACAAATTTTATTGAATAAGTCTTGCTCGTGGCCCTCCTTAAATCCTAACTCATATGAGAATGCAATACCACATCAAAGACGGCGTGAAAGGTCGGGGGCGGACCTTTGTCCCCGAAACAATTTGCCGTGTTTATTCCGGGGCTTTCTTCCTGCAAGTTTCCGGTCAAACGGCGAATTCGGCGCACGGGCGGCTGGCCGCGCCGATTCGATTTGCGTTAACGCGATAGTCACACATTCAGCTCCCGGTGGACCGTGTAAGTGCTCCATTCACTACGGAGACCATTATTAATACATCCCTCCCCGCTCGACTCCTCTCGAGGCTCTCATTGTGATCACGAGTTAATCCACCGTCCGGCGAAGATCGGCGATCGAACGCGACAGTCCGACCCAGCTTTGTGAAACGTAATAGGGTCCTACGGTTAAATGCCGCGTGTAATTTTTGGTTTGCGATTGTAATTATCTATTGAATCGCATTGCTCGGAGGGAAGAGTTCAATTATCGTGTGACGCTCCGGCGGGCTGATTGATTGGTTTCAGCCCAGTGTGTACACGTCGGCTTGATAGACACACCACCACTAAATTCTACACTGAATTAGTGAAGCGCCACAAGCACATGTGGGGAGGCGATGCCCTATGTAAGTATACATACAAGTATAGGTAATGAGACAGGTGTTTGTGAAATCGGTGGTTCAGATATAGTACGATCAAAAATATAGTCGAATTTTCGTACTTAATAAATTATTTGAAATCCTATTACAAAAAATATTAGTTTTGTTACATTTAGAAAAAAGACATAAAACACAAATAGACTAGGTACTCAAAAGATAGTATAAATAATAATAAGTTCTAATCATCATTTCAGTCAAAAGACGCCCACTGTAGGTAATAGCCCTTCCCCAGGGACCTTCAAACCGATCGCATTCAGCGGCGACCACCAGATCCACCTTATGGTGGGCCTAAGTGCCTAAGTAGCGACCGTTGCTAGAGGACTTTTCGCCCCAAAGCCGACAGTCCTGCGAGCTATGTGTCCTGCCCACTGCAACTTAATGTTTGCAATTCTTTTATCTATGTCGGTAGCTCTAGGTCTTCTACGGATCTCAATATTTCTAATGTAATCGCTTACTCCATTATTGTTTAAGTGATTTTGAGCTTTCTTATGAGATAATTTTAAGCACGTCTCACTTCCGTACTGACGTACGGAAGTGAGACGTGCACTGGCAACAAGCCGGAATTGAAGACTTTCGTCTTGAGACACCGCGGTAGATGGACCGAGAATAATATGCTACGTAGCTTCCCGAACGCTGTCCAGCCGAGTTGGACGAACTAGACTATTTGCCCCAGGTAAATATGCTCCTATCATTACGAGCCAATATTAAGAAGTAGGGAGTATACTTATCATTGAAGTGTAACTACCATTAAAACACTGATTAGAAGAAACTAATTCTACCCACGTTCGTCACTCAGGAGTTGTGAATTCAACCAGTGTTAAAAATATGTATATACGAGTATAACAAAAAATACTCTCTATTTTACAAGCTTTCATTTATGTCCCGGTGTCTATAATGAAATCTTGCAGCAAGTTAAATTTTACCCACTTCCCGCCCAACAAACATTAGGCGCTAAGATTAGAGCTAAAAGAGAGGTATTAAGATGCTGATTGTAACTTATAGTCAGAATAGAGCGATAAAACTAGAATAATAGCGTGCTATAACTCTACTATACCGCCGAATTGGGCACAACTTTTTATAGGCTAAGACTGTATCATTGCGATATATTAGTGTTAAGAATGAGAATAAGATGTATATCAGAGCTATAATAGTGCTATAAAGGTTGTAGCGGCCCCTATAAGCGGCAAATGAGCGGCAAATGGGCGCCAATTAGCGCTATAAGCGAAAGTACCGATCTACAAAGATGCCAATAATCACTTTTGGAGATTATTAGAATGTATTTTGCTCCTGTGATATGTGAGCAATCTGTAGATTTTATTTTTATGGTGATATAATCTCTAAAGTTGTATACCATTTTGTGTAATAATGTTTTATAAAGTGCGAATAATGTGCAGTGTGATAGGAATGACCCTGTCGTATTTAATATTGCGAAGATAAGTTTACTGTGAATATGTATATATTTTTTAAGTAAATAACTTAAGGGCCTTCGAAATATTATCTATTTATAGTATAGTATTATTGTATATAGGGAAACGTAGATAGGTTATTTGAATAAACACGAAAACATATTTATTCTTGTTTTGTATAATTTGAAGTATTTTGAATCGGTACATTCTAGAAATATACTTTAATAAACCTGCGATCAAAACAATATTATTGTGTGTTTTACTTCAGTTTAAGGTTATTTATTTTTGATAACAATGGCGCTATAGGCCATGCCGTTAAATGTGGACATTGCAACTCTTTGAGATATAGTGCGGTCAGAATTATAGGTTTTCAATAAATAACACATCTATAAAAGTGGTGTACATGAGTCTTTTATCGCCTGTTATTTTTTGATCTTCAAGAGTTATTAAAGATTTAATACGCACCACAATATACCTAAGGCCGTCAGAATTTACTACTATAGAGTTTTTGGCGATTTATGAGGAATTGTTATTGTCAGTATAGAACTTTAACAGTTATAGTGTCCGTTTATCTCCGTAATAGATGTCAAAGATATAAAATCGTCTAAAGCTATAAAATAAGAGGCTTTACCTCCATAATGGCGATAATACTCGCTACTCTAACTCTTAAAACCTTAATATCGAACTTTTAGCGTTCTTATCGATATCTACAATAGCTTAAAGTAATAAGATAGATTGTAAACTCTATTAATGACCATAAGGTCTAATCGCAGCTACTTTAGCGTTCTTGTTCCTCTTTAGGTTATAAAATAAGAATTATCTGTCGCTCAAATGTTTGTTGGGCGATTTTTGATTGAGCTGAAATTTCGCATGCATATGCATAACGCGTAACAATCTAATATTTTGATGACATGGAGCTGATCTAATGTTGGAGCTGGAAGGTGGCCATAGGAACTCCGCAATAAAACGACACAACCTCATCGAGTTTGGGCTCGTTTAATTCGTATGACAAGTACTAAAAGCTTAAAAGCGTATATTAAAAAAAGTTTTTTAAAATATTTTTTAATGATTGATGAAATCTATTCTATAAATATCAAAAATTACTATTATGTCCATATTTTTCCTATAAACCACAAAGCGAGACATACATCTTTGTACCAAGGGAAACAGTTCAGATGGCAATCAATCTAAAACTGTATAGGTACTCGCACTGAGAGCGTACCTACCACTCTCAAAGGAGTCGCAGAATCGAGAACGGCGGAGCAATTTAACCAATTTAATGTCGTTCGGACCCATTGACAGGCCACCGGTCTCAATTTGAAAATAAACGCCATTGTGTTTTGATCTCGAAAGCGTAAGGATGATTGTTTATTGCGCACGTGTCAAAAACGAATCGAGAACTGGTGAATTATCCACGCTGTATAATGATATCGGCTGATATTTGATATACTATTAGTGACAGCGGCCAATCATGATTAGGACTAGCTCTTAGGACAATATATGCGCAAACATTTGAATTTTAACCCTAATGCATAATTCACCTAAAATGGTTCAATGTTTATGAAACCGGTAGTATACATAGTTATACAGAATAAAATCGACCTTTAAATATAAATACACCTTCACGCTCTGTACAATTAAATCTTCAAATCGATTTTATTATTTTTACTAGTAACCTGGCACATCCTTTGGATGTGGTTAATTAATTTTTATATAATCTAAAATTAACATATCAGTTATACACTGTCTTAACTGTATTTATTTATTTTTTGCTGCCATAGGTAGATACATTGGTGGTACTATAAGTTGTAAGCATTGCAAAGAAGAGAAAAGAGAAATACTCGTACCTACCTTAATTTAATACAACAATCATTACATTTTTTTTTCATCTTGTTTTATTCTTAAAATTTCAATAGAAACCTCCTTAGACATAGGTCGCGGTGGAATACTAACCATCATCGCGGTATATATGATACCGATACGATGCATTAGTGATCAATGATCATCACAGACAAATGACTCTTATTATATATATTATACATAGATTTAATATGATTGTAATAAAATTAATGAAATAATTATAATATCCCTAAATCAAATGAAAACTAATACTAGCTGCTGTGGCACACACACACACACACACACACACACACACACACCAGCCGCTTTGCGTTTGTTACACGATTGTGTTAAGTCGTTTTCTGTGTATATGCTGTTGTTTATGTTTTTGTGTTGAATTTTATATGTGTTTCCTTTGCTTTTGCTTAATTTTATGTCTTTATCACTTCTATGTGCTTGTGTTCTGTAGCAGAAAAATAAATTTTTTATTATTACTATTACTAATAAAAAATCAAAAGCTCGGAAGACGATGATTTTAAACAACTATTATTAGGTACCTACATCAAATTATTATCTTTTTTATATACACAACAGAGAAGCTTTTGACCTTCATCTCACCTGATGGTAAAGGACGACAAGGTCGAAGACGGAAGCAGCTTCACCTGGACTCCTCAGCAAGTGAGGAACTGGCTATCTCACCTCTAATTGTCGGAACAACAATTCTATCGTTGTTAATATGAACATTGTTAGGTAAAATTGTTGTAGCTGTCTAGTTTAGCTGTCAGGTGGGTTTAGAAGCCCTACCACCAACCAAACCAAGCTGAAAAACTTCTGCTCCCATAGAGGACCGAACCCCAGACCTTCAGGACAATACCAAATGATCTGAACCACAAGACCACGGAGGCGGTTACAGCAATAAATCTTACGATGTTTCCGTGAAATGTGTGTAAAATACACCCAACGATATCACAGCTTGATAAGATTTCTGCTGTATGCAGCCTGCAGGTAATTGTATATTTTATGATAGCATATATTGCTAAAAGTCATATAGCTCTTATCACAGTATTACGAGAGAGGTGAAAGGTTGCAAGCGCTGTTTGGCACTTACCATAAAATAAACCATATGAGGTTGAGAACAACTACGTGTAGGTACAAACTTTCCAGTTACATTCTAGTCAACCATTAGCCTATTTCTAGGCAAACTTTACCCATAACTTCCATCTGAAGTAATTCTTATATCTTTTTTTAGAAAATGATTCAAATAGCCGTTAAATAGTCATAACCGACGGCCCGTTGACACACTTATAATGTAATAAACTGCTTTGGCGACTTGAAGAAGATATTTAATGATAGCGCCTTAAATTATTTCTGACGGTGAGCGTTCCTATAATTCTATAATGACCCACTCAGCTTGCTCTCACCGCATACCCGCCACACATAATTTATTTTTATTAACATAAAATTTTATTACTTTTTTTTCAATTTTGTGATGGTGTATAAACCGATTTCTTTCTCGCTGATACGTTTATTATTACTAGATTTTGTAAGTGCGTACTTATTGAAATCATTAAAAAACTAATTATAATTTACCTTGGTTTTAATATTGCCTACCTCTTTAATTTGAAATTGGGTTTTCATGTTTCATGTAAAGTTAAATGAAATTATGAATAATATTTATTTGGAATTGTTTCTGAGGGGACTAGGTATACTTACCTTCATTTCTTCATTTAATTTTTTTTTATTCTCACTACTCCTCTGGCATAATCAGTCTTTATTTACTAAGTCCTTTCATACCAGTTCTCGCATTAATTCCTCTCGCACTTTCATTCTGCATACTTTTTCTTTCATTGGGATTCTCTTTATTTTACTACATCAGCGTTTTATACTTATTTACACACTATTAACAATTTATATTTTACTACGCCTACTTCATGCCAGTATACATTTCAATTAATTTTTATTTATTTTTGCTATTTTACATTTGCTATTTTAAACATTTTAAGTACCTTATGATTAATATCTTGCTGCACTTATTTCATTCTAATTACATTTACTTTACATTATATTTATTTTACATATCTATTACATTTTATTTCATACTTTACATTACATTTTTCATTATATGCTTATTATTTCCATATTTCATTTACAGGTGTTCATATGATCATTTTGATTACATTGGCATTTCATTTTAGTTATTTTATAACTTTACATTCATCTGTCTATTTTCTAATTTGTTTCATTTAATATTGCTCGAGTGACACATTAGGTCGCCGTGAGATTAAACACTTAACATTCACCTCTAACTGCAACTTTTATAACTCCTAATACTATGTCTTAAATTACTTTGTCTATGTTCAAGACCTACTTCATTCTATTACTTATACATTATGAAATACTTGTTTTTTTAAAGAATAAATGAAGTTTTTTAAAATATAAATTAAACAAATTGTTACTTATTGGATGCTTTCATTAGTTTCTTTTTTCCTTTATCTGTAGATTCGGATCCTTTTTATGTATTTTTTTCTATTAATCAATTGATTCCTAAGAGTAATAATAATAAAATTTGTAAAAAATTTACATTAACCAAAAAAAATTGGCAATTTAAGATAAATCTTTAAATCACATTGTAGTTAAAGTTCAATTTGGTTAATTGTCTAATAATTTATGTACTAAATAAAACATTAAGTTTCGTCAATTGTTAAACTTATCGGAATCGAAAATAAGAAAATCATCTAAATTAACCGTCATAAACAGAACTATAACTCGAACAGTATTCAGTTTACCCACAATATTCACTTTTTATGCCCACGTCTTCCCGAAATCCTGCAAGCGATATTCATTTGCCCACACGTGTTAATAAGAGGCCTTAGGAGCGCGTAAAAAACTAGCCGACTACGAAAATATTCCAAACAAAAACCCACGATACCCTGACATAAACCATGCAGTGTTTCTCTAAAACACGTCAATTAGCAGTCACGGGTTTAACCGCAGGCATTCGGTGAGTCGCCGCCGCGAGAGCGAGGGTTGGCGGCCATCTTGAATTGGGGGTCAAATTAAATTGACATGTGGTTTATGTAGACTGTAGACGTATTGTGTTGTCACCCCTAATTATACAGGTCCAGCTTCAGAAGATTACGCGTAATTAGAGTAATGCGCGTGGACCAACTCAAATTGGCCAGCTTTTCGAGTTATTCTATATTATAAATCACGCCCACCCTATTTTGCGATTTATGGCGACTGTCAAGTCCGCTAAAGGCTAATGCTACAGTACACCGTAAGTGACACCGGACGTCTGCACCACACGTTTACTCGCACAACAATTAGAACATATTTTATGTGATCGCACTTTGACGCGAATTTTTAAATTTACTCCAAAATAAGTAAATATGGTTTTTTTTTAAACTGATAAGTGCTTTAACTACATACCAATATATATTTATGAGCTTAATTTCGAAACTCCAGTAGATATAAACTGAAATTTATAAACCTAACTGAAACTTTATAATCTACTCTCTTTGTAAAATATTACTTCATTTGAAATTCATTTGCAGGTAAATTAATCTACTCAATATGCATCATGGCCATGAAAACCAATGTAAGTGTTCCTGAGTTACTTTAAACAAATGAATATGAATGGGCATTCTCTAAAATCCCTTAAAATGCAAAACAAAATTAGCATAAAATTTCTTTAATGTAAAATGTTATTCAGCCGTGAGCTAAATTACAGAACGCGGTCTACAGAAAGGCGTTATATCGACAATATGCCGTTCGGAGGAGAATCTCCGAAGCGTTGTTAAATTATCGCGCGGCGGGGACAGACGCGCAGTCAGCTATCCACGCCGCTTTGCATATCGCCTGAGCTCGCCAAATCCACGCCATCACCTAATACAGACGTTCGAACCCACCCCGTGTTAAAGCTATTATCGACCCCTGATACTATTTAAAAAAATGGCAATCCTAAATCTGCACGTTAACTGTTCGAGCGGCATCGTTCGCGAGCAGACACTTAATAGGATTGGATGGAGATGGCTGAGCAGTAAAACGTGTTCGGTAATGTATTTATAGAAGACGTGCCGGCATCGCCCTACGACCTCCAATTTACTGTTCGAGATAACGCATAGCTCTTGATAAAGCTACGCATCAATATGAGCTAGGTAATCTAGAACATTGCCATGTTACAAATCTTACGACAATATTAGAAAAATTCCAGTTGAACTCTAATTTAAGAAAATGTCTTCAGATAGTCTAAAATCGGAAAAAAATTTTTTTACAAAAAATAGAACCGACTTCAAAAACACTGAAAACTTAAAAATAATATAAGAATAGGTACAGACAACATCACACTTTTATATTGAAGTCGGCGCCAAACGATGATCTCCTAAAAAGTGTTAAAATTTGTCACCGACTTCAATATAGAAGTGTGACGTTGTCTGTACTTATTGTTATATTATTTTTAAGTTTTCAGTGTTTTTGAAGTAGGTTCTATTTTTTGTAAAAAAAAAATATTATTAACTTTTTAGTGAATGAAATCTTTATAGTGAAAGAAACCCTAATTTGATTTAATTAAATTAGTGTTTTTCTCGATTTTCTGTGGGATCCCATCATCAGATCCTGACTTTGGTGACCATGGAACCACCCTTGCAGTATACTCTATCAAATACAAAAATAGTTTTGGAAATCGGTTTAAATATGACGGAGTTATGAGGTAACAAACATAAAAAAAAATACAACCGAATTGATAACCTCCTCCTTTTTTGAAGTCGGTTAAAAACTGTAAGTACTTTGTGCTTGCAATATTATGCATACGTGTTTTAATTTTGCCAATAACTTCTTAAATATTGTTTTTTTTTATGTTTTATCATTAATTTTTATCATTAATTGGTGAAGTTTTAACATCAATTTCTGGCTATAAAATTGTATACCTACCTACCTGAGTATTATGTGATATGTGATTTGTGATTTGTACCTATACCTATTTTATTTTACCTAAGGATCAATAAATTAGAATGCGCATATTTGACCCGTATTTTGAGCCCCTTAGGTTGCATAATCTTTTTAGCCATATTATAATTTGGCATAACAGTTTCGGCATAAAGTTTTATCGCAAAAATAATGATACGCAAAGTTCTCATAAATAATGATACGCAAAGGGAAGGGGGGCTTCCCTTTGCGTATCATTATTTATACCTTTTAAGAAATGTTAACATTTTTAAGCGTGCTAATTGTTACAAATGAAACAGTAGGAACAGATTTCTCGTACTGAATTTTGACGCCTCACCTAAGTAGTCTATTAACTTAAAATTTCAAATAATACAAATCAGTATCGACTTAAACTATAAATTTCTTTTAAATTTATTTTTTTAATCCTCTCTAAAAATTATTTAGACTCTCGAAAAAAGGTTTTTAATGTCATATGTCAAAGCTATCAAAAATGGTATCAGAGGATAATTAATAGCTTGGGTTGATTTGATGCTAACTTTTCATGGCAAAAATGTTTAAGTGCAACACATGCAACCAGCACGAAAAGTTAATACCAAAAGCTAATGGAACGCGTTGATGCTAAAAATGTTGAAAATGTTGCAAATCCGTCCTTATCGGGAATGGGCCTAAAATACATGTTTCGTTGTCCACTGTTTCTTTGCCAAAACTTAGCTTAGCTGTTTTAGCTGTGTTTCTATGTTTTGCTTTTTCCATATAATCTCGTTTTTGTTTGCTGGGTGTTTCAATATAGCTGAAAATCTCTTTTATACTTAACTCAATAAAGATAGGAAAAGATAGGAATATGCTAATAGTAGCCATTGATTTTATTGGAAAAAATAAAGCAACTATTGCCATTATCCAGGAAGGAAATAATGGACTACGTTTATATGGAAAAACATCCCGTATAATTTCCTCTTAATCCTGAAAATGTTTTTTATTTTAGATCCCATTTTACATTTCAGGCTGTTGTAAAAAATAACCAATCATAGAATAAATACGCAGGTAGGTTCAAATTATAAGTAATTGATAAATTCTCTGTATTAAGCTTATTAATTTAACCTCGTAAATGTTAATTCAATGTTATTTAACAATCGAACGCTGGAATAATTCGTCGAAGTAATTAATGTTATTGGGCGCCGCGTTAGAAACAAAGTTGCGTAAAGTCAAAAAATAATCTTTTTGTCCAACCAAATATAGGAATCCCAGAGGAATTTTGTATTGGATACTGTAATAAAAAAGTGTTTATTAGTAATCTGATTATTAATAAATAAAAAATAAGTTCATTACAAATTCTCTATTCCAACACTCTGTTTACAATACTTTTAAATTAATAACATCAATAATTATTTTATACAGTTTTCAATTATTAGATACCTACAGTTTCATGTCATTCAAACACAGTTTAGCAGAAGAATAAATATAAACTGCAAAGCGATACAACTTTGCATAGTAAAAAATATTAAACCAAATGATTGATACTTAAGCCTCTACCTATTCTCAAGAGTCGTGGAAACCAAATACAAGAGACCATGGCATCGTCTGTCTCTACAATATACTATATATTTGATTTGAGGGCTTTGATATTAAAAAACCTTCACTTAGTAGTTAACACAACAATTTCTTGATACTCTTTAATGTTTTCTTCACTCAACATGGTTAACTGGACATTTAATGAGGACTGATAACAGTTAAAGAGTGCAGTCGACTCGTAAGTTCGATTAGCGACAGTTGATATGGTTTGTGCGTATAAATATTAACTTATTATTAATCGTCAAGAATAAAGGACGGCGAAACAAATTGTCACATTGTGTAACACCGTTAACAATGTCATAAGCTTATTTTGCAAAATAACACTTTGGTTTTACTAATGTTTTTACATATATTATAATTCACAACTAAAATCGTAACTATAAGACTAATAACTCTTTGTCAATTAATTTTATAATGTCAATGTCAACGTCATTTTTGCACTTGACCGTTGCAAGTACTTCTGATTATTGTACAATTTGTGCAAAGACAAAATTGAATAAAATAAATGTAGCGTTTATCCCGGCAAAGTCTACAAATATTCGTTGTTTTTTATATAAATTCCGCGCCCTCCTGTGGGTTGATTTTAAGAAAATTTCGAATGTGACATTTAATCCGTTTGTTCTTATAACTTTTAAAGACATCTAACAAGATACATTTAAATGAATAGTTCAAAATTAGAGTTTCGTCGAATAGAATATTAAAAGCGTTTTTATTTATCGTTGAATAAAAGCGTTTACACTTTTCTTTATTCCGGACCTTTTGCCGTTTTTTAGCCAAACTTATAACTTTCGCTTTGAACACTTATAGTAAATTGTAGACTTTCGTAAGATTCATAATATATTGACTGGTGACGGTGATAAAACTGATAAGCGATTATTCCGCCCTTAAAACACATCTTGAATCACAATGAGAATTTAATAAACTACATCGTAGTTGTAGAGGGGTGTAGGTGTGATTCCTTTGCCAAATACCTTGACCTTAGAATTTTTCTATTTCTAATTTTTATAATCTGTGAATAAAACGATGATCTTTGTTTGTTTTGTCAATGCGAAATCGATCGAAGACGCGCATGATTGTTACTTTATTTTCTGCGTGCATTCCATTTGCAGAAATAACATAAAATAAACGAAATATTTTTGTAGGAATATATCAAGTACACGCGAACTTCGTGGTTTTTATTTTCGGCTCGAGATCAAAGCTTAGGACAAACAATACAAATTTGAGAGCTACCCAATAACTGAGCCAAGGAATTCGTTATTTTGATATAATATTCTACTTATGCCTTTTTTTTTCGGGGGGAAATGCGTAACCGCACCGTACCCGCCGTTGGCTAGACGGCGAGCGTGTGTGGGGCTCTCCCGGCAGAGTGCCAGGCCTACCCACTAAAACCCCCCGGTGTTCTTCCTGCCCTTATGGGCGCGCTAGGTAAGGTCCACACTGCGACTCCACTACCTACAAATTCTACTTATGCCTATGAAAGGCACATGTGTTACTTAATTAATAACAAGTTAGTTTCTATTATTTACAACATATAAATTAATTAATTTCATAACGAGTGGGTGAGTAGGTCTAAGTAGGGATTTCACACAATCATTATCTTTTCAAAATTCGACCTTAACATTCCTAATATCGTTAGAAAACCTGATAGTAAGCGGCATCTTGATAGGATTGATGAGTATATTGAATAATAATAACACATTTCGTGAAAATTTAATAAAATCACTAAAGAAAGAATTTCGTCTCGGGTGGGGTTTAAGCCCGCATCTCCAACATACCGTGCTAATAACTCACTTTAGCTATTTTCTTCGGATTAATGGTAATAATTGTAAACAAAATAAATACTCTACATATATAAAATACAATACATATATATAAAATCTATGGAACTGGAATACAGTATCACTGACCCGTGATCGCAAGAACTTGAAGTACGATCTAAAAACCACCGCTCCGGGGAAGGCTACCAATTAAAAAAATAAACATCAAATTTTGTTTGGTGTACTTCATTACCCGTTTTTGCACCTAATTGTTATACCTAATTTTTACCTATATTAGTTTTATGCCGAGATTGATCAAACCCTAACCTAAACCATTCTGCCCTTGGTTTATATAAGTAGATTGATATTATACAGTTCATGGTTATCTATAAGTTAATTTAAGTGCTATATGCATTGTCTATGTGTAAATTTAAGTGCTAAATGCATCTGGGATTTGTAGGAAAAAACCTATAATGTAACGGAATAAAATCTATTTTTGTACTAATCTAAGGAATAGTTTTGTTTTTTTTTCCCCACTTAAAATTTTACCATCAAATTTTGACATATTAGCGAGAAACTCCGTTACAATAGCTGGTACCTACGCATGGCACATTAGCTCCACGGACATCAGGCAGCATCATTACTCTGATACCAAGATAAACAAATATAGATAATGGACGGCGGGATCAATACAAAGTAATCGCGATCGGATCCAATAAGCTCGGCCAAAACACCGGGGGGTCGCATCCGACGGCTCGAACGCCGAACATGGGGAAGCAATATGGCGGCATGCAAATAGCTCGGCCATTATCGCACCTGGGCAGCGCCGCCCCGACGAGTAAACAAGATTACGGGAATTGAATGGCTAATTAGGGGAAAAGAAGCTCCCAGCATCCTCGCTGAGTTATCGCGGCTCGTCTCTACCATATTTCACGACGCTTAACTCTCCTTTATTGTTCGGCCGCCTCTTGTTTAGCTAAAGAGGCCCGGTGGCTTATCTGAAGCCTAGGAGGTGGACTGCATTAACTGCCGTCACGGCCAGCCGAGATTTACGCTACAAAGACTGAGATGCCGCTAAATACTAAACAACAACGTGCCCCGGAGCACTTCGAAATAGAATAGATGAGCCGACAAGAGATACGGTATCTCATATTTGTTTAAAAGCTTAAACAAAACATAAAGGCGATAAAATAATACATTCATTTGGGTGATATCTAATGCATTCTAATCGACATTGCCACTGCGTTACGCTGCGCTTGCGACTGCTGCTCCCCCAGAAACTGGTGGTGATGAACCGTTTTAGAGAAAAACACTTAATCATTACACAATTAATTAATAAGTGACTTTTATTAGATAATAAAGTGAACATATTTACGAGTTGACTTCGTTAATTTTATGTTATCTGTTTAATTGTACGAGCTTAGTGCCGACGGCGGCGGCCTATTACTGGTTATTGCTCGTGTCTAATATTCGTCAATAAAATGAGATCAAATTGTTAATTAAAACTGTAATAAATAATGTTGTAACACCTCGATTATATTCAACAGTTAACAAAATAATGCGTTATATACAATCGGTTTCAAGATTAAGAATATCATCATAAACCTAAGTAAAATAATGTTTCGTTGTTAATGTTTCGTGCCTTTAACGTCCGTAATCCGTTAAAGTAGATTTAATTATCTAATGGTCAACTATTAGTAAATTAAAAGTTTGAGAACCTACAAAAATCTAGAGAAAGGAAAAACCAAATATATTTATTATTATTTCCTGTTGCCTTGGATACCCTACCGTCGATAAATATTGTTTATCTAGAAGTCGGTCAGACGTATCAGGGCACCTCGAGAATCATTTACGTCTTGATATGATTAAAAGGTGGACAAACCGACGTTGAACGTAATTTAATTACACTAGAGCCCTGTCGCTGGGCCCACACAAAATCTATTTAATTTAAGATTAATGGATTGCTTGGAACAGATACACTGCTTTGTTTCACCATTAACGCAGTTGGACGGTTTTCACAACAGGCATCAGGTATAGCCGCACTACTCTATACCAATACGGCTCTGTAGTTATAGTTATATAGATGAAGTGCTATGTTTTATAGATAATTCACAGACAGGACAACGGAATACATATCTTTAATGTATAACATATACGAGGTGACAAGTAAGGATACAATTAAATAAGTATTTCATTGTGTACACATGAACGTAAAAAAAGCTACTTTCTCCAAAAAAAACTTAGGATGTTACGAAGTAGTTATATATTACCTTGCAAGATTTGACGTAAAAACTAATTTCTTCATTTACAATTTGTATAGAGCCTTAACTATAATATGGAGATACAATTCGTCACAATGTGTATAACACTCGGTCTTAGTTGGATCGATAGGCCGTCTATTAATAGCTATCTGATAATTTCAATTAACTTCGTGTCCTAAATATTTGACCTCTGGCAGTTTGACGACATCCTCGTATGATCATTATACTGTCTGTAGTAATAAATAATTACCACGTCTATTGAAATAAATGCATGTTGGAGTTACTAACAAGGCATCCCTAAATATAGTAATGAATATTTTAAAAATATCTAATGGAGTTTGGCTGGTTTACTGTCGCTCAATATATGAAACTTAATCATAGTTATTTGTAAGCTTTTTGTATGTTTGTATATTATACATCTTAAAAATGACCTACTTATCAAGTTTCCAATAATTGTTTCACTATCTTAATCGATGAACCCTGGTAAACCTGAATGCGATTATTACCGAATAACTAAATGTCAGACATGATTTTTATTTTAAACTAGCTGTGCCCGCGAACTTCGTTTCGCCTTACGATAGATTTCCCGTCATATTTTTCCCGTGGTATTCCCGTCATATTTTCCCGTGGAAAATATAGCCTATGTTACTCACGAAGGATGTAGCTTTCTAATGGTGAAAGAATTTTTAAAATCGGCCCAGTAGTTATCGAATTTTCCCACGATAAAAAAAAATAAAAAAATAAATTGTTTATTACCAAAAAGAACACAGATCGTACATATTTGACAAGCCCCCACACTAGGTCGAAACCTGTCCTATGGGGGAAACATACCATTAACATTATTATTTGACGGCAACAAACAATAAGCAAAACAAAAAAAAAATATATATATAATGTAAGTATATGTAGTTATTTTACAATATTAAACGGTACGTGTTTGAATGTGTGTGCGTGTGTGTGTGCGCGTGTGTGTGTGTGGGTGTGTGTATGTGTTCAATATACGGCTATTTTAAGACCTTTATTATCTTTTCAGATTCTTCGTAGGACCATTTAATTACAGTTTGTGTAATAAGTTTCTTAGCTTCACGAACGGAACTATTTTTAAAATTACACATTTTAACAAGTTTGTTGTAGATATATGGATAAAGAAAAAATCCAAATCTATGCGCGTAAAAAGTAGTAACGACAACATTGGGTAACTTAAAAACTCTTTTTTTTTAGCATTTCATCGTATGTTAATTGTGACTGTAACACAGTTTTGTGAACAGTGACAGCAACTCTAATGAGGTATAATCTCCTAACACTTAAAACATTTGCCTCTTCGTAGAGAGTATCTGTTGAGTATCTCATAGGTTTCTTTAAAGCAACCTTTAGAACTGCAGTAAGGTTGAAGTATTGGAACCACCCCATGCAAGAATGCAGTAATTTATAATGGGTTGACAAAGAGCTAAGTATACCATATTTAGAATGTTTCTGTTCACTGCATCCCGAAGATTTTTAAAAACATATATAATTTTCCTTACTCGTTTCGACATTTCTTGAACATGAATTTTAAATGAAAGTTTGTCATCCAGGAATACGCCAAGGTACTTCAGGGTGTCCGTACGTTCAATGTGGTCACAATTACATGAGGAGGTCTGATTTTTTCCAGGACAATAAACAGAATGAACTTTAATATTTTTAAATAAGATAGGAGGAGCCGAAGTAGCCGTTTTGTGAAAACACAGGAATTTAGTTTTTGATGTATTCAGTGATAGTAGATTTTGATCTAACCACGCCGCCACTCCAGCCATACCACCTTCAGCCGTTTGATAGACTTGCGGCCAAGTCTTACCGTGGAAAATGAGAGCAGTATCGTCTGCGTAGCAAATTATATTTGCACATTGAAGAGGAACATTAGCTATATCATTAATATATAATAAAAAAAGAGTAGGACCCAGAATGCTGCCCTGAGGGACGCCGAAAGAAATGGGCATGAGACTGCTCTTCTCCTTAGAAACCCTTACACACTGCTGCCTTTCAGTTAAATAGCTTGTGAATCAGCTCAATACTTTACCTCTGAAACCATAAGCTTTAAGTTTATTTAGAAGAATTGGCACTGATATAGAATCGAAGGCCTTGGCAAGATCCAGAAAGACGCCAATACACTTCGAGCCATTATCAAGATGTGTAGCTACGGTGTTTGTGAAAAGTGTAACAGCATCCTCAGTAGATCTACCCTGGCGGAACCCGAATTGTTGATCAATAAGTAAATTATTTATTTTTAGGAAGGAGTTCACTCTTTTATTTATGACACGCTCTAGCACCTTTGAAATACTACCTAGAAGAGAAATCGGACGGTAATTACTTGGGTCATCTTTAGGACCTCCTTTGTGTAAAGGAACTACAGCCGCAAGTTTCCAGAATTTGGGAAAAATACCAGATTCAATACTTTCATTGAATATGGTAGCAAGGGTGTTCGCAATGATGGGTCCAATGCTTAAGCATTTTGTTATTTATATTGTCCAGGCCGGGTGAACTATCTGATTTCAGGTTTTTAATGATACTAAGTATCTCCTGAGAATCTGTAGGTGACATAAATAACGACTTTCCTAACGAATTTTTAATTTTTACTTTCGAAGCAAGCGATTCATGAGTCTCATTTACTTTTGTTAAAATGCTATGTGCTAAGGTTTGGCCGACTGAACAGAAATATTCATTACATGTATCCAACGATTCCCTCATGGATACCTTAATTCCGGCAATATCCTCTAAGATGGTATTTGATTTTTTTGTTGTTCTATGTGATACTCTATTTACAGATTTCCAGAGCTTCTTGGGGTTATTTTCATTGATTTTCATTTCTTTGCTATCATATTCTGATTTTAAATTTCTTAGTAGGTTTATGTAAAAATTTCTATAACGAGTATATATCAGTTTTTTTGTAGAGTCATTAGGAGCTTTTCTGGCTTCCGAATGTAGTTTGTCTCTGTGTTTTGAGCAGCGGATTAATCCAGGCGTCATCCAGGGTTTTATATTAAATTTAGCGTGACTGATTCGACGAAGAGAAGAGTGCTTGGAAACAGCATTTGTTAGTGCAAGAGAAAATTTTGAAACAGTCTCATCGAGAGACGAGCCGCTTATGTTTGGCCACTCAATTTGTTCTGTCTCTGTTTTAAGGGCTTCATAGTCAACTTCCACCCGAAACCTATACTTCTTACCCTTTTCAGATATAGCAGTTGTTGCACCTAACATGACAAGGCTGTGATCAGTAAGATCAAGTGGGCAAACTATTGATTCCGCCAGGGTTTTTGTTGATATAAATATATGATCTATGCATGATCGATTATGTGTCGGAGAATTTATACATGAGATTAGACCATGACTAGCCAAAAGATTAAGGTAAGTCAACGTACCTTCTTCACAAACTGATTGGCCAATAATATTGATGTTCATGTCACCCACGATAATGAGGCATGGGGTGCGCTTAAGAGAGCTCAAAGTATTCTCCAGCGATGAAATAAATTTTGCAGGATTTGTAAAAGATGGTGATCGATATATACCAAACAAAGTAAAAGCATTAGGTACTTCAATTTTCAACACATTCGCCTCATCTATATCCGGTTCCACAACGTTTACTGACCATTTGCTACTTACATACACAATAACACCTCCAGATTTATTTATAAATTTAGCTGTACTATAATGTTGATACCCCTCGATTTCCGGAATGATAGATGATTCATTTAGCCAGCATTCACTAAAAACTATGACGTCAAACGAAATATTTAATCTAATAAAAATAAGCAAAAAGCTGTCGAAATTTCGTTGCATGCTCCGTATGTTAATATGAAGGATCTTAAGATTGTATTTATTTATTATGTGACAGCACTCTTCAGGATACGGAACAGGGTGGTGATTTTGTAACTCATCGATTGATCGGCAATCGTTATCAGACTGCATGACTTAATAAAGAAGAGCGAAATTATGTTCATTACCTATAAGTATTGGTTGATTTATTCCACAAATATACCAAGACTACTTAGACGACGACATTACAAAACGTTAAACATTTTAAAAATCAGTTTTAATCAAACAGAATTATCAAATCGATGCGATAGTCGATTGCCGATGAGTTACAAAATCACCCACCTGTATGGCATTCAGCGTTAAAAGATTTATCTATATCACGTAAAAGATCAAGGGTAGTCATAGTTGTAAATAATGTATAATTTGGGTATAACTTTTTTTAGAAATAAGAATGCCGCTTTTTTAATTTCGTAAAAATAGAGTGCATAGTGTTTATTAGTAACGTAATTTAAGTTAGATTGAAATTGAGCCAGGCGATCCAATCTTAGATTTAATTGAAATATTATGACGTGTAAAAGTGTGTGATGTGTAGTTTTTGATGTTTTGTATGTGATATGTTTGAGTATTTTAATATAATTTGCAATGTTAGTAAATTCTCGAAATATATCCTTGAAAAGTATATAAATCAACAACAAAAGAAATAAAATCCAAAAAAATCTTACAAGTCCATTTTCTACCTCTAAGTTACTATCGCGGCTGTTATTCCTACTTTTTTGACAGTTTAGTTTAGTTTTATTAAAAATTATAATATAGCCTGTAACCATCAGGGACAATGTAGCATTCTAATGGTAAAAGAGTTTCTCAATTCGAACCAGTAGTTTCTGAGATTTGCGCTTACCAACACATTTTGCGATTCATTTTTATATATAAGAAGATGTAGTCACAAGGGAAGCTATGATCAAATGGAACGAGCGTCACTTTCGATACCTTTTTCATGCCCGGCCTTAAATATTTACAGTTTAACGATTCGTTTCCCACATTTTAATTACAATGTTTTCCTATTATTGCTTCGGAAGCCGTGTCTGTCGCATCGCTGCAGTGCTGCAATAAACGGCCATTGTATACAATTTTTCAAACATTTTAATTTCGCTTTCTTTAATGATTATTCACTGCATGCAGACATTTTTATTGTCGACGTTTATAGTTCTTCGAGCATTATCATATAATCTACTAATAAAACATCGACTCCAAATGAAAATTGTTGCCGAAAAATGTTCATTAATTGGCGAAAAGCTTTTAGTAACCTCAAATCTCGGAAAGCCAAACACTTTGTCTGGAAGAAGCCAGAAAGTTCCATAATTTCTTTGCCGAGATAAGAGGCGAAAGTTCACGCAGGAGCGGAGATTTATGACATCACCGTCGCTCCTTTCACTAAATAATAAAAGGCCGCTGTAAAACGCGGTGGGAGCATAAAAGTTTTACGTCCATACAACCCGTTGGTACGCAAACAGAGCGTGCAGGGCGCGGCTTGCTAGGACCTCAAATATCCATAAAGTGTAATCAATGTGAGCACAGTAGTCCGCTGCGATATAGATCGTACGCACTATCTCATCTTCGGTTAATGGTACTTCTAAATCTAAATGCTTCAATTAATAAACTTAGAACCTCAACAATCAAGATTAGTTGCGGTGTACCGCACAGATGGTATTGGTCAGAGGCGGCACAAGGCGTGGGCTACGTGGGCCAAGCGCAAGGAGTGAGCGATATGGGCGACGACGTGGGCTTTCACGCCCGGTCTCGCGGTCTATGAGGCCTCATTCGCCGAATTGACAAAGATTTTCATACTTATATAAAATTTGTTTTATTAATGCTACCAAACAGTCTCACAATATGTACTTTGCTCAGGTAAACTTAAATCATGCTGAAAGGTTTTGCAACATGTACCTTGCCCTGCCCCCTAACCATAATCGCCTAAAACAATATTAAAACCGCACTGAGAGCGGGATGGCGCTATACGCAGCAAGAGCGGTGTCTCTGTTTCAATATTGTTTTAACCTTGCTATAAGCGATCATGGTAAGGCCCCAGGTCAATTTTAAGTCTTGTGTTGGTTTTGTGGGCCTTCATTTCACCTAATAGTAAGTGACAATAGTCTGGATGCCTCAGCAACTGAGGAACGCCAATGTTACCTCTAATTTTCGGAAATCAACAATTTTATAATCATTAATATAATAATTAATAAAATAATATTATGGCGACGAAATTAAGTGGCACGGTGGTAGTTAGACAGACGGGCTCAAAAACCCTAACACCAACCGATCGTCATTGTATTGTACTAGTGTACGTCCCAATATCAACTCATACTCCAATTGTGGTGGCAATCCAAATTACATCTACTGCATGCACCTATTTAAGTATTACATAACTTGTTGTTGTTAGTGTCTTGAAAAAAGGATGATAGTATGAAAACTTCTAGAAAATCAAACCATGAAACAACAACCTCGAAATATTTTGTGAAGTGTTAGGTAATTAACTTTCGTTTGACTAGTTTAATAATATTTATATTATCTGTAATAAAGCAAACCGGACCAATCTTGATAGAGCACTTGTCAACAAGGGATGTTGTTTTTTGTATGTGTGTTCCGTGTCTATAAGTATATCTTTTCCGGCTTCTTTATTAAAAGATATTAAAAGATTTTTCTGCACATTCTCAAATAGTCTACACGAGCAGCCCGTGTTACGAACAATTCGCACACTGAAACTCATTATTGTCACATGTGCCGAATGTCCCGAATAATCGCAGTTTTTGTATGTTCTGCTCTTCAGCGGGCGTCATTTCATTTCTGCCTGCGTTAATTTACAGAATTGTTTCACAAATTGCAATTTTGAACTGTTTTTTGTAATGATGTTTCATTGTGTGGTTATTTTTATATGAACAATGGTCTTCGACAGCGAAATAATACACAATTACTCACACATCTAGCTAATTTAACAATAACAATATACTTAGCCAATTCAACAGGTAGAGCAGATGACGGTGGCGCCATTTCTAATTATCAAACACAGAACTAACGCAGAGTTAATCATTTCTTCCCTAGTTTTTAAACTTAACTCCTCTGTTAGGTATTCAACAGTTTTTTCTGTCTCCGCGAGATAATATTAATTTCCAATACAGTCAGTTGTGTTCACGCGTCTTCAGTACTAAGAAGCTCCATTCCAACCTCTTGGCTGTCCACCACCATCTCGAGACAGCCCGTCCAGCAATGCTGTTTTTGACAGAGACGCAAATTATCTGCCCGGCCGATACAAGCTACCTTAATTACCCCGGCTACGCTCTTGAGGAGTTCTTCAAGGCAAAGGCAGGTGTTTGCTTGTTCGTCCGGGCGGACGTTTGTTGTCGTCGCCTGCGCTGTTTGGAGGAACCTTCCTTTTCCCTCCTTGTGGTGCACGTCGATTTTGGCACTCATTGCAGTGTCTACGTGTGCGTCTATCGTTCCCACCGCGGTGACTTGGAGACAACTCGACTTTTTGAACACCTAAGTCGGGTGGCAGATGACGCGCAGGAGCAATTTCCTTCCGCCGAGCTGGTGTTTTTAGGGGACTTCAATGCTCACCACGAGTTGTGGTTAAGTTCCTCTAAAACTGACCATGCGGGTAGGACTGCCCACGCATTCGCTCTCACGCACGACCTGACACAATTGGTTACCCAGCACACCAGGGTACCAGATATTATCGGTCAAGCGCCCTCTTTGTTGGACCTTCTGCTGACAAATCGCCCCGACGGATATCAGGTGGTGATTCGAGCTCCACTAGGATCTTCAGATCACTGCCTGGTATCCGTCTCAGTGCCTCAGGCGTCGCGACCGTCGCCTGTGGTTGCAGCACGCCGTCTGTGGCACTATGCGTCAGCAGATTGGGACGGTATGCGGGATTATTACGCGTCTGTCCCTTGGTGGCAGCGCTGTTTCAGTGGGATGGATCCGAACTCCTGCGCTGCGTCTGTTGCTGACGAGATCAGATTAGGAATGGAATATTATATTCCACATTCCAATCTCGTCAGTAGAGGGAGACGTAACCTCTGGTTCAATCGCGAGTGTGCCTCTGCTGTTGAAAACAAACAGCTAGCTTACCGCGCTTGGATCAGAGGTCGAGCTTCTAGGGATCCCAATACTAACCTACTGAAAACAGCCTATAATAATGCCACCAAGTTGTGTAAGAGGGCTTACATTAGAGCGAACGCTCAGCGCATTGCACAAGTGGGTCAGGAACTGCTAGCGCACCCTACGGGTAGCCGTTCTTTCTGGCGCCTGGCCAAAGCTGTGCAATCAAACTTCTGCCAACCCTCGCTGCCACCGCTGAGACATGCCGATGGCTCACTTGCTCATCAGCCGCAGGAGAAAGCCGACCTCCTGGCAAAACTCTTCGCGGCCCATTCCCGTATCGATGACTGTGGTGCACAACCTCCGACACTGTCCCATTGTGGCAGCACTATGCCCGATATCCGCATCAGACAGCGAGATGTGCGGGCGGAGCTACAGTCGATTGATATTCGAAAAGCAAGTGGACCAGACGGCATTCCTGCGATTGTACTTAAGAAGTGTGCAGCGGAGTTGACTCCGGTCCTGACGCGTCTATACCGTCTGTCGTTCTCTGCTGGTTGTGTGCCGAAATCTTGGAAAGAGGCCAATGTCCAGCCGGTTCCCAAAAAGGGAGATCGTTCTGATCCGGCTAACTATCGCCCTATAGCCGTCACTTCCATTTTGTGTAAAATCATGGAGAGGATCCTTAACACCCAGCTGATCCGTTACCTGGAAGGTCACTCGTTGCTTAATGACCGTCAGTATGGGTTTCGTCCTAAACGGTCAACAGGTGACCTTCTAGCGTTCCTTTTGCACAGATGGGGTGAATCTATCGATAAGCGCGGCGAGTCTGTGGCTATTAGTCTCGACATCGCCAAAGCTTTTGATAGAGTCTGGCACAAGGCTCTCCTTTCCAAGCTTCCGGCATACGGATTGCCCGCTCAGTTCTGTACGTGGATTGCCAGCTTCCTCCACGAGCGTAGAATTCGCGTTGTCGTTGACGGCTGCGCTTCGCGGTTCGTGGCAGTGAATGCTGGTGTTCCACAAGGCTCCGTTCTATCCCCAGCATTGTTTCTTCTGCATATCAATGACATGCTTTCCTTGGGAAGTATACATTGCTATGCAGACGACAGTACAGTGCATGGGGGATATCACGGAAGCTCAGGGGCTGCTCGTGGCAATATTGATAGGGAGAGGCAGAATCTTATCATTGAGCTCAACAGGACACTGGACCTCATCTCCGAATGGGGTTCCAACAATCTTGTCGAGTTCAATGCTAAGAAAACACAGGTGTGCGCGTTCTCGGCGAAAAGGTCACCTTTCCTCCCCCCTCCTTCTCTTCAGGGCACAACCCTTCACACACAGAGTAACATCACCTTGCTGGGAATGAACATTCGCTGCGATCTGAACCCCAGAGACTACATCGAATCCGTTATAACTGCTGCCTCACGGAAACTCGGTGTCCTAAACAAGGTGCGTAGGTATTTTGCGCCGGACCAACTATGCCTGTTGTATAAAACTCAGGTTAGGTCTTGCGTGGAATATTGCTCGCACCTTTGGGACGGCTCCGCTCAGTACCTCCTCGATGCTCTGGACAGATTGCAGCGTCGCGCTATTCGAATAATTGGCAATGTAGAGGCAACTAACACCCTCGAGCCTCTACAACTTCGTCGTGACATCGCCTCTCTTAGCGCCTTTTACCGAATGTTCCATGGGGAATGCTCTGAGGAGCTCTTTAACCTTATCCCTCCCTCTCCATTCCTTAACAGAAACACGCGTAAGGGCCTTCGGAGTCATCCGTACACTGTGTCCTCCTTTTCACACCGTACCAAGAAATTCCAAGATTCCTTCTTCTGTCGTTCATCCCATACTTGGAATTCTCTACCTGCGCACGTGTTTCCTCCATCCTACAACATGGGTTCCTTCAAAAGAGGTGTGAAAAAGCATCTTTTAGGCCGGCAAGGGGCGGGCAGGTAGGATAGTGGATGTCGTCCCTACTCTATCTGTCAACTCATTTGGGCCTCTTTCACCGCTTAACATCAGGCGGGAGGAGGTCATTTGCCGGGCCTTACATAAAAAAAAAAAAAAAAAAAAAAAAAAGCTTATTTTGATATCAGAAGCTTGTTTTTTTAAAATTTCTTTTGATGGTTGGTAAGTATTTGAGTCATAAGACTCATTAATATTTCCTGTGAATGTCAATAAGAAAAATCCACTGCTATAAGAAGATTGCTTTCGCTCTCTTTTGCGCCACCGTTTTATTTAGCAATTAAAACATTTTCTTAAGGAAATATTTTTGTATAAGGTATATTTTTAGTCGTCTTTCCAGTCGTCTTAAAAATTTATTTGTGCTTTGCCTTAATTTTGTTTTCAGTTATTAGGTAACTTTTGTCCGTACGGTGAAGGATCGTGTCACCTCACCGCCCCCCTTTTTCCATAGATGTCGGTAGAGTCGACTGGGGAGCTTAACGCAACGATACCCCTCCAGGGGAAGAAATGGACAACTAGAAACAAAACCTAACATTTAATCCACCTGGCCAGCATAATGTGGCAGGCCAAATTCTTTGTCTTCGGAGAAGAGTGCAGCCTTGCAGTGGGACGTAATGGATTTATGTAATGATAGGCATGGGTGACGAAGTACATATCTGGAAAAACATTTCGATTTAAAGTTAAAACAATGTGGTTATTTCTGAGCGAGCGAGCGTTTCTATTAATGGTATTACCTCATCTGCTTAATACTGTTAAAGTTCTAATACTGCATACGCTCATATTTAGGTTTTTGATACGCAAAATCTTGCGAATCAAAGGCTCATGAGAAAATTCAGAAAATAAAATATTGCCAGAATTTTTGTTTCATAAGTACTAGCTTTCTGTTATTTTTACTATCCCGTGACAATATTATATTTTTCCTTAGAAAAAAAATTGTAGTCAATGTTATTCAGTGTGAATATCAGTGAAAGAGTTTTCAAAATGAGGTCAGTACCGGCGATTACCCTCCGAATATCCAAACTCAGAAACTCTACCTCTTTAAAGTATGGGTATAGATTGTTTTTAATCAAAGTTACTAATTTTACATTCTGTCCAGTCAGCATCTAACAAACTTAAAATACGCTTTTTGAAAATGTTTTTTTCTGACAAAATGCACAAGTTAAATAGGATTTTGTTTGTTTTTTTAAATGATGACAGGAAAGCCTTCATCTCACCTGAAGGCCGAAGATGGAAGCGAGCTTCACCTGGACTCCTCAGCAAGTGAGGAGCTGGCTATCTTACCTCTTATTGTCGGAACACAACAATGCTATAAACATTGTTATTATGGCAATAAACTTAGATAAGACGGTGCGGTGGTAGCTAGCCAGGCGGGCTAAGAAGCTCTACCTTTCACATACATTTAAGACACATCCTTTGAAACAGTATTTGAAATGGATAACTATATTGGATAACTATGTGGACTGTATATATGTGTGTGATAATGGAAAGGCGCTTAAATGGGTGAAATAATTATATTAATATATACAAGACAATTAAATAACAAAATACAATGTATAACTTAGACCGAGAAAAGCACACACAAAAATAAAAAGACAATGACAATTAATGATAGCTGTAAAAAACACTGACATAATTTCAAAAATAGCGTATAAAAAAGGTTGCCAAACTACTACGTCCGCAACATCCTCCCCCCTTGTGCAGATATGCACGAGCTGACGAGGAGTGCAGGCTAAGGCAGCTTAATTAGCTTTCTGAGGGGTCGGCGTAGCGTACCACCTTGAGTCATGACGTCCACCACTCTTACTACCGAATCCTTGCCAGGGTGTAGCGCAGATACTTGACCTCTTGCCCATACTCCTCGTGGAAGGTTCTCGTCTACTATAAGGACAAGGTCTCCTAGTTTAATAGTATCCGATGCGGTTGGCAGTCTCGGCTGTAGTGTTGGCAGTACTTCTTTAACCCAACGGTTCCAGAAATGGTCAGCCAGCCTTAGAGCTACTTTCCAATCCTTTCTTCGGATGAGATCAGTGTCATCGAGAGATGAAGGAATAGTTTGATCTGAAGAACCACCAATCAGAAAATGGAAAGGTGTTAGACTTTCAGGGTCCATAGGATCAACTGACACATGCGTAAGTGGTCTCGCATTAACTATGGCTTCGGCTTCGTGTAATAATGTCAGAAAGACCTCGGTCTTAGGCACACGCTCTTTTAAAGTTGCTCTCAGCGCCACCTTCACGCTCCTTACCAAGCGCTCCCAACAACCTCCGAAATTTGGAGCAGCTGGAGGAATGAAACTCCAACGCATCTGTCTATTTGCTGCATAATCCTGTACCGCTTCACCATAGAAACGCCGAAGTTCTCGATCTGCCCCGACGAAAGCTGTTCCATTATCAGAGTAAATAACTTGAGGGGTACCTCTTCGGGAAATAAACCTTCGCAGGCTCATTATAGCGGCATCAGTTGAAAGGCTGTATACCATTTCTAGATGGAGCGCTCGTGTGGTCATACATGTATACAGAGCGACGTACCTTTTCTCATGTCTACGACCCACTGTTACATTTATCGGGCCGAAATAATCTAAGCCAGTATAAGTGAAAGGTCTCCGGTGGTGAGCAAGTCTTTGGATAGGCAAGTCTCCTGTAGCGGGTATCATAGGCCGTGCTGGCTTCGATTGCTTCGCAGTACCGCACGGGCCCATCAGGCGGCCAGCATATTTAGGACCATTTTAGAAAATGGATAACTATGTTGGATAACTATGTGGACTGTATATATGTGTGTGATAATGGAAAGGCGCTTAAATGGGTAAAATAATTATATTAATATATACAAGACAATTAAATAACAAAATACAATGTATAACTTAGACCGAGAAAAGCACACACAAAAATAAAAAGACAATGACAATTAAATGATAGCTGTAAAAAACACTCACATAATTTCAAAAATAGCGTATAAAAAAGGTTGCCAAACTACTACGTCCGCAACAGTATTTACTACCTTAAATATTGACAATTTATGTGTAAAAAGGCAAATCGCAAAACTTGTATGAAACGGGCGTAAACCAAATATGCAATCAATAAATCCCTCGTGGGATATTAATTGCGCTTAATTCAAAACATTTCAGTGTGTGGCTTGCAATCATGTTTTTATGCATCCTATTTGCATGCTGAACAATGTTTTATTCATTGATGCACCAAAGTGGTGAAGCTAATATCAAGTTCTTGTTTGTTTTGTGGTTACCAGTGTCACAGGTTTCGATTGATAGCCAACAATTTATTATGTCGTGCTTGACACAATATATTTTGAAATTATATTAGGTCACACTTTTTTAGAAATTGACTTTTTAATGTTATCTAATGTATAAAAATCTCTTGTCACAGTTTTGTTATAGAACTCCTCCAAAACGGCTTTTTATTAATTTTTTTGAATATATTTGTTAGGTTTGGGAATTAGTCCTAGGCTATTTTTTATACCCCTAAGTGATAAGGGTAGTCGGCCCTCTCCAGGTTTTTTTGGACAATTATTGTGGCGAAACGTAGTTCGCGGGCACAGCTAGTCTACATAAAAATCTTGTATCACAGTGTCAGTTATCGAACTCCTCTGAAACGGCTAAACCGATTTTTATGTTTTTTTTGTGTATATTTGGTAGGTCTGGGTATAGCTCGTAGGCTATTTTTTAACCCCTAGGTGACAAGAGTATTCCTGTCCAGATTTTCTTCACAATTATTATGGCAAAACATAGTTTGCAGGCACAGCTAGACTTTTATAAAAACCCAACCAAAAACAAGAAAGCAAAGTTTCATAACGTAAATTTTGGTTTTACAAACAAATAAAGAGAAAAATAATTCAACCTTGATATATACAGGATTAATTGTAAAACACCTGCAACCTTGCAGGATTAGATAGCTAACATCATTAACTACTACGTTTGTTTTACGAATTTTAAGTCAACTCAATAAATTAAACAAAAATCAATTTTCAAGTTTTTATTGCACTGTCGTGACATTGATAAGTCTATGTTTCATTTATAAATGACGACAGAAGACGTCGCTACGCTCGCGCGCTGTGCACGTGGAGTTACAAATATTCCAGAGGTTTATTAAATTAATATTAATTTTTGTATGAAAGTAAAATCTAATCTAAAAGGAAACGTTGTTCTTTATGATGTCCCTATCTAATCTAATCCTGCGAGGTTGCAGATGTTTTACAAATAACCCTGTATATCTGAAACAAGAAGTATTTTTTGCAAACATATTCAATTATAACATTATGTATCCTTAAATATTTTTTTAAAATGATCCCTTTAAAAGCTCCGTTCAAAACTAGGAAAACCGAACAATGATACAAGTGTATACTTTTTAAGTAAAAATGTTTCACTTTTATATGACAAAAAAAAACAAAAAGCCTAGATTTCGATATCAGAATCCTTTCAGATTTTATTTTTCAACATATTTATCAAAATATTCGATAGATACCACCCTATCTACATTATTTCGTGATTAAATAGTTCCAATATTTATTAAACTCAACGCAAGACGCGATTCTTGAAAACGCGTGGGTAATCTGATAAACGCGTCTAATAATAGCTTCCAAAATCAATTCACGTCAATATTCTGCTACAATTTTTTCTTCGCATTGTGTCCCTCTTTGCCTTCGATCAATGAGCCTATGCGTTTGTTCAGTCAGCTTTTTACCTTTTTTTACAGTTAATACTTTTGAAATTCAATAGCTACTGAATATACAAAGATTACGGGCCTTTGATTGTGTCCGTATTTATTCGCTCGCAGCCGGTCTGCTATTTTTAAGATTAAGCTTTGTGTTGTAAAATTCATCCGTCCTGTTGACGCATATAATGTTGTGCTGGCTTTGACGTGTGATTTTTTCCGTGTATGAAAATCTGATTTTCATTCATCACTTTTTAAACCAGATGCGCATCAAAGGAAATTATTTATAGAACTACTAGCTGAGCACGCAAACTACGTTTCGCCATAATAATTGTCCAAAAAAATTTAGAGAGGGCCACCCATTTTTTGTACTACTGAATATACACAAAAAAATTTATAAAGATCGGTCAAGCCGTTTCGCAGGAGTTCGGTAACAAACACTGTGACACGAGAATTTTATATATTAGACTAGCTGAGCCGGTGTACTACGTTTCGCCATAATATAAAAAATTAGGTTTTGACATATGACAGCCGACATGTACAGAAACAAGACAAAACAGGGTGTAACTACGAAGATTATCTAAGAAGTACATTTTTTATTATTAGGGCCGTTATGGCCATTTTTACCAACCTCTTCTTAGCTTAGGGGACTCTTAGGTGGCATGCTGTCACATTCTTTTCATTAAAGACAAAAAGTGACAGCATGCGTCTTAGGGGCTACCTAAGCTAAGTAATGGTTGGTGAAATCGACCATTAGAGTATTTCTCTTTGACCTAGAGTCATGAAATTTGGCAAGAAGCAAGTTCTTATAGCACAGTCATGTTAAGTTAAAAACCATGTTTTGTAAAATATGTACAATTGTACATAGGAACTTATATACTCGGAAAAGTGTTTCCGGAACCTTCGGTGCGCGAGTAGAACTCGCACTTAAATGTCCAGTTTTTTTAAATGGCACTGCAAATTCCAAATATATCTTTTACTCTTGAATTGCAGATGGCTTTGATGCAACTACTTTGTATATTTTTTCCATTTATAAATAGAAATAGTGATTTCAAACAAAAATGTTGCCATAGGGGAACTTGATAGTAGAGTCTTCTGCACACATTTTTTTATACAACTAAGTTGGTAAGCAAGCAGGCTTGGGTAGCCTGCTTGCTTACCACCTGATGGTAAGTGGCTACAGTCGCCTATATAGTACATGCAGTTCCTGTAAGACTTTCAAATCAACATCCCCTACTGGGACCGCAACGTACGTAGGCAACTTGTGACATAAGATGTTTAGTCACAGAACTCAGTTATTTTACTGCCGGTCTCTTCAAACAGGGCTTTAAAAATAGTTACGTATCGACATCCAAATTAGATTTTTTACAGATTTCGTGAAAATTTAATAGAAATTAAAAAAAAAGGATATATACATCAATGCAAGCACCGCTGCTTGTCTGCAGAAAAGCTAAGGTAGAGGTACCCATCTGGTGCATAGTTCAAAAGATAAAGTAGAGATACCCATGCAGATGACTTTGGTACAGAGTCTCTCATAAGTAGTATACATTTTTATAATGCTTAAAAAAACATGTTATTTAACACGTTCTGTTCAAATACAATTTTTAACTTCTATTACGTACTTATCTATCTTCTTCTTCTTCTTATATATAAAAATCAATGTATTACTATGTTTGTTTGTCCTCTATGCGTTCCGAAACCATTCATCAGATTGTAATGAAACTTTGGTAGGGTGTTCTGGGGAGGACCGTGAGGGTTCCTAGAAAAAAAATGACAAAAAGTTTAAAAAAAATGGCATTGCCACGCATGCCGGTTGCAGCTAGTACTACATAAAAATGGATCGCCAAATGTGTTGCTTAGCGCAAAACTCGAGAACAGGTGGCCGATTCACAGATAAATATTTTTTAGCGGAACGAAGTCTGTCCGGGCAGCTAGTATCAAATCAAACCTTCAGAATTTCTCGACCGTTCTCGAGGCTCTCCCAAATTTCGAACGGGTCCAATCAACTTTTCCATTTTTCTCTGAGCTACTTATATTTAAATGCATCTAAACTACAGTTCAGAGGTTTGATCGCATATTCTTCGTGCAACAGAACGATGAAAACTATAAAACTGGCATGCCCATACAATGTAAACAAAACACGTTAATTCATAGGCCTGTGTGTTGAAATAATATGCATGATTGCCAAATTCTCTTCTAACCCAATACGACGCAGTCCCGAGACGTGGTGTCGCGCTCTTTGAGTGGAGCCTAATCGAATAAGTCGCGCCAGTCTAATGGAGGGTGCACCTCTATTAGAGACAAACATTGTTTACATTAACGCGCATACCTGCTTCATAAGGTGTGCCCGGGGTAATGTAATTTGGACTATGGGCCAAAGGTGAAGCGAGATGCCACAATATGTGTAGTCAGAGGAGGATTTATTGGCTACACACTACAAGCATCCCTTTACTATTCACCTATACCCAAATAACAATATTATTGTGTACAGTCGGCCAAAAGAGTGGTTTACCAGCCTTAGGTTGAAATTCAGTTTCATGTCATAAAACAACACAGTTCACTTTCCTTTTCAATATCAGCTACCGAGGTAACTTTACCGATAGTTTGTTTATCTTAGAGCATTTACTAAATGCTCTAAGTTGTTTATTCGCGAGGTTTTGTCAAAACTGGTATACCACTTCCTTGACCGACCGTACAGTACTTCCACATCTACAAACAGTTATTCATTTTTGTGTAATTTTATTAATGAGACTATCAGACGTAAATATGTTTGTATATAGGAACACAATTTTTTTGCTTTAGTGAATTAAGATATTGGAAGAGAACTGTACATTACAAAAAGGCGTTACAAAAACGTTAACGATACAAAGCTTGAAGATCTAGACATGATGTGTATATGACTTTTAGAGATTTTCTAGAGAATTGATTGAGATTTTAAATGAAAGCCATATTAATCTTTAAAATGGAAAAAAATGTATTCTTTAATAATATATTTATCGAATAGCATAAAGAACTTCGTTTCTATGGGGTGTCCCACGACACCACACGGCTTTTTGTTTAAATCCAATCCTGCATACTATCAATGTCACTACTATGATTTTTTATATTAAAATTCTTGTTGGGGAATTATTATCGACATCTGAAGGGTTATCAATTGATCAAATCCCGTCAATACATCAGCACACTCGTCAATCAAATCAGTTTATGAATAAAATAAAAAAAATGTTTATTTCCTTTTAAAAGCATGAATACAGATTAAGTACTCTGGACTTCACAAGAGTTTTCCGGTGTCTTGAAGACCGTAACAATAGATACAAGAAGGCGTGTGCGTATTAGTGTGTGTGAATGGTTCTGTTTTAATGTTTTTGCGTGCGTGTATGTGTGTGTGTGTGTGTGTATTTTTGTTTTATTTATATTTTTACATGGAAATATACCTGTTTTATATATCTTTTTCTTTTTATTGTTGATATTGCAAATAATTATAGCACGAGTTGATAATTAATACACATATAAGTATAGTTTAATAAAAAATAATAATAATAATAATACTCTTTATTGCACACAAAGACAAAGTACAACAGAAAAAGAACAAAAGAAATAAAAACAGAAATGTTACAATAGGCGGCCTTATTGCTAAAGAGCAATCTCTTCCAGGCAACCAAAAATGTTAATTCTAATTTCTTACTTATATTTATTTTCCTTAACAATGATCCAATTTTGAAATCCATGCACTGTCTGCGCAAACTTCAAATTTTTAATGCGAGCCGCGAGCACAAACAAACAATATTATAAAAGCTAATAAAAATGAATCTATACGTAATTAAAAAATATGGCTACGAGTAAATTAAGAACAGCGTCAGAATTTTCAGCATTCGGCTGTTGATTAGAGTCACTGTAAATTAACATAACATTGATTCCGGCCAGCCAACTTTAGTAGGGCACATAAATTTCCAAATCTTGCTATAACCCAATCTTTGGCACTGTGCTGAACTCCAAAAGCGCCGCTTGCCAAGTAAGCAACGAGGCATGCTACTCTATTTATAGCAAATGCTTCTGACTTAAGTATTAGATCAACAATGGAAAAACATTTTCGCTTTCGAAGATTTGCAACAATTCATTTGGTTAAATTCGCTATTTTCACTATACATTTTTTATTATATTACTTAGACGTGGTTACGTCACAACATAGATGCCTGTAGATGCTTTTGAAGTTTACTCGAAAATTATGGCGGCATACGGGTACTTCAAAGTACATACACCAAAGAGATTAGCGGAGTTAATATGATACGCTTACGCTTTTCGTAACAGTGTTATAAATCTATTCAAAGTCGGTCTCTTATACGCATTCAATGTTTTAAAATTAAAACGCATAGAACGGCAATAGAGAGGAATGAAATTACGAAACCACATGACTTATGTTATACCCGTTTAGTGCCATTCTGTGTTTTCAGATTTAATGAAAGCGTATGTGACTCAGACTCAAATAAAAAAGAAGAGTTTCCAAAATGGAACTCCATTTTGGAAACTCTTCTTTTTTATTTGGTGGGGTGAAACAGTGCAATACAAACCTCCGTCCTTCGGAAAATCTATACACTATTTTTCAACAATTCAATCCTAGCATTTAACTTTAGCATATCCACCACAACATAATATGATTTTAAATAACAATTTAACTCCCTTTAACACGGAAATTATTAAAAATTCTAGTTACACTGTACTTAAAAAATAAATAATCTTGTATAAGTTTATTTTTCTTTAAACAGAGATAAAATGAAGAGCATCTTTACGTCTCACTTTTAACTAAGGATCTTAATCATATTTGCCGTAATCCAAATAAACCATTAATTCGCCAACATATATCACTATTTATTTATTAATACTATCAAATATCAAACGGTCTATTTTGTACCTGCCATTTAACACAACAACAAAGAGAGGGTCGTAACTTCAAAAAGCAAGACAGCGATCTAAAATCAAGGCAAAACGAAATACAATACAATACAATGCTTGACATTACTGTATGGACTTCGTTTAGGTTGTATTTCACTTAATAAATGGAACTTTGCATTGAGTTTATTGCTGGAGGAACTCAATTCGAAAACATATCATATTACTCTCTATGAAATATTGCCTTGGCTTTATAACTGAAGTCGCAAAAAAATCGCTTCATTCTTACTTTGTATGATATCAGCCCATTCGAAATTCAAAATCTTTATTCGACATAGGCCTTTTCAGCCAAATATTGACATCAAAACGAAGCAAAAAATTGTAATTAGAAGAGAGTAAACATATTTAACCTTATATGTGCTTGTGCATACATCCTGAAAATAATCATTTGATATTAATCATTTTTTTCATTGATATTAATTCAAGTTACACTTTTTGAGCGTGGTGACCGATAAGAAAACATTTTTTTTTTCTTTTATTAAATAAATGACAAGTTAATATTGTTTAAAATATTTTGATTATCTTACAATACATGTAGGTTATTCTGGAATTTTTATCATTGAAACTATAGGTTTATGGTATGAAATAAGAAACATAAGTTTGAGACTTGATATACCGCCTGGAAAATACCGCGTCAAAACACCGTGTCGAAGTCTGCCGAACTGAAACGACGTTAGACGATGCACGGCTTTCAACGCCGCACCGCTGTGCCGCAGGCCTATTCTCTAACTTCTGTTGCTAACTAGTACTGTCATTTTTGAAAGGAATTTATCATCCATTACTGCTATCATGAACGCTGCCGTAAGACATAAGATCACTTAACTAGTAATGGATATAAAATGTCTTTCAAAAATGACAGTTCTAGTTGCCAACCGTAGTTAGCGAATAGGCCTGCCGGTCGGAGTGGGAGGTGTTAGGTTTTTTTCGTTACGGAATTTCTTGATTCGGTCGCCGCGCTCAAAGCCCACGATAAAAGCTATGCAATAGCTGAACTTATTAGCTTAATTTAAACATCAATGTACCTATGTTTATGAGTCAATAAATGAATATGAATAGCTTAAAAAAGAGTTGACTCTACAACTGTTCGGAAATTGGGAGAGCCTTCTCAAGAAGAACATGCAAGAAACTCGGATGGTCTAATTTTTTATCTCCGCTTTTAAATCTATCTACAGTATTGGTTGTGTCACAGAACCATGATAATATTATTTCAAGATAAAAAATACAATCGGTATGCTGATATACACTTTAAATTTCAAAAAAAATATTATAAACAAATTCACTAAAGCATATAAGTACAATAAATTTTGTTGTTACTAAACATCATCATCATCATAGCTCATATACGTCCCCACCGAGGGGCACGAGCCTACCCTAACCAGTTGTGGTAGGGCGATTAGGCCTTAGTCAAACCACGCTGGCCCAGTGCGGATTGGTTGACTTCACAATACACCTTTGAATTACTTCGCAGGTGTATGCAGGTTTCCTCACGATGTTTTCCTTCACCGTAGGAGCGTCAGATATATGCACATATGAAATTCGTAAAACGAATAACACATTGGTACATGGCAGGATTGATTGCGGGCCTCCCGATTTTACTCGGAGCACAGTCCAGTGCCGAGACCACAGCGCCACCGACGCTCTACAATGGTCATAACGGTATAAAATATTTTCGAAGTTATATTTATAATTTAAAATGCAGTGGAAACTTCTCCTTCTTTCCCCTTGAACTGATTTTTTCTTCTTTTAATATTATTAGAATTAATGTAGTTTAAATTATGTATTTTATATTATTATAATTAAATTATTGCTATAAAAGTTACTTTTTTGACAATACATTAATTAATTAAGTATATAAAAGACAATAGCATTCGTCATATTTGTACATCATCAGCTTCAAATGTCATACAATATTGAAATTATACTCGTATAAGTATATAATTGAACTGGATTATCCTTAACATGTATCCAATCCTGTGCTCAATTAAATATTATATACCGGGTTTAGGTGACGATGTCTCATTTCTTTTAACAGTAAGTTCATACCAATGTTAATATTTGTTTACCGATGTTTATTTTTCCCGGAAAAGCTATTAAAGCGAAAAAAATGAGTTTTCATTTTTAATTTTTATTCATGTTAGTCAATGTATGGCGCGCCGGCATCATTTGTTCCACTTACACCGGTGCGTTGACATTCGATGACACAAACAGTTATACGATTTACACTGGAATGTTTATTTTTTGTGTATTTATTGTGGTTTTTTGACAGAATGTGATTTGTAAACGTTAACTAAGTTATATATCACCAGAAAATTTAGAAAAAAAACGGAAAATTTCAGTAGTTTTCAAATTAGGTTCATGGTCTGATCTCACTGTTAAAAGAAATGGAACACCGTCACTTACACATACAGTTTTCACAAATATAGTAAAAGATTTCATGAAAAAAATTGTTCCCACGAAATAAAAAGCGACTTTAGATACAAAAAAGTAAAAGTAATATAGGAATACATAGAACATCGCATTATTATTTTTAAGTCTGTGCCATGTTTAAAGACCAAGAAGGAGATCATCACTCGGCACCGACTCCAATGTAAAAATATGATGTCGTGTGAATTCTTATATTATTTTTTTCTTTTAAGTGTTTTAGAAATCGGATTTTATTTTTATCTTTTTTTAGTAAATTTAATACCAGCTCAAAGTGACTTGAAATAATATAACTAAAGGTAGATATATGCCAATTATATTTAAAAAACACTAACCTCTTACTCCTTAAAGTCAAGGATTCTTCCATCATCAGCTCGGCTTATTGCTACCTGACGCAAATACCTGAATAGCTTCGCAAAAAACATGAAACACGTTGGGCGTGCCTATAAAACTTTAGGGTTTGCCTCGACTTTCCTGGGAATCCATCACCAGATCCTGACTTAATGGGATCACCTTAAGAGTATACTCAATAGAATACAGGAAGAATTATGAAAATCTGTCCACAATAGGCAGAGTAATCGCGTAACATACACCACCTCCTTTTTTGAAGTCGGTTAAAAATAGAGAATAACTGATAGGAATATGTTGATGCGAAAGTTAAATTTTAATGAAGGTGAAGTTGGGGTTTGGGAATATGTTTGCAGGATACAAACTTTGATAATATGTGCTATTTCTAAACATTCACTTGGACGAAGTCGCGAGTAATGTCAAATTTACTTGCGATGGATGTAACACCAAAATTATCAACAATGTGTTTGTCAAACATAATAACATTACTTGTGACGTGTTATTGTTCATCCCTAGTATTATACTTGTAGTTGGTACTTTATCCCTAATGTTGGTTGGTATAATTATACTTGTAGTTGGTACTTTATCCCTAATGTTGGTTGGTATAATTATACTTGTAGTTGGTACTTTATCCCTAATGTCGGTTCGTATAATTTTTTTATTCTTTAAGTCGGCGTAGCTTGCGTTCCATATTCCAAAGGCTCTCTACGATACTGATAAATATTGATGGACTTATCAGAACTCATGCCGACCGAGATAAGCTATATTCAAATCAATTGAATAAGACCTTGTCAAATATCCTAGGGCGCGCGAAGAATGGTAAGGAAAAATATCTACGCTTTAGCATCTACTGTTGATTCTTTAACAGCGATCTGAGATAATGGTAAGTTAGAACAATTAAACAAAGAAACTTGAGTGTTCCAGACATAATGCTAAAAGTTTGTAGAAATGTTGATAGAAATCCCGTTTCTTTCCCCGGGAATCGAGGTTTGCTAGCTACTATGCTTTTGTATTTTATTGCCTTTACCAATAGCCTCATACATACATCTTTACAACCAAGAGCTATCGATGACAATCGTAATCTATTGTGCATATTTCTTTATATTTTTTGACCAAATCGGTAACAACTTCTGGTCATATCCACACACAACACATAACAAGAAGAAATAAGTTCCTAACTCTAAAAGACTGGTAATGGAAAGTTATTTTGCGACGACTACGGTAAGCAAAAAAATAATGAGACCATTTTCCTTTTTCATGAAAAGACGAGAAATTTGCAGAGTTTTCACCTTTCTGTCACACAAAGTGACACCTTCGTTTCATGAAAAAATGTCAATGCTACACTTTATTTGTTAAATTATCAAATACTTACTCTTACAATTTAAAATCAAAGAACATGCTTCGAAATAAAAATTATCAAGATCAAATCAGATCAAGTCTCTTTAATAAGATGGGAATGCTCATAATCCCCGATAAAACAAAATATTGAATGAACAATAACTCAGCATTAGCCGCGTCGAGTATAGATACTCATTTATAATCATTTATTACTAGCTTTTGCCCGTGACTTTGTCTCCACGTTATAGATACCCAAAATCCCTTATTTGTAACGCAATCTACTTTTTACTTTCAAAAATAATTATAATATTGTTTCCTTTTAAATATTTAGAATACCTACCTAAATATTTCAAGAGAATTTTTATGTTTTTCAAAAATGACACTAACATTACAATTTTCGTTTTAACATAAGTATTATTTACAAAAAATCATATACTTAAGTTTTTTACTAACCTACTAAACATCATTACATGAAGAGCCTGTAATTAAAAAAAGGAATATATCTGGACCTTACCATTTATATAGGCTCTGCGTTGATAGATCCGTCGGTCGGTTTCCATTTTATATAGAGAAATTATCATTCGATCGAGGTGCGGGTGAGCCCCGCTCTGTGACAAACAACATTTCGTGCGGCGGTTATGCAACGTCATGCCCCTCAATATAAATACTTCGATCTGCGTTCGACCAGTTTTTGTCAGATGTCTTTTTCATTTCCATCGCAGAGATGGCATCAACATATTTGTCTCTCGTGTATTCTCCAATTCTATTTAATAAGAGCACAGAAACGATAATTCTGTTCACCAAAATATTTTTAGCAAGCTTGACGTATTTCAAACTCGAATTTTAATTTTTTAACTGACATCATGCAAGGCACAAAGCGTTTAATCGATATTTCAACTATCGTAGTACTTATTTGACTATTACTCATTGACTAACCACCACATGGATTCAATTCGGCGATACGAACATAAAAAAAAATATATGAATAGACATAATGGATCTTACACTGTTTGGTGGGCGTCAAACGCAGGTGTAATTTGAATAGATTAATAAACGTAAACAATAGTTGGGGAACTTGTGGAGTAGAACGAGCTGGCAGCGATCAGATTGTAGGAGAGACAATGCGTTCCCGGTAGAGGTGGCGGGTGCCGTGTAGGGGAGCCATTTGTATGCGTAATGGAAGATCGAATTTCGTATTTGTTCGTGGGGTCGTTAGCAGCACCTTCGCGCTTGTTTATAAAGAAAACAGAACCCTTTGCCGACCGCGAGACTGTATGAGTCGAAGCGAAATCTACCGCGCCTTGACGGTTCACTCGTCACCGAATAGACATTGAATTAATTAGGGGTATACCTTGTTAGATTTTTAAAGATAATTATAATGATTATCTTCTTACTCGTATTTTTAATATTAATGCTATTATACGTTATTTATGCTACTAAATGTTCTAGGTACAAATAAGTGTTAGTTACAAATTAATCGTAATAACATATAATTTTGCTTAAACGAAAAATTTTACGTAACTTTTAACTCCGTGCAATAACGCCATTAGGTCAGGAGGACTTTTTAATAATTCAAACCGAAAAAATAGAACTTTCTGTTTGATGTCAACAGTATTGTTAAATATCAACTATATTCTTTGGACATCCATTGATCATTAGAAATAAACACTTACTCAAAATAATAAAATCTATTTTTTATTCAATGTACCTTCCCAATAAGTACTTATAGTAACCACAAACCTCAAATTTCGTTGTCCTTCCAAAGAACCAGATCTACTTTTGTTACGATTTTATAGATTGTTACGTAGATATCGCATACCCAAAGCTCGATGGAGCGTGAACCAAAGTCACGCGCCAAGGATTCCGTTTCCACACGTCCCGCTAGTCCGTTTATATGCTCCGCTGTAAAAAGCACTAAAGCCTTCAAGCAGCCTACACGACAAGCGTTTGCAAAATGTCTAACTCGCGTAGGAAACATAAACTATGCATGCACGCTATTTTAAGTCGCATCATTGAAATTCCTACTGCATGGACTCTTCAAAAAAGAACGTCGACTGATGTAAATCAGGTAAAAGAACCAGCTGCATTGTTGACATTTCAATGGCCGGTATGAGCAAATAGTACAGTCATATCATCCATGTCAACTGATAGTTGATAACAAAAACGTCCAAACTGTCCGCCCGTAAGTCTGTGTTTACTTTCCCCACAGCCAGTCCATTAAAACAGACGTTGTGGATGATTTGTTTATTTTGAACATCTGATTAAAAAGGCGTATTTACAGTGTACAGAGTAGTGCAGGCTGTGCATACGCGGTGTCAAGATCACGTCGAGCACCGTCGCGCCGCCGCGGGTGACACGCGCCCGTCCCCGTCAAGCCCCCCCCCCCCTCATCCTCGCTACCCTCCTCAACCCTCGCACCACGCATGCTCCAATTATAATCTGTTTAGTGATGTCTACTGTCGATTAAGATTGAAATGTTATACGCCTAATTTTGAATTTTCATCATATCGAAAAAATACATTGGCTCGGCCCGAGAATTCACTCTAGAGAATCTACTTCAGAAATCCGGAGAATGTTTATTTTAAAAACAATGAAATAGTCACGTGATGGATTCTTGAATCGAACTACAGCTTTTCGTGGGTCTACTGAAAGAACTGACAGGGTTAAAAGTGATAGGCGTCCGCGGTGGATAACTCGATATCTCGGCTCTCGACATGGGATAGGGCGGCATTATCCCGGCTTGTGGATGCGCGCGCAGTCGCGTCGCGCGGAGGGCATCAAATCGCCTGCGAAGGGCGCTCGGTCCGCGCGCGTTTTCCCCGTCCGCGGCGCGGTCATTCGGCACAACACCTCCGACGGCGAGAGGTTCGGTCAGTGCTGATGCGCGGTCAGTGACCGATAGCTGCACGCACGCCGCGCGGCCATCCTCGGCTCTCGGTGACGGCCCGTGCCCTATGGTCCCATGCCCATGCACCAGGTAGCCCCGGCCCTCGCATAGCGTGACTCCCAACAATATCCCAGCGAACGACGCGATATACCACCTCACCGCTTATTCTGTGTTCAAATCCAATTTGTTCTTTATTGTTTTTGGTGTTTATTGTTTTCCCAAAATGTGTTTTCGTCAAATTAATATGCCAGAAATTACATGGTTCGCCCGTGTTTGCAGTGAGTTATGAACAGCGTTGTTCTACGTGAGTTTTTCATAAGCTGTACCAATGTAACCGAGCTTTTGACCAGTATGTTGATTTTACTCTATAAGTAAGCACAGTTAAACTTCAGCTTTTAAAAATTGGAAAGCATGTATATGAGTATTATGATAACGCTATTTTCGTGTACTAGGTTCAGTCATATAATCTACCTAAGTAAATTATTTGGCATGTTTCATTCACTTGCTTTTTGCCTTTTATCAGCCCAAACATAATTTAGTGTAGGTAGCTGTAAGTCGGAATCCTTACCGATGACTGACTATTATCCTTTTTATTTAGTGACAATTTTTTAATAGGAACAGACATTTAATACGATCGTGAATTTAAGTAATTTTTTAAATCGAAATTTCCAGCACTGCTATTTTTATAAGAACATTTATATTTCTGTAGTATTTTATATGCTAATTTAAAAGCGTCCTAATTATAAAATATCACTGGTGAACGACTGACATGATTGCACTAACAAAGTAGTAACATTGATAGCCTGCAAAATGTTGATTGACCTATTTTCGCTTGGGTCACAAGCGAAAATACATTCTTATCAAAGCCAAGCAGTATAATTCTCTGCTTCTTGAATCTGACGCAGTACTTTTTGTAAAAGAAATCACATAAAATGCTGAAGGAAATCCGCAGACACTCATAGACTTTCTATGAGATTTTTTTTTAAAGTTGAATATGAACTATTAAAATTCATTTTTTAAAATTAAACATTGTTTTATTTTACTAGCTGAACTTGCCTTTAATCGATGAATGTATAATTAATACTTCATTTATACATTTATTATTGTAATTCGAATATAATGGGAATTGGAAACAAAAAATATATACATTATAACAATCCGTATGGCATGCCGTATGTTATTCGAAATTCTATTGAAACAAACGTAAATACTAGAAAAAATCTATATCTCAATGACGTTTGTGCATACCGTAATTTTCCACACAGGAACAAATTTCTAAAATAAATAAATAAAGAAAAATAAATATTACAACTGAAATCTCGTTATAATCAAAATAACTGAATAATTATATATTTAAATTATTATTAACCTTATTAATATAGCATATTTTATCACTACTATATTTCATATTGTGAAATATTTACTTAAGCAAATCACTCAAACATTAGCTTCTTTGTGTAATTTTTTACTTTCTGTCCTGTTATTGCTATAAATTAATATACTTAAATGTAGCCAACTCATAATATTATCAGTAATATAACTGTCGGGCTTAAAAGAATAAAATATCGTAAAAACAATAAGAAATGGATGAAATGTAAAAAATAGTAATGCCTGAACCTATGCAGTGTAGAAAGATAGATTTTGTGTAAAAATTTGCTAAAAAAATAAGTCTACAATTTATACAATATCGAGACGGACTCTTGCACGAATTTTTAAAGATCACTTAAATAACCTTAAAAAGCGAGTCAAACTTTCCAACAAAGAACAATAACTAACAAACTTAACAATCTTTAACATGTTGACTACGAAAAGTAGTAAGTAAACAGACACAACCAAAAATCAGCTTTTTTGTGACTTATTTATTTGTATTCAATTGTATGATATGTAATAATAATTCATACCAGCCCCCTTAGACAAAAGCCACACGTTTATTTTCCCGCAATCGTTGCGCAGAAAAAATGTATGGAAACGACATTAGCCTGCGACAGCCTCACGCAATTTTTTCCGCAGCTAATGTCATCTTCATACACTCTTTTCAAAAAATAAGCGTGTGGCTTTTGTCTCACGGGTCTGATCGGTGATTTTTTCTGTCGATTAGTGGTGGCATATGACACGGGAAGAGTTGGCATTCGAGCTACTCGGTAGGCTGACTTGCATGCCAGTAGCTCGGCTCGCCTTCAAACTCTCATGGCTGTTTACACGATGATAGTGGCTGCCTAGTCTCTTGCAAGTTTTCGCGAAGCCGAGTCAACGGGATTTTTATGAAAAAAAAACTATAATGAAACGAAAAAATCTATGACACAAATAGTATGCGAGGAATTACAAAATGCCTGCAAAAAACTTCAAAAAACCAGCCAAAAGTACCAGTAAAATCTTATCTAAATAGGTATAAAAGTTTCCAACTATGTATACATATTTACGGTTTTCCGGTTTTTCCTTAACATTTTCTATAAGACCTTGCTTCTTACCAAATTTCATGATTCTAGCTAAGATCAACGGGAAGTGCCCTATAGTTTGTGATTCTCTTGTGAAATCGCAAAATATGTGACATAGACGATCATACTCGTATCTTTTGATTGCGTTGACTTACAAGTTTGAGTTTTTCGCGGCTGAAAGAGACTATGGACTCGAATATTTCATATAAGTTTCAGCTTGATATCTTTACGCGTTCCCGAGAAAAAGATCTTTTTAAGAAGAATGACAGGCAAACAGACTGACAGACGGACAAAGAAGTGATCCTATGAGGATTCCGATTTTTTCTTTTAAGGTACGAAACCCTAAAAAGAAAAAGAAAATAGTCTGGGTTAGAAATTGTATGGCAAGGAGATTTTCGAGACAACGAGTACCATTTTAAGGAGCTTTATCGTGAAAAAATCTTATTGAAAACTCCCGAGAATAAAATGTAATATTACCTACTCTACGAAAATCATCTAATCGCAGCCATTTTGAATTCGTCAAACGCACGTAGGCTCAGTAAACGAAAAAATACAGGTATGCGCATGCAACCGCCTAGTAACACTAGCGAGCTACTGCTGAACACGTCCAATGAAACGCGTCGCGTCTAAAGGAGCGACGGCCATGTTGCTATCATGTGCGAGCTACTGTCACGGGAACAAAAACAGGTTGACAAAAGAATATAACAAAACTTAAATTGAATTGTCCTGTCTGTTTTCATATAATTACATAAAAATAATATTTCATCTCATTCTAAGCTAAAAGCACACTTCACCATTTGTGAACAGATTATGAAATCAAAGTTATGCTTTTTTAGATAGGTATCATTTTAGTTAAATTATTTACAGAATTAATATATGAAATGAAAATACAGTTTAAGGCCTAAAAGTCGTAATTAGAATAAGCACGTTGCCTGAAGTCATATGGCGTTAATTTCAAATAAAGTTCATGGCAGTTGATGATGCGGAAAATTTAAAAAAAAATCGTTTTAACAAAAAAAATTAATGAAATGTTAAAAATAGTAGTGTCTGAGTCTATGAGCAGTATAGAATGTTGATTTTGTGTTAAAAATTTGGTAAAAAAAATAAGTTAAACTTCACAAATCCGGCCTCGCTCGACTCATTTTCTGACGTACTCGTTTCCTTCTCAAGCCGTCCGGCTATGGAACTCTCTCCCTGAGAGTATTAAGAGAGCGCGTACGCTAGATTCTTTCAAATCCCTAGTTCGTAGTCACTTCCTATCCACAAATCCTTAACTACTATACTGTGTTTTATATCCCTTTCCTATCACACAAGCAATATTTATTCCTATTTCTTCTCCCTTCCCCTTGATTGTCCTTTTTCCTATTTCCCTATCTTAAGGTTGCCTGGAAGAGATTGCTTTTTAGCAATAAGGCCGCCTATTTGTACATATATTTTGTTTAAATTTGTATCCCATTGTCATGAATATTTGTACAATAAAGGGTTTATTATTATTATTAAATCCTGATCCTTGTTTTTTTTTACTCTTTAATGTACAATTTTCTCTACAAAGGCGGACAGATGTTTTCAATATGTTTTCTATCAGAAATCTTTGCCCAAATCTATCGAAAATATGGAAATAACATTTATCGTAAACTTTCCTGTAAAACAAGTATCATATTTATAGCGTTGATTTAATCAGATAATGAACAATATCTCACGATTTCTATTAAAAGTGAGTCCGCGTAGACAACCTGCCCAGGCGGTCGCTGCTCACATCAATTAGCTTCGACTTGTTCTCGCAATTATGTGCTCAAACTAAATTGCTCCAAGATTCGTCGATCGTTAATGGTTCGTCTAAGTTTCCTTGACACATGACGGGGACCGTTCGTGCCGTGTTTGCGTTCTCACGCTGTTATCTATCATAATTTCGTCGACTCATTGTCCGTTACACATCAGATTCATTCGGTCGAAGGTAAAAATGAGTGACAGTCGTGTGTCGTGAGCGCCGAATGATACGGCACGCACACACGGCCGCGCTGACCGGCGCTGGCCTAATGTCCTCGGCTAATGCGCCGGTGGCCCGACAAGAGGACAATTTCCGGGCTCGCCCCTACCTTCCACCCATTACGCACTAGAAACAATTCCCCGACCATTACAATCATTAATGACGCCGACGTCATTACCGGCCGTCTTCATTGATTCCGTAATATATTCCACGCGCTAGTTTTCACTGATATATTTGAACCCAGAAATAGCCTGTCCACTAAATTTGTCGCGTTTATTGAATTGCGCACAGTTCTCTCACATCTCCACTGACTGAGCTCTGAGAGTGACAGGCAGCGCTGACAGATGCAGAGCTAATGACAAATTAACTGTAACGAGTTTTTAAACTCGTGAAAAAGCGGCGCAAACGGAAAAAAGCCCGAAATATAAAGCCGCGAGTTTTTTTCCAGCGCTTTCACCTCGGGGCGTGTTTCGCGAAGACAGCGTTTGTTTTGACGAGGAGTCCACTCGGTGTGCTGTCGGCTCCAATCATCGCTCGCTAACTCAAAAGCCGTTTGATCTCCGCTTCTAAAATATATTCCTCTCATATCATACTCACGGAGTGACGTCTGCGGTTTGCTATTTTAATTCTTCCGCTGCTAGGAGAGTCTGATATTTTTAGGTTATGTTTACATGTTCAAGCGTGGAACACTTGTAAATGCTAACATATTACCACTTAACGCCTTTGTGATTAGTATACACGCCCACTATGAATAAAGTTGGAATAGAATGGTCATGGATAATGTAGCTAGGTCATTCACAAAACATTATGACAGGGAATCACATACACGTATCTCGTATTTAAACGGTGAAATTGACAATTTTACTTTAGGCTCAGTGATTTTATTACGGCTTTCATCAATATCAAAGACATTTGTCGAGGAAGTTGTAAAAAATAATCTGCGATTGAAGCGAGGTGCGCATCGATTTTACATAAGGAAGTCGGCTAAAACGCCGGTGCGCGAGCTTTTTCGGGTTACGCCGTCGAGAATTCAATTTGTTCCCGTAAGAAGTCGAGGGAAGTCGCTAATATTAACATGATTTATTATTTTTTTATCATTTCTGTTCGTTGTAAGAGACCACCGTACGTTGTTTAGTATTTCATCTACTTTCATGCGTCCCTGTGATTTAATACACACGCATCACTTACAAAATAAAATATAAATAGTTATATGGTAAATTTAGTCAAATACCGAATATTGTAAAATATTCCCATATATAAAAAATAAAACAGTAGATACATAAGTATATGGGAAATTACTGGGCTTACTCAAAACATGTGTTTACAAAAGCATAATAATACAAACCAACTACAACCGAGAAGTGCAAGCAAGAACCAAGGTGGTGATTGGTCGGCAATTCGGCAATCATATTCGAATTGGATGAATTGAAGAAAACTGAATTATGTTTATCGGCTGCAAGTTATGGTCGATTCATTTGACAAAATAATATGCAAGGTCCAGGCGACAACCTTATGAAGCTTTTACGAAAAAAAATCCTTAACGAGAAATTAACCAACTAAAAAAATTTCCGATGAGTTATAACGATGCCCCTCTGATTCAATCAGAGGCGTTTGAAAATATTATAAATAACGCCTCTGATTCAATCAGAGGCGTTTGAAAAATATTGATTAATTTCAATTATGATTTTTTTATAATATTTAATTAAAATAATAAAAAACCGGAAAGTATATGGGTTACAATTTAATTGTATGCACAGTTAGTATTATGCCATTGCATTGCGTAGTATGCTAGATTGAACATATTCTAGCGTATTATTTATGAATTAAATTTGATTGATATCTGTCACCAATTTAAGTTTTAATGGTGTATAAAAACTAACTAATTTTCCAAAAACATCTTTTCTAATGTAGACCGATAATCACTCCTGCAAATATTCCACCTTGTTGAAATGAAACCCCATATTGAAAACAATAAAAATACTTCAACAAATTCGCTAAGATAAACAAAGAACTGCCATCGAAGTTCAGGAATGAATTCGATTTGCGCGCGATCGCAGATTGCTCCCACGATAATTACTGTAAATATTGTTGAAGCAAATCATACGCTACGAAATGAGGCATAAAATGTTAGAGTCGAGCTTGGGAATGGGACGTGCGTAATTACCCGTCGAGAATGCGGCCGGACCCGCGGCGGGACGGCCGCACCTCGCTCAGCTTCGGGTTAAGTTACCGCAGCACCCTTAACTCGTTAAGGACTCTCTCCAGCACTAAAGGAAGTCTGTATTTAGTCGTCTGCACCTCGCAGGTACTTATATCTTACTTATACTACCGCAAAATTTGGTACTTGCATTGCACTGATCCGCTTTGACGGGATAGACTGGCAGTGAATTACTAGACTAGATACTCGTATGTTACAAGTTGGCAACGTATACTGGGGTCTTTTAAGTGTTAGGTTTGGATTATGGTGCTTGCGTATTTGCAAATTTTACAAGAACCACGTGTTCATGATATTAAAAGGTCATTGTTATACAGTTTCCATTATGGGCACCATAGCTGTTCGCCAGCATTGTTCAAAAAACGTAATAACAACAGGTCGATCTCGGCTTAAATGGTCCCCTCAAGTCCCCAGTAGAGGGTTTTTAATGATTTTCCTTGGAACAAAGAGTGCTGATGTGCCTGTTTCCTCGGGGCATCTATTAAACGTGCAGGAATCGTTTCCCACAGCCCGCACTTGGCTCGTCACGGAATCAATATCGTCTTTTATCTTATGAAACGTGCTCCACATTGACGTGACGCACACACGCCGCGCCGGCACACACCACGTCGCCGCCGGGGTCGCTAACGAAAGGTAATAAATGAACAAATACGCCGAGATGCGATAATTAATCTAAATTTCTTAGCTCTTACTTGTATTTGTTCGCGCGTGCTAAAACTCGGAAGATTTAATTAATGCTCGCTTTGACTACCAATTATTTGTTTCAACATAAATAAATATCATTCGCCGTTCACGTGTAGAGAATCAGTTGCTTAACGTAATAAGTAATTTCTACTTTTCAAATTCATTTTTCCACGCATAGAAAGACACGCTTCCTTTCGAGTCATATTTGTATAAAAAATATTTTGATTTTATTATTTCAATTCACTTTGATAATGAGATCATTTTGAAGTTATTTTTTAATAACTTCAAAATGATACGATACGATGATGATAGGATACGTATAAGTAAAATTTAATATTAATTTTCTAATAAGTGCTGAAGAGTTGGTGCTGTATAAGTATTCAACGCACCTCAAAGTTACGCGCATTAAAGTCACGCTGTTATCTACTTTTAAACTATCCTAACGTTGCACGTACAAGTTACCTTACATTTTTTTCCACCTAACATTCTTTGGGACACTTTTTTACTTAAAAACCAAAAACTGTTACGCCAATTAAAATAGCTGGGCATTTTTTGTAGAGCGACCGAGCGGTAGACGGATACCGAAATTTATTTGAGCCAGGAGCAGAGATTAATACGTCTCGAGCAAACCCGGCGCCTTGTTAATGTTTGTGTAAACATAGCGACTAAACATGTTTATTAGTCAGCCGCTCTCCAAAACTGGTGCACAGGCCACCACGCTCATAAAATTAAAGCAGCAACACCGAGTAATTGTTCAGTTTCATGCTGCACTCCTGCATTATATTTCATTTTAACATCCGAGTTACTTAAATAAACCGTTAGAAGATGCCGGATCACACGAGCTCTTAAACGCCGGTACGTATGGTCTGTGGCGTACCGCGATTATAACGCACGCTAGATAACAGCCGTTTGATGCAAGTTCAAGTGCAAGAACAAGCCTCGCCGTGTATCAATCCGGTCAGGAATAGATCACTCAAAGTCGGTGCCATGGGAAAGCGATGTACTGAGCACTTCGCTTCCTACACGCCATATATGCACAGACGACTCGACTAGCTCGCATACCGCTCCGAGATCCCTCGAAATTTACTATCCGATCAACAATCGAACACATTTATAGGCGTAAATAGCTCGTTACCTATTCGAAATATAACACGATTACGTGGGTGTCACAGCTAGATGTTCTGGACTTTAGTGCGACACAGTATGAACATTCCAATGTATATATACGAGACAAATAATAAAGCTTTGCAAAATAATGCTACGTTAATTTCAGAACTTATTATTTATTTAGAGATTCTGGAAAATGAACATTGAAAGAGATTCTGGAAAATGAACATTGAAAATTGTGGACTTTTATGTCGAATTTCTCAAATTTGCATAAGATAAGATGTTCTCAAATTATATTTATACTCTATTCCCGGACATCTTAACGTGAACCTATGTATATTAGTTTACTAAAGTTTTAAGTTTATCTTGATGATCAAACGTTTCTAAGCATTCTTACTTATAGAAACTCTGTTTGCACTAAATATACAAGATGTTTGGTCAATACCCTATCAAGTCGAATCCTACTCATGTTAAGATAGTTTTATAAAAGTTATGGCGTCATTGAAAATTCGACATTGTAAAATTAATTCCCTAATTCCCCATAGGTACATGTTTTTCACAGACCTAACTATTGGTTTACTAACTACAGTTTTGAATTTTCAATGACGCTATAACTTATATATGACTATGTTAAAATGGGTAGGTTTCGGCTTGATGGGGTATTGACCAAACACGGTGTATATGTTCGCACAATATTATATTCGAGCATTCTTAATGCATAAATATACATAACATTTCGATCTTATTAGAGAAATAAATTATTACTACTTGGTTGCATGTCGATGTAATAAATTGACCGATTTACTATGTTTATTGCAAATGTTTCCGCATTGTGCATGTATTGGTACTGTTTGTGGAACCTTTCTATATAATAGTGCTTTGAATTTATCCAATGAACAAAACCCGTGTCATCCCACAACTCTATCAATGGAAAAGTTAGACGCTAGACCGGCACTGTTTCATCAAAGTCTGCGCGCTTTAAGCATAGCGATTACTTATTCAAATGATTCACGTTTAAGTTCGTCCTTAGAAAGAAGTTCGTTCACAAAGCGAATTTGGTCCTAACTCAGCGAAAATTCACTTCGTGCCTCCTCGATAGACGACGCTCGAGAGGCACAAAACAAAGTTTTGTCACAGGGGCTTTAAATTCCCTAATGTTTGTCAAAACATACTTAAACCTGTCAGGAGGCGCTTAAATCAATTTATTATACAGGTACTCGGAGACACTTCGGCAACGAGCATGTTTACCCGCATGTATGTATGTAAATCTTGCGTTCGTTGCTTCTTCAAAAAGCCGTATGGAAAACTCTAAGCCTCTTTTATATTCTTATTCCTTATCCTTGCGGGATAATTCAGGCCCATAGGACAGGTTTTTACATAATTTCGCGGCGGCCCTTTCTGTTCGGGACCCGCCTTAGTCACATTTTCGTGCGCACTTTCATCGGTCACACAGGAACGGGCGCCGTTAAATTAGTAAACATCCAATAAATCACACACGTAATACAATTTGGACGATCGTAAATAAAATTTGAGCAAAGGGTAACGAGTTTTGAAAACAAATATTTTAGAGAACAAAAAGGGTTGCCGTGTGCGTACGCCTCTCGTATTTGTCGTGCACGTTGTATATTGGGGTAATTGTTTGGCATGCAAAACAGTGAGATCAACCAGCCGCTCGCTCGGCGCGGGGCGCGGGGCGCGGCGGGGAGGGACCCGCTCTTTGAACTAGGATCTGCTCTACACGAAACGCTTGTATAATAAATCCATGCAGATCTTATTATTCAGGGATTACGTTATACGCGAAGCTTTGAAGTTTATCCACTACAATGACAATACCTACTACTTCTACGAGAATGTTTGTTGGGAACGATTTTGTGTCCGAAGAAAGAAAAATATCCCCACATGAACTGGCACTTACAATCGATTGTAATTCGAAGGAACCCGGTGCCCGGTCGACCCGACCCTCGTCCTTCCGATAATCGTATCGATTAAATGCTTTCTCCTTTCTTGTCTGAACTTCAATTATTGGCAGGTTACCTTTTGTTTTCGTATCTTAAGATGCGAATAAGTTACAGGTGAAAGAGATTTTATACATTCTTAGTACCTACCTATAGGTACTCGTACTACAGTAATGTAATCTCGCACAAAGAATAAAATATCGCACAATTTTAGATTAAAATGTATCTAACATTTTAATCTAAAATTATGCGATATTTTATTCTTTATATGTAGGAATATATTAAGTATATTTTTATTTTATATTTATTTTCAATCATTTTTACTACGTATTACTTACCTATTCGTTTTTGCTTAATAAATATGTAGAAATTTAAAAAAAACATGCTTCGTGAATCATTCAAAATATCAAAGTTATCGAATCCATCAAACCGCAAGACTCCCCAAAGCGCGAGCATAAAAAGTTGTGATTCTCACTTTAGAATTTGTTGGCATAAAAACACAATAGAAGATTTAACCGCATCAATCCACTTCGTGCAAGTCTGTCCTAAGCATCTCGACTTTACGTTCGGTTGCGTCGCCTATGCACTGCGTGGTCCTTGCGCATAGTATTTTTTGTTCGTTCCTCTAATAACTCAGCAAGCTTCGATAGCACCTCGACACGGGCGCAAAAAACGACAAAAGCTCAGGCGTAAAGGTTCTCGATGCGAGGGTCGGGCGCCTGGATCGTCGCAGCGCAACCGACAGTCAACCGTGCACACGCACGCTGCGTGGTTGGTCGCTCCGCTCGGCGAGTCCCACACGAACTAACGTCTACAAGACGTCACATTCCCATTTCAGAAACAAACAAAAGTTGTGCTCTAGAAATGTTAAGACCAATAAACTAATCTAAAAAGTGAAAATTATTTAGAGAAATGAACGCTAGCTGTGTGAGTAACGATGTAAGTGATAAAAGTTGACGTTGATTAGTGAGATGTTGGGTCCGGAGACCGTATTGTGAAGTGGACTGTTGCAAAGGATCGCTATCAGGATGACGATGAAATCGCTGAAATACAGCGAACGGGAGGAGATGATGGAGGGTTTCAGTCCTGTGCCTCCACCTCTACCCCGTCGACAGCCAGTCCGGAACATCTATGCGGAACCCTTCGTAGATCCGAGGTAAGTTTCAGTTTTTGCGGTCTCATTTAGATTGAAATGACAACAACATCAGGTGAGTATATAGAATAGTTGTATATTTTACTATGTGAGTAACTTTTCTAGAGTAACCTGACTTTTTACAATTTATTCTGTCTTATGTATGAAGAAACCCAGCAACCTAAATCGTAATAGCTAATATTCTAAATGTATTATAATATATTGAAATTTACATCAATTTTTATTCGTTAAATTTTTCAACTTTAGCTAATGTTAACGTTTTCGTGACTAAGGCTTATATTGGTACTATACCTATAGGTATCTTTGTAAATTATAAATGAAATTAATAGATCGACAAAGGATATCAAGAACATAAAAGATCATCTTCAAGTTCAACTATAAATAGCGGCAATTAAATGCATCGATAAGAAACATTGTCTTATCTATAAGATGATACAACAAAAGATAAATTTAATTATAATGGGCATTATCAAACAGAAAACACTCAGCAGCGGTCCGATAAAATATAAACAGTTAAGCCGACGGCGCACATAAATTATTTAGCTTTGATAAAGCCGACTACATCGAAAGCTCGCCGTAGAACAAGCAGTTATAATTACCCGGAAAATGTGCCAAACACCACAGCGCTGTTTCGGGATTTCTTAGTGGTATCATAAATTAGCTGAGATACCTTTGACTTAGGATGCACAAGCAATGAAATCATATCTTTTTAATCTTACAAAGGTTGTGGTTTAGAAGATTGCTTTTTTATTATTGTTTTTTAATTAAAAAGTAACATTTTTGTGTTATTGAAGTCGGTTTTTATTTTTAATCTTTTTCTAAATTTAATACCGAAATAACTTGAAAAAATACAACTAAGGGCCAATACATGTCTATTGTATTTAAAAAAAACTAACCTCTAACTCCTAAAAGTCAAGGATCCTTCTATCGTCAGCTCAGCTCATGACTACCAGACGCAAATACTTGAATAGCTTCAGAAAAATCATGAAATACGTTGGACGTACCTATAAAATTTTAGGGCTTCCATCGATTTTCCTGGGACCGCATCACCAAATCCTGACTTGATGACAATGGGACTGACTGATTATATACTCACTGAAACAAAAAAGAATTTTCCAAATCGGTTAATAAATGACAGAGAGTTATGAGATAACGAACAAAAAAAATCTTACAGTCGAATTGAGAACCTCCTCCTTTTTGTGAAATTTTTTAATAACTATAATCATAAAGCACCAATTGAAAAAATCTCAAATTCCACTTAATGATGTAGCGTAGTTGTATATTAACAGCATTATTGTTAAAACATTGCTGGTAAGTCCACAAGCGGAAATGTAACAAAATGATTGTGGAAAATATGAGGAAAATAGTCGATAGAATTCACAAGTTGAATGAATCGGCGGCACTTGTTTACTTGCCAACCCTAGCGGTATAGCGACCCCTCATGCAGCTTCTCACAAACTAATAACAAAGAGCCTGAAGCCAGAAAATCTACTTCATATTGCAAGACTATATAAACATCTGCATCGATTGAAAATGTTTAATCACCGTACGTTGTGATCAAAGTGCAGGAAGTTCCTGTCTCTAATTTGAAACCTTAAGCTTAATTTATATCAAAGGTTAATATGGGCTTCAACTCTGTCTTTGTTTCTTTAATCGAAATGAATTCATAGATTAGAGGAAGAATATTATATAGATGCTATATCTGCTAATGGCCCATGGACTAGATAGCGGACGGATGCACGAACCTATATGCTCAACCATAAATCATATTTTTATACTTGGCGCACGTTCGCAGCGCCGGCGGGCATCGGGGTGCAGTTACTGCCATCTGCGCCACCCCAATTGCAGCTCAACTTAATTTCGTCAGATTTGAGAGCGAATCCTATCTATTAATATTGCAATATTGGTACAAAACGGCCATGTCATTGCAAAAAGGAAAAGCATTATAATTTTCCTTCTGCAGTAGTAGCACTTGTCGCCTTTTATACTAAAACTCCTTCATTAGCTGTCGCTATCTACTAAACATTACACTGCGTGAAGAAAGATATAACTTAGATTAATATTGTTTCATTTATCGTTGACTAGACTAATAGCAGCAATTTGATATGCTAGAGCGGTGATCTATAACGGAACCACTATTTAAGGTGGCGGTGAGTAAAGAAAGTAATTTCCTATACAATGTGTTAACAAGGCTCGGACATAAGGCAACTATATATCGGTTAAGTGCACGCAACAAAAGGGAATAGATAGCATCGTAGGGCGCCCCTCGGTGCTCAGGCGCGCCTCGTCGACACGGTTCGAAAAGGAAACTGCTATTATATAGGTAACAGCCCCAAGCAAACAACGCTTGCGCACTAGACTGTTCAACGACACAGCTCACCGATAAAGAAGCTGATATCAGAAGAGAATCGCGCCAAGATCCATCCATGCTTTACATGGAAATACCAAAATAGAAAAGTAATAATTTCTAACAAGACAATAACTTTCATCTAATTTTAAGTAAATCAAGTAATTTTTCAGGTGAGCATATCATTTACTGTAACGTAATATTAGATTATGTACCTACACGGATTTACAAGACAGAGTGATAGCAAACATTTGGACTTTATGGAGCCGAGAAGTTCATCGAAGCAAGAAATTATTTCCATACGTCCCGGACAACGCAAACACCGTTCACCCATCAAACTCCAACTCAAACTGGCAACTTTGTTAATAGCGTTTAGACGATCGTACCCAAAGCAAACGTTCCCCTTCAGAGCTTGGCTTTGTTCAACAGCCGATCTATACAAACCATATTAGCTATAATATTGTCTAATTAATTTACCGACAAACATATTGCATTTATGTGTATCAATCTAATTTGTGAGCGCTGCAATAACTTTAACCAATATCCTATTTGAATTTTGTTGGGAAACTCAATTGGTTGAAATAATAATTAATTCAAGTCGAATAATTAATACATACTTTTCAAAACTAAACTCAAATATTTCTTGAGTATCAGTGATTCGTCTTTAAAGTTCAGTGCTTCGTTTTGTCCCATCAAGCTCAATAAATTTTACATAATAGTTATTTCACACAATGACATAATTGTCATTCACAAGTTCGATTTCCAAGTCTGTTATGAAACTTTTAAAATCTTTTTGAATGCACTTTTTATATCTAATAATAAATGCTTATAGTTCCTTTGAGCAAAATTTGCTTTAATATTTAGGATACTTCCCCTGCAGGGGCATTGTTTTATTCAGTCTGTATTAAAAAGCTTAATTTTTAATATTGCCAGTGACAATGCATATAATTTTAAATTAAAGATGACCTGAGCTTGAAGCATGCATGGAAAGACTAGAACTTAGAATGATGGACATCTAAAATCACATCAGTCATTTACAATCGTAATATATTAATAGCCCATATAATTAGAGGAAACATCCCATCAAACTGACACCATATGGACTCTTTGGACTATGAAAGGGGCACTGCACAGCATCGGCGCTCACTTCAAACCAATCGTGGCCCGCCACAGGAAGTTCAATTATGTTCCTTTAACTCTAATACGTAATGTCGACACAATCATTTCATTTAACTGAATCTTGCTACTTCAATCGTTGATAATTGGCTCTATCAAACGAACCAATTACAATGCGTCATCCATCATCGATTCAGTATAGCATGCTTACTTAGATTCAATGTGCTACAACAATGTATAGAGACATATGTCATAATCATAAGTCATTGAAAAACCTCTACATTCCTTAAGGAAAGTAATTATACTAATAGTAAAGTTCAGATTTAAGACGAGAACATGTATGATACACAACAAAGCTCATCAATAATGTATGACGTTTTGTCTGCCACAAAGGATTAAACAGATTCATCCAAAATGGAACACTGTCACAGAGGTGGACATAAATCGTTCACTTTAAGATCGATTGTCACCCACACTGGCAGCGTTATCGTCGATCTCACATAATCTCCTGGCGACAACCCTCAATACTAATCTCGCGACGTTTGTAAACAAACGACTTTTCTTTTTGAATAATGCACTACTATATTGACGTGGCTCCAAACACAATGACGAAGCTGTAATAGTTTCCGTTTTGAATAAGAGATGGGCATTGTCTCCCTTCATTATTGATTAAATTTGTATTCGTATATTCCTTCCAAACATTGTCGCTTTGCTGGATATTGTTTCCGGAGCATCTTCAAATAATAGTCCGTTGAACAAATTTCCGTTTGTACGTTTTCACGATCGCATTGAATAGTAATGCTTACAATTACAAAAGCCAGAGTAATTTCAATAAACCGTCTATTGTTTTCGTCTTGTGACAACTGCACTGTACTTACACGCGCCACAATAACCGTTTCCCATTCATATGATTAACCGAGATTCAAAGTGCCTAAGGGTTCAACGAACGCACTTTTGGATAATGACGAGTGTCTAATAATAGAATTCAATATTCCATCATCTCTACAGACAGCGCATATTGGTTTAGTGACGGTTACTGACAGTGACACGGACGGTATTGGCCGCAAGTCGCCGGCACAGACGAAATTATACATAGAATGTGCTCCCAGCATGCCATGCGTTAATCGAAATGGGGTATTTCAACCTGACCCGTTTATAAATAAACAAACTGCCTTACCGTCCGAATAAATACATGCTCGGCTTTGACACAACCTCTTATAAATAACTGTAATGAATAGGCGACTGGCATTCCCGCGTAACGTGTAATGTCAACGTTTCCTCGCGTGGATTTATTTCACTCGTTATTTGAATATTTTACGATTCCGGTAAGCTATTTTCCAAGATCCTCTGTGAATTATGCAATAGTATTACAAATATGCAATGTTTCTAGGTTCTCTACAAAAATTCAAAATAGGTATTATTATTTAAATTTTAAATGTAAAAAGTGTATCAATATTTAATGCACTTTCTAATACACTTTCTGCTTTTGCTACTAAATATCGTTTTGAAATAATATAACATGCTTACAACCACGTTAGATTAATATACCTTGTAAAACATACTTAGCTTACTGCATTTTCTATGTATTCAACTCAAAAACACTCGGTGAGAGCGAACCAAACAGTGGACCACACAGGATGACTCCATTTGTCTGACTCCTATATTCTCCAAGAGATAACAAACGCGCATGCTGCTCTCAGCTGCACTTATCTAAACACTTAACTCGCGCCATACACAAACAAAGCCTCGCCCTAACTTGCTTTTTACCACGAAATGCCTTTTCTTTTACCCTTTAGGGCTTCGCGGTACTGCAGACTTTGCGTGTCTAGTGCCTTTGTTTGTCCGGAAACTCGTGCATTTTGCCGCAACGTGCAACCAGGGAAAGAGACACAACATTGCAAGAGGAATGTCCTTTTTGTTAAGATTATTACACTCTAAGTACTATATTGTGTAATAGCAAAAGGTAAAAAATAAGTAGGATATGCAGTCAAGTGCCAAACACTTGACTGCATGGAATGTTGTCCATTAATGGACAACAAAAAACCTTTTAAGACAAGTACCTAAAGAGAAAAAGAAACAACCGACAAATCTTTTCTAATAACAGTTTTGGTCTTGTCCAAGGTACACGTCATCGGGCGTGACTAACGAATGGCTCGCCCTACAGACCCTAAATTCAGAGTCGTAAGTATCAGTGACACGAGAACACCGTCGCCCGGTATCCGTGAAGGCTGCCGAACATTACCATAACTCTAACCGAACCATAAACGTAATTAGAGACACCAATAACACACAACTCGCGAGACACATTAATCCGCTTTGATTTGATAGGGTTTACGCTCCAAGGCGTACATCAAACATTGTTACGACCCTTGGGAACCTGATGTATTTTTCAAGTTTGGGCTGTTGTAAAATAATCGTAACAACCGAGGATGACTGCGACATTTTGACAAAAACGACACGACACACTCGCTCGTGTGGGCGACTGTGAGATTAACATCTCCCAAGATTACGTGAATGCCATCGCGATACATGTAGTGAATAAAACATTGTTTTAATTTAACACAGCAGTGTAAACTATGACAAATTATAAATATTGTTTTGTGATGCTATTGATTTGTAACATCTGATAACTACCGCGATCAATTACCTACCTGATATCATAAATTTAGACTTACAATGAAAGGAACTTTTTATTTCCTTGGTACATTTATGTGTAAATGAACTAAATAAAAAAACAATTTCAAATAGAAATTTTATAATTAGGTGTAAAATGCTTTGTATGAAAGTTTGTAAGGTTTGGGTGTAGTGTTTATTTAGGGTTTTTATCATGAGAGCCCACTCCTTTTTTCCATTGACATTTACAAAATACACCTAAATGTTTTAGGAATTCAGTGACATGTAAAACGATGTTAATTTTATCAAAAACACTTCGTTAATTTTAATAAGGAATTTTAATATTTCAATACCATACCTTATTATGGTGGAATGAAAGCCTAAATGCATTCGAAAGCTCAAAAAGAAGTCGTTTTGCCTCATCGTTTGAATACTTTTTGCTGACATCCAAAGGAACCGGTTTATTTATAATAATTTATACAGGCTAAATGCCAATAGGATACGTTGTACATTAGCCATCGTTACAGTTCAGTTGATGCACTGGCAAATATTAACTACGCTTAGCAGTTGAATGTGCAAACGCAACCATACGATGAATTAGGCACTTAGCCTTATCGTTGGTGGACTGGTCGAGCGTGGAATAGAGGCATTACCCGCCATGGCAATCTGACTTAATATCGTGCTGATATTTGCTTTGAAACCATTTTTCTTTGACATTTGCTTTGTAATTATTAGGGTATCAATGTTTGTGTATATAAACGCAAGTAAATGTAGTCAATATGAATATTTATTTATGGGTAATTTTTAATTGCAAATCGAAAACTTTTTCTTTTGTATAAAAAAATCTCAATCCCGATCAAAAATACTGACTGCACAGAAATCACTATTTGCCCTGGCCAAGTCAAATAGGTAAGACTCAGTTCTGGCAATCTGGCGATATGGTCGCAATTCTAATCTTAACTAACCTAGTCATTTCGGTTTAATTTACCTATGTTTACGGCTACCATACGTCCCGGTACACCGGAACATGTCCCGTTTTGTAGCGTTACGTCCCGTTCTTCCCGGTAATAATTCATTTGTACCGGTTTGGGAACTAGATGTAGATATGCACGAGTTGTACACGAGCATTTCGAAAAGTCAGAATCTTAGAAAAATATGAATAGGCAAAGAAAGTTACACCGAGAACGCGAGCATTGAAAAAATCTTACCGCTAAGGATATTAATTTTTCGTTTAATTGTTCAATTTAATTTAATTTTCATAATATCCTAGCAAAAATGAAACTTAAAAGTTCGTTACGGAGAGCAAGTCTGATTTTTAAATTATTTATGTAATTTTTTTATAATATTCATCAAGGTTTTGAATTTTTCGGGTAATTCTAATCGTCACCTTCGTGAACATTGTTTTTGCTTATTGAAACTATTTTAGTAAATTAAATATTAATTATTATTTTATTATTAAATTATATACTTACATATAATTCATTAAAATAGTTTCAATAAGCCAAAAAAATGTCCACGAAGGTGACGATGAGAATTGTGTCGATGAGAATTACCCTTCCATTGTTTTCTTTTTACTATTCCAAATGTCCCGGTCAATGGTTCAGAACTTATGGCAGCCTTACCAATGTTTTACTTCTTTATTATTAGACATCCATGCCTGAACCTAAGTATACTCGTACTTTCTAGCTACTTTTGTGAAAAGTAAACATAATAAACTGTTGATGTATATTTTTGAGTTATTTCTAATAAGTATACTTTTGTTGAGCAATTTGTATATTTACAGTGAAATAATTTATTTGATGTAAAAGTTATTAAATTGATGATTATAAAATTTAGATAATAAATTAAGGGATATTTTTACTCATCAAAGTAAAAATATCCATTAATTTATTAAACAAAAATATATAAATTAAAGATTCATTATATTATGAGTATAAATAAGATATTAATTCACTAAATCAAAAAATGTGGAGTAAAATAATAAGGAGAAATAATCTTGATAAATCTAATAAATTTACGGTCAAGAAATTTTGTTTGAAGGGTCTTTGGCTGCTACAAATTAAACTTTCGATTTTATAAATAAGTAATATTTATATTTAATGGCCTTTAAAAACTGTGACATTTGAATTTATAAAATTATATCCCGCAATAAATTGCGGGTTGTTCAAATGGCGCAATATAATGCGAAACTGAGCGTGCGTAATTGATAAAATATTATATATGGGATTGTCCTTTAATAAATTTCACGGACCATAGAAATGGTTATAGCCAAAAAATGCAGATGAGTGAAAATGTCAATCGAGCTTAATTCAAAATGGGGTTCCATAGGATTGGTGGGACAAGGGGTAATGTAGTGCGACGGATGACTCGCGCCCTTCATCTCAGCGGTTTTCTGGGCCAATGTGAAAATCTTTTTATTGGCTTTTTCTTGAATTTGCTGCTTACAGCTATTGCTTAAGGCTCAGTTTCCAACGGACTTGTTTGATCTACATACAACACGTTTCGTAGTGGCCCGCATCACTCCCCGGGTTAAAATCCAACGTCATTGAGAACTAACACTGTATGGTGTTTTGTATACGCCTTAATATTTATATCTATTACATTTCCTTTATTACACTACTTCCAATCCGCTCTAGCTTTCGTTTCGTTGGCAGAGATAATTCCAATGGTAAACACACAACATTTTCTAGGCAGCCAATAAGATAAATCCCCCGGCTGCGCGAAGTTATCGCGTTGATCAAATTAACACAAATGCCCTTATCGATCGCTTTGAACTCGAAGTTATTTGTCTTTCATTAGGGGCCAGATCGAGAAAATCCAGTAATGGATCCTCATTTGTATCTTCGACTGTATAAATAACGGCACGGAGTGACAATGCGCGCTCCTCGCCGGCGCCCAAAACAAACATAATTAGAGAGATATTGTCCGGGTCCGTGTTTGTTTATGATATAGATACGTATACTTCGAGAAGTATACGTATCTATATCATACAACACACACACGCTTCCTGCAACACACAAACATTTTATCTCACAAAGTCTGCGTTGCGTTTATTCAAACTAAAAAGCTTGTTGCTACAGAGATATGGAAAGATATTGCGCTCGTGCGGTCCGAGTACAAAATGATAGTATCATAATACGTCATAAGTTTCCCAGCCGGAACCGGTCTGCCGAGCGTATTTCGAAAGTTGCTTATGAAAAGGCAGATGAGTTAGAGTTTTCGTGAGCATCTCATTCCGTAATCACTTGTACATTCTGTCTGGTGGGTTAGGTACTTTTGTCTGGAACGAATTTCAACATTTGTATTCGAAACTTATGTGATGGAACTCTGACATTTATGCAGCGGCTCTGCTTGCCACTGCTGATTACATGGGAATGAAATTTACTTAGAGTATGTAGTGCGGTATTTATGATGGGTAAAGTTTATTAAAACACTAAGTAAACAAATAGATAAAATAATGAGAATTTTAGAAATTTTTTAAAATTCTCTATTTATATAGGTTTCAAGACTTACTTTGCAAACTTTTTTAAACAACTCTTTCATCTTTTTTAATGAGATTTCCCAAAAAATTGCTTGTTTTAATATACTATTACGTATATTATATACGTTTTAATAGACTTCCGCCAGTTGCTTTGCCCTCGTGCAGACCTACTCGATTTTGAAATTTTCTTTTCAAAAATTACCAAACAATCAGAGATCAAACAATAGAGTAGTATCATTCTTATTATTCTTGATTCAAAATAACAAACCCTCAAATTGTCATCCCCATTTTCCCCTTTAAATGGGATTCCTAAAATCATCCTATTTTACCACTTTAGGGAAACAGTACCTAAAAATCTGTTCTTTGTTGACTTTTCCATTCCGTTTTGACGTTCTTTTTGTATAGTAGGCGTAAGTAGAGTCGGCAAGTAGTTTCATCTTTACACATCAAATAGTTTTTGAGATATCTTGCATGAATATGTTAGCAATGTAAGAGATATCTTTTTATTTTAAATTTATAGGTAGTCCTTATTAAATATTTAATATCCTCCAGTTACAATGTTGTGTTTATTTTTTAAATTGATTTGCCTCCTTTTAATTATTATTTTTTTACTTTTAACTAAAATGAACGAAATAGCCATTATCTTGCATAAATATGTTAGCAATGTAAGAAAAAATAAAGATCGAAAATTTTCCAGAGATAGTCTACACTACAGTGATTATTTGTTAAAGAATATTTATCGTTTTTTCTCAACATACTGAGTGCAATTTAACCCTCCTAATGAAAAACTAACTGTGTACATCACTAAGTAGATTAAAAAAATTAAAGAATTTAAATTAGTAGTTGTTGCTGGCGTCTCGTCCGATGTACATACACAGGCTGGCCGGGGAATCCGTAGACAGTACCCATGTCAACGTACACCTAAAGCGAACACAATCCATTATCGGCGGGGGTGGGGGAGGAATGCGATAAAATTTTTCAATCAGCCAACCGCCGAAAAATATTTACAGTGTAACCCGAGGCAGCGGGGAGGACAATATTGCGGAGCGATACGCGAGAGGCGCCCGCGGCGGCGGCGGCTCGGCCTTCCGCCTCTTTGTGCGGAGACTGCCGAAATAATATTGAACTCCGGGTAAAATACGAGTGCCCGCGGTGGGACGCGGGATGCCTCCTGTGAAACCGTTTTTCCGTTTCGCTGAACAATGCCAAACGTTTAGTTTAGTTCCTGCGTTTCCGAGAACCAGGTCAAGCCGATAGTTATCTCGGAGTGGCATAAAATTTTAATACGATTCGCCGTTTATTATAGAATAATATGCTGCGTACTTTCATCCACACTACTCCCATTATGGACACGTTCTATTAAATCGGAAAGCTATTATCTGTTCTATATGCAATCTTCGAGTTGGTCGGATCGAACCCGGATAGGTCGCGCAGTTTCATCCGGTGCGGATTACACTTTTCTGTATTTATTGCAGTTCTCCATTTGCATGCCTTTGATATTACCATAATAATATTTTCAGACGACAAGCTGAGTAATAAAGGTTACCTCGTATACGGGAACTCCGTTAGGTAGGTAATGTAGATATAGGAAATGCGCCGCTCCCGAGCTTGGCTAACTCCGCTAGACTAATGGAAATGGTTTATCAGTATCGGGTTTATGCGCGTGAGCACAATTATTTAGTGTGGGTCCCCGCAGTCTGGCGAGCGACCGTAATTGGCCGCTTATGCGCTATCGCCTCCATTCATTCTGGCGATAACTCGCGGGTGCAGCCTCCCGGCATCGGCGCCGCGGCTTGAACCGGCCGAGCTAGTCGATGCCAGCGCATACATTACAGTCACTATCTCGGTCGCTATCATGGACCTCTAACTAGCAATATCTAATAAGCAAATATCTCTAGCGTCGAGTATACAGGGTGGACAAAATCAATGGGGCCTGAAGGGTGACTACTTAAAATCCATTAGATAGATTATTTTATTTAAAGGAAACATTGCTTTATTTTTAAAAAGAAATAAAAGCATTCAAAGATTTTCTAAATTTCACTTGCCTCACCCGGGAATCGAAGTCGCATGTAATTCAAAACCAATTTATTCTATGTATGTTCGCCGATTACTCGAATTATTCAGTGAAATCCGTCGCTTGTTAAATAATTTGTATTTAGGACTAGGACTTCCGTCGTGATGAGACATTCAGTTGAAAATTATGTTCGCCACCTAAATATACGCAAGCGAGTACTTGGTGCGGGCAGACGCGCGCGCGTCCCATTCATGAATCAACTTCAGCGTTACCTAACCGCGAGCCGAGCAAAACAAACATTGCGCTATTACAGTTATTAATAAGAGTGGCGAGTTCAATGAATCCAGCCCGTATTTGAATCACGGCATCATTCCACGATGCAACGCACAAAACGCGGATTTATCGCCGCAGATTACCTCCGCTCTCAGCTTAATGAGATTTAAAGCTGCCCGTGGCGCAAATTAATAGCTTTCCGTTACACGTTACATGTATGAAAACCACGGAATCTAAAACGATTGTAAACTTAATCGACTGTCAGAGATAACGTGCTTTATAACTAAAGCGTGTAATTAATGAAGCGGTAGATTAACTAAACGCGGAGGATGCCTATTTAGAGGCACATTTTGATGAATGTTTTTAATTAATTCTTTGGGCGTGATCGGCGCCGAGTAGGGCGGCCGTTTAAGTGGACAGATTCCAGGCGTGGCTCGAACCGAACGTACGCACGAGCACCACCAGCTCGAATCCGTTCAATGTTCACTGCCAACACTCGAGACGATCTTTATTTGTGAATCTCCCTTTTAACTTTCAGCACGACATAATAGACGGCCCTGTAAGTGATAATTTTATTCCGCTTCTTTGTACCGAAGCGTTTATCGAGGGAGGAAATTGGCATAGCGAGGCGACGCTATTGTTACACATTTCGTTTTAAATTGGGGGACTTTCTTGAATTTACACCCATGACTTGCAGGAGGGCCGCGCGAGGGACCGACTCCAAAGCCAGGGCTACAAGTTCGAATCGATTTATGAGCTCAAAATGTTTGCTCGCTCTTATCAAACGTTCTTGTTCCTTTCTATTATTATTTTTGGCAAATATTGTTTAGTCACTTAGTAAACGAACATTTTTTGGTCATCTTCATATCAAGTGGATGTGAGAAACTTGTTAATTCAACTCGGAAAAATAATTCGATACAAAATAAATATTTCTAATCTATACTAATATTATAAAGAGGAAAGATTTGATTGGTTGTTTGTTTGTATGTTTTTATTGAATAGGCTTCGAAACTACTGAACCGATTTTGTTGAAAGTTAGTATAGGAATAGTTCGAGACCACAGGAAGGACATAGGGTAATTTTCTTACGGGAAAAAAATTCCCACGGGAAAACAAAAATAACGCGAGCGAAGTCGCGAGCGGAAAGCTAGTAAGTAATAAGAATAGAATTTGCAGAACTAAGTAATCACTACAGTTTACAGTACAATTACAATAATTAACTTATTAACCATATAATTAAGTAATTTTTAGGGTTCCGTACCTCAAAGGAAAAGAATGAAACTGTCAAGACCCTTTTTCTTAGGAACGCGTAGAGGTATCAAACCGATATTTCTATCAAATAATCGGGTCCACTGTCACTTTCAGCTGTGAAAAAATCAAATTTGTAAGTCAACGCGGTCGAAAGATATAATCATTTATGTGTTATATTTTGCAATCTCACAAGGGAATCAATACCTATAGAATACTTCCCGTCTACCTAGAGTCATCAAACAGAAAAGAAGCAATTTTTTTCAATATCTCGCCTGAATTTGAATACTATTCTGTTAATAGCTATCTAAAAGTGTTTGCATTCATCGCTGCGTTACCTGTAATCAGCACTCTATGCGTCATGCAAAACAAATAAAACAATCGTGTTCGGGAGGATTGTTGCTTTAATCTTAGCCCTCAATTCTCTTTATGTTTCATTCAGCCCACAGAGCAATTAGTGTTCTATATTTGAAAATAAATTCACTCGACTGCTATACAAAGGATGCCATGTATATTAAATGAAGAAGATACGATCTCTGAATCGCTTTTGACCCCTGCCTGAATGAGAGGGGCGTTTGAGGTGTTCTTCTAAAAATAAAGGGCTCATAAAGTTTCACTTTTATTTCTTTTTATAATAGGCTCGAGAACCATAAAACACCCAACCCGTTCTTCTCAGGTGTGTATCATATTATCTACGTTATTATTAGTACGTAGTTTTATTAGTTGTGTTATTTATTATAACTTATGTTTTATTTTTGAAAATTCCGTTACTCCGATAAATTGATCTGTTCTACCAAACCACTTCGTGAGGATTAAACATCAGAAAAGTAATTTTTAGCTTTACGCCAAAAACAGAAGTTTGTTTCATTCTTTTAAAAAAATAAGAGAACTTTTGAGGCACGGAACCCATAAATCGAGGTATTAACTATTGACGCGTGATTGGAAAATGAACGACATAAAACTAAATTTAGACTTAATCTCAATAAACACTTTAGTTATCTATCTACTAATAACCTGTCTTATTAATTATTCATTCATGCCAATATCCTCGGCCAACAAGTCTATATATAAACAGAAATCGAGGTAAAAGACCGTATCTCATAGCAACGGTAAACTGTATGGGAATATTACCATTGCTCAGGATAATGACAAACCTAGCTGGGCCAGTTTTTAAAAATAAAAGGTGAGACACATCCGCCGTGCTGTGCTCACCTCATAGAGGAATGAACGTGGTTTTATGAGACTCATATGCAGCGTTTCAATCTATTTTTTATGTGATAGTGTTTTATTATTTGCACGTTGATCTATTCAAATACACAATCTTAAAATTATTTTAAAATACAAAAAACAAAGGTTCAAAACTAATAGCTCGCAGGAATGTATAAATTAATACAACTTTGATTTAGGTACGTTACCTATGAGGTTTACAGTGTAAACATTTGTTTATTAAATTTTTTTTTCAAAAATAAAAACCGACTTCAAAAACACTGAAAAGCTCAAAATTACAAAGACATTATAAGAGTAGATCAACAATGCAAACGAAATATATGAAGTCCCCTTCAACCAATTTTGATATGATAATAGCTAAATAAATAAGCATAATTAAGACTCATCGGTAATAAATAATGTTACAATGTGATTTAGTTTTTATTACTGTTCATTTTTTACACTACAAAACGAAGTTATTTGGGCATGTTTAATTTTTTTTATAACTTGACGCGCGCTCGACAGTCGAATGCAGTACAAATACATGAGTAGCGGCCGCCTGACCGCTGTGTGGTTGAAGGGGGTTTCTTAAAGGCCGCGCGTATTGTCGGTCTATCTCTTATAATGTCTTTGCAAAATTATATAAGAATAGGAACAGACAACATCACATTTCTAAATTAAAGTCGGTGCCAAATTTTAAGACTTTCTAGGAGATTATCGTTTGGCACCGACCACTGAATAGCTTCGGAAGAAACATGAAACACGTTGAACGTACCAATGGAATTAAAGCGTTTCTCTCGACTTTCCTGAGATCCCATCATCAGTTCTGACTTTGGTGACCATGGGACCACCGCAGGATTATACTCCATCGAATACAAAAATAATTTTAAAATCGGTGCACAATTGGCGGCGTAATCGCGTAACATACACACGAAAAAAAACAACATACGCATTGAATTGATAACCTCCTCCTTTTTTGAAAGTCGGTTAAAAAAGTCAGTATTCGTGAAATCTAGGCTGTTTTACTGTAATTATAACACATTTTTCTAATTATACTACAAGCAATCAATTGCAAAAACAGTAATTATAGTTAAATGTTTCATTAAGTCAATTGTCATCTTGTACACGTCATTTAGAAAGCATAAACCACGAACGCACGAACTTTTAATGCAATATAAAAAAATTATAAACATTTCTGCAACTTACCGAATACTTAATCCCTACGCTATCATTAATTCCAAAAAAAATCCTTGGCAAAAACTATTCGTTAATTATCGCACTATCTGCTGGTTGGGTTTTTTAATTCGTAATAGTACAAATATTTTCTGTTAAAAGGTTTAGGCTGTTCAGAAAGCATGCAAACTCTCACAAACCTTTTAGGTACTCGTATGTACTTACAAGTAGGAAATTTGCAAAATTAATTAAATTCGAAAGGGGCATTGCTTTTAGGTCATCTTACTACGAATAAATATAATAAAATGTAAGAATTTTTCATATTCCACACTACACTTACGTGATTCCTTTATCATAAAAGACAGAATTGATGCGAAGCGAACAATCTCATCGAAAGATCCTTTTGTAGAGTCCGTTATGCTTTCAATGTAATTAAATAAGCCTACCCGAACTATCTTCAACAATCCTCGTGGCTCGTACATTCCATTTCATTGGCCGGAATCAATATTGGGCCAATCATTTTAAGGCTAAAAGAATCGCTGCTTACCTCTGCAAGGCTATATTTAGGGAGGCGAAGGCAATAAAAGCACATTGGTGTCCGGTCCATTCCCGCACGACTGCAAGATAAATGGACGGCACGGAACGGCTGGAGACGGGTTCTCACGGCCCGTGCCAGCGTCTAGTTCTTTTTGTTTCATCTGCTTTCTTACTTTAAGGTGGAGGTCATGTAGTCAGTCAGTGAGTAAGGTAACCCCTTAAATAGCCAAATTCTTCATGTAAAATCTGCACGATTATACTCGTATTCAACACCTATCATAGTAACGCATGTTACAGAGTCGTAGAGAAATTAGATTATTGGAGTCTCAAAAATTACTATTATGTGTTATATTTGACGTTATAAATGGACACAAAATTCTAATTAATCGAAAACAATATTAAACTATTGAGACCTAATTCGAAATCACGTTAAAGGTTTTTTTTGTCAACCTCCAAAGTAACTTGCTTTTCGAAAAGTATCTCAGCTATCCTACATATTTCGATTTGTAGTTATTTTCCTAATTGGATAACCATCGATTAATAGTGTCATCTGTGAATAGCTTATTATTCTACGAACTGTTTCTGTAAAAGAACCTATTAACCGTTTCATTTGCTCGCAAATAACGTGAATTGTTAAGTAGCCCGTGTGAACTAAGCCTTGACTTGTGTCCGGCGCGCAGTCGCAGAAAAACTGCAAGCCACAGTAACTGGCAACAAACTTTTACCTGCTGACATTTTTCAATCCCATATCATTGCTTCCACGATTGACATTCCTTGATATATTGCTGTCTCTGAACACTCAACCTAATGGCGTGAAAGGATCGTGTCACGGGCTCCGGGTGTGTAAACTGGTTGTGGCTCGCGTTAATTAGACACGGCCCTCGCGCAAAGCAACACCTCTTCTCATTATTAACCGCTTCATTAAGAGCTCACTAGCGACGAGCCGCCTGTCAAAACCTCGCCGAACGCCCGTCCGCGCTTGAAATATCGCAGCATTGTCCTATAATAACACCGTCGCCGGCCGGCCGCCTTAATTGTCTTTGTCGTCTTCTATCTGCTTAGCTGTATTCGAGAGCTCGACTTGGAGCTCGTTATATAGACCGCCTGCTTCCGCCGAACACTAAAAACCGCCGCGGTATTGCACAACACAACCATTTCATTGCTACACCACCAAATCCCCTTTAACAAAAACGAAACGAACACGCCACACTCATTTCTATAACGCGCGGAAATGATACACTGCGACCAGTAATGGCACCTACGCGAGATTACAAACAATAAAATCATATAATGATGATAGACCCAAAAAATCACTTCGAAATACAGTTAGAAGTGATCGACATTATAATCAGCAATCACAAACGTCAAGTTACGTTACAGTTATCAGAGAACGGAGTAGCTGACTATGTACGTGCCGGGCCACTTTATCAGCATCCACGTGTCATGTCAAGCCTATTTAATAAATTCTAATATGTTCAATAATGAATTTATAATTAACGCTTTGCGTGTTTTACGCTCGCGACAGTCACAAACAGCTTATTAGTGATAAAATATGAAGATAAAGTGTTTTGAATAATGACGGTCATTCCAAAAGATGATTTTTTCTTCGAGGGGCCGATAAACGTCCGTAATATTCGTAGACGCAGCGGACGGACGCTTCGAAAGCAATTTAAAGCAACGTCCGCGCGCCCCGGCATTGTGATTTCTGTACACGTTTTAATGAATTCGTCCTTCCTCCGAACGTTCCTCGGCCGCTATTCAAAGAAAATTACAGTCAAGAGGCTCGTCGAAACAAACCCTTTAGAAGTCACGCTCCGTTCTCGCTAAACTTGGTCCAATTATTTCAGCTCTCTTTTTTGCGTATTCTTTGTACTAGAGGTCATTATGGCGTCAGTTGGTGAGCGGCTCGATGCGCCATATGTTCCCAGCCCGGGCCTTTATATTTAGTCGTGACAGTGAAGTTCGGATAATTGATTAATGGCCGCCGAGGCGGACGTGTTTAAACGCCTTCATCTTCGTTTTTTGTCAAAATCCCTGTAATGATACGTTTTGATTGTCTTGACGGAGTATAACACAGGGCCCGCCATATGGCGCGGGCCACAGATTCGATACGGCAACAGTTGGCGCGACTGTTACTTGCGGACCGCGACGGACCTACCTTCACACTGACAGGTACCTGAGCATTACTCCGGACGCAAGCTTGAGAACCTGTCTTAAGTTAGAACCATACGTTTTTTATCGACAACCCATTAGAGCCACCATTGGGAACGGGTCATTTATAAAAAAGTTCTAAACTACTGCAGTCATCGTGGCCAAACTTTACCGGATTAAGCTCACGTTTCCGTGAAGTATTTTTTAACTCTCTGACATTAGGCATGTGATAAAAGATAAAAGAAAGTTAATTTCTATTGTTGAGGCCAATTTAATTCGACTTCATTCTCGGAAAAAGTACACCCTGCGAACATGCTTTCGCAACTCCAAAGCTTTACATTTATATAAGAATAAAATCTATAGAGGCTACCCTCAATAAGTAGAAGAAATATTCATGAACAGCATTAAAATACAGGGTCCAGTTTTATTGCCTATTTAACGAACCTATTTGTATGTAAGGTATACGTCAGCAGATAGATTATTCCGTTCCGTCTGAATGCACCTTGTATTCTAGATTAGAAGTAGAAAATTCGGCGAAAAAGTTACTTAAATTTTATTCAAACACAACTACCAGATCCACTCTGTTTGGCAGAGAGCCTTCGCCACGGAAGGGGATATTGGACCATCTCCCACCATGCTGGCCCAGTGCCTGTTGATGGGGAGCATATTATTCAACAGCTGTGTATTTTTTCTCTTTGAAGTGCCGAACAGTTTAGTAGATAATAAAGCCGACGGTAGCTTTGTATGTAGACACGTAGACAACCAAATTATTCCTATCAGTAGTCTTAGTATGCCTAAATTTTTCTCTACGTGAGAGAAAAACAATACCTACATAGTGAAAAATATTACCAAGCATTCACAATGAAATACTTCAGGTCCCAAATGGCGCTTAGATGGAAACTTCGCGAACGTTGTGTATGCAGTTTCCACTTTCCGAACAAAGCTTTAAGCGCGAACAGCATTAAAATTGTTGTCGCCCGCGATTTATTTGTTTATTTTACAAAAACGACACCGCTGAATTATTTCAAAAGTCACCAGCCTGTTGTCGTGACTGCGCTAATTAAAAAACTTTTGACGTATTTCTTGTTTTGTTCTACGGGAGAGATTGGCTCCGAAAAAATTGGCGATTATTCACTTTGCGACTCGGTAACAAAGAACAATACTTCTTCTGAAACATTTATTTTGTTATGCGACTGAGTGAACCAACGAACGCATAGTAGTATACGAGGAATATTATTATTGTATACCATTTTCAAGATTAGGTTTACTTAAGTTTTGTTCTGAAAAATCTGTATCAAAAATCCTTTTACTTTTATTTACACAAGACTCGAATAATCGAATCGAATTAGCATTTTCACATTGACGGAAATAAATGTTAAGTTTATTTATTAAACAATGGTTTTCAATTCACCTATAAATATGTTGATTTCTTTCCAACATCTTCGTGGATTAAAACAAACGAGGCATGACACTTGCTGTCTCGGGAAAACGTCTTTGTTCTCCAACTATGCTTTTTAATTATGAAAAACGACTTATCTTTTTAATAATTAAAATTCCGTCTCATTGGAGTACATGAAAATAGACTTAACACCATCAACAATATATTTGCGTAATATATAGGATTGGAATATACTTACTATTTAAAATGTTTTATCGATTCAAATACTTCACCATAGTACGGTGTAAAGGTGTTTCTTTATAGCACGTTGTTTTAATGATTGTGGATTTTTGTCATTGATGTTTTAATCCACAATTCCCATTGACATATTATATAATGTCAATAGGAATTGTGGATTAAACATCAAACCATAGGCATAGGATAGATTTAATTTTTCAATGGGATGGTCCAGATTAAAACTTTCATTTGTCGAGTGTTTACTGATATAAAACCTGCGCCTATTTACAAGCTTTTATTTAACTTGCAATGTGTATGTATATAATGTTCGGGTCAAATCTTGCGAGTTAAATTTAATCAACTTTCGTCCGATTGTCCTGAAATTTAAAATACTTACACATTTAATTTTAATGACAATGCAATTATGCATAATTTTGGATTCACAAAGATACTCTTTATAAATCCAAAATGGCCGCTGCAACAAAATGGCGGATTACATATTTTTGTACAACCCTCGCAAAATGGGTATCAAATGAAAGGTTTTGTAGAATAAATATGAAAAAAGTTCAGATCCAAGATGGCCGCCGCAAAAAAACGACAGATCACATAACTATTTTTGTACAGCCCCTCAATATGGGTAATTAATGAAAGAGCTTGATTTGTAGAATACAGTATATTATAAAAAGAATTCAGATCCAAGATGACCATCGTCGCAATCTCGTGACAAGCCTTTATTAAATATCATAAAAAACGTAATGTAATAGGTTAATTTTCCACTTTTTAGAGCATAAAAATAAAAGCTTGTTGTTAAAAATGTTTTCACTGTTAATTTTTAATTGGAGGAGAACTTCATTCTGTCTAGTGTACCTACGCTGATTTTTCAATAGGGGTACGCCAATGCATCAAACTTAGGTAAGACTTAGGTATGATAGCTAAGTGGGTGGCTAGCAAGTTGCCAACCCCACAAAATGCTAACAGCGTCCCCGACCCCCCAAACAAGCAAAATCAAAATCAAAATCAAAATCAAAAGTACTTTATTTCATAGGCCCTTGCGGGCTCTTAAAATCGTCAATTTTATACATTTTACAAAATTATTAAAACATAAAAAATATTCGACTAAAATCAAGCTAACCCGTGCGCTAGTGGCAAGTACATCCTTACTATTAGTACACCAGATCCACTCTGTTTGGCAGAGAACCTTCCCTACGGAAGGACATTGGACCATCTCCCACCATACTGGCCCAGTGCCTGTTGATGGGGAGCTTATTATTCAACAGCTGTGTATTTATTCTCAAAGTGCTGTTTTGTCTGCAGACTGGGCAGTGCGGCGATGTCGTCCGGCATGGGCGGCGGCACGCTCGGCAGTGGTCACTGCCAGCTCGCCAACCAGCCGCTGGTGATGCCGGTGTTCCCGCTGCGCGCCAGCCAGCCGAGCCCCGTGCCCGTCTACTCCCCCTCCCGCTTCCACATAGACAAGCGGTGCCAACACCGCTGCACGTGGAAGTGCCTCGCCATCGCCATGATATGTCTCTGTGTCATACTTGCGGCAATGCTCGCATATTTTATAGGTGAGTGCGACGAACCAGCATTATTGTTTGACTTCGTGAAATTTCGAATATCAAAAAGTCGCTTTATCGTGTACCGATATACTGTGCTGCTTGCGTCAGCTGAAACAATTATATTCAAAAGTCGTACAAGAATGGAGTTACTAGATTTTCAAATCAATGGTGTTATAAAAACACTGAAATTGCCACCGATAAGATATTGCTACACATGAAGTTTGGCGAGCACGGATATTGATTTTTATCGTTGTATACTCTAAATGTACAAAGTTAAAATTAACCATAGACGTATATAGAGGGGGGGGGGGGCTTTTGGCCGTGCCCACCCCAGAAAGGTCTAGTGCCCCAGGATGTTAGGCTACCGATTCAAAATTTTACGATGGACGTCAAAATACTGACAAATTCATACAAAAATATAGACCAAGCCCCCCTGGAAAAAAAACTCTAGATACGCCAATACCGTTATATGTATAAATCTAAAATTATTTAATATATTACTTTAAACATTTTTTGCCACTCAAGAGATTAAAAAAAACTACGGGTTTATACAAAATTATAGACCAAGCCCCCCTGGAAAAAAAACTCTAGATACGCCAATACCGTTATATGTATAAATCTAAAATTATTTAATATATTAGTTTAAACATTTTTCGCCACTCAAGAGATTAAAAAAAACTACGGGTTTAAGCATACGTATACGTATGATACCTATAGCATACGTATGATTTTATATTATTCTTTTCAAAGTCTTACCTTACAAATAAATGGTTGTAAAATGAGAAGTGGAAGTTTGATGCTTACAATCAAAATTATTACAGATATTTTAAAAAGCGCCATCAATTGTGATGTGTAGTACAATAAAAACTAACTAGCATAACGAACCAAAATCTGGTTCTTATATGTATACACGACTTTTTAAAGCATAGCAGTAATCATAATAAAGACAACCCCACAGACAATCGATTAACGATCGATACTTTTTAAATACAAGTTATGCTGTCGATATATCTTTGTTCATAAAAACTCAGCGGGGTGTTCATGCCTCTCGCTAAGGCTGTATTTTTATTAACTCGGCCGGAATGCCGATTAAAATATTCATAACATTATTCTTTCTCTATCCATTAGCGGTCGATCGCTCGCCTGAACCAAATGAGCGGTTTCTATAGCAACGCTGAAAGTATATAAGTATTATATAAAAATAACGTCCAGTAAAATGTTGAAGTTTTTAAAAGCTTCTCATATATTTTCCTAACGTTTTCGTTTTACAACGTAATGTTTAACTCCGCCGACCTGAAGTGTATCTGCACAAGCACTTTGTGAAAACCTAACTCAATTCAATAATTGCATTCCATGCATCCTATTCGATTTTGTACTTTGCAGACTGATGCAAAACGCAAAACATATAATAAGACTAACTACACTTACCTGCAATGAAATCGACCCACCTCATAGTCATAGGTGTCGATTTCAAGCGCGGATCCACCGTTGTGGGCACGATGGGCATGCCCATAACCCTAATAGACGTTTGACGTCACATTTTCATGGTCTATTGAGATTGATGGGCTGATGTGATGTTATATCTAACGCCTTAAAAAAACAATGAATCTTGGTCAGAGTGTCATATGTTTTGGAAACATCTTTGTAGGGATCCACTGTACGATCCTGAGCGAGGTCATACTCCGACTCGCACTTGGTCGATTCTCGGATAGCTGTGCTGTGACCACAACCTTTTGGGAGAGCTGGATCCGCGCCTGGTCGATTTGGCAATATCGGTATATAAAAAATAAGACGAGGCAAACCAAAACAGTAAATACAATTTGAAAGCATACTTCATAAGCTTTATTTTAACATACTCTAAACGTGGATAAAAGAAGTATTGCTGACGATAGACTTATTTCTTCGGAAAACCCTGTTTCTCATTTTTCCGTTATACACAATCTCTGTGACTGTATAGTAGAATGTTTAAAGTTAATTGAATCAATGTTTATTCAAAAATTTATTATTCCTAGAGATTTATTGACCCTTTAAATTGAGCTGATTTTCCTAAAAAAATTAGGTATTTTTAAAAATTTTGGTTTTCAGTTTGTAAAATGAATAAGCCTAAATCAGTCACAGTAAAACTGGACTAATATAAGCTTAGGCTCTTGTTTAACAAACAGGCTTAAAAGATATAATCTATTGATGGTAGATTTTGATTTGTCGAACTCTGAAAAAAGCGTAAAGGTGGGTCGATTTTATTGCAGGTCAGTGTAGTTTGTCGTAAGAGTCATTTTCTAGTTAGCATCAGAAATTTATTGTTCAAAATTATCTTTGTACACTTATATTGCATAGCTTCTTGCTGATTACAAGACGATGAAAAATCGTCTGCCACCATATTTCTAAGCTCCCCTTTGAGGCGCCTGGAGCAGTGGTCTCGCCAATTAAGGGGCGGTCTTGTCTCGTATGATTGGAAGCCTGCGAAACGGTTAACCTTCTAGGCACAACTTACGCCCCGAGCTACAATTTAGCAACAGACAGTAGCAGCAAGCGAAATTTAAATAAATCGTGGGCGCTTTTCTTACTCTCCAGCCCATTATTAAGCCAACCTATTATTTTGCAATATTTTCAACCCATAAAAATACCAATGCGTCCATTAAAACGACGACCATAAAAAATTTATTCATTTATAGTATTATAAGGGAATCACAACACATAAATTATTTCAATCATCACATCCAAACTCAATTACCGCGGTGATAAATTTGAATATCCACTCTGGCATGCAAATGAGTTGATTAAACATGGATGTTGCAACGGAAACAGACATCAACCATTAGTCTTTCATCGTTCTTTGTTTAAATCTCGCGGCGTCTTAGGAGAGGGCTCATAAAAAACTAAACAAGCATCGGAAAATATAAATGATGCCCCTAACCTGAGGCAGCGTGGCTGAGCCGCGCGGCCGTGTTAGCCTGTTATAAATTATCTTACACTTCTACGTCCCGTATTATTTTACTGCGGATATATCAAGCCCGGCAATGCCGCCCTGCCCTGCCCGCGGAACGACCGATCATAATTTACACATTCCTAATGTTTCATAAATTGCAAAGTAAATCCCCGCTTGATTTAATGGGAAATAGTAATTCCTAGATTCATGCGTGATAAAATAATACCACGTTTGCTTCTAGCGAAATACTCGTAGTACGTTGCCATAAGTACACGTTGCATGGAATAGTTGCTCCGTAAATATGTACCGAAAGCATTTCCAGCTAACTGCGGAAATACACGAAATGACGAAAACAACATGACAGCGAGTTCACTCGCTTGTTGTCGTGTACAAATGGTTTAGTGCGGACAGTTACGTGTGCACATTTTAAAATATGTATTATTCAAAATAAACTATAAATTCATTGTGTATGAAAAGTTCTATACTGACATTCCAGTTTAAATCACGAAGTCATTGGATTTCTACCCCATTAGCTACTGAATAAGCTACAGTAAAAGCTACTAATGATTAATTCAAATGTGAACATGTCGCCGTCGGTGGCGCTGTGGACTCGGCACTGACCTCCTAATCGGGAGGTCCGCTTTTTGTTTTTCGAATTTTACATATGTACATTTATCCGACACTCCTACGCTGATGGAAAACATCGTGAGGAAATCTGCATTCACCTGCGCAAAAGTTCAAAAGTGCATGTGAAGTCAACCAGTCCGCACTGGGCCAACGTGGTTGACAAAGGGGTAGGCTCGAGCCCCTCGGTGGGCATGCATTTATGAGCTGTGATGATGATGATGATGAACATGTTAGTTTAAAATAATAACGTTCATTTTATTGTGTGGTGTATTAGTTGTGTGGTATATTATATTGGTTATCGGTGTTTTAAAGTTGGGGTTGGTGAGTTTAATCAGTCAGATTTTCTTCTTCTTCTGTTAGTCTCGCAAAAACTCTGTAACGGCTCGACAGATTTTTACGAAATTTTCTGTGTATGTCCAAGCAAGGTTTAAACGTAAAGTTGGACCCGGTAGGTGGCGCTGGAATCGGGCAGGACAACGTCTGCCGGGCCCACTAGTCTAGAATATAAGTTTATTAGTGGAACTACTTGCATATGGTGAGGAAGACCCCGTACCAGAGTCATCTATCGCTATCTCGCCTATTTCTATCGCCGAGAATCGATGCTTGCATTGCTGTGTTACGGTTTGATTGGTAAGACAAGCAGTGCTAATACTGGGTACTGTGTCTTGACATCTTATGCCACAAATTGGCAACGTGCATTAAGGTTCTTGTGAGGATTGTAGATTTGCAAATGTTAAAGAAAGCACGTGTACTAGAGTTACTGTAACCACTGACCGTACAAGGAATACTCTGTGCCAGAGTCGTCTGCGTGGGTACCTCTGCTTTACCTATTTCTTCCGTCAGCCAGCGGTACTTGCATTGGTATGTTCAGGTTTGAAGGTTAAGACAGGCAGTGAAATTACTGGGTACTGAGACTTGACACTGAATGTCACAATTGGCAACTAGGGTTGCTAGGTATCCCGATTTGACTAGATTACAAAATGTATAAATTTTCCATAATAAAGCAGTGACTAAATACAATCACTGAATATCTTGCCACATTTATCGCAAAAATATTTTAAATGAATATACACTCATTTGCAAAAAAAACGGGCGGTTTTGATTTTCATTCATCTTTAAGAGGATTGTGAAGTAATCGTGCGCGGCGCGAGTAGGTATTTTCTAAAATGCTATCTGTTTCACACCGCTCGGCCTCCCGTCTGGCGTTTACACCACAAATACAACACGCGCAAATTCTCACGCACACAACGACAGCAGCGCGCGACTCCTCGGCGCGAGAACTCGAGATCATTATTTTACCGTTTGTAATGTTTTGCGTTGCTTAGGTATTCCTTACTGCCTTTCCGCTCGCAACTTTGCCTTCGTTATTTTCGTTTTTCGTGAGGGAATTTTGTTTTCCCGTATGAAAAATTATCTTATAACCTTTACTCAGTGATAATGTAGCATTCTATTAGTCAATTTTTTTTTTAATCAGCCTAGTAATTTTTAAAAATAAAAAATATAATAAATAAAAATAGCTTTATTTCTAAAAATCATTTTAACAATAATTACGCCGAGACTTCCCAGTGAGCTAGTTTTTGAGTTTATTCATTACAAACAAAAATACAAATCTTCTTTCTTTATAATATTTTAGTAGATAAGTTTCGTAAATTATTTCAGTATTCCTTTGAAATTTATAGTGTAGGCACAGATTAGTTAATAGTTACTACGTAACAGATACATCACTCCCATAGAAACGCTCGAATCGCTGTAATAATAATAGCCAAAACCGACAAACAAAAGTCGCTGCAAGAAGAAAAGGTCTCTATAAACGTGAGCCGAGAATCGAGATTCCCGCGTACACCGCGTGATTGCGTCATCGAGCGAAAACATAAGGGTTGTACAAAGAACATAAACAAAATGGTATACGTAGGATTAATGAAATAAACTGATTGCAAGGAAAGCCCCACTCAAATGTACTTTAATTTTATAAAATGATAATAACAATAGTACTTTATTTGCAAGAATATGGTAAAATACATGATTGGTGTTAAATTATATACAATATTCCTCATAATCTACTTCCAAATTGGCAGTGCGCAAATATTGAAAATTTTAAAATATTTAGTACATGTCAAAAAATAAGAGAATAGAATATTATTTTACCGTCATTAATACATTTAAAAATTATAAAAAAATACATGTTATGTTGCTAAAAAATACATGTATCCATACTATGTTGCTGAGGACTGAAGATTGTTACTATGGCAACGAATTACTGTCTTATTAGTTCTAATTACTTCGAATTTCTACTATGAAAAAAAATACATTTTTTTTTGTCTTTTAACAACTTACAATAGCTTCACAGTAATGTACCACCGTATGGTTAAATAAATTGATTAAATTAAAATTATTGTGTGGTTTTATAAACCACAATGCAAGTAGAACTTTTTTCGAATCAACATTTAACCGAAAATTTTCGAAAAATTATTCGATTTATGTATAAAAATCCCGTTTTTAGTTCTGAAAAGAAATTTATAAATAAAAAATTATTGATAAAAAAAGAAAATAAAAATCAAATTAATATAATAAACAAAAAAGCAATAAAATAAACAAAAAGAAACCAATAAAAACAAAATAATAAAAAACAATTTTATGAAAAAAAACAAGTTACAAGATTCGATAATAATAATAAAAGTCTCGCGTGCGGCGCGGCGGGTGGCGGCGCGGCGGCCCTCTGCCGGTCGGAGCGCCGGCGCGCTACTTAGCGGTAGGTATTTATAACGCTGCATTGCGCGAGTGACGGGGGCCTGGTGTAGGCACTTACTTGGTGTCCCTATCAAGTCCTACTTTATAAGACTGAGCTGTTATTTGTTATGAAAGTACTTATCTATCGTACATTTACCTGTCTAAAGAAAATGACTTTTTGTAAGATGAGTGTTATACTGAATTAAAATGATTTTTATTTGAGATGTGAATCAATAATGGATCCTTTTATGAAAAAAATAAACACTAAAGATAAAATGACATTTACAATTGTTTAAACAAGAACAGACCTCTTGTTAACTTAATAATAAATAACAAAAAATCTATTATTTTAGATAGATAAATTAATACTTTTACATACAAACTAAATAGGAGCAGGGATTTAAAAAATATAAAGTAATAATTATGCATCAAATAAAAAATACCTCTCATTTTTATACACTAATCTTGGGTAGTTATACTAATAGTCTTAGAATTCTAATTTTTACCACCTCCGTGGTCTAGTGATTGAGTCGGGTTCGTCCGGACTACAAAAACACTGAAAAATTTGAAATAATATAATAATAGGTACAGACAACATCACACATCATTATTGAAGACGGTGCCAAATTTTAAGACTTTCTAGGAGATCATCGTTTGGCACCGACTTCAATATAGAAATGTAATGTTGTTTGTACCTATTCTTACACTATTTTTAACATTTCAGTGTTTTTGAAGTCAGTTTTTATTTTTTGTAAAATATTTTTTTTGTTTAACTTTTTAGTGAAAGAAACCCTAATTAAATTAGGGTATCCCTCGATTTTCATAGGATCCCATCATCAGAACCTGACTTTGGTGGCCAAGGGACCACCCTAGGAGTATACTCTACCGAATACAAAAAGAATTTTGAAAATCGGTTCACAATTGGCGGAGTAATCGCGTAACATACACACAAAACGGTTGACACGGTTAGCGCAGAGGTCGAGCGATCGCCTACTGCGCAACAGGTCGCGGGTTCGATTCCCGCACGGGACAGATATTTTGTATGGCCTACAGAAATTTGTTCCGGTCTGGGCGTATGTGCATGTGATATTCTATGTTTGTAACTGCACCCACGACACAGGAGAAAATCCTAGTGTGGGGCGACGTTTTTATAAATAAAAAAAAACACGGACGCACCTAAAAATTTAAGGATTTACCTCCATTTTTATGGGATCCCATTATCAGATTCTAACTTTGGTAACCGTGGGACCACCATTGGAGCATAATCTTGAGAATACAAAAAGAATTTTGAAAATCGGTCTGCAATTGGCGGCGTAATCGCGTAACATACACAAAAAAAAAACATACGCATCGAATTGAGAAACTCCTTTTTTGAAGTCGGTTAAAAAATACCTATTAGTATATGTAATCAGCTGCTTTAAATTTTATAGTTAAAATGAAAAAAAAACTTCAAAACTGTACGAAGGGTACGAAGGGAAGGGGTAGGCATATATGGGAAGAAGGGTACCTTCTTCCCATATATGCCTACCCTGCCTACCCTACATACTCGTATATTATTTAGGTACTTTGTCGTTTGTATTTTTTATACAATCGTATATTCCATAACGCGAGTAAAACCTTAAAGCCCAGCTTTAGAGGAATAAAATTCAAATAAAATAATATTAAAAATAACGCTACTTGCATAGTCTATTACATGTTTTTAGCTGCTCCAACTTCATACATTGCATAACAAATACCTATCACAAGAAACAAAATACGAATTTATTTTGAGTTGGTTTCATTATGGCACATATTTATTATAACAACAACTACTTACATAATTACATTTTTTTCCTTTTTTGGTTTTGGGAATTTACAGTAAAGTTAACAGGCTACAGGCTGCTAACCCTTAAATAAAGACATTTGTATTGAAATAAAATCTTTAAAATAAAACACTAAAATCAATAAACGTATTCAAAAAGATATTTACTTTTTCATGTATAAGGTATTTGTGAAAATTAATAGTTCCGACTTGAGTAATAACTTTCACTATTGATCGATATATCGATATTACTTTCTCCTCCCTAGGCGACAATAACTACGATAACATTATGTCACATCACTATCACTACATTGTACCCCTGCCCCCGACCCGTATCGTGCGATAGAGAGAGTTGCAAGAAATGGTCGAAATTGCCTACAATTCCTGTTTGAAATATTGTTTCGGGCGATAACTGTTTTGCCCCCCTAAACCTTTATGAAATTAGACGCTTTTGGTCTCATTAGATTCAGTATACCTTAATCTATGTTTGTACGTTTTGCTTTTTTTGTAATTCAGTATAATTTAGTCAAAAAAAGACAAAAATGCTCAAGGTAGTTTTTAAGTCGAAAATATAGATATTTAGATGCTAATAACTTATATTCTGAGCAATATTTTTTCAAAATCAAAACGTGCAAACCTAGTTTTTCATTATATCTACAAGATTTCCATAAATTATGAAAATTGGACTATGTTTAGAGGGAGAAAAGCGTTATCGCTTTTTGTATGAAAATTTACAGCTTCACAATCCTCTTAAAAAGATACAATACAAAAAAGCTTTCAATTGTTTGTACACGTTACTGGCCGGTTTTAAAAATGCCGTGGTATTTAAAAAAGTACGTTCTAAATTCAAATTTTCATTTGATGCTCATTTTTACAGAAAACCCCTTTTTATCCTACATTTTTGGCGCGAAGTTCCAGAAATTAACATCGACTTTCATAACTTTTATTCAATTTTCATCGATTAATTTCATATCCTTGACTGTCAAAGCTTTATTTATTGCTGTTTGGCTGTATCAAAAATGGTAGATAAAGTGGTAAAAGCTACCAAAATTATCGCGCTGCTTGAAGAGGGTTGCAGCCAATGCTTCGTGGCTAGGAGGCTAAATGTTAGTCGCTCGACGGTCCAAAGGACCTGGCAGCGATATCAGGAGACTGGTTCCGTCGAGAGAAGGCCTGGTTCTGGAAGAAAACCATGTACCCAACCACGGGATGATCGTTTTCTTGTGAGTGGCGCATTGAGAAATCGCAAATCTTCGTATGTGGATCTTAAGAACAACCTCCAAGAAGTAAGAAATGTGCATATTAGTCTATGGACGGTCAAGAGGAGAAGAAAGATACGCAGTTTTGATCAATTGGCGAGTCAAAGTTAAAATCTATTTTGCTAAGCTAAAATCAATTTTTATGCTGAATGAAAAAAACATCCCAATTTTTACTACTTAGCTATTGCACCCCGAAGTTTTCTAGACCTGGCAACCCTATTGGCAACGTACATGGGCATCCTTGTAGGGATTGTAGATTTGCAAGTCGTACAAGCACATGTACTATACGATTTACCAATGGGCCAAGTGGTCCCGGGCCCATAGCGGAAAAAAATGAAATTCGGAAAATATTATTATTTCAGTAGGTATCCGCCATTTTAAAAAGGATGGTATTCAACTGTTGCTCAATTTATTTCTGTTTTCTATTAGAAAATTTGCCCTTGTTCCGACAAAAATAATAATTGTGCACTTAAATGATGCTTCCTAAAATATTTCATAATGAGCAACTATTTAATAACGGATAATATTTGACTGCTAGTCAAAAAATCTTCCCTTTGTATAATAAACTATTAACAATGATTCCATTGCTACAATTCATCCCAGACATAATTCCAAAATTTACTATTTCTATCCGTTGTTCTTTTCATTTTTATAAAGAACCTGGGTTCATATGGTATATTAAGATTTAAAGAAATGAAGCAGAAATTATATACATTCTAACAGAGCGAAGCAGTGTAATTTTTAATATGTTTATTTTTCTATTACAAGCTATCAGAATAAAACGTATCATTTAAAAATTTATACATAGTTCACTTTCATTGGTGAATCAACATGCGCCCAATAATAAATGTTTGTTAGGAGCCACGCATTGCTCAATTACCTTTGTAGATAATCGCCCCTTTGTAACAATAGTCATTTAATTTAACCTAACCCGCGGCTCTGGTAAACAATTTCAACAAATGTTACATAACGGGCTACCAACACGCTATGATATGAAAATATAACAACTTCTCTAATTTCGGCAGCGCGCTGTTAAAAAATGAAAAGTTGAAACTTGTTCTTGATTAGTGTTTATTGCGCTATTATGAATTAAAATATTACAAACGACTACTATTTCTGTGATACCGACTGCGGTAGTGTGTAGGTGTATAAGCCGGTAGGAAATATTATTTCTCACATTTCAACGCCTTTAAAAGTAAAGTAATTATTGAACCGGCTCAATGTGAGGTGTTTCAAGTCAATAAGCCTTATCGTATCGAATCTCAGGTTCATTTAGATTACCGTTAAATTACAGGGACAGTAGATAAGACGAGGCTCGCCTCGCATGCTGATGCAGCGGCGATCGAGCACACTTCAAAACGAAACGGATTTCTCGTTAAACTATTGCTTTTAAATGACCACATTAAGATTTCCCTTAGATATTTAAAATCAATCGATTTGTTCAACCTCGCATTAGTGAGTGTCGAACGTTTTATCTGAAATCAATGAAAAATGCTGATAATATGTAACGTGAAGTGTGTTTCATTAACGAAATATTAAATCAAGGCGATGCTTCCGTTAGCAACTATAAATCACATGAAATCTGTCCTCTAATGATTGGGTTTCGGGAACACAATAAAATATTTGTCGGACACGCCTCCTGGTGTTTCGGATGTGTGCTTCATAAAAGAGGGCTTTGTATTTTTAATCCGACATAAATCTCATGGTCTGTACCAGTAGTTTTAGCGTTGTAATGAAAAAATGCAGACCATCTGTTGCACCCTTCATTACTTGTATGGCGCGATTGATGGGGGCAAATATAGAAGCGTCGACTTTTTAATGTAATTGAAATTGTGAGGACCCCAAATGTTTTATTGAAGCCCACTCAGTGTTGAGCATTAACGCTTCTTAAGGGAACTATGGTGTTGTTATTACTCACTGTCTGAAACATGTTTGCAATCAAAAACTAACTATTAGGATTAGATACGCACTACGCTTGTAATTTAATCTTTAAAAAATTATTGTATACAATATACAATCCCAGTAAGATTAGTCCAGAGACGCGGGAAAGTTTAGCGATATGTACCTTAATCTCTTCATAGACAGTGAAATACTGTATCTCATTATTATTAAGTCAGAGAGTGCGTTAAAAATCATTGAAGGACCAAGACGGTCACCATTTTCACCAAATTCACTATTCCCGGAAAGCACTAGCAGAAAACACACGATTCCATCTCATATCTCCATTTTATGTATTATGATAAAAACAGTGGACTTCACACGTCACCGTTCCATTTGTACTAACCGCAGTTCTTATAAAATGGGACAAACAAGACGACCCTCCCGCAAATGTGGATCATGCATGTGAGCAAGCGACAAGGACGGTCATATGAGGTGCCGTGAATAATAGAGGGAGATAGGGGACGGGCACAGAGCACGGGCAACGGGAAGATTTATCACGTGACTAATACCGAGTCAGTGCGACGGCGCGTCGCTCCTGTCCCCGGGGACTCCATCAAACGAGTTTCGCTCCCCCATCGCACGATGCAATCTATGCTGAATCGTATTACAATAAATTGTATTAACTCGAAAAATAGTGGAGATAGCAAACACCGTCCATCTGCACACAATCGTCTCGTACGTCGCCCGCGCGACTATCGCATGTCGGCGAGTACCCCATTTCCTACTCTCCGTCATTTCATGGGGAAAATTTATAGATTTTACGAGGGATCATTGGCGAAAGTCGCGACTTGCCCACATCGCGGCATTTTTATTTTGGTGAGCGGAAATTACGTCATCTGCGCTCGTTTATCTTTCTGACGTAAGCATTGTTTACACGCGGCTTACATCGATAATGGTTCACTTACGAGTGAGAAACACCAAAGAAAGCAACATACGGATCGATCGAAAGCTTTTAAGATGGAGCTTTTTTTATTGCTACTAAGTTGGAAAACAAGCAAACTGCCCACCTGATGGTAACTGGTAATTAACAGTAACCCATAATATATGAGTTTCGCAGCAAATCTACAACCCTCACAAGAACCCCACTCAAAAGTCACGGTACCCAGTAATTTCACTGCCATATCTTACCCTTCAAACCGGAACACAGCAATGCAAGCACTGCTGCTTTGCGGCAGAAAAAGGTGAGACGGAGGTACCTAAGCAGACGACCCTGGTACAGAGTCTCCCTCCAGTAAAAATGATTTCCCTTCTTAGTAAGAATTTTTCAATGTTGGCAACACTTCTGAAATGTCAGAATTCAGACGACCCCGGCACAGAGTCTACCTTTGCAAATAATTTTTCACAAAGACTAATTTACTTATGATGAAAGTTTATACGTGAGCAATATTTACAATATTTTGTTTCTATACTGTCTTTAAAATTAGTAATAATAAATGTGTTACAAACCGCCTAAGACATAATTCAACTTATAGCATGAATAGAAAACAAACTACAAGAAACAATATAATATTTCAAGAAGAAAACTAATACATTTTGCATGAAAAATGATCCGCATCTGATGCAGCTCAATACACACTACTCTTTGGAAAATAAAATTTGAATTGCACAATACACTAAAATCGGCAATGAATATAAATTACCAAGTTAAGCTATAGTCACTTGATCCGATAATAGTTATTGTTGTTGATATATCTCCCTCGCTCAGTCATTGAAGTTAATGTAAATTGTCCAATTCCAACGGCCAAATGGCGTCAACGCATCGAGATTCTTATCTCTAAGTAAATCTTGGGGATAGAGCCAAGCCGCGATAACTTAATTGCTGCGACACCGCCTGGGGCCCTCTACAATATTATGAAAACTCTTGGTGCTTTCCATCAAAGTTGGCGCTTTTGTTCTTATAACAAGCTTTTTCATTAATTACGTGTTTCCCAAAGTGTAGCGACAAGTACGTACTTTAAAAATGGATAAAATTGTCTCTAAATTGTACTTCATGACAGTTTATATGGCTATCACGATAAGTAGCAGCACTTCGCGCCAGTTAATAACACATCTATTAGGTAAAAAAACAATTATTCCACTTTTATATTCACAGGTTGTTACTGATGTTATTAGAATCGAAACTAACTGCACCCAATTACAGGTGTTAAACATTTTTGGGAAATTGGTGTCATCTTATATTATGGCAATTAGTAAAATACCAAATCGCTCATGTCAATTAAGTCCGTAACGACTGACATATGGCTTTTCACGCACGCGTAAGTTATTACGCGAACATCCTGCCGGCGCACGCGCTTTGGAACAAATAAACACAGCATCCCCATTTCGGTTGCAAATCCGAGTCGCCTTCAAGCTCCTCACAAAACTAATAAATGTACACGATAAATTCTCTTTACATTCGGATTTGGACGTAACTCGCTCACCCCATTTGAAGCTCTTTAACTGAGCCCGAAATCGGAGCTTTAAGGAAAATATGAAAAGGCGTTCAGTGGTGTTACCCGATTTCTTTTCAACTACATGTTCAACTATTTTTTTTAGCTCCGCATTATTATACGCTCCAGTTGATCCTTCCACAGAAAAAGTAAATCGTGTCAAATAGAACAAAACTCGTGCTATTGGAGCCCGTGCTCTCTTAGTTAGTAGCGTGAAGAATTATCCAATTACGGTGCGTAGCCCGGTATTCTATGATCGATTCGATCGGTTGCAACTGTCGCATAATGAGGAGACAACGGCATTCTCGGGAGCAAAAAAGTGGTTGGGTGTCGCCGAACCACCTACGTGCTCAGCAGTAGCACTAGCACGGTTCGCAGCAGCGGAACTAATCGCTCAGTCACACCGTCACAAAATGTGCTGCGCCCGTGCTTCGCTTAATTAAAACCCGACGGGTCGTCACGTCACCTACCCTGTGTTCCGTATGCTAGGCCGGCATCGTTCATTGTGTCGCATTTCGAAATACATGTCGCCCAAACCGACAACCGTGTGAACTTTAATAGAATCGGTTTTCGGCTACTGGGCATTATCGATGTGGCACTATGATAAGAAGCGAACTTAACGGAAACTTAATTGAAACAGCAGATTATACGAAAGATTTAGCGCTTACTACATAGTTGCTGGTATTTGAAGATAAGAGATTATAAACCGATCAATTTTGATCGCCTCAAATACAGTTTTTCTTAACGACGGTTGCAGCAAAAAATAAACTAGATGTATTTTACCCGTTGTAGAGACTAATTTGCTGATGTGAAATTTTAATTTTCATGTGTACTTGTTTCAGCGTTATCGTCAATTAAAAGTAATATAGACAATTCAAATTGCATCTTGGTACAAGATGTGAAAGCAGTAACACATGCACAAGGAATAAGAGATGCATTATCAACATCATCACCTTCAGATGGTAAATAACTCTAACCAAATTATATTCACACTTACATAGTTGTTAAAAATGTACTTTCTTACAATATGCTCTCAATTGTAGAATCAATATCAACATCTTCCATCGGCGGCTGGTCAACAACGGCACAAGCGGCATTAGAATCAGCGATAATACCACAGCAAGCGCAACAGGCGGCACCTCCACCTTGGTCACCTGCGTTAGAAGTGAGAGAGTTTGATGAACTTCATAGCGCAACTATACCTGCATACCAATTTTGGAGTTCAGAATTCCGAAATAAACAACCAGCCTACGTGAGCCTTAACTTTACGGTACCCTGGGGAGCCAATTTTGCAGTTTATGGCAGACGCAACGTTGCTCCCAGTGTAACGCAATACGACTTTGTAGAATTTATTCGCGGTGGCAGGGTTGACCATAGGCTTAGAAGAAGAAGAAGTCTAGACAGGCAGGATTCGTTTGGACCTTATCTTGATAATTGGGATTCATTACTAAGCACAATTAGCCCTTTCGAAAAATGGAACCATACGATTAGCAAGAGATCCACAGATATGAGGGTTAATGTCAGTATATTGCAATATCTTGACACTGGAAGATGGTTCATTTCGGTATATAACGATGAATTACAAACGCATAACGTTGAAATGATAGTGTCGGAGGCCGAAGGTGTAACCAATTCATGCCCTGATGACTGCTCTGGACACGGCTCGTGCTATCTTGGAAAATGTGAATGCATGGACGGCTATGAGGGTCACGATTGTTCTAAAAGTAAGTAAAATAGAAATGAGATAACATTTTTTATTTTTATTTCGGCACTATGTTTATGTGTTTTATTGTCCTTTAGGTGTCTGTCCAGTTCTTTGTTCCGGTCATGGTGCTTACGCAGGCGGCATATGTCATTGTTCGGAAGGTTGGAAAGGCGCTGAGTGCGATATTCCAGCACATGACTGTGAACCTGCGGATTGTTCTGGCCGAGGACAATGTGTTGCCGGTCATTGTCATTGTAAAGCTGGCTGGAAAGGAGCTAAATGCGATGAAGGTAAATTTTAGAGATTATGCTTTTCGTTTCTTTCCTAATCTCATGGGTACTAAATTGTAATAAGGGTGTTAATTGAGTTCAATGCATTCCAGAGGACTGCTTGGATCCAACATGCAGTGGACACGGTTCATGCGTCCGTGGTAGATGCGTTTGCCGTGCTGGCTGGCGTGGTGCTGCTTGCAGTGACAGAGATGCACGCGTTCAAAGATGCTTGCCCGCATGCTCCCAGCGAGGTGTCTACGATCTCGATGCCGGACGATGTGTCTGCGATCCACTCTATACTGGCGATGATTGTTCTCAAGGTAATTACTCGTAGATACAACTAGAGATTATTCGAGCATTTTGAATTTTGAAATTAATTAAATTATGTTTTTATTCAGTCGTATGCTCTCTCGATTGCGGACCACATGGGGTGTGTGCTGAAGGAGTCTGCAGATGCGACGACGGGTGGACAGGTTCTATGTGTGATCAGAGACCATGCGATATCAGATGTCATGATCATGGGCAGTGCAAAAATGGTACATGTGTTTGTACACAAGGATGGAATGGAAAACACTGTACATTACGTAAGTGGTCCTGTTTTAATGCTTGTTGGTATTAATGCTATCATACGTCACAATAAAAACAGTTGTTAAGGTTTGGGTAAACAAATAAAACATAATGATTTGACGCTCATCCAACTTTGTATTTCTTTTTAGGGTAAAAATGAACTCGATTGGAACCTATAAATTTAACATTTCGTTATTGCCTGAACAGACTAAGTCTTTACAACTTAAGTTACTGTTCAACTTTTGTAATGACTTTGGAAAGTTACGGCTTAACCTTTTAGTTTGGTAGAAGGGTACTTTTCGAAACAATAAGCCGTAACTGTAAAACAAATAGAAGCGATTAAGTGATTGAAATTAGTTGCAGATTTAATTCGCAAAGAAGTTCTTTTGATAATTTTCTGGGAATCTGTTTCAATTTTATTGATAAGTCTTACATCTACGTTTACATTCAGCGGGTTGTCCCAACGGATGCACGCGTCACGGGCAATGTCTTCTGGAAGATGGGGTGTACCGGTGCTCCTGCTCTGAAGGTTGGGCCGGCACTGACTGCTCGATCGCTTTAGAACTTTCTTGCAATGACAACGAAGATAATGATGAAGGTAAGGAATAAATACTTAAATCCCTACAGATGCATTTACATGCTTGGTCATAACATTATAATATGCTAATTCATAACTTATTTTTTCTATTAACTCTGAGCAATAACTCTTGTTGAATTACTAAGGATAGTCCAGGTATTACTTATAAACACATATGATTACTAGAAATATAATGTATTTCGTTACAATAACCTAAAGTGTAAGCACGTAAGCTGTCATCTGACACAATACGTACCGTTTTGAAGATGGCATGACGGACTGCTCGGACTCGGAATGCTGCAGCCGGCCTGAGTGTGCCGAGCACATCATGTGCCTCTCCTCCAACGATCCTGTAGAGGTACTCCTCCGCAAGCAACCTCCATCGGTCACCGCATCCTTTTACCAGCGCGTCAAATTCCTAATAGAAGAGAACTCTGTTCAAAGCTATGCCCACATGGATGAGTATTCCGAGAGGTGAGTATATCCACAAACCCGATTATTCAAAGTTTTAACAAACACCAAATCACATCATAAGGAGTAAAAGATATCATCCATTACTAACAACATATTTACTTTCAGATGATAACTTTTACGGCAAATTGGTTTAGGACTGACCAATCGGTTATGCACAGTTCATGAATTTAATATTTTTGCACTTTACAATGATTTTAAATTCGTGTTATCATCGTCGTACTGTTATTTATTATCGTAAGAAGATGAAATAAGATTTATAGAATCAATATATTGATAATAGGAGCTAGCACCTTTACCATTAACATTCCCGCTCATCTTCCTAAACCTCTCCGAGGATTTGGTGTGGTTATTTTAATTTAATTGAGACTAATACTTTTATCAATTCAATTACAATTTTTTTTATCATCTGGTGGAAGTGTTTTGATTTTCCTCTGTTTTCTCGCGTGTAAAAAGATTGTTTTATCATTTGCAATCCTAGCATGGTTATGTTTTATCATTAACCATAATTTTCATATTTTCAGTTTTGGTATTATTATTTTTTCACACCAGATCCGATGTGTTGTGTATTGTCTAATGTTTATCCCTTGTGTGTGTCTAACCCTACCTGTTTGTCTAAACAAAACAAATGCGTCTTATGACTTAAATAAAATTAGAAAAATAAAATTATAACAATCGATTGAGCGCTGAAAAGCTTACAAACAGTTTTGTTTGTCTTTGATCGTACAAGCTAATGCTGTTTGAATAAGGTTTACACGATACACTCACATTATGAACGATCGATTATTTAAAATTAAGAGGGTCTTATGTTAATACGATATTTATGAGCTTAGTAAGAAGCTGTGCTTACATTTGTTTCTATTAAAGAATCCTTCATGGTGTGAGTTCAAATAAATTACTACAAAAAATTATAGCTCTTAAAATTATCATAAAAGCGTACAAATTTGTCGAATACTATCTCCTGATTTAAATAATGAGACAAAGCAAAACTGAATAACAAAGTAGTCAACCCACCTCGCTTAATATGCAAAAGCGCCTCAAAAGTTTGTTTGCATTAAAACACGAGCCGCTTCACTATTTTGTTTAAGTTGAAAAGTCTAGAGTGGTTATATTGCGTTCTGGCATTTGTTTCACCAGCCCCCGAACTAAGCGTGACACTGACGGAGTTCCTTCATGCATTCGCAATCCAGCAGCATGTCTGTTCTATTCTACTCCGTATAATCTTGGTGCAACCTTAAGATTTTCCTTTTAAATCTATTCCAAATTCTCTCGTTTACAAACATTAAAGTGGTGGTTTTGTTCTAATGCAAACGGGCTTCGTTTACTAATCTGTGCGCGTTTCGAATTAATTCGAATGTCAATTGTTAAAACGCAAGTTAACCAGTGTAGACATTGTGCAATCGACCGGAGCGGTTGCAAAGCCGGGGTGTGGTTGCACTGAGGGTTGTAGGTATCTGTGTAGTAATCTGTCCTGTCTTTCTGTGTCCCTGTGCCGCCGTGTGTCCGCCACTCCTAGCGAGTTCTGGAATTCCTTTACACCATGGTAAGTGTCAGTCAGCCCGCCCTCGCCCCTCAGTGTTCAGTATCTGTTAACCTCTTCCCTTTTGTTGCAACTCCTGCATATATGTGTGATGCCGGCGCCCATCGCATGTCCATCAACTGACACGCGAACGGAGCCACTAATGCTTTTTCACTTTTATGTTAACTCCTTTGTCTGTATTCGTTTCATTCTCTATGTGTATGTAATATCTGTATGTTTGTCTTGAATGTTCTTGTGTGGCTGCGTCAAAGCTCCGAGGGCTCGCCGTAAAACAGGCGCCGACGCCACGCGAGCCTTACATCGGCCTGGTTATGATTTGCCGCAGCCACAGAAGTTTTTTGTAATGTTTATTTGTCTCGTCTATTGTGCTTATATTTATAGTTCACATATACTGTGGTATACTTTTGTTATACTATATATATGAAACGTAGGAAAATCATTTACGCTTTCACGCAAAACGTCTTAAACACAAACGGTTAGGCGTGTAGGTTTGTAAAATATACGTATCGAGACGCGAATTGTATATTGTCAATTGAGCAAAATTTCAGCGAACACGCAAATTTAGCTTCAAATAAACTTACCCTTTTATGTGTTCCTTACCCTTTGTCTGCGTCTTTCATCTGTTAACCAACCCCCTACCCTTCGCCCGAGCTCTTTATGTGTTTAGATCCTCACCCTTGTAACTAACCAAAACACTATTTGAATGTATTCCAACTATTTCACAACGAGATAATAGCAGTCTTGTCAACATTGTACATTACAGCCATTGCTTCCATCAATCGACCATTGAAGACATTCAACACAATCAAATTGGTGCAACGAAAATGTCTTTACATCAGTCATCGAGTGTTATTGATTTACAGATGTATATTGGTGCTATTTATTTCTGTATTCACTTACAAACCATTGTTACTGTGTTTTAAATTTCAGGACCACATTACGTTCTTGACGTGATGGGCGTATGAAAACATTGAGTGTTCCTAAAATGTACAAAGGATTGAAAACTAAATAAAACTCTTATTTCAGATTTTTGTAATATTTGCTTTTAAACTTAATCAGTTTGCAATTGTTTCGGTAAATCATTAAGTAAACATATCTTAAGAATAGTATTATTACTCTTGTAATGTATAACTACTTCAATCGAGTACAGATGAGCGTTTTCACGAGTATTAGGTACACCGTTAAATTTAAGTAAAAAGCTAAATTTTCATTGGAAACAGTGTTAATAACATAACTTAATGACATCTATGCGCCGTCAAAAATAGTACTCTTATAAAAACTAATGTCGTTAATAAAAATATATACATAAAGCCGAAAACCAAGCTATCTATCTAAAACAAAACATAAAACAAAAACATAAAAAACATATGCATGCTTTTTTGAAAAATATTAGAATTGAAAACAATGATCAGGAACGCAGTCGCTTGTCGCATACTTTCGATTAAATACGCTTAACAGTCAAGCGTATTAAATCGAAAGTAGGCATATAATAAAAATAAAAAGAATAGTCATAAAACATTTTTTTTGTTAATCAACAACCTTAAATATTATTTCGGTATTCCGTTACACCCGGTATATTTACAGACGTGTCCTTCGAATCATTTCCATTCATATAATATGTTACAAATCGTATCAATAAATCACCTGCCTGGATAACACTATTCATTCGCATAGAGCGATCCTCAAGTTAATATTTCACATCGATGCTTTTGAATCATTGGAAGATCGCTAGAAGTAATGTCCTATTAGAGAATCATTGAGAGAAACTATTGGAATGGACACTTAAGACAAACTCCAATAGTGTGTGTGTATTCATTCATACTCCAATATCTATCTACCTACGTGAAGATTCAATAGCTCACTTATCAATATTTACGAGCACCATGTTTGGTTTCAATAAATATAGTTATAATGAAAATAATATTCATTATATTTAAGACGAAAATATGTAGTGTTTGTCAATGCTTTGAATGGTACATTTTTAGATAAATTAAAATATCATTTAATTTGATTAACAACTTTGAATTGTGTTTAGTAAAATGTGCTGAAATATATATAACTTGAGAAACTTAATTTTATCTACGCTGTATATAACTATATCTTCATCCCTAAGCTCTCGATGACACGTCGAATATGTTATACACAGCATTCATTTACATATTGTTATGATAATAACCTGATTTATGAAGGTGGTAGCTCCAAGCAGCTGTTGTTATACGATTAATGATTGGGAATTCGCATCTGTAATAACAAATCAATATTAATTCTACCGTTATGAAAGATAGTCAACACTTTTTAGTGAACTATTAGCAGAAAACAAATAACTTTCTCACAAAAACCACATTGTCTATGAAATTTATAATGAGATTTTCATTTCTATAGCAAGCACATACAAGAGATTTTCTCTTTGATGGAAGAATTTTTTTTGCACCAATTTATATTTGTCATGTATAAGTACAAAAACAATCATACAAGAATAAAAAGTACTATGGTTTATGTGGCAGCTGTTACATGCATTATCGACACACCTCTAGATAAATTTTGGTTAGAAAAAAGTTTTTGTTAAGTATATTCCTTTTATTATTTTATTTATATATTCATAATTTGAGATTTAACCAAAATTTAGACTAGTCGATTAGCTGATCCTGATACGAGAATGTGCAATGCTAAAACTTCTTATTTTATTTTCAATTTTATTTTCATACCTAACTATATTTAAAATAAAGCACGTGTCACTTTGACATACACTCGAAGTGGTGCATAGGGTGACATCGTTCAATTTATTTAATTACCTACTTGAAATATTTTGACCAATTTCATCAATCGTAAACGTTCATATATACCATTATTTGAAACATGTACTTAATAACATTAATATACTTTGGTAAACAAAACAAGTTATTTTTAAAATCTCTCAACACTTACTGAAATTGTCGTAGTGATGTTTAAAATACTTTATAGGTACACTACATACATATAAATGTTATAATGATATGGGCTGTTAATGTTAAAAGCCAAAACGGTAATGTTTCATTTAAAGGTTCCGTTAGAAATGTAATAGCAGATGTTTACCCGCTCACATGAGATTGCTTATTAGTTGTAATAAGGATGGTACAAAAAACATTTTGACGTATACTTCGATAAACATACAATAGAGCTCTAATACGACTATCACATTCATTACTATTTAATTTAGTAATGTGTTAAGCAAAGATTTTTGAACCATTAAATAAAATTAGGTCAATACATTTAACCAATCACATCAAACCGGTCGGACGGTCGTGGAACCTTCTCCACATTTGAAATTGGATAAAATCCTATTCTAACATGGGTATTATAATAACAAGTGATCAATCTGTGCTTTTTCTAATTGTAAGAATTATAACAATTACACAACATTACTAAATCGAAAATAAACCAAGCGTATAGGTACTTAAAAATAACAGTGAGTAATGAAAATTAAAACTTTTGATATGAGTTATCATTAATTTAAAAAAACTATTTATTACATTTATGAACAATAGTCAGAAAGCGCATACACAATAGACATTTTTGTACACGCCATCTACCAAAAGCTCACCAAATTTACCTAGAAAATATGAAATTTTACAAGTAAGCAAAGTTATACTCGTATGTTTAAGCAGAAATAACTTACGAAGATATATCAAAAAGAAAATTTTTAATTTTTTTGTCATATATAAAAATGGTTTCACAGTGAGTAATACTGGAGATTCCTTCCAAAATCGTCATTCAACCTTGTCACGAACTACGAGTAGTATTTCCAACATAATTTGAAACAAAACTAATAATTTAATATTTGTCAAGACATTAAGAGAGTATAGCACAAAATTGTTGTAAAATAAACCATTGCCTTCCATGTTGTCAACAACAAAACAACCTAATAATACTTTTAAGTATTATTATTAGGTAGTCCACCTAATAATACTCTTGACGAATAATACTTTTAAGTATTATTAAGTGGACTACCTTATAATACTCCTGACGAAAGAAGTTCAATCGACGAATCCAATTCAAAAAGAGTTCAATCGGCAAATCCAATTCGGTTGGACAGCTTTTGCAAGCTACACGGCATATTTTCGGCACATTTTCTTTTTACTTTGTGCCCATACCGCATGAGGAAAGTCTTCAATTTGTGCGTGTTGCCTATGATGACATATGGGACCTAAGCGTAACCTAAGCGTGCTTTTAAAAATGAACCTTCTTATAAAGTCACAAGTTACACATTAACAATATACTATATATTTCAAAAATCTACACGCAACAAAACTTTTAATATCTACTATTTTCGTTAGCAATCATGACTAGTACTGAACTTATATCATAAGATAATATATTTTTTTAAATATCCCGTGTAAATATTTTTTTAATTGTGATTCAGTTCTAATGACAACGTAGCTTGTTTTCAGTGAACGCAAACATAGGAAATAAATATTTCATGGGGTCGCACCAGCACGCTATTGTGAAATTGTAAACACAAATAGACATTCGAAAATGTTAAACCTGCGGTTTCAACTGAAACGTATTTCGAGTTGGAATTTACGTATTATGGATATTGTTGTTAGAATATATTTAAATACTAATTATCTTTTACAGACTTGCAGAAAATTCAATACAGATAGACAATAACAAATAAATGGCATAAAATACCTAATATCTGCTAACGTAGGATCCTATCGGTAATTAATCGAATTTTTTAACATACATTCCTTGCCTCTTCTTGTCACTTGTGTTTTCTTTCAATCGTCATTACGTTGTTTATTTGCAAATATTTTACAAAATTTATCAACTACCCTGGAAAGTTTAACGTTTAACTTATCGAAGATAACCTCAATTTTTTCGAGGCATTTTGCAAAATATCTTCCTATAGTACCTACAGCGGCCAGCAATAGGCGGACCGCGAAAGGTCGAACCTCGGACCGTCAAATATTGTAAAATATACCTACATAATTTTTTCGAAACGTTTCACACCACCCCGCGTCTGTAATTGCGGTGCGCTTGGCTTTGACTAGATAATATTGTGTTATGAATATACAGCTCACCCGAGCTGTTAACATTGTTATTGCTATTTTAAATGTTTCTTAGTTTTGTTTGTAATTCTATGGCAATAAATAATACGTGTATAATGTAATAGCTTTGAAAGCCAAATAAAAAAATAATATTCAATCATGATCAGTTTTTTATTCTGAAAGTAGATAAAATTTTTCAACACTATCGGGACCCTATTCAAAATTACTTGCCGACCCCTGCTATAGTATGACCACATAACACAATGAATGTGGACAGAACGGTGATACAACGAGATTTTTATACGAGAACCACCGCCATCGCCCGACCCGTCATCACTATATCTCCATCTTTTCTCAAACTAAACTGCCCACTTCTTACTCTACAAGTAATGATTGCAGAAGAAGGCATTTTTTAAATAATTTTCTGAAGCATTTAACAACGTCACGTTTATGTTCGTGAAACACTGATGCATGTCTCATGGCAAAATCAAAGCTGCACGTATGCTCCTGCATATAATACCTGCCAGTGTGGCGCGCATACGATGCGCACAAGCCCTTTCTAAACTCTTCTATGGTAGTTATTCTGTGAGTGAGATAATTTCAATGGATTATACATATCTATTTTATTAATAAACTCTTCCATCTTGGCCGTTTTTATCTGTTTTAAATTATTCAAATCTCCAAATATACAATACATTGTAACTCTCCCCCCACCCCCTCCGAAATAATGTAATTATACAAATGTTGAAATAGACCATTTTCAAATTTTATCATGTACCTAACCGGCTATACATACCGACTTACATACTTATGATTCAGAAATGAACTAAGTTCCATACAAACTTGTACCCCCATTTTTTCAACAAGACTATCACTTTCATTTTGCTGGGCAATCAAAAGCCTTATAATTGTATTTTATTATTATTACAGAGTCTACCTCCGTGCAAAGTTTCATTAGGTATCAGAGCTCAAACATTTTTTGAAGATAAGTTCAGTGTTTACATCGATTTCGGAGTACCTACCTACACTGGAGGCGTCATTACTTGGCTTGAATTTCTGCCATGAACATCGGGGGACGAGATCTCATTATAGCATACATATAGAATTGGACAAAAATTAAACAATTTCATACTCATACAAGCAACAAATGAATAAAGCATACAATTTTAAATCACATGCTATGAGAGAGGGGTGAGCAATTATAAGGCATATGGCACTTCAAGCGATATATTTATAGATTAAAGCAATGAAAGTATACACCATAATTGTTTTCGCATATTTTCCATACACGATACGTATACGTATTCATGATACGTATAATTTGTTACGGTTTCTATTAACATTCTGAGACGCGGAAACCTAAATGATCAAACTCCTGAGAGCGTTGGTGATTAATTATAAATCCACTCAGTTTATTGAAATATTTTAAATTTTCTCCTGTCAATCGCCTTGCGTAGCTTCGCTTTCCTGCGCAATCTTTACTAATTTTCCTGATCTTGAGTGAGATAAATATCTCTCATACCCATTATACGACATCCGGTTGACAATTTTACCAGAAGTTCTTAGGCTAGCGGCTTGAATCTATCAAGGCATTTCATACAAATAACAAGTTTTTAAATAAACTAGGGCATCTTATAAACTCAATGTTTATGCTTTAATTAATTGCCAGTGATTAGAATATCGAACTATTTCCAACACTGAATTTGTAATTACACCTCGCCGAAAAATTGTCTGTAGCTGTTATCTTACCGATAATATTGCTTTGCTCGCTGATGAAGGTGAAAAGTTGTATGTTCACGCGAGAGTAATTTCCTTATATCTCGTACCTTAAAACCCCTAACTATGTTTAGTAATTCATATAACAATATATGAATTCTAGACTACTTTGCTGACTTGTGATTTAATAACGTCGGCACTCGCAGCAAAAGAAACTGCCATATTGAACAAATACATATTATCAGATCGATTGTCTGTCTGAAGTCTCTTATTAATTGCCTACCATGAAAAAGTTTCTATACTTTTAATCGTCACATGATAAATTCTTTGAAGTTTATTTTTACCAATATAAATGTAAAGTATAAAATTTGGGAATCAATCAACAATAGGTCTGACTTTATGTTGTACCTGACTCCGAAGTTATGTAATTACGATTCTAAATAGGTTCCTGGAGGTGATTGCATATTTATTTTCTTTTTGAAACATTGCTAAGTGCGAAAAATGTTAACCACTTAAACTTTAACGAAATTAGTCTCTTTAGATTTAGTACACCTTCATCTAGATCTATATATTCTTATAGTAATTCAGTTGAGTATTAAGAAAATACATACTTAAGAAAGTTTTTTTTATATATTTAGATTCCTATATGTTTTAACATGTGCGATATTCCTTTAAACTTAAAACGAATAGTTAGAAATGTGGTTTAAACTGTATGCCAAATTTAAACTTATGGTCATCGATCATCCGTACCGACTTCAAAATTAAGTAATAAGAATTGTGTGTATTTGTTACTGGAAAGTTCACATATTTACGAATATACGGACCTTTACTATCTTAGGATTTGCCGGAAAATCTTAAGATTTACCAACATGAGTTGGTAAATGTAAGGATTTTATAGAGAAGAGACGATATTTCGGGCTTTTACCATTAGAGTTTGGGATATGCTAGGATTTACCAATGACGGTTGGTAAATGTTGGTTTTGGAAATTTCTCTTGGTGTGGTCACAATATCTAACCTAACCTAACCTACAGTTTTCAGTTTGATCCTATAAGTTTTTTCGATAACAATTCACTATTCGGACCCGGGTAAGAAAAAATGGCTTTACGAATGGAGCGTAAAAGATGCTATATGTGGTCACGAAGTCTAACTAACTCACAGTTCTCAGTTTTATCCTATAAGTTATTTTTCGATTCGCTGCAATCGGCTATATCAATATTATTCGAATAGCAATCAACGTCCGGGGGGGTGATTTTGTAACTCATCGGCAATCGGCTATCGTATAGATTTGATAATTCTGTTTGATTCAAACTGATTTTTAGTATGTTTAACATTTTGAAATTGCGTCGTCTTTAGTAGTCTTGGTATATTTGTTGAATAAATCAACCAAAACTTATAGCAAATAAACATAATTCCGCTTTTCTTCATTAAGTCACCCAGTTTGATAACGATTGCCGATCAATCGATGAGTTACAAAATCACCGCCCGGGACTTGAGTCTGAATAGCCATTCCGGAGCGCGATAGAGACAACTGCAACTCGGATCGAGGATACGTATAAAAAGTACACAAAGTAGACGTTTCTTATTCCCCTTTTCTTTTCTTCCTCTAAGTTACTTTTCCAATCAAAATTAAAGAAAGTCTTGGGCAATGTTTCTATTTTGTTTTTTTTTTATATAATCTTGTCTAATTTCTTTGCTTGATATTTGAATACTGCGGAAAATCTCTCCAATTTTTAGAATTTTCAAGCGTTAAATCTGCTTAATTAACTCCTAATAATTAACTTAATAAAAAAGGAAAACATAGAAACATACTAAGCCCATATTTTTTTTTTGTAAAAAATAGAGCAACTGTTACCATTTTCCTGGAAGAAAACTGGGGACTAGGTTTGTATGGAAAACGGTCCGTATGATTACCATATTTTCAACATTTACCGCATCTTGGTAGTAAATTCTAATGTTTACCGAGTATATGATGGTAAAAGTACGAAATGGACAAAGATCACACAACAGTTCGGACTTTTACCATTAACAGTTGGTAAATCTTAAGATTTGCCGTAGTTCGGGCTTTTACAGTAACATATTCACGTTTTATCGTTGACTTTTTTATGTATTTGAAGCAAGTATATAATTAAAGAGATTTGAAGTCGGTTTTTTATGTTTTGTAAAATATCTTATTTCAATCTTTTTTCTCGATTGAAATTGTTACTATAAAATGCAATTCTTCATCATCATGAATGATGCTATTCCTCTAGCGTCTAGAACTAATTGTAAATATTTGATATCAGACGTAGTTTACCTTCGTTCCTAATTACTTTCTAGCGCATCATTTTTTATATAAAACCTATAAGTACAGTAAGCTCCTTATCAAGCTATACTGATTGACCTTTGGACCGTTCTTATGCCGCTCGCAATAGTGGCGGTTTTCGTAGTGTAAATGTATAGCTTGAATGGGAGCTTACTGTACATTATATTCACAAGAAATCTTTTCTAAGAAATTCTATTTCGAAGGTTAATCTGCAAAAGAAAGTGATGAACATCGAATGAAGGAATATCAGTTGAGTGATATTATTTATAAATCCATAAGCGGTTTTTAATAGAACGCTGTTCAATATGGGCCGTTGCTACCTTCTTTCTAATAGAAATTTTACCTTATAACTTATAATCTATACTAATATTATAAAGCTGAAGTTTGTTTGTTTGTTTGTTTGCTTGAACGCGCTAATCTCAGGAACTACTGATTCAAATTGAAAAATTATTTTTGTGTTGGATAGTCCATTTATCGAGGAAGGCTTTAGGCTATATAACATCACGCTACGACTAATAGGAGCTGAGCATCAATGACAAATGTTGCAAAAACGGGTAAAAAATATACGGCAAAACGTAGTTCGCTGGCACAGCTAGTGCTTATATATGTATAAGTTTTTGCCCAAAAGTGACGCCCTCAAACGGTACAAAAATCCTTGCATAGCAAAAATGTCTTTCATGGCTCTTGTCAAACGATAATAATAATCTACATATACCTACTACTCGTAATAATATAGAGCTGAAGAGATTGTTTGGTTGAACGCGCTAATCTCGGGAACTACTGGTTCGAATTGAATAATATTGTAGTTTTGGATAGTCCATTTGTCGAGGAAAGCTATAAACTACCAATAATTATAACATCACGCTACGACCAAGTTGACTTTCACGTAAGCGTAATATTAAGATTACCTACCCATTTACGTATTATTTCTACCGGTTAATATTGTAAAAATTCGGATGTTCGTTGGTCACGCAACGTCATTTTGCATCACGTTCAAGCAATAAAATGAATTTGAACGTAATTTGGCCTCAGATTTTTTTCATTTCAACAAACGCAAAAGACTGAATAATTTTTATCCCAGTGATGACCTAAGTACTTCTGTTATCCACGGGTAGCGCATAAAGAGCGTATCAAGTTTACGCGTTTATAGAACTTTTTTTCCAACTATCGGCTTGCTCGCACCAACGTTTTGTATTTTCGATTTTATAGCATATTGCCAACTGTCGCCTTCTTCATCTAACAAACCGATAGCACAAAGCCAAATTATTAAAATCAACATCACATCGCATTTTGCATAATTTTGCATTTTTGTCCAAACTGTTTGCAATTTGCAAACTATTCGTAATTTAAAATTCAACGATACCCTACTGTCTATCGTGGAACAGATAAAATGATGTGAATTATAAATTTGCAAACTATTCGTAATTTAAAATTCAACGATACCCTACTGTCTATCGTGGAACAGATAAAATTATGTGAATTATAAATTTCCATTAAATATAAATTAATAATAAACAATATATTGCTATGATTGCTTGCACTGCTGCCAACTTTATAACAAACTAGCTGTGCCCGCGACTTCGTCCGCGTGGAATAGTAACTTTTGGCAGCATTATGATTTTGTAGGCAATTTCTTGATAAAAGGTAGCCTATGTTATAGCTTATATAATTAGCTATCTATTAGTGAAAGTCCCGTCAAAATCGGTCGAGCCGTTCCGGAGATTAACGGGAACAGACAATCAGACAGACATTTTTTTTTAAATTGTGTTTTTGTTATTGGTTACCCGATATACATTCATACCCATTTAGTAAAAACTTGTTATTTTGACATTATAAACAGACACTTCAATTTTATTTATTTGTATAGAGTATTGTAGATTCGCAGAACTTTGTTTTTACGCAGCCACGAACTTATCGAAATCGACGCTGAATCAGAACTCTACGCTATCTAGAGCACGCGAGGAAATATTGTTCGCTTTTTTTAGCTGAAGCCTATTAAAGTTAAAGTGAAGTGTATAAGATATTTTCTAATAAACGTTCTTTTACCCCTCGAGTTAATAACTAACATCAAACTATGCACACATGATCACTCTATTCCCAACATTTCAAAAATAAGTGGTTACGTACGTATTTAGGAAATCTAATTAATTTTACTGAAAGCTCTTGTAATATTTTTTCGTTCAAAATAATTTTCATTAGAAGCAAGGACCTATACCAGTGCCTCAACAACGCCTTACAACACTTTTTACAGCCCAATATATGAATTTAATTTAAAAAACTTAAGCTTTAAATCCCTCTCAATAAGGTTAATGTCGCGGGAAGCAGATGGATGTGGGTAGCGTAGGATCAATCTTAGAGATCTTTGAGGGAGGCCTATGTCTAGCAATCGGAATCTTTCGACTGAACGAATAATGATATATCTATTATAAATATAGAAGACATACAACTCTTATGGCCAATAGCACTAACCTTGTCTTAGCTTAGGACGATTTTGAGTGGCATGCTGTCACATTCTTTTCAATAAAGACAAGAAGTGACAGCATTCTTTTTAGGACTGTCTTAGCTAAGACAAGGTTAGTGAAATTGGCCATTAGTGCCGATCATCGTTAATTCTTCAACATACATGGGCATGAAACGATAATTAATGTTTAGATATACCTGAGAAAAATCACTTCGAATGTATCTCATCATTTTTTTAAACGTTTTGCAACATTTAGACGTATGGAGTATGGCATAATTATGCAGTATTTGCACATTATCATTCATATATCGCCTTACCATTTTCATCAACCAATATAAATATGACCAAATTCACAATCGAAACGGCACAAAATCACAAATTACTCGTGAAATACTTTATTATCATGATCACAGTTAATATAATAATTTTAAATTTTTCAAACCCTAAAAATGGTTCTCGAATGGTTGACAATTACTTAAGATGAATAATCGTGATTATCATTTAAGAAACAACGACCAAACAAAAGTGAAATAAAATAAGTGTAAGGTGTTATTAAAAGGTAGCTAGGGATACATCGAGAATCCTTTCTTAGGTTTGAAGATTTTAATTATGATAATTTTTTTTTTCAAGAATTTTGTGAATTTTTGCCGTTTTGTTTGTGAATTTTGGTCACATATATTTTGGTTGAAACTGTTGCGCAATAGTTATATGAAAATGTGCAAATACCGCTTGTGCCATACGTTTAAATGTTGTAAAACATATTAAAATATAATTCGATAAGCACATTACCAGTGACTATTCTCAGGTATTTGAAACATTAACTGACGTTTCCCTGAAACCGTTTTATGCCCTGGTGTGGTGAAGAATTTACGACGATCGGCATTAAGAGTGGTCTGTTTTCTTCATTAACAAGAGACGTCGTTATTCTTTCAGCAGAAAGACTCCGATTGCTGGGCATAGGCCATAAGAGGGATTTTTCGATAAACAAATTTTCACCTTTTAAGAAATTCCTAGTTCTCAATCTTAGCCCTAAATCAATTTCACGTTGTCTGTAATAATACTATTTATTATAGTTTTAAGTCATCCAAGTCATGTATAACTTACTTAAGTTTTTAAAATCATGCAACTTGTTAAAAGATAAAATTATTACTAAACTATATAATTAACAACAGTATCGAGAAAACGTTATTACTAATAGTGATAACTTCTAACAAAACTTGTGGTGGTGTTAAAAAAATAACAATAAAAATTCTATCGAAATGCATGAAAACACATAAATGTGTAGAAGTATCAATTAGGTATTACTTTTTCTTTCAGAGGTTATTAGATAAATACAAATTCTTTTTGTAACGGACATTATATTACCAAAACATTTAGGTATCTATACATTTTTTTAACTTTAACTAACACATTATGGATCTATGATGTTATTATTTTTTATTTTAACTCGGTTTAAAATCCGACCACTAGTGTTGGTATAATATTAAGGTTAAAATAATATTAACTATAATCCCCACACTATTTATACATTCCTTATATTTGATGATATTGGTCAAAATATTGAAAGAAATTGGTCAAAATTATAGGTTTTAATATAATTTTTATAATCCACATATTTGAAATTAAGATTTCAGAATTATATTAGCATTATTAATATCAAATTCTGCTTAAGCATGACTGTAGTACGAGTGAGTCAGAACCAAGCAGTGTTTGACACGTTCTCAAATCAATTAGTCAGGTAGACCAATCTCAAACCACTTATTGGGCGCATTTTCTGAGTTGGTTTAGTACAATATTTTTTAAAAAAACTAGGCCTAGCTCACGTCCTAACAAATGGTCTATTAATAGTTTGGAACGAACGAAGAACGCTCAATTAATATGCGTTCAATTCTCAAAATATTTGATGTATATCCTATGATTGAATTTGGCAGAAACAGAATTCTATTTGAAACGAATGTAGCGCTAATGGTATTCAGTGAGATATACGCAAGTGAAAATGAATGGGGTTTGACATAAAATTCTTTGGTTGTCATTTCCATACAAAGTCATTGTAAGTTTTAACGTAATCAACGTGTGCAGTTACTTTGACTAGGATCCTATTATGAACCGTCCAATTCGTCTAAGCTTCACCTCGAAGTAGTTTATGAGTGGATTGAGATTGGCCCACGTAGAGAAGTAGGAACATTGAACGATGTCACCCCGAAGCGCGGTCGCCGCGACACAAGCTAACTGGTGCTCTGTGCAGCCGCGTGTCGGTGATGCGCGGGCAGGTGGTGTCGCCGCAGGGGCTCGGCATCATCGGCATCAGGGTCTCCGTCGACCGCGAGGCCCGGTTCGGCTTCACGCTCACAAGACAAGGCGGATGGTAAGTTATTGGCCATTTAATGGTGATGGTGTTATTATAAAACTTTGTGAAGGTATTAGATATGTTCAATAGTGATGTACTGGATTAGTCTAAAAAGATGTATCAAGCTGAAAGGGTGAGAAGGTAGGTACACATGATGGTGAACAACTTCTATTTTACCACTTTAAATCAAAATTGATAAGTATTTTTGAAGTAAAATACATTTTAAAATTTCAAATCAAATTGCAAAACGTTGTGGCAGCCCTAGCCGTCAGCTGTAGTTTATTTACATTACGGTCATTCCAGGGTCGATATCCCTTCTGCGCTTTCATTATTCAAGATGGGCTCGCGCAGTTATTTCTCGAAATCGAAGAAAGATTCTGCGCTCTTACTTATTGGCGCACGAAGCACAAGTGCCGCCCACTTCCAGGGTTGTAATTTCATAATTTGTATTAAATTTAAAATAACCGTTTTCCGTTATGTAAGCGTATGCATAATATTAGTCAATACTCAACACTGTATTCATAACAGAACACGGGTGGAAAAGTATTATCAAAATTGTTTTCTCTCACTCACAATTAACTATTTTGGTCGTTAACACTACTGCGCCCTTTAATAATTTAGGAAAAACAAAGTTCTAGTGTTTCCCAAGGCGAGTGCAAGAAGTCAACCAATTTGAAGTAACGTCTGTCATACGATTCGAACAACGAGACTGAGGGGCAATCGGACTAATTATAACGTTTCAACCAAATCAGAAACGTTTCCGTTCCCATACATTTTGACAACACCTTGACAACAGTCAGATGTCAAAACATATGGGAACGGTAACGTTTTGGTTTTGGTTCAAACGTTGGTAAATAGTGCGATTGCCCCTCTGGTCTAAATGCACTGTCGTTAAAATACTTTAACATTACTTTAAAATACTTTAACTTTAACTTCTATTCTTATATATTTCTTAAGCCCGTAGCACACCTCCGCCGCGAAACTAACACGGCGAAACCGCGTCGCATAGTCAGGAACAAAAAAAACGGCGAAGCGAACGCGGAGGTGTAGATGGCGTCTGAGCAGATCGGGCGGAACCGCGCGCGACAGAGACAGCGCCATAGTTAAATATCCGCGTTAGAGCAGGCAAGCTCGCCAGAGCTCGCGCGCCGTACAAACGACAACGTGGCGGAATCGTTTAGCGGTTTCGCTACTACAGTTCCGCGGCGGAGGTGTGCTACCGGCGTTAAAGCTCCTATAATATACAAATATTAGTAATGTGAAAGTAGTCTCTTGTCTGTCTATTATGCTTTGAGACCTAAACCGCTGAACTAATTCTAATGAAATTCGGTATAAAGATGGCTTAAAGGAGGACAAAGACCATTTTTATCCCGAATTTTAATGAGTTCCCTAGTTGTACTCAAATGTTAAAAAATTAACATGTGAGTATATCTTAACTCATGGAGAATGGAATATAAGAACAGCTACAAATTATTTTTTAAAAATATTTTTTTGCCATTGCTAAGTAATAGATGATTAACACCAAATATAAATTAATTGAACCACAGCAAACGGGTAATGTATCAGTAATTAATCTTCGAAGGAATTTTGATCATTTATTATAATATCCGTTTGATACATAACGTAATTTTAAATCGTTTTTATTTTGTAAGTAGGTCAGCACCCGAAAACGGAAAGATGAGTTAAAAAATTGTTCGATAGATGCTTTCATTTTTATCCTTCCAAAGTGTGCTTACTTTAGCGTATAAATTTATAAGACTTTAGCGGTCGCTTAACGTTCGTGCCCAAAGTCCGTGTATTTTCGTGGCATTGCAGGTTATATCCTGATTAAAGTTTAGGTTTATTACTCTGCACATGAAATGTAATATTCATTGTGTTTATGAAGGTACTAAATTCAAATTGAAAGAAATTAAACTTAGACGAAGCTGATTATTTTGATTAAAACGTTATAGATGGAGATAGAGATCTCTTGATTTTAAAACTTTTTACTTTTTTAATTTTTTTTTAAAACGTACTATTTTTTTTATATTTATTGGTAGGGTAGGTACACACAAAACTGGTTACTAAAATAAATTAACGGGTTATTGCTTACTTTTTGTTTTGCAAGGCAAAATGTTGGCAGACATTTTAGTGAAGTGTGACGCAATTAATAAAAAAATCGACTAAGTGCGAGTTGGACTCACGTACCGATAGTTCCGTACAAACTTATCCAAGTTCCTATACAAATTAACCCGAAAAAAATTATCAAAGCCAAAACTATTGTCAACCCTAGTAGTAAGCTGTCATGTCAGAGAACCGGAGCACCGCACCTGTAATTCTGCGTAGTTTACTCTCATTTTACTCTTTAATTTTACTGAAATAGGGTTTGCACATTGATGAAAAATTTTATGATTTTTTTGGCGGTAAGTCAAACAATGAATGGGGTTTTGAAATATTGTAAGTAATTGAACTCTTTATAAGGGACCATTTGACCCCTTTCCGCTTTACGGGTATTTTTGTTACTTTTTTACAGCTGAATGGGACCGTAGATTCCCGACAAAAAGAGTCTTGACAGACAGACGGACAACGAAGTTCCGTTTTTTCCTTTCGACATATATACGACCCTAAAAATAAATACAGTTCATTCCGAAGAGCATAAAAAGTTGTTATTTATACGCAAATTATACTAATATTCTCCCAAAAACTTGAAATCTGTTAGGTATAGCTTCGTTGGTGTAGGCACCTAATGACACTTCCACGGTCCACCAGCCATCTGCTTACTTTCCTTCCACGAAAAACTAATTAGCTCAATTCGCGTAACGATGTTATTTTCGTGACGCGTGGGATATTCACGTAGCCTTTGTGTTTGGACCATGTTTTATTATGTGACTGGACAGTAGTTATTCTTAAATTAAATGTATTTAACCCCCATACCATATACATATACGAGTATAATTAGGTATATCATTGCCCGAAACAAACACGGAAAATACCCAGATCTCTCAATTCTATACAGATTTGAAAAACAAACATGAAAATTACATTATACCGTACTTCGATCAGATAACTGAGAAAGTATTAGGGACTCAAGAAGCAAAAAAGATATCAAAACACTTGAGGAAAGTAATATTCGGATCACAAATATCTAATACCGAAACATTACAGTATAACACAATAAGTAAGTATTAATATTGAAGGTAAACAATATCTTCTCGTATTGAATCTAAATGAGAGGAAACATCCGTGGCCGTGTTATTCGATTGCTGTTCGGATAAATACACACGATTCGACTCGCGTGACGTCCCGTAAACACCGAACCGTCGGACAATAATACAAATATTAAAGGCGGCTTTACAGCAATCATCATTAATGTTCGGCCACGGTCGTTAGGGATTCCTTGCGCGTATCCGTAAAGCATCGCGTATGAAATCGAATTACGCGCCAGCGTATCCGAACCGGTATCATGTGAACGTGTAATCGAATAATACACGGCACGTACTGGCGTTTAAATATCGATTATCGTAAACAACGACTGCTGCAAAAACGGAAATTTTGTGATAAAACAATTTCCTATTTGTCTTCCCAAAAGATTCTTAAGCAAGAATTATTTGTCAATTACCGATTCAATGTGTAAATTGATATTATTAGAGCAACATAGTGTTTCAAAATATAATTAGAATCAAGGATAAAAATTTAATACCATACCTATGCAAGTTTATTTTTTAGTTACTAAAAAAAAATTGTGTGCTTGTTCAGACAAGCAAACTGAACAACTTTCACTATGTGACCAACTTTGAAAATCGCAAAAAAAACAGCTGTTCCATACAAATTTTCAACATTCAGTGAACCTAGATGTATGGAACAGCTGTTTTTTTTGCGATTTCAAAGGTGGTCCCATAGTGAAAGTTATTCAGTTTGCTTGTCTGAACAAGCACACAAAATATTTTTGGTAACTAAAAAATCACCTTGTATTCATCCCAAAGATTAAATATTGTGATCTTATTGATTAAATTTTGTGTTGTAGGAACTATCGGATTAGCTTATAAGTTTAATAAATTACCAGATGTTGCAAAATCACAAAATATATTATACTATTGGCGTCAGCTTATTATATTTATTAACGTCTATTTTATTTTAATTTACTTATTAAATTATTTTTGTGTTATATAATTATGTTTACAAAAATCAAAACGCCTGTACAATTTAAAAGTGAATGAATTGATTGAGGTTCACATGCAGTTAAGTATTAGCGGAAAATACAGCTACGATTGTCACGCTTACAAATTAAGATATCGAAGTAAGTATACAATACTCTCCTCGAGCCTCGAAACTCGAAAATCACATGTCACTTTGTTGTGAAATTCGACACCACGAGCGTGCGCTAAGGAATCTCGAGATAATTTGTCTAAGGTGAAATGTCATTTTAACGGGTCTTCAGGCGGTATCGCGGTCTTGGTCCGAGAAAGTTGACATTTCCGCGATCGCGATTAGACAAAACCTTTCGAGGCTTTTATAGAAAGCGTCTAAGCGTAATAACATATTTTGGATCCTTAACATGATAAGTTTTCATAGGCGCGTATTAAGAATATAGATCTGACACCCCCAAACTTATATCCACCTTGTTATTTAAATAATTCTTTAGGCAACGTGTCTGAATGTACCAGTAAGTGCAAAATAATAAAAAAACCTGCTACTTTGTCGATAGACATTAAAAACACTTTAAAGTGCGATCAGCCATAATACTTCATTTCATAAATATTACAGGAAATGTTATATTTTACATAAGTATTTTGTTAGCAATTACGACGCAATTACGACTGACGACACGGTTAGCGCAGAGGTCGAGTGATCGCCTACTGTGCAACGGATCGCGGGTTCGATTCCCGCACGGGACAGATATTTTGTACGGCCTACAGAAATTTGTTCCGGTCTGGGCGTATGTGTATGTGATATTCTATGTTTGTAACTGCACCCACGACACAGGAGAAAATTCTAGTGTGGGGCGACGTTTTTTAAAAAATAAAATAAATAAAAATAAATTACAATGCAAACTCTATTGCAAGACGATTAAACCCACGATTGCAAATTTCAACTCTCGCAAATTAAGAGCTTTTAACTAATAAATCTCGTGTATCCCCCCGTGTACCACTAATAAGCCCTAACGCGGATCTTGCGCTAACCGGACATAACAGCCGTGATGCATGCCTATTCCAAGACATGGCTCGTTCGCGTCTATACTAAGAGCAAAACAAGTTGAGCTTTCAGCATAAAACAAAACCGTAGCAAATTTAATTCTGTACGCTTTGAACGCACCTACCTATGAGACGACTCGCTTGAAATGTATGAACAGAAACCAAGCTAGGCGACGAAAATAAAAAAAATCTCTTCCTAACTTCCGAAAGTAATGCAAAATTAGAAATGCCTAATTATCACAAAGAAAAATATTGTGTTAAAACACAGTGTACAAATTCGCAGTAATCAAAGCTTTTTAAATACAAAATCATCTGCATTTTAGTTTCAGATATTTTGAATCGTATTAATAATTGCAACTCAAGAATGAGATCGATCTGAAGATACTGTTTTTGACAGATGTTCCATACACTAAACGTCAAAACTGCAGCTTAAGATCGATCTCAACTTTGAGATGCGTTCCTTAATACGAGCCTAAAACTGTATTATAAAATGTATATGTGCAAATGTTTATATTTGAGAATCGGATGATGAGATGAGTAGGTACCTTGGTCTTTTGCTCTCAACACATACATTGAAATTTCATCCAGACTGATTTCTTCTGCATCGCCGCATGTAAAATAAAGTTAAGTCGCATAAAAGTTGACCAGCAGACAAACACTAACATCCACGCATAAAATATTTTTGATTATTCTATCCAAAGGAAAAAAATAAGTGATGAAAGTTTAGAATAAACATAGAATTACCGTAGGAAAACGAAAAAAGAAGCGGCGGACGAAAAGCAAATAATACAAGACCTTGTAGAAAGTGAAGCGATTCGCCGTGAAAACGCACCTGTGGGCCTATACAAAAGCCTATTTTTCCGCAGTCGATCCGCAGAAAAAATGTATGGAAATGACATTAGCTGCGGAAAAAAAAATACGTCTACACACTAGGATTTTCTTCCTGTGTCGTGGGTGCAGTTACAAACATAGAATATCACATGCACATACACCCAGACCGAAACAAATTTCTGTAGGTCATACAAAACATTTGTCCCGTACGGGAATCGAACCCGCGACCCGTTGCGCAGTAGGCGATAACTTGACCTCGGCGTTCTCCGTGTCTAATATAGCGTGAGGTTGTCACATTCTAATGTCATTTCCATACATTTTTCTGCGGCACGACTGCAGAAATATAAGGGTGTAGCTTTTGTTATAGGCCCACTGGACCCCAACGTCTAAGATCATAACAAAAATGAAAGTTTTAGCTTTTAATGGTTATATCACAGTAGACTAAATCTGGCTTACCCGGTCTGAAGGTTCGACGTGTTGGTGAACGGCGGAGGAGCGGTCACCCTACAGTTCCAGCGTTCCCCGTTCAAGCCGCTGCGCAAGACCGTCTTCGTGCCCTGGAACCAGATCGTCGTGCTGCCGCCGGTGGAGATGGAGCTCACTGACGAAAGCGTCAAAGTGCCGACTCCAAGGTTTGTAAATACATCGGAAACTTTGACTTAATAGACTCTATGACGCGGGACAAAATTCTTATACACACCCTAGGTACACAGTTATTTTAAACTTTATATTATCTCATTTTAGAATCTTCTCAGTTATAATGTTGACGGCGTTAATAATATTCTTATTAAACTTATTAAAAACTAACTGACCCATGCCCACTTCGCTGGGAGTCAAACATTTTTACTCGAGATGAAATTATCTTGTGTGGTTCTAAGTAGGTACTGAGTGGTATAGAACTACAAAAGAAAAATATTTTTGTTGAACATTATATTCAAATATATCAAACCGATAAATAAAAAAAAATTATAATAAAAATCGGTTCGGTGGTTCCAGAGATAACTTCATACAAACGAACTCACAGACTTTACACTTTATCTATCTATCTATAATATTAGGTCCTTACATATGAAATTGGCGTTTTGTATGGGAGGAACATAAAGTCGATTTTTTAATATAAGAGGTATATTTATTCAATCAAAGTATGTACCATTGCTATCTATGCACTTTTGCCATCTCATAGGTAGTTCATCGATCCCTTTACTAAAAAAACCATACGGACGGGAATCAATAAATTCTTTGAAGGCGGTTTGGACTGCCCCATCGGAGTTGAATTTTTTCCCTTCCAAGAAGTTATCCAAATTTCGAAAAAAATGGTAATCTGTTGGAGCAAGATCCGGAGAGTACGGTGGATGTCTTAGACATTCCAATTGAAGCTCCTCTTATTTGATAGCCGTCTGTTGTGCAGTGTGTGGTCTAGCGTTATCATGAAGCAGCAGTGGCCTAGAGCGATTGACCAGCCTCGGTTGTTTAGCAGCTAACTTTTCCATCATGGTTTGCAGTTGCTGACAATAGACATCTGCCGTAATCGTCTGGCCAGATTTAAGAAAGCTGTAGTGAATACACCAGCACTGGTCCACCATACGCTCACAAGTAACTTTTTTTGAGTCAATTTTCGCTTGGGGCATGGTTTGGCTGGTTCGGCAGGGTTCAGCCATTGCGATAAGCGCTTCTGATTATCGTACAGGACTCACTTTTCATCACAAGTAATGATTCGATTTAAAATCCTTGCATTGTTGTGCCGGTTGAGTAATGCAACGCAGTAGTCAACGCGCGTTTGTTTTTCAAGCTTTTTCACCTTTCCAATTTGCTTCAAGTGGATTAAAACAGTTTTATCACTAACACCGCAGTCTGCAGCTAACTCGGACGTGGTTTGCGATGGATCCACTTCCACAATAACCTTCAATTCTTCATTATCAATTTTGGTCTCCGGCCGTCCACGGGGCTTGTTCTGCAGGTCGAAATTTCCAGAACGAAAACGTTGGAACCAAAAATGCACTGTGTTTTCTTTTGCGGCACCGTCGCCATACACATTATTAATCCTTTGAGCCGTTTCTGCAGCACTGGTGCCACGGTGGAACTCGTACTCGTAAATAACGCGATATTTCAAGTTTTCCATTTTGTAAACTGAATGACGCAAAGAAAAAAAAACAATTGAGGAAAAAACAAGTGAATTATAATTTTCGAAACACAAATACATGAGTAAATAGCTGTATAAATTTGAATTTGGAATTCCTAACCATAGAGGAGATATTTGGGATCAAAGTGGCCAGTACGGCAAAACGCCAATTTCATATGTAAAGACCTAATATATAAAGCTCGAATCGAAAATTACACCACCTTGGATTAATCACAGTCATTTCAGTCTTGGTGAAAAAGTAATTGAGATCTCACACAAAAAAACCTCGATTTAAATTGATAAACTTTTAAATAAATCAACACTAGAGCTGTGTCAATAATCAAAACATTATTAATTGAAATATGACTTTAGAAAGCTTTTTTGAATTGTTTACCTACCACTCATTCAGGACATCTTTTAGCTGATAAGGGTGGTAGAAACTTGTCAGCTTTATCAGAAATATCGTATTTTACAGTAAATTAGGTATTTCGTCAATTACACAGGAGTATTTGTTTACATGAATAAACTTAAAAGTAATACACAACAACATTTCTTGACATTAGAACGAGTATTAATGCCTACAAATCAACTCCAGGCATTAGTATCATTCAAATAACCTATAATTTTATAATAACCTTTCCTAATCATAAAAGTTATTTTTACATGCGCTTTAAACTTATGAAAAGGCAAATTCGTTACACTTTGTGGAACTTTCTTGTAATAAGTTAAACATTTCCCCATAAACGAGCAAGTTGTAATAAGACAGCCGAGCGTTAAATAACAGGTGCCACTGAAACTCCAGTTCAGTCAACACTACCCGCGAAATTATTTAATTAATACCTACACACCGCACGCCGCGCCATCGCCGTCCGGCCGCTGCACCTGCTCGAGCTCGCAAACTGTCGCGAATGCAGGCAGCCGGATTGTTTACACAGTGAACGAGAATGTTAGTGTCGAACTTTAAAACGCCTACCGGTAATCGTGATGTAGCCTAATATACGTAACCATAACTTTACTTGCAGTTCCTCATTGATATTCTCGTGTTCCAAAAAATATAAGTAATTTGTAACAAATTTAGCTTGTCAAACGCCAAAAAGCAATACTTAATTGATAAAGACATGACTGTGCTCGTCGTAGCTCACTCAGAAAAGCTCATTAGGTATGAGTTTCTTCGTTTTCTGTACGTTGATTTACTACGCTTAGTTTTTAACGCGTTAAGTGGATAAATAATTCGATAATTCAGAGTTAAAAAAGCGGCCGCCTGTTCACTATGTTTTCGTTCACTAAACGTGCACTGGGGCGAAACAATGAAATCCAGCAACCCAGAAAAAATGGAAATCCTTTCGCGCCCTTTTATTTACTCTGAATTGTGACATGTTCTATTTATAGCAAGTCACCGTACAGTGACAGAATCCTGTGGTTCCAAGGAACCCCCGCACGTCAAGCATTTCGCTGTGAATTATTTTGTATGTTGGTTGGTGTTTGGGGAAAGGTCGATGCAGAGAATAGGCATTATTCGCCCGACCACATAACCAATGTTAAACGAGCAACGCCCAGTAGTACCTACCATATATTTTTGCTTGTCTTTCGCTTGTTAGTTGATCATAAAATCAGGCAGTACCTAAGTGGAAATGGGTCAAAATAGGGCTTCAAATTTCAATCCACTTTTATTTGCTTTTAATTGCACCGTAGACTTTAATCAGATATTAATATCCTTAAGTTATTTGATAATTATATTTGGTATTAAAATGGTATGGTAATTAGGGAAATTGTTTCGTAATACGTCAAAGTTAATTAGGTTGCCCCATATACACCGTGTGTGGTCAATATCCTATCCAGCTGAAACCTACCCATGTTAAAATAGTAATATAAAAGTTTTAATTAAAAAATTAATTAGAATACAAATAGTTGGGTCTGTGAATAACCATGTATGGGGAATAAAATAGTACTTTGTTACCCTAGGGGTGAAAGTAACTTATTTAGTCCCGAGAAGGTTTCGAGAGACTAAATATTCCGAGGTTAACACTGTGCTTTTCATTACGAATAACAATGAAAGTAAAAATAAAAACATGAATTTGCTAAAGAAAAAATAAGTGTTAAAATAAGTTACATAAATCGACAACTTCTGCTTTAGACTCTTCTCTTATGAAATCAGGCGTTAAATCCATATCTGAATCAGATGAACTCATTGTGTTAATACAAATTTTTGCTAGGTATACGGAAGTATAACCATAACTCAATTCGAATTAGTGAATGAAGTCTTTTTAGTGAAGGTGAGCTGGTATTATAATAGGGTTTCCCTCGATTTTCATGGGATCCCATCATCAGATCCTAACTTTGGTGACCTTGAAACCACCCCAGGAGTATACTCTATCGAATACAAAAAGAATTTTGAAAATCGGTCCACAATTGGCGGAGTAATCGCGTAACATATACACAAAACACGTTGGACACACGTAAAAATTTAATGGTTTTCCTCGATTTTAATGGGATCAAATTATCAGTTACTAACTTTGGTAACCATGGGACCACCCTTGTATCCTCTATCGAATTTTTTATTTTATTTTATTGGTGAATCAACAGTTACAAAAACAATAATAAACAACAACAATATACACCGTAAAACCAATTACAGATTCACACCGATATGCAACAAAATTACTAAATATAACAGCGATGAGTTAACCACACTCATTTCAAGTTAGGACTTATGAAACATAACAGTGACTTTGCTTTTATTGTGACAATGATTTAGCAGTAAAAGAATAAATTATTAAGCTGCCGTCTCACCGAATCGACATTTGAGTTGAAGAGATCTATGTCAAGTTTCTCGTAGAAATTGTTAATACAAAAAGAATCATCAAAATCGGTTCATGAACGACGAAGTTATCCGCGAACAAACATAAAAAAAGCATAATATAATGAAAGAACTTTATATTTGTGGTATTTCGATTTTAGGGCACGTTATATTATGAGATATTACGTTAGGACTTATGACTATTATAGAAAAGGTTTTAAGGAATTTTAAATATTAAGTATAGATTGTGATATTTATAGCAAAAAAAATTAGGTCATATTATATTTAGAGATTTCGGTTTTCGGGCAAGTGATATTATGAGAAATTAAGTTAGGGGTGCTTATCATTCGGACATATGATGATTATGTCAAAAAACATTAGTAACCTCCTTTTTTCGAAGTCGGTTAAAAACAAATGATGATCGGATCGCCGGATCTTTCCCGCCTATTTTGTTTTTTTTTTTTCTGTGACTGGTCAGCTATTCAACCATTATTTTTCATTTTCATAATTGAAAAAATTGTTATTATTTTGCCCAATGTTATTTTAGAAATAGTTGAAAGTAAATTATAATCAAATCATTTAAAAGAATATACTTACTTACTTAATCTTTAATTAATAATTAACTTTAAGTTATTTCAATTTTATATCGCGCTGTAATTGTGTGGCTGTATAGAAAGTTGGATCATGGTTTAAAAGAAAACTATGAAAATAGAACTAGTTTTGTTTATAATTTGACAGCTGTCAGTTAAAAGTGATTCTCCGTAGGGCTGAAAAGTATTACTTTCAACCCGCTCCTCAGGCAACTTCAGACTTACTTTCAGAGTAGGAGTAATTAATAAAAATTTACAATAATGACGCCATATATATATATATCTTTTATATGACTAGTGGATCCGGTAGACGTTATCCTGGTAAATTACAGCGCCACCTACCGAGTCCAACTGTTCGTATAAACCTTCCTTGGAGTTATTCAAACACATAGTTTCGTAAGAATCGGTCGAGCCATTATTAGTGTTTTTACGAAACTAACACACAGCGATTCATTTTTATTATTATAAGAAGAAGAAGATGTTAATATGGGTAGATTTCGACTTGAAAAGTGGCCACTTTTAGCAATAATTCGGATTATAATTATTTCTATACTTTTAATCTATGCCTGAACAGCTCCCAAAAATCTACAATATCTGTATTGAGTTCGTGACTGTGCTATTTTTTGTAGAAACGCCTTTAATTCATCATAATTAATAAAAAACGAATGGCGGCGCTAGTAGTAGCTACTATGCCCTCTTAATTACTCGTTGCTCCTGTCTCCAGACGTCGGGTGTGCCCTGTACCTACGAGCGAGCCTTTTCATTCTTTTGTTCGCATCAAATTAAATACATAAAGCTACCAGGCGAACAATACGCCAGCGACCAGCGGGACGGTGGCGTTCCCAACATGAAATGTTTTCTTGAATCCTCTGACGTATGGCCAGGGGGGAAATAACTCCATAGTTTAGATACGTTTGGCCGACACACCGGCCGGGCCGGTGTATGGCAAGGGTTGCCGCGCGGCTCGCACGCTGGCCGCGCCGCACGTTATAATTTAGATTTTTCTCGGTAATTTCGGTAACGATAACTGCATATGTGAGAGTGGGAACCCTGCGCTCTTATCGCCAAATCGGTATCGGGTCAGCGACGCGTAACGGAATTGGAACACTCGTGCCATGCAATAAATTTCAATTTCCCATGCAGTCAGATGAAAGTCGTAAGAGTAGGTAAATTTTCATACCTAAACTTGGCTTTTCTTCGAGAGTGATCCTTCTGTACTTTAGTACTATTATATATTCTGTGGTATGGCCTCAGAGCACCGCCGCGCCTGGACTGGTCGCCGACGCCGCAGTGGTGGGAGAACGAGTCCGGGCCGTGTCCCGCGCACGACCACGAGCGGCTGCGGCCCGAGGTGGTCGCGATGCCGCCGCTCGCCGCGCCCGCTGCGTCCGCGCACACGCCTAACACCGTTGTCTATCCGGAAGCACAGGTAAGCCTATATTACGGAGGTTCCCAGAGTGGGCGCCACGGAGTGAGATCAGGGGTGCCGCGAGGCGTCCCTGATATCTGTGCTAAAAAGCAAAATTCCAAGAAAGGTACAACAAAAATAATAAAATAGAAAAAAAATGACTCACGACTTGGAAAGTTTGGGAGCCCCTGCTATATTATTATTATATTTTAGATAAAAAATATTTTACAAAAAATAAAAACCGACTTCAAAAACACTGAAAAGTTAAAAATAATATAAGAATAGGTACAAACAACATCACACTTCTATATTGAAGTCGGTGCCAGATTTAAAGACTTTTAGGAGATCATCGTTCTTTGTAAAATAATTTTTATTTTTATCTTCTTAGTGAATGATATCTTTTAATACAAAAAGAATTTTGAAAATCGGTCCAGAATTAGCGGAGTAATCGCGTAACATACACACAAAACACGTTGGACACCTAAAAGTTTAAGGTTTTCCTCGATTTTTATGGGATCCCATCATGGGATCCTAACTTTGGTGACCATGGGACCACCCCTGGAGTGAACTCTATCGAATACAAAAAGAATTTTGAAAATCGGTCCACAATTGGCGGCGTAATCGCGTAATATACACACAAAAAAAAACATACGCATCGAATTGAGAACCTCCTCCTTTTTTGAAGTCGGTTAAAAAATATCGATTAGGTTGTTTATCTGTTTAAAAAATAGTTATAATCATTATTGAATTAATAAGGATAACTAAAATAGGAAAAGTTAATATAGACACTGTATGTTTTTACGTAATACTTAGTGGTGGCTCGCAAAAGTCCGTATAGAAGCTTAAGTAATTTACCTACCCTAAATAACCCTATATTCCTTATTAATATGTGCAAACCGTATCGTTTATTATGCTGTAAAATGATGTGTACCTAATTGTGTAAAATGGTGTGTATGAAACTACAGCTTCAAATAGACAGGATTATGCATAAAATTATATTATTAGAGTTGATTGGTTGATTGAATTAACCCTTTTTTGCAGTTTCAAATGAAACTTTTTTCTAATCAACAATGTTCAAAATGTACCTATCTGACTAGGTAGATAGGTACTTAGTACTCGTATTACTATCGGTGCTGACTTAAAATTTTACCAAAACTAAGCGGAATATTTGTGCATAAAATGTTCATAAAATATTGTTGGAAATTTATAAAAATGCGCTGAAATATAAAAATACCGGTAATCAAATACTACTAAATAATATTTGTATGTATAGTAAGTACCTATACTTACTCTTTTTATTACATTCCCATTAAGCGATATCTATTTTTGTACATTTTATCCTATTGCTTATAGACCTCTATCAATCGCAACGAAATTACTACATCTGAGAGTGTTGCGCAAAGCTGAAGTTATCCAGGCCGCTGTATTAAATTGGAACCATGTGTAGTGTTATGTTCTGGTTAGAGTTGTAAGTTCGTAAATATGTCATCGCCGAACCGAGCTGTTGGTTCCTGAACAACACTTGACATTAATAGTTTCTGTAACACTTGCATGTGTCTGTTGAGTTCACTTATATCGTAAGCTTTTACAACGAACCTAAAATGATTCGTATTTTTTTCAATTTAAATCTTTTCTCGACTTTTTTCGTAGCGATGATACTGCCTTTACCCACATTAGTTATGGCAATATTTTTTTTTTGTATCGCTGTTTATATTTGTATGTGTGCATAAAGAACAAATCTATCTATCTTTCTTAAGTCTTTCCTAAAGCGCACTATACAATATTATGGAACTCGCCCTCTCTTCGCTGTTTTCCCGGTCACACTGTCTTGTTAAAGTGGTTCGAATTTTGCTGTGTTTATCACCCTTATACCTAGACAGAGAGATCCGGGTAAGAGATGTATGTTCACTTCCTATTAGATGGTTCGAGGTTAAATTGGACAATTTGCCTTCTGTGAAGCGATGGTTCTTCCCCAGCGGACTGCACATTACCACAATTTAAAAAAACCGGCCAAGTGCGAGTTGAACTCGCGCGATGAGGGTTCCGTACGATGTTACCTACATTGAGTGATTTAACATGTTATTTTAATATCATGGACTTCTTATAGGTTTTCCTATAATCTATAAGTAGAAAACTAATTTCTGTATTTTTTCAAAAGTTTAGGTTTAGTAGTTTCGGAGATAGGGGGGGGGGGTCCAATTTTCGTCTATTTTCTTGAATAACTTGGAAACTATTTATTTTAAAATTAAAAAAATATATATATTTAAGATCTTCACAACAAGACCTTTCATTTGATATGTCACATGATGCAGGATTCAATATTTTTTTTACGCCCTCAAGAGCATAGAAAGTCACGCCAGTTCGATTTCATCCGCGCTCGGCGACACTTGCCCTTATCTAATAAATAATTAATTCTTGTATGTTCCTTAACAATAAAAGTGATCTTTTTTTAAAAAGTGATTTATTAAAAATCCCCTAACAGAACGCTAAAAACGAACGTTCATCAACAGATCGTAAGCGAGACCATCGGCATACCGGGCTCGTCGGTGAAGCTGACGTACCGGTCGTCGCAGGCGGCCGGCTACCTGTCGTGCGTGCACGTGCAGCTCACGCGGCGCGTGGCGCCCGCGGCGCTGGCGCGCGTGCACGTGCGCGTCGAGATAGAGGGCTCGCTGCACACGCACACGTACGAGGCCGACCCCGATCTGACGCACGTGTTCGCGTGGAACAAGAGGAACGTTTACAAGCAGAAGGTGAGTAGTAGCGATAGTTTCTTCTGACAATTTTCCAAACGCTACCGTGTGATTCCTGTTTGAAATTTTTATAACTTTAGATACTTATTTATTCACACAAAGAAAGGAATTTTCGTATTTTATAAGAGGTCATAAATACTAAGTTAATACACTCAGTGACAAATTTAGAGGAACACTACACTTTTTACATATCTTCAAGCTACTTTTACAAAATCATATCGATTGTTTGATTTACCTTTAACGTGTTTGTTTGATTGGTATCCAGGATTCATAACCAATGCCAAAACGGATAATGAGAAAATTTCTCAATTTGTAACCTGGAGAAGAACGGAAACTTTCAATGGTGGTCCTTTTTATCACAATCGCACAACTGGTTTCCGCAGGGAATGTTTTTTATGTAGCGAATCCGATGGCTAAAAAGCTGGTAAAACTAAATATGGTTTCGTATGCTAAAATACACAGCGTTATCAAAACTAGAAGTGAATTTTTAGTGTTCCTCTAAATTTGTCCCTGAGTGTATATTGCTTTCAAGCTCAAGCATATATTGTTTTTTGACATTCAACGTTCAAAGAAAAGAGAAAAGAAAATATTCTAAAATAATTTTTAATACCTACTTAATATACTTACCTAATTAAAAGCGGTAATATTTATCTTATCGAAATAAAAGAAGTATTAATTTGTCAAGTTCGTCATACGTAAAGTTGACTGCACTTTTTTTGCTACTTCCAGGTATATGGCGAAGCTCAAGCGAAGATATCTATCGGCTACGAATATTCATCCTGCTCGTCCATCGTGTGGGAAACACAGACTGCAACACTGGCTGGGTTTGACGTCGACATCTCCGATATCGGAGGCTGGGGCTTGGACATCCACCACCATTACAACTTCCACGAAGGCATACTGCAGAAGGGCGACGGAGGGCTGCTGCATTTGAAGCAATATCCAAGAACAGTACAGGTTAATAAACATGCTATTTTTTTTATAAATCATTAAAGTTCTACATTTATTGGTTACTAAGGTTACAAATAAATGTAGAACTTGATGATGCTTTAAATAACGCTTTAAATAGCATTTTATTAAGTTTGAAATTATTCACACAAGAGAATCAATATTATAACCAATATTATCTACATTAAGTGCTCAAGTTTCTTATATTATTCTCTTACTCATTTGATAAGCTAATTTAAGAATAAAATTCACTTCATCACACAATTGCATTACTTGATGGTGATTTCTTTTCAGGTGGTTATGGGGACAGGTTTGCAAAGATCTCTCGACTGTCCTGACAATTGCAATGGAAAAGCAGCAGATTCCCGACTTCTCACACCCACGGCCCTTACGTCAGGACCAGATGGCTCGCTGTACGTTGGGGACTTCAACCTTGTCAGACGTATCACACCTGAAGGTGTTGTAACGACTGTTCTAAAATTGGAGTAAGTTTAGTTCATACTTTTTTATAACAAATTCAATTAGCTACATACATGTAATTATTAACTGTAATTTTAAAGATTTCTTTTGGGTCGTACTAATAAAATATTCATTATTGTTACAGGACAACCCAAGTTGCCTATCAGTATTACATTTGCATATCACCAGCGGACGGAAACCTTTACATATCCGATTCTGAAAGACACCAAGTCCGCAAAGTACTGTTATTGGACAAAGTTCGCGATCCAGCCACTAATTCTGAACCAGTCGTCGGCAATGGCGACCGATGTGTTCCAGGAGATGATTCAAACTGTGGTGATGAAGGACCTGCTGTTAATGCCAAGCTAGCTCATCCAAAAGGTATGTTTGAAACTTAGTATTCGTATTATCAATTGTTTTTACTAATCATCATACTAATTCTTCTCTTTTTTCAGGTCTCGCGATTGCAGCAGATAGAACGATGTATATTGCAGACGGTACTAATATCAGAGCAGTAGATCCCAATGGTATAATCCATACGTTAGTTGGACATCACGGACACCATAACCATTGGTCACCAGTACCATGCCGCGGCGCTATTCCACCTTACGAAGCTCAACTACAATGGCCCACTGGTGTAGCTTTGTCACCGCTAGACGGTTCCCTATACTTCATTGATGACAGAATAATTTTGAAATTAACAGCTGACATGAAGATCAAAGTAGTAGCCGGACAACCATCGCATTGTCGTTTGGGAAGTGACGGAAAACCGATTGCAAAACTACTGAATAAAACCAATTCAGAATTCCGGGAAGACTCCAGCCTAGGAACAATTTTGGCATTAGCGTTTGCGCCAAGTGGTATTCTGTATGTCGCAGAATCTGATTCAAAGAAATCTAATACAATTAAATCTATTGATCCATCTGGGAAAATAATGCACTTTGCTGGAAAAATGCAAGAAAATTTGAAAGAGTTAAGCTGCGAGTGTAATTCATCTGCATCGGCGACGGCTATCCCAGCCAATAGCAGAGACGAAGGCGCAGGCTGTCCGTGCCGTTTGAGTGTCGCGGCAGGTGATGAACCACCTACAAGTACTGAAACTCTGCTTTCGTCCAATGCTAAATTCCAAACTATATCAGCGCTCGCTGTTACTCCGGATGGTGTTCTTAATGTAGTTGATCAAGGTACTTTATTATTTGTATTTTTATTCACATACAACAAAAAAACACGTCATTAGTGAATTTCTTTTCAATATGAAAAAATCTTATTAGTCACCATACCTAAAAATAGATTGGCTTAACCTATAAACTTAATCTCTTTTTAGGTTCTCTACATATTTTGGCACTAAAACACTATCTACCAACTCACGACGAGAATGGAGAATTCAGGATACCGTATCCACCTACTTCAGAAATCTATGTCTTCAATCGATATGGTCAACACATTACAACGAAGGATTTAACATCAGGAAAAACTAGATATTCATTCCTTTACTCCAAGAATACGAGTTTTGGTAAATTATCTACAGTAACTGATGCATCTGGCAACAAAATACAACTTCTCAGAGATTATAGTAACGTCGTCAGCTCTATTGAAAACACACAGGATCACAAATTGGAACTTAAAATCTCTGGCATCGGTTACCTTACAAAGATTAACGAAAAAGGAACGTCAGAGATCGATTTGGATTATGATGCTAATACTGGACTTCTTAACAGCAGATCAGGGGTAAGTAGATGTGATTCAATAATAAACAATTTGCATACGATTGCAAATCAATAGTACCTATATATAATATATTTCATGTAGCATTTAAAAAACACTAATGGCAAATTATCGTTCTCTTACAGGCTGGAGAAACTGTTATCTACAACTATGACGAACTAGGCAGAGTAACGAAAATTGTTATGCCTTCCGGAGAACAAGTTCAGATAACTTCAGGTTTGGCCAAGAATTATGGTCTAGCAGTAACTGTTTCTAACCCATCGAGTAATATTCCTGTTGGAGTAGCGAAGAAGTGCGAATATGTCCTACACGGCCAGTCATTTAAGCAAATAACTATAAATAATGGTAAACAAATTACGGAAGGCCGTGTCTACACTAATAACACTTTGATGTTGGAGACTCCTTGGCAAGGAAAATTCGAAAGTATTGCAGCCGCCAAACACCCTCTTCTTGAAGCCGCTTTACCTATTGAGGCTGAGATGTTACACATGTGGTCTCACCAAACGACAACTTTTGGAGATGGCTTGATAAACAACATGTATTCTCTTTATACTTTGGTAGGGGACGTAAGAAACCCTCAACAAACATTAAATAGAGAAATATGGGTCAACGATTCTAGGGTACTAATTATAGAATTCGATCAATTTAAAAGCCGTGAAACATTCTTTAATGCTGATAGAATTCCCCTATTTACTATTTCGTATGATGTTGCTGGTCTACCCTTGGCGTTTACTCCTCACGGAGCAGCTGTACCATTGAACATTTCCTACGATAGATTCTATAGAATCAATGGATGGAAATGGGGTGATACTGAAGAAACCTACAATTATGATCCACATGGTATGCTTTCAGAAATCACAAGTCCACAAGATGGCACAAAATTCATTTATTACAATGAAGGAAATCTAGTCTCTAAAATTACTTTAGCTAGTCAAAGAAGTTTCAAATATTCATATGATAAAGATGGCGGTTTAACACATGTTATTTTACCGTCAGGCACTAACCATACATTTAGTGTTCAGCCATCAATAGGATTTTTAAGAGTTACTTACACACCCCCTGGCTCATCTAAGAAATACCTCCAACATTATTCACATACCGGAGAACTTCTCCAGACAGTTTTCCCTGGTGATGGAGCTCGAGTGGTCTACAGATATTTCACTACGAACAAGGTTTCTGAAGTAATACATGGAGATGGACAGACACAAATACATTATTCTGAGAACAGTGGTCTGCCATCAGAGATTTTACATGTAGATCGTGATGTCGATTATCGATGGGAGTCTACTTACGCTGGTGGTCTTCTTATGGAAGAAAGACTAGACTATGGGGCTAAAACTGGTCTTAGCAACGCAAAAATAATATATGAGTATGACAATAACTATCGAATTACTTCTGTACAGGGAAGAATTGGTGGACAAACCCTTATTCCTCATCACATCATATACAACAGCAAAACTGGTGCTCCTGAAATTTTGGGACAGTTTACTGTATCGAAACAAAAATGGAATGAAACTTCTGTCTATGATGGCATCGCAATGTTTTCTAGGACGCTTAATGAGCAATTTTTGGAGAAAGAAGTTACGGTGAACATCCACCGAATGGAAGTATTTAGAATGGAGTTTTCGTATGATAAGCACGGTAGGATATCTCAAACTCGAACGCACACTAGAAACGTTGGTGTTAATACATATACAAACTTCAAAAACTACACATGGGATTGTGATGGACAATTGACTGGGGTTGAAGCGCAAGAACCTTGGGGATTTAGATACGACGATAATGGTAACATGCTTTCACTAACATACAGGGGAAACACCATTCCCATGGAATACAATGATATGGATCGTATAATCAAGTTCGGTGAGGGGCAATACAGATACGACAGTCGGGGATTGGTCTCACAAAATGCTAGAGAAGAGAGATTCCAATATAATTCTAAGGGATTACTGATAAGAGCAACAAAACGTGGACGATTCGATGTCCGTTACTATTATGATCACTTGGACAGGTATGTTTTACTAATTAGGTCTCTCTAAACATTTTCATGTTACAGAATATTTACGTATCTTGCGATTAAAATGTGGCATGTTCATAATTATTTTCTCTCTGTTTCAGACTTTCTACAAGAAAAGACAACTTTGGAAACGTTACTCAATTCTTCTACACTAATAAAGAAAAACCACACGAAGTTAGTCACATTTATTCACCTCGAGAGAATAGGTTTATGACATTGGTTTATGACGACAGAGGACATCTTATTTACACTCAGGTAAATTATAAATACTTCTACAGTTTACTTTCAATGTAAATATTTATTTTAATTGAATTACATATATAGTTTCTAACAATGAACGCATTTTTTAGGTTGCTCGACATAAGTATTACATCGCTACTGATCAATGTGGAACTCCAGTTATGGTTTTTAATCAATACGGTGAAGGTATTCGAGAAATTATGAGATCACCTTATGGCCATATCGTCTACGACTCAAATCCGTACTTATACTTACCAGTCGATTTCTGCGGAGGCTTATTAGATCAAGTGACATCATTAGTTCACATGGCGAATGGAAAAGTATATGATCCACTGATCGGTCAATGGATGTCGCCGCTTTGGGAGAATCTTATTGAGAGAATCACAACCCCGACACAACTGCATTTGTACAGATTTAATGGAAACGATCCTATTAATGTACAGCCGCATAATAAGAAACCAACAGGTAATATTAAAATATTCACTCACTATTAAATAAAATATATCCTTTCGGGCGAAATAATCATTGAACATTTTTCGTTTTCAGATCACCTATCATGGTTGAAGCTCCTAGGATACGACACGAAGAGTTTAGCGCCCCAGCTGTACCCGGACGAGTTGCCGGGCGGGTCCGTGGTGCCGAGTGCGCCGCGCGCGCGGGCCGCGTGGGGCGCGGCGACCGCGGCCGCGGGGCCCACCGTACCCGCCGCCCCGGCGCTACTGCCCAGCGTCACCATCGAATCCGGCTTCTTGTCCCACATGTCCAACAAGCGCATATCGGACTTCAGGAGCCTGTCCATCCCGGCCATGTCGGCTCTGAAGACCGACGCCCTCGACCTGGCGCCGAAACGCGTCGGCTCCGACTCGGAACCGCCGTTCGGAAGAGGAATCCTCGTCTCCCGGAACTCCAGAGGTCGAGCCGTCGTCACGGCGGTGCCGTCCGCGAACGCCATCTACAAGGACGTGTACACGTCCGTGTTCAATCGCTCCCACCTGCTGCCGTTCTCGTTCGTCGTGCACGGCGACCAGCAGGACGTGTTCTACTTCGTGAAGGAGGAGACGTGGCGCGCCGCCGACGACAAGCAGCAGTTGAAGCGCATGCAGGGTAAACTGAACGTGACGTTCCACGAGATCGCCGAGGGCGGCAGGTCGTACGCGGACGTGAAGATCCACGGAAAGACGAATATAGTGAACTTGCGGTACGGCACGAGCGCGGAGCGGGAGCGGCAGCGGCTGCTGCACCACGCGCGCGCCGCGGCGGTGCGCAAGGCGTGGCACCGCGAGCGGGAGGCGCTGCGCAGCGGGCTGGGCGGCTCGCTGGAGTGGTCGGCGGCCGAGCTCGACGAGATCCAGAAGGCGGGCTCGGTGAGCGGCTACGAGGGCGAGTACGTGCACGACGTGGCGCGGTACCCGGAGCTCGCCGAGGACCCGTACAACGTCCGCTTCGTGAAGAAGCGCTCGGACCGCAGCGAGCGGCGGCGGCGGAAGCGCGACAGCTGCCGCGCGCCCTGGTGGCTCGCCGGGAAGTGCTAGTGACGTGCCGCCATCCAAATGCCAAATCGAGTGTATGCAGTCGACGCGAGTGTGATCGGTGACGGATGAACGCGCGAGTGTGTGTGATATATTTTGTAAATAGTCTATTAATTGTTAATTGTTGATGTATGTATGTATGTACGGTAGACGCGAATCCCTATCGCTATGTAAATAATAAATATTAATTTGCAGGGAGAGAATGGACCTTTTGAGAGGACTGATATAAAATAAATGTAATGTATGTATAAAAAAATAAGACGATTTATGTGAATATGAAATTATTTATACTTATTTATCGGTAAAAAGCTTCGATCGTGTCCAATGTTCTTATAAATTTAGATGAAGACTATTGAAAGAATAAAAAGGCATACTTTTTTAACCAAACCAACATGTAGTTTATTTTGTTCTCCCTTGCGGTAAAAGGTAGTGTTAGCGGAGTACTATTATTATATTATGTGGTGTTAGTTAACACCTTGGCTAAGATCTCTCATTTAACAAAAAGTCTAATACTATAAATCTTCTTCTAATACTATAAAATATTCAGTTCTGCGCCCAGTTGTATGTACCAAATTTTACTTTTTAGGATTTCAGATTTACTTTATTATTTACATTGAAAACGTCAAGTAATGTTGTATATCAAATATTTTATTAACAGTGGAACAACATTAGTCTTTCAAGTTACGTTGATTTTTAGGCAACGCGCCCACAACCGGCAATCGGCAACCGATTTTTTGTAGGGGAAATATGGAACTAAAACTTCACCATTCATGACGTGTACTTCTATCGATAGCCACCGACAGAGTGGTGCGGCATGTGCGTTGAGTCGAACATAGGAGTCAGATAAATAAGGGGAATAAAAAAACAGGTAACGACTGATGATGAGATACTATTTTAATAACTTGAACGGTATGAATTTGAGTAAGCGAAAAATTAACTAAACTGACGACAAATATTAATTAATAATAAAATCCAGAACGAGCTTATAAAAAGTGGGTTCTGAATATTCGATTTTGGATATGAAAATTTTAAATGTGCGACTAAATTACTATATGAGCGACTAGAAATACGGAGAGGGCATATTTTTGTATAAAAGACTAAAGGGCAGAGGGACGGGGGGGCGCAGCCCCCCAACAGGGGGGCTCGAGGGGCAAAGCCCCCCGCTATCACAAAAGAATCATCATTTAATAATTTAACTTCGCAGTAGGACCACGAGGAACTAGTCTTCCTCGTGGTCCCACTAGTAGGAGAAATTAGTAGGACCACGAGGAAACAGCCGTTTTAACCAGCACTGGAGTTTCCTTATTTTTTGGATGGGGATTTCTGTTATTTCCTGTGCGAATTTTTAAAAAGTGAACCGCTGTAACGAATTTCATGCTTCCAGCTCCAGTAGTTTGGACTTCACGTTAATACCTCAATCAGTCAAATGCCTTTCATAAATACGGAGGAACACGATACATACTTACATCTCAAAAACACCTAGTCATGGGCGAATTATAAAAAGTCATAATTAGCTATTATAAGAATAGAAGAAATACCGAAATTGCTCAGGTTACACACAATATGCACACCACCTTCACCTTCTTGTCTACTGTCAATTTTAGACCCTCTGGGAAACCAATGGCTCTGTCTAATCGTTTGCATATATCCTGTTACCCACACAAAAACCACAACAAAGAATGGCTCCTATAGCATTGTACTGTCGGCCAAATGGTGTAAGTACCAATTTTGACAAAACACACATTATCGTTAAGATTACCCAGTTAGCTGTCAGTGTCAGTTATTTCAAAAAAAGTCACATGCGTGGCCCACTGTACATTAATCTCCCGCTTAGCCTTAGAATGTCATATCAGAATATCCTTCCTCCAGAGTTAAAAAGTACATAGCTAAACAAAATCGTACAAAATGAAATAGCACATGTGTGTAAAAGTTATTTATTTATGTCCGAAACTTCAATGTCTGAACAACGTACCCAGTTAATTTACAATATCAATTTATACACAAATTCATTTCAACGCAATCATATAAATTTTATTTTACATCACTTTAAAGAGTTAGAATGCATATCACATCTCATTTAAATTAATATTTACAATGCAGTACAATAAATCAATGTTGTGGACAGGAAATACTTAACCATCAAATTAATAAAATCGGGTAATGTGTAAAAATTTCCATTACAAAATATATACAATAATAATATTAATATCTCTTAAAATAGACATTTACATGTTCCGAAGTATATTTTACAAATATATTTACATATTGAGCTACTTGTATGTCCGTAAACAAATGAGATCAACAATACACGCAATTACTCACATGCCATACATACATTAACATTTCTAAAGCGACAGTTTTCATTCCTCCTATCAAATGCCCAGAAAATATTCTAAATAGAAATATAATTACATAATATTAACTAGGCATGTCATAGAATGCCTATTTGAACACATCACTGATAACTACAGAAACAGAGGTACATACTTTTTACTACTAGCCACTCTGAAAATCAGATTTTCAATCCCTTACACTATTTTGCGATATCATTTTGGCAGGTAACATAGTTGTCATTCGTAACAGAAACAAATTGTGCGTACAGACCTCAATATAATTTTCATTGATATTTTCCTATACGGATCCTGAGGATTACTACTTCTTAAAATACCTACAGTTGAACAACAAGTTAGAAACATTTAATACAAACTTCACATTATTAAATTCATAGATAAAATTATTGCGCCCGATATTCGGGCGGACATTAAAGACGTAAACATGTTTTATATTATCATTTGAAATTCTTCTAATCTTCAAAGTAACAGTAAATAGGAATCACAAAAGAATAGTTACAGTCGTTATTATCATCGTTACTGTTTTGGCGGGGAAACTTGCATATAACTTTCACGAGTACAACGACTACTAATCTTCATTGAGAAAAGCATTATGTTTGGAGAATTTATTTGTGCTCTCATCTGTATAGCATATCGTACGGTTAACCACTAGAATCAGTGAACACATTAGCAATATTTTATGAACATCATTACTAGAGGGCCTGGGGGGTTATTGTCTAAGAAAAAATCTATCACGATCTCCTTTATATTGACACCCATCGCGCCATGAATACATGACTCGGCACCGACTTCCATTTATAAAGGAGTAATGGATGGACTACGACTGTCGAATTGAAAGCTATCACGATAGATTTTCTCTTAGACAATAACCAAATAACGTGTTTCTTCTCGTACTCTTATATAACAATGAAATGAAATGAAGCGAGCGAGAGTTAGTCACTTTCTCTTCTATAGTCCACGCGCCGAGCTAGGCCTGCTGGACCCGAATCGTTCGCACGAGTACCCTATTTCTGCATTGCAGTATTTCTGCATTGCAGTATTCTGGTTTGGAAGGTACGACAAATAGCGACATTTCTGTCTTTCATACTATGACTACACAACTTGGCAAGGTATTTTGTGACCCTTGTAGGGGGGGGGGGGGTTGCATTTTTGTGAATCATACAGGAACCACATGTACGATTGATGACCATAGCTATATGGAAGGCAGGGTGCTGTTTGAAAAGTTTATTGTTTAAAAAACAACGACGTTGACATCGTTTTGGCCTGTCATTATTGTCAAATATCATTAATAATATCTGTAAAGGCAAAAAACATAAACGTTTAGCTACCTTCTTTTATAAACTACCCTCATATGAATATCAAGCATGTATTGAATAAATAGCAAACAAACGACTTGATTTTTTTTGTCTACGACGACGTTGTGGTTAATGTTAGGAAGTATGTACTTTAGGAATATACCTACGTAGATTGTGATTAGCCGCGTACCTGCGATTACTTCTGTTAAGTGATAATATGAAATACAGATGAAAAACAGTGCTACGTAAATTCAATAGAGTTTAAATATATATCTATATGAAATTCGCTACAGTATCAATTCCAAGCAAGAACACACTTTTATAAATATAGATAGATTTCATAATGTGGGGCATAACATCATTTAAAAGTTTTTGAAATTGACGATTCATAAAAAAAATATAGCTAGGTACATTAAATTCCTTCTTATATTCTAACAATAACGTAACTGAGTTTCAACATTAAGCAGCTGCGCGATTACGTAGTCTACTAGGTATATATTTTCTTTATTAGGCTGAATATAATTTTCTATTATTATTTAATAGACCAAGACTTATTTAACAGTCTGAGCTTCTAAACGCGTCTAATAACAAATAAATTAGCAGCTATGTAAATATTTATATTCATAAATGGGCAACTGAATTCATATAAAAATAGTTTTTTAATCTATGAATATATTCGTGTAAAACCAGAACTTATTATTCAAATATTTCAAAGTCTACGATTATTGCTCAATGTTTTTAGGAAACCTTATCTATTTAGTTATCAACTATTTAATGGTTTTGATATTATTACAAAATTAAACAATGTTGTACAAAGTATTCGATTCCGATACGTAAGAACTGAACACACTTCATAACAATGTGAACCGAAAAAATAAATATCTCATTAAAAGTACACCAATCGTTAAAAAAAAGCAATGTGATAAAACTAAATAGATAGAAGACAGATAGATAGAAACACTTTCTTTTGCTTAATAAATATCGCAAACTGTGAGAGCACATACACAAACAGCAGAAAAGGCAACCTTCTCAAAATACGCGAGCTCTACCAGACAACCTTTGATAATAGTGAAACGATAAAATTGATATTCAACATTTACCAGAAGGAAGCTCAGTACTAGAGACGTCTGCGGCTCTGCGCGGGCAAGCAGCGGCGCTTGCACTGCAACTTGTTATTGTCTAGTCTGTGCATTGCTGTTTCGGTTTGAAGGGTAAAATAGGTGGTAAATTACCGGGTACTGTGGCTTGACATCTTATGTCACAAGTTGTCAACGTACATTGGGTCCTTGCAGTTTTTGTTTAATTGCAAATCTTGCAGGAACTACATGAACCATAGACGATTTTAACCACTTACCATCAGGTGGGCGACCTACTCGTTTACTAACTTTGTTGTATAAAAAAATATTGAGACATCACAAAACGGTAAATTCAGTATGAATGAAATACAAGTTTCGAGGCAGAAAGTGTAAGACCCTACTACGTACGTATCACTTAGTAATTAAATTGTTCATAATGGATATAGCACATAATTCATAAAAGATCATATTTCATAATTTGTCTGATATCAATGTGTTCAAGTAAAATATATAAAAAGATTATTATGGGGATAATATCAACAAACTTGGATCATTACGATCTACAGGCAGATTGCGATCAAAAGTAGCACCAGTACAGTAAGGAGGATAGTGAAGGAGGATGTCAAGAGCATCCTTACATATTATAAAACAAAGTCCCCCGCCGCGTCTGTCTGTCTGTTCGCGATAAACTCAAAAACTAGTGCACCGATTTTCAAGCGGTTTTCACCACTCTATAGCGTGATTCGAGGAAGGTTTTAGTATATAATTTGTTAAGTTTTTGTATTTATTTCTGTGTACATTAACGATATTTGTTGAAGGCGAAACGTAGTTCGCGGGCACAGCTATGTAGTTATAATAAAAATGATCTAGGTGATAATAGGTATTCGTCAAGCATGTAGAGGATATCAATCTGAGGAAGATTTGATAATAGGAAGTTCATACAAAACATTCGTTCGTTCAATCCAAGTATAATAACACACCACACAACGCACTGACGACACACGACACGATCAGATCATACGACCACAATTTGTGACCAAACAAAAATATCTCGAGCTCCGTGCTTCCGAAGACCCAGCCCCCTCAATTATTCAACAAGCGAGGACTTACTAAGCAGAGAAACTATAGTGTATATAAAAGCTGTCCAACTATGATAACGATATCATCATCAGCATATCTAAAAGACGCCCACTGCCGGACTAAGCCTCCTGCCTTCCCCAAGCTTCAAAATAGAATAACATATGAAGCTCTTATTAATTATACATATACAGGATTTAAAAAGACGTATACCGAAGCCCGCGTCTATGCATTCAGACCATTAAATAAAGCAATATAACGAAAAATCAATGATGTGAAATGAAGTTAATTTTTAGGCTTAAAAAAACAAAAAAACGACGACAATAAATACTACACAATGTAACGCGTGCCCGCGCCTGACTTGCGCGTCCGGATATCGCGTCGGTTTTAGTGAGTCAGTGTGAGTGCGTGTAAAGCAAGACGAGTTTCCCGCGCAAGAGATTCCTTTTCAGTCATTAATTTTGTTAAGAAGTACTGATTTTTTCCTAGCTGTTTCTTTGGACGAAAATTATCAAAATACATTTCGAACAGTTTTGTATAAAAATCTCGAAAAAAAAATTGTAACTAACTTTGAATATCTCGGCAACTATTAGTTTCGCAACCATAGTCTAGAAGACAAAAACTATAGTGATGATGGGAGCAATACGTGGGTTTCGGCTTCGGTACCGGTCTTTTTACATATTACAGATTTTTATACAGATTGCCGCTAACATCCTGTATGTTAGCGGCATATCTGTATAATCCGGTATTCTATACAATACCTAGGTAATGTATGGAATACCTAAAACGTGTAGGTAATTTATGAACTATTATTTATTTTATACTTTTCCTAGGTGTTCTATACAATACCGAATGCGCAGCCGGTAATGTATGTAAAAGGCGAGGGCAAAGGAAGGAACACGTTATGCGTGCGGACAGGCATAAACATGTCCTAAGCCCGTGTTGCGACTTGTTTACTTGCTTGCATTTCATTCCGCTGCGTACAGGACTGCGTACAGGACTGCGTACAGTCCGCTGCGTACTAACGAGAAACATAAGAACGGTCCAAAGGTTAAACAGTACAACTTGATAATGAGCTTAATACTGTACGAAGAGGCTGGGAGGACGCGCGCAGCGTGTATTTGAGCTCATTGCGTACCTAATAATGTATACTTAGTGAATTTATTTTATTAAAAATGGCGGCCGATCAACCAATATCTGAGATGAGAGAAAGTTTTTATTCATAACCACGAATTAAAAAAGCTGCGTATACTAAAAATTGCACGTTTATTGAAGATCAACGGTATGAACAATTGTTAGAAGAAATAAAAAACGCAAAAACAGCCAAAAAAAGTAACCTCGGGATTACTGGTTATTAAAGCATTATGATTTTATAACTGTTGGTTAAAAACATAAGTTGATATTTTCTGTAAATACTCCGAATATCAATATTATATACTACGTCACTGATAGTGAATTATTCCAAGTACCTACTTCACGACGCACATTAGGGTATCGGGCATGGCAGAAGAGACCGAATGCTGAAAGAGCTTCTTTCGCGATACAAGAATATAAGTCGCCACGATTTTGAACTATATCTGCAACTTTGCGAACCGTGCCAGCAAAAACAAAAAAGAACACCTTTTTTGAAGTCGGTTAAAAAAGGGATCGTTGTCAAGTCCATGCTTTCATCAGAATTTAATTCTCGCTGTCAAGTAGATTTGATCGACTATCATTCTCATCCAGATCGAGAATAAAATTTATAATGGTCTATCAAGATAATCTCACGGAGTTTGTCATATTAAGAGCCTTGAAAACAAAATGCGCGAAGGAAGTAGCTTACAATTTACTGGATATTTTTACACTGATTGGTGCAACGGCTATCCTACAATCAGACAACGGTAGAGAATTTTCAAACTAAGTTGTAAACAATCTTAAAATATACTGGCCGACCTTAAAAATTGTACATGGCAAACCTAGACATTCCCAAAGTCAGGGGAGTGTCGAACGAGCTAACCAGTACATCGAAAACACGCTAACAACTTGGATGCAAGATAATGAACGTTGGAGTGATGGTCTACGATTTGTACAACTCGTGAAAAATAAAGCGTCAGGTATTATAAGAACAAATTATGAAGCTCTTTTTGGATCTAAAATAAAAGTTGGTATATCTTTGCCTTTCGGTGATGATCACAACCTGGAAAGCGAAGATGATCTAGAAAATGTAATTAAATCATCACTAAGTATACCCATTGCTTTAGAATCTGTAATAGCAGATCAAGCTGAAACACAAAATCAACCTGTAAAAGGCGTGTATTATGACATCTTAATTCCAGCCAGTTTTCCGAGTTGCTATCAGAGCCTTTCCATTATACAAAGAGAATGAAATGGCATTATAACAATTCAGAAAACTGCCTGGAATTAAGACGTCATAATATACCACCAGGCTCCACATGAACAAAGCCCTGCCATCGAAAGTTTTGAAAAGCCTGCGAATGTTGAAGGTCTTCCTTCTGGGGTAAATGATCAACCGTTACATGATCTGAGTTTCGTATCAGAACGTGAGAAATCATTAAGTTGTGCACTCATGTGCTATGTTTGTTCCGAGGAAATAACAGGTGCTCATTCGTGTAGAATGTGCAATAGACCTATTCATATGCCATTTGTGCTGCTCCGGAAAAAAATAAGGCAAAGGGTTCTGGTTCTAAAGTTGTTTGCCTTTTATGTGCAAAAAACGCCTTAGCTATAGAAAACCGCATCAATTCCAAAGATAATTTGATAGAGCAAGCGCAGAAAATGCTTAAAATTTCTGAAAAAAAAATTCCCCCGTGGCGTTGCGTACTACTGTAAGAATTCCTGTTCCGAAAGTCGACAGAGGTAGCGGTGAGGCTCGCAATATACTAGCTGTAGTCTTACAAAAAGCCGATGACGAACTTTATCAACTAGGCAAACAGCAAGGCGTTGACAAGGCCTAACACATTGTATTCAAGACAGCAGTTCACAGTTTGTCATTGAGAATGACTTAAAAAAGAAGACGTCCCTAATCTAGAAACGAAACTCAGTACTGTTGCGACGATGCAATCTACAGGGACAGGTCAGGTAGTGTTGCCCAAATTCAGTCTTGGTCTTGCAGTCTTGGTCTTGTTCTTGCGTTTTTGCAAGACCAAGACCAAGAACAAGACCGCGTATTTTTAGCAAGACCAAGACCAAGACTGACCGTGCAAGACTTGAGCAAGAACAAGACATAGCCTGCAAGACTCTTGCGTCTTGCAGCTAGGACTTAGCGCTATTTCACTGAGTAGTTAGGTGTAACAGTTCGGTGTATAGGTAGGTACGCTTAGGAATTCTATGAGACGCAAAAAACTGTATCAAAGAATATGAAAAACTGGACCTATGCGCATTACGACTAATACCATAAACATAGCGAATAAAAAAATATCTATTAAAATCAAACTGAGTGCATGCATAGTTATGTTTTAACCATCGGCACTTTGATAATGCGGCATCAAAGGTTTTGTACTTACTTCTCAAAGAAATTTGCCGCTTTTCGGAAGTACATGGTTATGATACACGCGCCGGCGGCTTCTTTTGAAATCTAAAACAATCGTTGCCGCCACGCCGAAATCATAACATTTGACACTATTTGCGTACTATAAATAAAGGAATTATTTTAATTCCAGTCATTTCCAATTGAGCTGTGCTTCGAGTCTAACTTAATAATTGTTTTTACTAATTCTCGTTGTTTTCTAAAAACGTATCACGTGTACAATTTAATATGAGTGACGAAGATTCAAATTATTCTAGTCCGAGTAACGAGAGTTTGAGTCACAGATCTAAAAGACCCAAAAGCAAATTTGAGGAGTTTTTCGAAATAATTCATGCATCCCAAACTGCCTTCTGTAAATTGTGCCAACATAAAAAGATTGAAATAAAAATGAAGAACAGAAACACTTCAGGCTTAAGGAAACATCTAATATCTTTCCACAAAAAGGAATCAGAAATATTTCTTCCTGTTAAACCAAAATTAAGTGGAGATATCACAAGCTTTTTAGTAACCGCTGGAAGAAGTGGACAGGTAAGAATATTTTTTTAACAGTTAAAAGAATTTTAACTCCGCGTAGCTATTCATGCGATACTTTCAAAAACGCCATTAACTTACGTAAGTATTTTTGAGTTAGTGGTGTTTTCATCTAGGGGTGCGACATATTAAGTATGTAATTATCGTCTTAAATATTTTTTATAAACACCCATATTTTCATTTAATCGGCCAGTAACAACTAAGTACTTTATTTTGGTAAATTACAGTACAGTGCAACCTTAATATAACAAATATCAATTTAACGATTTTCTCGATTTAACAACAACAAACCTCCTCCTCTTATACGCTCAAACCTAGTATGTTTTAAATAATAACACAAGATTTATTGTTTTGCTTCAGTCGGAAAACAGCAGTGACAACATCACGACAGCTACAGTTGATTGGGTGGTGAAAAAATATCTTCCCTTCTCATTTTTCGATGACGAAGCTACACAAGTATATTTTCGACGTATTTGCCCTAATATGGTGTTTCCTAAAAGGTCTACACTTAGAAGGAAAGTCAAAGAGCGATTTGAAGAGCTCCAATTGAATCTCAAGGAACGACTTCAACAATTATCATCTAAAATGTCTTTTACCATTGATGGGTGGACGTCAATTGCTGGTAGGAGTTACTACGGGGTTACTATTCATTATATAGACAACGCATGGAAGTATCAATCTGTAGTTCTTGATTTTATACCATCACGCGGTCGACATACTGGGGAAGATATTGCAACGATTTTCCATGAATGTTTATTGGAATATGGCATAATTGATAAATTACAAGGTATCACGGTCGACAACGCAACTGCAAATACCAAATTTATGTATGAACTGGGCAAACAGCTGCCGCCACACTTTGATTCAGACAATCAACATTTCCGGTGCTTTGCTCACATTTTAAACCTTGGTGTACAAGATTTATTAAAGACCTTAGCATTACACTGTGAGTCTGACACTAACGCGCAAGATCAGCAGTACGAAGACTATGCAGACGAAACTGAGGATGAGGAAGATGAAGAATCTGCACCAAATATTGCTGACTCGCGTACATCTGTAACAAAGTTACGCAGTATTTCCAGTAAAATAAAAAGAAGTGAGATAGTGAAGAAGAAGTTTCAGTCTGCTTGTGAAGCAGCTGGCGTGCCATCAAATCTAAATGCCATTCTTGACTGTCCAACGAGATGGAATTCCACACATGATATGATTGGATTTGGTTTAAAAGTGAGAGCGGGCATTGACATATTGTGCAGTTCTGTCACCGAATTAAATGATTTTCAAATCACAGCTAATGAATGGCAGGTACTCGAAAAATTACATAAATTTCTAATAAACTTTAAACTTTTAAGTACAAAACTTGGTGGAGACAAATATGTTACATTACCGCTAGTCATTGTATCATTCAATCTCTTGCTAGATAAAATTGAATCCATGGTAAAACAGTTAGATGAGAAACCTAATCGATCTGAAGTGGATGAAAGGCTCATTCTAGCTTTCCAAGCAGCTCGAGACAAAATGCTTAAACATTACAAGAAGAGCAACTGGATTTATTGTACTTCTTTAATTTTAGACCCAAGGCATAAGGCTCAGACTTTTGACCTGACAATGTGGGGGAAGCAACTTAAAACAGAAAGTCTGCGCAAGTTCAATGAACTTTATGAAGAATATAAAAGTCTACACTCACTGAACAAATCTCTGGAATTACCAGAAAAAGAAAATAAAGTATGTGATGAAGATGAAGACGTAATAGACTTTGATAAACTCTATGAATGTCCCTCGACGTCATCTGGATCTTGTCTTCAAGGCTTAGTGATAGACGAGTTGGAGGAGTACCTGAGAAAACCAAGAACTGCCAGCTCGGAAGACATTTTAGATTGGTGGAGGACGCATGAGACAGAGTATCCAATTTTATCGAAAATGGCCCGTGATTTTCTCTCAATACCTGCAACTTCAGTACCTGCTGAGAGGTTATTTTCAAAAGCATCATTAGTAATTAGAAAACATAGAAATAGGTTAAGTGATGAGTCAGCCAGATGGTTACTTTGTATTAATTCTTGGTCAAAAGAATTGATATAAAGTATCATAACCTAATGATAAAGCTGTTGATTTGTGTTGTATTTTATTTTTTATTCAAATAAATGATAAATCGTAAAACTCTTTTATTAAATTTCTTATAAGTTGAGGGTTCAATCTCTTTGTAGACAGATAAGTATTGTTCTTTAAAATACAGTCAAGTTATTGTAATTAATTTGTTTTTTTACATGTTTTAGCAAATGTAAGCTTATCATAAATGTTTATTAAGAAACAGTTACTTCCATGGAAAACGACATATAGGTCAGTTGATTTTTCGAATTTCTTATCAAATCTTCAGTTATTTATTAATCTGCTTGATCTTTACTATGGCTATGTTAATTCAAGCTCACAATGTTCCAATTCTAATACGTTTTTCTAAGATTTAAAGTAAACTTTAATAAATAGTAATAGACTAATAGGTAATTGCAAGACTTGCAAGACTCTTGCTGCAAGACCAAGACCAAGACCAAGACTGGGAGCGCAAGACCAAGACCAAGACCAAGACCAGGTGTATTGGCGCAAGACCAAGACCAAGACTGGCTAAGTCTCGTCTTGTTCTTGCATTTGGGCAACACTAAGGTCAGGGATTTGTCAAATCTAGTTCCAAAAAATACTGCGATACTAAAAAGTGTTATTTTCTTAAAAGTAAGATTTTGTGCACTTTAAAATGCCATAATAGTTCATCATGTAAGAATAAATATTTTTTTTACTTAATTAAAATTTTGATTAGGCAGTAGACCTACTTGTTATTTTTACAGAATTGTTTTGTTTCTTAAGTTTTTTTTAAGGTTCATATTACGTACCTGAGTACTTGTAAAAAAATTACATTATGTTAATTTTAATAAAGTTGATTTTAAATAATAGAAAATGTTTCATTTGCCCGTCATTTTATAGGTAGGTTTGTTAACATTCATAAATATAGACCAAGATGTATTTATTTTACACATTGCCGGTGGAACAGCAAGTAGTCTATAGAATCCCTAGGAATTGTATACATTACCTAGGTATGTAATAGACAATAATATTTAATATATTGCCTGGATGCCTCAGGTACTCCATACATTGCCAAGGTATTGTATGGAATACTTGAATTATACAGATTGCCGGTAACATATACATAATGTTGAATTTCAAAATAATAATGAAAATTATATATTTTGAAGGCAACGTCAATGTAAAAGATGAATAAGAGAGACGTTAATATTCTAGGTATTCAAGGCACAATCGACAAAAATGTGTGATGAAAAGTATGTGTACGAAAGAGTGCAAGAGGTAACTATGTCTACAATAAGACCAGACTCCAAAGGGGGTGGTTCGCGCGTCGGCTATGGACTAAACGTTGTGCTATTGTTACGTAAAATGATGGCCTCCACGCCTAAGGAATTAACAGTTAATAAAGACTATTTCGGCTTAACAAAGTTCAAAAGAGATTTATAAGTTAGAGTTTTCGTCGTGGCTAGTAGGAGCTCGGTGGCCGAGAGGTCTAGGCGACAGCACAGTATGTTGAAACGGGTTCAAACCACGCCCGAGACGAATTTTTTTCTTTATTGATTTAACTCATTTTTCAACATTTAAATTATGTGTCCCTTGCAACTTCTAACTTGATTGGTATTGAAATAAAATAACATTGAGCAAATTAAACCTTTTTCTCTTTGAAATCAATTCCTTCAAAATCTTTTAAATCTTATCGTCGGTATTACGTTTTTTCTGCTTTTATTTTCTGTTGGGTATATTTTAGTTTTTCTTATTTTTACTTGGAGAAAAGCTTGATTCTATCTAGTGTACGTTGATGTTTTAAAAGGGGGGTGTCCGGCTCCATGAAAATTTGACGGCAAAAAGGTACTATCGCGGACACTTCCGCCTGACCATTTAAAATTTATTCGCTTGAATGTGCGGAAACACCGGGCCATGCCTCGCCACTTTCTGCCACGCCCCCTTTTTGACACGCCTACTATTTGACCTTAGCGCGCTTATCGGACCCTTTGAATATTGACTATTGCTTTGTTTACCTGGCCCTTGGTTGCCTTAACGTTGACCCGTGCGAGATTGTTGGACTCCTGAACCTGTGGTGGAATATATTTGTGCGTAATGCCTGCCAGAGATCTCATACGAAAAGCTTTCATCTCTTACGAGATGAACTTGAGATTACAAAGTTTTAGTCACCCATCCAGAGTCCAACCATAGTGAAGGTTAATTTGATTTGAATATCGAAACCAAAGCGTTCAAACCACTACGCCACCGAGCTCCTTTTAGTTTATGATAACTGTTTTTTTTATTTATATTATATAATATTTAATTACATCAGTAGAATGCCTATTGCTTGTACAGAGGTTACAAGAAAAAAAAATATTATTGTTTAAACTGATAAGTGTTACCTAATAACTTTATACAAAGTATTATATATGTACTTAATAATTAATTAAAGAGATAAAATATTTTGCTTGAATCTTTAATTTATCAATTACCCACATTTTTAGATGTAAGCCACATTTCGTTTTCCAAGAAAGAATTCTTTTATTCAATAATTACATACAATTTTGTACATCTGAGGACTAGTTACTTAACGTCAACAAACCACGATTTGATTTGCCTAAAATGAAATCTAAAATTCATGACGTCTGTATGCGTAGAATGATACTACCCCTTCTTCCGTATAATGTAAGGTACGTTTCTGAGATTCTTTTAAACAAACTTGTCAATTCTTAAGAAAAATATTAGTGAAACCACATACAAATATGAACATATGACCTCAATAGACCACTAACAATCCAAAGAAATATAACATTATTTAAAGAGGCAATATCCATTTTTAACATGTACAATAGGATTGATAGAGGTACTTGTAATACAGGTATGGAATATGGAGAATATAGAATCGCATTTTATATTTTTGATTTGTAACCCATCACAGTAACTGGTGTCGTGAAAAAATTACAAGCAATATCATTTATTAGTCATTAATCTTATATTAAGTAAATAAATAAAAACTGTCACGATGTTTGTCCGGGATAAAATCTAAAACTACTAAACCAATTTTGATGAAATTTGGTTAATTCTATGTATAAAAAGCAATCTTCCGTTCAGTTTCCTTAGCTGAGCCACAGTCAGTAGTAGAGCGAGAATCGATGTACTTGAGATTGCGAAGGTCGTCGAGAAGAGAATTATCGGGGTCCATTATGAATAAACAAAGTCGGCGTTGCACAAATCACGAAAATAACAATCACGATGCAGAAAAACAAAGCGAATGACAATTGTCATGACATGAGATATTTTTTTCTCGTTTTCGTATTGCTATTGCCATATGTCAAAAATACTAAAATCATAAGCACAAACAGTTCATATTTATTTTAATTGCTGATTTAAACTGAAAAATATTATTACTTCATTTATTTCCACTTATCAGACCTCAGCATTTAGATCTCCCGCACACTAGCAATTATTATTGAATAAAGTACCGTGCACTACACCGTGTCATACAATTGATCGCATAAATAAAATATATACTGAAAAAAAATATATTCATAAAAGTGTTGTTTGATTCAAATCTGTTGGAGTATAATATTGCTAAAATAATAAGATAATTAATTTGAAAAAATCGTTTTCTTTGTAGCATTGTGTTTACTGGTAGCCAAAAATGGACATTGCCCTTTCAACTCAATTGGACATTGTCAAGTGGATCAAATTTAACTCGCAAGATTTGATCCGAGCATACATACAAACATTGCAAGTTAAATAAAAGCTTGCAAAATATAATATCGGCTTGTGAGGTTTTCCAGCTATGTACCGATCCTTCTCTACCTAACAGATAGAACAGACGCTATAATTCACTCCTTGCAATTTAAAAACGATTGATGTACTCGTATAATATTCATGAAACATAAATACAATTGTTTAAACAGTAAAACACACATACAGTACTTTGCTAACATTGGGCTATACGTAACAAAAAGTTTTAAGGCATATTCATACTAAGCAATTATTGTATTATAGTATATGATCCGGCAGATGTTTTCCTGTGTTGTATTCTTGTAAATAATTTTCTAATACATAGAAGTAGTTAGTTGTTGGTTTTAGTCAACCGTGTATGTGTAGACACATAAATAATATTGGGTGATATAATTCTTTAAATCTTGTCCTCCTGCCCCCCTAGCACGTCCACCAAAACACGATATGATAAAGCGGTTTATCGCGGTGAATTGTCAAAATACAATAGGGTTTCGTCGTATTTTGACAGTTCACAGTGATAAATTGCTTTATCATATCGTGTTTTGGTGGACGTGCTACGGGGGCTGAGCGTAAATAGTGTATGTACGTGATGCAGGGACAGCACGGAGTATGAACCGCTTGCTATAAATTGTTCACATAGCCATAAATTTCAATGCCCCATGATTATTCCATTCTTATTAATTTTTATGATGCGGGAATGCGCAACCAGATTTTATTGAACATTGTATGTTAATGTTCATTTATTTGTTATATATATTAAGAAAAATATGGGAATACATAGTGTAAACAAATCATCCTATTCATGACTAAGTTTTGTACATATTATGCTTTATTAATGGCCTACCAGGGCAGTGCTCAACAACAAAAGTGTCAATTCCTTATAATTTAAGACCTTAATTTAAATAACATAAAACATATAACAGTTATCTTATTACTATATTGCATTTTTACTAAAATACATATATCATGCATCGTTATTTCCTTCGCATTCCGAGGGTTAACCCGCCATGCTACCACATGGATATATGATTTAGTATATTTAATGGTGGGATAGTTCGTGTATCAATCATAATAATGTGTCGTGACTACAAATATGGCTATATTTAGCAAAACTATATATTAAATAAAACAATCTGAATATGAAGCATGATAAAACCGTACATGTTAATCATTTAACCAGGCATAAATATTGTTAAAAAAGAGAAATACGTATTTAATATACGACACATTTTCATGAATAATTGCATTTAACCATATTTGATCAGGTATGTCAAACAGTTTGGTGAGTCAATAATGTTTACCATATATAACGATCTCAAGAAGATGTATTTAAAAAAACTTCAACCTGGCAATGATTTCCCGATAAATTTTGTCATATTTCAGAGTAATAAACTATCACTATCAATTTTACGAACAGATCGTATTATATTTGTGATGGATAACCCCACAACCGATTCATTAAAATCCGTCAAATCCCGGACACAACGCTCTAAAAATAATGTTCAATCACAAGATAATAGAACAAATGCCTAAAGTACATAAAATCTCTTCTTTACCTGTGATGCTTAAATGTCCAAACGCTATAGTACATATTTACAACTAACCTATAAAAGTTTCAAGAATTACTGCAAGGATGTTGTACTTTTTCGACACCAAAAATATAGCTAGCCTTGAAAAATTATTCTCAAGCCAAAGTGAATTAGAATAATACTGATTTAATTACTATTAGAAAGTCACATTAATTCGGAATCGCATAATTAGACAATGAAACCAATTTAAGTACTGACTCGTTAAAGTCATCTAGTCTCTGGATTCAATTTTCGGGCACAAACAAATAAAAAAAAATATAACCCATCAACAATATTTACAATAATTACCAACGAGACCAACAACAAATAAAATCTGTACTACTCATAATAAATTGGTATTGTTCAACACGTTTATCTCACTAAATATATAATAACCCTTTAAAATTTTGACATACTTCAATGTCATAATATTAACACCAGTATTAACACCAGTTGTAGATAGTAGATACTTTAAATTTGTGACTTGCAAACAAAAATAATAAAAAAAACATGATTGTGAAAAGTATACAGCACACAAATAAGTCAATCGCCATGATTAAAAACCAATAATGGTACTATCTGTTAGTTTGAATATTAAGATGGTCTTTTAAAAAATAAAATTGATTTCATCATTTTGACGGTATTAAAATATTTGCCGCACAGAAAAATCGTTGTATTGTTACATTCAGTTACACATAGGGCATATACACCTGCTCTCTACCCTAATTCAGTTCGACAACTAACCATGTGAACACCGATGCCGATGTTCAAACAATTAACAAAAATAAAAAAGTCACTGTGATTCCATTATGGCTAGAATAATTTAACTATAGAGTGGCATATTTACAGTTATTTCACTAGTTACAATTAACTATAATTAAAATATTCACTATGAACTGTCCGTGTTCGATTTCCGTCTCACCTGCTGCGCATTTAACGCTTGTGCCTGCGCTTGTGTGATGAACTGAGCGGTACCTGGGAAAGAAATAATCAAAATCAATGTTAAAATAAAGATTCCGTTGATTTTATTATTAGTAAAATTCGAGTAACAGAAAAAAACATTGGAACAGTGAACAGCGGAAACGTTTCTTATGATTAGTAGTATTGAATTATGTTTATTTTAGTAAAATATAACCTAAATGAAACACATCTCGTTTTCATTGTTTTTACCTAACCTTTCCCACAGGCATAATAATGATGATGAAATTAAATCTGACAAATCTTACGTGAACGAGCAAACACATTAGTTACGTGAGTGCAAGGCTCAGAAAAGAAATAATATATCTTTAGTGTTCACAACATACTACCTGCTGATATTTGTCTTATGTATAATTGTGCTTTATACATGCTCGAAACCATCCCCAAATTTGTTTTCTGGCACTAGTACGTGAGCACTAGTACATACTTTGGTGTGGGCAGTAGGCATCGAACATTTCATTAATCTCTATATATAATAAAATCGTAGGGGTACAAAAATCTGTAATTGCGAAATATTAAGAAAAAAAATACACAGGTTGCCTTAAAATCATTAGCAGAACACAATAGAATAGTTTTTAAAAAAATTGTTTGTTTGTTGGTTTGTTTGTTTGTTTGTTTGTTTGTTTGTTTGTTTGTTTGTCTGTTTGTCCGGAAAGATCTCCGAAACTACTGGACAGAATTTGATATGGCTTACACCACAATGCTTAGAATTTTCCGGAAGAACATTTAGGCATAATTTCGTTTGTTTAAATTCACTTTTTATTTTTAGTGAAAAAATACCATATAAAATTTTCGAATTGACTTTAGGTAGAAAAACAACATGGCCCACGTGAAATTATTTTGACAAGTCTGTCACATAGTACAGAGAGAAGGTATTTTCCTCCACAAAGGAAAGGCAATGGAACTACGCCATACAGCCTGATCTTAAGTAATTGGATTTCCAAAATTATGTCGTACCGTGGTGGTAAGGCAAAAAGATCAAGCCATACAACCAATGTATAAAGCATTTTTTATGATAATACTTATCGAGTGACCATAAAATTTGTAGATTGGTTTAATTCTTGACTAATTTTCACAAAATCGGTACAATTTTTGAAATATTTGAAATGTTGAAAAATGAAGATACTCTTTTCAAGGTATTTTGAAAGGTGTTATATGTTTTACATTAGGACTAAGGAATCAAACTCTTTCATCCATTTAAAACTATTAAAAGTAATAGATTAATATTGATAATTAAAAAAAATATCTGACTGCAATTTTCTGGGTTACGCGTAGAGGGACGGGACGGGACTCTTGATCCTAATGTCTAAAATGACGGATCACATTTTTTTGGATCCACCCAAGGAACATGGATATCGAACGAAGAACCTAAAGAGTAGAACACATTGAACCTAGCCACGTTGACTTCATTTGACATGACTGCCGATAAAGTTCGTTTCCAAACCCAGTGATATGCATATCAAATGAAAGGCCTTGATGAGTAGAGCACTATGAACATAGGAAAATCGCCCTAAATTCAACATGGCCGCCGCTCAAATAAAACGGATAAAAGTTCGTTTCCAAACCCAGCAATATGGGTATCAAATGAAAGGCATTGATGAGTAGAGCACTATGAACCTAGCAACATTGACATAAATTCAACATGGCCGCCGCTCAAAAAAGGTGGATAAAAGTTAGTTTCCAAACCTAGCAATATGGGTATCAAATGAAAGGCATTGATGAGTAGAGCACTATGAACCTAGCAACATTGACATAAATTCAACATGGCCGCCGCTCAATGAAGGTGGATAAAAGTTCGTTTTCTAATCTAGCAATATAGGTATCAAATGAAAGGTCTTCAAGAGTAGAGCACTACGGACCTAGCAATATTGACGTAAATTCGACATGGCCATCGCTCAAAAAAGGTGGATAAAAGTTCGTTTCCAAACCTAGCAATATAGGTATCAAATGAAAGGCCTTGAAGAGTAGAGCACTATGAACCTAGGAAAATAGCACAAAATTCAATATGGCCGCTGCTAAAAAAAAACTGATAAAAGTTCGTTTCTAAGCCCAGCAATATGGATATTAAATGAAAGGCCTTGATCAGTAGAGCACTATGAACGTAGCAACATTGACGTAAATTCAACATGGCCGCCGCTCAAAAAAGACGGATAACAGTTGCTTTTCAAACCCAGCAATAGGGGTATTAAATGAAAGTAGGCCCTGAAGGGTACCTAGAGCAGCCATGCTCTAAGTGTGTTCCGCGGAACCCTAGGGCTCCACAATACCCCTATAAGGGTTCCGCAATAATTTAGAAAAATCAAAACACCCTCTCTGGTCGAACTTTTATTATGCTTATTAATAAAGAATACACTTTTAAAAACTATTGTTTTATTTTAGGGTTCCGTCAAGTATTTCGCTTTCCAAAAGGGTTCCGTCACCAAAAAAGTTTGAGAACCGCTTCGGGGCCTATTGGATGTTCGATGTTAAATGTTACCTGTGTTTAGTGTCCTTCGAGACCTTGATAATGCAACGATCGTGAACTAACGATAACTCCAAGTTTGTGTGTTGGATGTTAGTCATCACGGCGAGTTTGCTAACCGAACTATGCCAGCAACACTATATCGCACAGTACACGTTACAAAAACGGAAGTCTCAATACATTTTAAGGCTAACCGCATAAATACGTTATTTCGCATTCGTTTTCTGAATGCGGGCATCCGAATGCATCAAATCTATACAAAATATTCATTGACTGCCGCACACGTTCGTTTTTATTACGAACGGAACACGTTCTGTACGTACGTTTAGGTAGAATGGTAGAAATCCCGAATGAGAAGAAACGAACGTCTGCGCTACGTTCACGAAACTCCGTGTCTGTATTCCGTGATCGGATATCGAATACGGAAAACGTATTTGTACAGTAACCCCCCCATTCATGCTATACATTAACTCTATGAAAACCGCCAGTATTACGAGCGACATAAGAACGGTTCAAAGGTCAAACAGTATAGCTTGACAAGGAGCTTACTGTACGACCAGTCAAAATTGGCCAAGTTGTCATATCCAAAAAATATATTTTGTTGGTGTTACCAACACCCATTATAAAATCTAAACTTTATTCGTATACAGTTCTAATTTATTAACAATTGTTTATTTTAATTCGAAACATGAATACGATCAAGATTATTCTTGCAACTGTGTAGTTCTTTCTACTGAAGAAGAATTTATTAATATCAATAATGTCTCTAAAACAATAATTATATTTAGTGTTTATAGTAATATGTAATGTATTTAATTTTGTGGACTGTTAGAAAAAGAGCATTACGAACCTACGAAAATTGTCCTAATTTCGAAATGGCCGATGCTCAAGAAAGGCAGAATAAAGTTGAATCATTATGGAATAAAATGGAGGAAAAAACTAAACACTCTGTTAAGTATTTTGATGGCGAAACGTAGTTCGCGGGCACAGCTAGTAACAAATAATTTTATATGTGAATCATATAAAATTATTTTCATTTGTCGCATAAAATAAACCATGTTATATTTTCATATAGAAAGCAAATCAGCAAGAATTCATCATAACTCATACTAGAGGCAAAGAGATAGCAAATTTAACATTAGACAACGGTGAAATACAAAATATTGCCTGTGAACTTTCACATTAATCATATGAAAAAATGTTTCAAACCCCACAACATGGGTGTTGGCGCGTGATCCAATTTTATCCGCCATATCTTGAGCGCGGCTTTGTTGAATTTAGGGCAATGGTGTTAGGTTCATAGTGCTCTACGCTTTAACTCCTTTTATTAGTTTCCCATATTTTTAAGGTTGAATACGATTTTTTATCCACCATTGAATGAATGAATGAATGAATTAATACTTTATTGTTACAATTTTTTTTTAATATACAAAAAGATAAATTTCATTGGAGAAACAAACGGCGGCCTTACTGCCAAACCAGCAAACTACCAGACAACCGATGGGTAAAGAAAAGTTTAAATTTTAGAGAATGTTGACGGGTAAAGTATTACGAAAACCTATTCTACATATTGAAATATTTAACCTAAATACATATTTTCATAATAAAATACATAAACTACACATATTACACATATCCAATAAATACACTACATAAAATACATAAACTATTATGGTATTCGAGATATTTCTTTAAGTGTTCACCTGCAGGAAATGCTTTTTTTATTGCACGCTTGAATTCATCGTGCGATGGTGCACGTCTGATAGCTTCGGGTAGGGAGTTCCACAGTTTGACGGACTTTACCGTAAATGACTTGTCATAAAAAATGGAGGAATGGTAAGGAAGGACAAGTGACAAGTCATTTGATGAACGTAGAGTTCGGGTTAGGATTGAGGAGTTGAGGACAAAGCGTGATTTAAGGTAATATGGTGCGTGGGGAGGTAGTCCCTTTCTTCTCCGAATATCGATCGTCCGAAAATCATAATCCCGAAAACGCTTGCTATAATCATCACTTTCCATAATGTTCGGGTATACGAAATTGTATATTGCCTAATCGTCTATAGTTCTAATGCATTTGTGTCATAATATCGGGTGCTATAATAATAAGATTATCCTAATTTTACTTGCTATAAAGTCACATGTCCTAAGTGTTATTTATATTGTATAATATTGTTAGTCCAAATAATGGTTTATAATAATATTGTTAGTCCTAAAACATGTTTAAAAGTTGATTTATCTTGGTTATGTTATCAATATCATAAAGCTTAGACTTACTATCAATAATCACAAATCGAATTAAAATGTTGTCTTATGAACATTAACAACCGTTGCGTTTTAAAATTTAGTGACAGAAATATATCGCTGTAAAACCGACACCACGTAGTCTTGTCTGCCCTACCCCTAGTGTTATTCAAACCCGCGTAGGCGCGGAGGGGCGAGGCGGCCCGCGAGCTGAGGAGCAGGTGGTTTTAACGACCGCCGCCGCGGCTGAGGCTGGTGCCAGCAAGCCGAAGCTACGGTTGTGGGCGAAAACCATCTGCGACGATAAGGTCGCGTGGGACCGCCGGAGCCCCGCAGCGCCAGAGCCGTGACAGAAGCCATGCATGCTGCTTGCTTGCATGCTGCATGTTTGCTTGCTTGCATTACATTTCGATTTTAGGGCACGTTATATTATGAGATATTACGTTAGGACTTATGACTATTATAGAAAAGTTTTTTATGAATTTTAAATATTATAGATTGCGTTATTTATAGCAAAAAAAATTAGGTCATATTATATTTAGAGAATTCGGTTTTCGGGCAAGTGATATTATGAGAAATTAAGTTAGGGGTGCTTATCATTCGGACATATGATGATTATGTCAAAAAACATTATGACACGTTAGATTATGGATAAAAAAATTATGAGACAAAATAGAGAACCGCGTGGGGATGGGTGAGGATAGAATGAAGAAGGGAAAGGATATGGCAGTCTCTCCGACGGCCATTGGAGCTTAGAGCGATAAAATGAAATATGGTCATATTTACGTAACCGGTAAATAAACCTTATACACAGGTTCTGTAGTCGCTCTAGTTTATTTAGAAGAGAAACAGACAGGTCAGGATAACATGTATCATAATAATCCAAAATAGGAAGAAGTAGAGTTTGAGTTAATGAGATTTTCGTTTTGGCCGGAAGAAAGGAAGGTCGGAAACACTCTTCTACTAACTTCTGATACCTGCTTATGCCAAGAAAAGCAGCAGTTATCGAAATATACACCGAGGTTCCTTACCTCTTTACTGAAAGTAATGACAGATCCATCGAACATTATGTTAGGCAAAGAATCGTTATCAATCCTAGAGATATACCAGGAGCTACCAATTATGATGGACTGGGTTTATTTTGGGTACTTATTATGATGGACTGGGTTTATTTTGGAATCTGATATATGTTTCAGGTCCGCATTAGTAGTCCTAATTGCCTTGTCAAGATTTTCAATCGACGTAAGAGTGTAGATTTGGAGATCGTCTGCATACAAATGATAGGACGAAGATAGTAAAAGCGTAATTGAATTTATAAAAATAGAGAAAAGTAAAGGAGATAGAACACCACCCTGCGGCACGCCAGCAGAAATGTTACACCACTGTGAAACATCATTATTAATATGTATTCGCTGTCGACGCCCGTACGGGTAACTTTGAAACCACTCGATAACCGGTGGAGATATGTTAAGAGATCCTAGCATTGCCAGGAGAATGTCAAAATCAACTGTGTTAAATGTATTACTAAAATCCAACAGAGTCAATACAGTAACTTCTTTGTTCTCCATACCATGACAGAATCGTCGGTTGTTTTGACAAGTGCAGTGGTTGCACTATGACCAGGGCGGAAACCAGATTGGTATGGATTAAACAGATTATTACAGTATAGGAACTCGGAAAGCTGTCCATGAACAAGTTTTTCCAGGACTTTGGAGAGGAAAGGTAAGATAGAAATTAGACGAAATTCGGAAACAGAGTTGGGATTTGCACTCTTCGGGAGCGGAGTAATATTCTGAGTGGCGACCATATTTAATTCAGGGCAGTATTGCTAGGTTCATAATGCTCTACTCTTCAAGCCCTTTCATTCGAAACCCATATTACTCAGTTTGAAAGTGAAATTTTCTACGCAGTTTTTGAGCGACGGCCATATTGAATTTAGGGCAATGTTGCTAGGTTCATGGTGCCCTCTTAAAGCCCTTTCATAACCATATTACTGGGGTTGGAAAAGAAATGTTAGTATGCGGTCCTATACGGTCTTCTCATTTTTCATATAATCTCGTTCAATTTGTGTGTTGGACGTTTGAATACAGCAGAAAATTTTGTCGATTTTTTGGATTTTTGAAGGTTTAAATTTAAATCTCTTTTAATAATTAACTTCATGAAAGAAGGAAACAGTCTTATAGTGGCTATTGATTTTATTGGAAAACATAGAGCAACTATTGCGGTTATCCCAGAAGGAAACAGGGGACTACGTTCGTATGAAAAAACGGCCTGTAGGTACTCTTAAATGAATGAATAATAGCAATCATTCCCATTCATGGAGCGTCGGTGGCGCTGTGGCCTCGGCACTGGGTTGTGCCCCGAGTAGAATCGGGAGGCCCGCGGTCCTGCCATGTACCAATGAATTTTTTTCCGAATTTCATAATATGTACATTTATCTGACGCTCCTACGGTGAAGAAAAACATCGTGAGGAAACCTGCATACACTTACGAAGTAATTTAAAGGTGATGTGAAGTCAACCAATCCGCACTGGGCCAGCGTGGTTTGACTAAGGCTTAATCGCCCTAACATAACTAGTTAGGGTAGGCTCGTGCATGCCCCTCGGTGGGGACGTATATGAGCTGTGATGATGATGAATAATTCCCATACCTATCATCGGGCCATCCATTAGTTACGTCACACGACTTACCACATTCATAAGTTACACCGAGGTACCTGTGTAGAAGTCTCATTTTGTAATTCTGAGCGAGGTACAATGAAATTCTGTTTTTGTTCATTTGAAATCTTAACGTACGCAATAAGGTCTATATTTTAACGGTGTCGGCATTCGTATTCAATCGGCTTTAGGTTGCTCTCCTCTGCGCAGCCGAATTTCGCCGATACTACCTATTAACCTTCCATATACGAGATGACTAATCTCACCATGCTATACTTAGTGGGGTTTGCTATACCCCAATTATAAAAGGTAGAAAAATCCGCAAAATTGTTCTTTATGATTGTTAAATAATAATAATAATATATATATATTTATATCTAATAATGAATTGGTTTAAGTAAAACAAATTTTATTTTTACGTTAGAATAGACTTTTATTAATAAATGTACAAAAACTTAACATTTTCTTCAAACTATAAACTATTAAGTCTTTTCTCAAGTACTAAAATCAAATGGTATATATTACAATCACAGTCTTCTTTTCTCAATTTATAAGACTACAGTCTATCTAGTTTTAAACTATTAACAATTAAATGTAAAAACAAACAATAATAAATCAGATCATAGTGTTACACCTAAGTAGTTACACTAACCTTTTCGGCCACGCGCCATAAAAGGTGGGGTGTGTGATACCCAAACGGACTATACGTACGTGTCACACAGTTTGTACACAATATAGAGAACGATACAGTACTTTGGCTCCATATAAAGGGACGAATCGGCGCACGCACACATACAAACGTCATTTACACGGCCGCCAAGCATGCTCTGAACGGCATAGCATAGCAACGCAGTGTCACGCCGCGCGCCGGTCGAGATTGTTGTGTTCCGTGTACGTATACATTCACCGATTTTTTTGTAGATACCAACCCTAGCGCCCAGTTCAGCTTTAGGTATAAATTTCAAAGACACGCCTGAGTCGGGCTACTGTATCGTTCTCTATATTGTGGTTTGTAGCAGACGCCGCACTAAATGTTTCGCACGGATCGGGGAGTAGCAACGTCGCATTTGCAGCTACTGAGAGAACCAACTAGCTTGCGCGCCTTTTTCGTTTAAAAATTGTAACAATTGGCTAGATGACAAAAAAATTTTTTTTGCTTTAATAGAAGCTCATTCATATAATAAACAGAAAGAAAAAATCGGTTTTCGAATAACTATAAAAACAACCAAGATTTAAGGTATTAAAGATTTTTCTCCATCTCTTTCTAGCAAAACGGCAATTTACAAGGAGTTTATATGGCCGTACTCAACAATGACGTCACGGTTGATGTCGGATCTCTCTGTCTAATCGCCTTCAAATTAACAACTTAAAATGCTTGTATCTAATGAATTTCTTAGCCGATTTTAATTCTAATTTCACTGGACTGCATCTTTTTTCACTGTATTTTAATATTTAATGCCGAGACGTAAAAATTTGAATTCAGTCATCATCCCAATTTAGAAGTAGGTTAAAGTGGTCGCACAGTACCTGGCGGGTGGGGCGCGGCGCTGGCGCCGGGCTGCAGCGCGTGCGTCGGCCGCGGCGGCGGCGGCGGCGGCGGCGGGCGCGGCGGCCGCGGCCTCGCCCCGCGCACCACCTGCACCGACCCGCCGCGCACCGCGCCCTTCACGCCGCCGGACATCAGCTGGGCTGGGAACGAAACGGTCCTGTTTAAGGCGCTACTTCAGAGATTTGATTTTTTTTATGGGATAGGGGGCAAACGAGCAAACGTATCACCTGATGGTAAGTGATTACCGTCGCCCATGGACACCCGCAACCCTAAAGGAGTTACAAGTGCGTTGCCGGCCTTTAAGGTAGGAATACGCTCTTTTCTTGAAAGTTTGAAGGTCGTATCGGTCCGGAAATACCGAAGGCGACAATTCATTCCAAAGTTTGACTGTACGAGGCAGGAAACTGCGAGAAAAACGCACAGTTGTGGACGGCCAGCCATCTAAGTGATGGGCATGGATTTTTTGTCGCGTGGAACGATGGCGGAAAGAGGCGGCAGGTATGAGACCGAACAATTCCTCGGAGCATTCCCCGTGATATATGCGATAGAAGATGCATAGTGAGGCGACATCCCTACGCAGCGCCAAGGTATCAAGCCGATTAGAAATTTCCTGGCAGTCGACGATTCGAGTCGCTCTCCGCTGGATGCGGTCCAGTGAGAGAAGCTGGTATTGGGGCGCCCCTGCCCAAAGATGAGAACAGTATTCCATGTGAGGCCGAACCTGCGCCTTGTAAAGCTGTAGGCGGTTGTAAAGCTAGAAATCGTTAGATGCGCCCTTCCCATACATAAGGCGCTCGAAAATGTGTCAACGTTGGGAAGAGTGAGCTCACTCATTCCGCCGTAGTCCGTGGCAGCAAGGATGATATAAAGAAAGGATTGTCAATGTCTAACATTTCTAAAATTAGTTATAACCACGAGCAATAGATGGAGCGAGCTGTATTAAATCCAAAATTTGTCGATATTTCTAAAAGCAACAAAGCACACACGCTCCTAGGGTGCACAGCAGTGATTACATAGATTTATGTAGTTATACAAGAGCACGATAGATGGCGCTATATACATTTTTGACACTTTCTGCCAGACATTCCCTCTCATTCGAGAACAAGGTAATTGATAACGTTCGAGAACTTAGATAAATGTTCGAGAAGCAAAGTGGAGTAATTTTCGCCTGACAGGAGTGAATTTCTCGTGGACCCCAGCCCCCGTAGCACGTCCACCAAAACACGATATGATAAAGCGATTTATCGCGATGAACCGTCAAAATACAACGAAACCCTATTGTATTTTGATTGACAGTTCACCGCGATAAACCGCTTTATCATATCGCGTTTTGGTGGACGTGCTAGGGGGGCAGAAAGCGTTAAATTTTACCTGGTATTGACAGATGATTGTTCTGTGATTAGTGGCTTTCGTTTTTATGTAGAAGCTTTGCGCAGAACAGTTGTAAAATAAAGCAAGTTCGCGTTGCAAAACACAAAAACTCTTTTCTTTATTTTTGAGCTACTAAAAAATTTAGGAGTGGAAAAAAATAAACCCTTTTTTAACCGACTTCTAAAAAAACCGTATCGGGCCACGCGCAGTGTAGGGTTCCGTAGTTGCTGATTTGTAATCTATGTTGATTATTATTGATTATCTTTGGCTATATACTCATGTATAAAAAAAAAAGAAGTTATGATTATTAATGTTTTTTTTAAGTTTTTGGAAATTACACGTTGAATTAAAGACTATTTATTTTTAAACAATTCATTGTTTATTTTTTTATAATATAATTATAAAACATGGCGCAGTCGTAGTGACACTAAGTATAAAGTGATTAGAAACAGTTTTGGCGGACCGCACGGCGTGACAAATATGGATAACCTCGGCAGTGTGGTTAAATTGCCACCTAATTTTGACATACGGGCCCAATCTGCGGCTACTGATTGGAAATTTTGGAAATGCTCTTTTGAGGATTATTTAGTAAGCACAGGTCAAGATAATGCATCCGACAAAATTAAACTGTGTCTTTTAAGGAACATGATAGGAATGGATTCTTCAAAAGTTATACAAAGTTTCAAGCTTGCCAAAAAAGAGGCCGAAGAGTTTGACACAGTATTATCAGCTATTGAAAAATATGTAAATCCAAAATACAATAAAGTATATGAACGTTTCAAGTTTAATTCTTGTAAACAAGAGGAGGGCGAAAGTTTTGAAAATTTTTACACTAGTCTAAGGCAACTTATTGCTAACTGTAATTATAATATGACATCTGCAGAAAATTTAGAAGATCAGCTCCTGAGGGACCGTATAGTACAAGGAATCCGTGATAAAGCATTACAAGAACAATTACTAAGGTATGAGGATTTAACTTTAGCTAAAGTAGCAAGTATTTGTAGAGCAAGTGAAGTGAGTCGCTTGCAGGCTAAAGAAATGAATCCTACAATAGAAATTGATTCTGCTAAACTGAAGAAGAGTTCAAATTTTAAAAATAAGAGTGATTTTGGAGTACCCAAAGAGAAAGTGTTTGATTGTCGAAGATGCCAACAAAAGCATGGTCCCCGACAATGCCCAGCATATGGGAAAAAGTGCAAGAAATGTGGCATATTGAACCATTTAGCTGTTAGTTGTAAGGTTAAACGGATACATGAAGTACAATACAATGGGGACAATTCAGACGCAGACTCGGATGAAAGTTTGTTTTGCGGGGAAGTGAAATATAATTCTAGTAACTCGGACTGGATGGAAAGTATTCAAATAGAGGATAAAAAGGTAATTTGCAAATTAGATACTGGAGCAGACGTTAGTATTATGCCAAGAATTATTTTTGATCAAATAAATAACAAATTTAAATATAAATTACAACAAACAGATATAAAAATTTCATCTTTTGTTGGGAATATTATAAAGCCTTTAGGAATTGTTAAATTATTATGTAAATATAAAAATAATATGTGTTATGAAAATTTTCTAGTTGTCGATTCGAGCACTATGTTGTTAGGTTTACCAGGATGTATCGCACTTAAATTGGTCAGACGGGTGCATAATGTGGACAGTCTTGGTAGTGATAAAGCTAAGTTTATTCAAAAGAATTTAGATGTATTTGAGGGTGTTGGAAGGTTACCAGGTTTTGTTGAAATTCCGACAAGGGAACCTGTAGAGGCAATATGTAATTCTTCACCTAGGTTACCAACTAGTTTATTGGAACCCCTTAAAAATGAATTACATAGACTTGTAGATAGACAGGCTATTGTTAAGGTTGACAGTATTCAAAACAATGCATTTGTAAATAGAATTGTACTAGTGGAGAAGCCAAATGGTAATGTAAGGCTGTGTCTAGACCCACTGGATTTAAATAAAATTATAGTAAAGAAACCAAAAATGTTACCAACGCTGGAGGATCTCAGTTTCAAACTGCAGGGTAAAAAGTTCTTTTCTGTTTTAGACTTAACTGAAGGGTTCCATCACCTTGTTTTGTCAGAAGAGTCATCATGGAAGTGTTGCTTTGCCACACCTTTTGGGGTATACCGATATTTGGTTTTACCCTACGGTTTGATGAATGCACCAGAACCATTCCAGGATGTACTTGAAAATCACTTTGGAGACCTGTCTAATGTGGTGGTTTGGGCTGATGATATTTTGGTCATGGGAAGCACGGCTCTCGAGCATGATAAGGCCTTGGAGGAGGTAATGAAAAAGGCAAAAAAATTAGGCATTGTATTTAATAAAAATAAATTTCAGTATAAGCAAACAGAGGTGAAGTAAGTAGTTTTTAATGAAAATGGAATGTCCCTGGATAAAGACAGGATTCAATCTTTGTTGAGTCTAAAGGAACCAACAAATAAAAATGAATTGAGACAAGTGTTAGGATCATTTAATTATATTCGCAGGTATGTACCTGATATGGCTAATATTATGTCTCCTTTATTTAAGCTTTTAAAGAAAAATGTTGATTATATGTGGCTACCAGCTCATAGACTAGCTTTTGAGGAATTAAAAAGAAAGATATGTAACACTACATCATTGGCTCCTTTTGACTCTAAACGAAAGATAGTACTACAGTGTGATGCTTCCAAAGATGGGATTGGTTGCTGTTTATTTCAGTTGTATGATAAAAATATTTTGAAGCTTGTAACATGCACATCAAGAACCATGAATGATTCTGAAGTTTGCTATAGCCAAACCGAAAAAGAATTGTTAGCCATAAGTTATGCCGTCAAGAAATTTCACAGATACATTTATGGTTCAAATATAGATGTACAATCAGATCACAAGCCAATAGTTTCTATAATGAATAAGCCAATTTCTAAAATTGGGTCACCTAGGTTAAGGCGTCTTAGGCTTAAGTTGATAACATATAACTTGAATGTGTATTATGTACCTGGAAAAATGTTACATTTCGCAGATATGTTATCTAGAAATAAGTTAGATACTATAGAACACGATAGCCAGATGTTACAAATGGTTCACACAGTATCAAAACATTTGCCAATGTCTCCGAAAAAGAAATTAGAATTTAAGGAAGAAACTAAAGCGGATTCTGTATTAAGTGAAATAAATAAGTATTATTTAAATGGTTGGCCAGGGGAAAAGGTGATTTCAGTTGAGTGTAAACCATATTATAAGTTGAGGGAAAATATATATTTTGAGTATGGCATAGCTTTCTATATGAACAAAATACTTGTACCAAAATCTTTAAGAACCTATGTATTAAGTCTTGTTCACGATGGCCACCCTGGAATTTGTAGAAGTATAAAAAAAGCAAGGCAATTATTTTACTGGCCTGGAATGTCCAAGGACATTAACAATTTTATAAATAAATGTCGTACTTGTGAAAAATTTAGGCCTGCTAATTCACATGATAATTTGTTAGTCCATAAGATACCATGTCGTAGGTTTGCAAAGGTTGGCACTGATATTTTAGATTTTATGGCTAAAAGTTATTTAATAATTGTGGACTATTTTTCACATTGGCTGGAAGTATTACCGATTAAAGATAAATCTTCTATTTCTGTAATTAATGCTTTCCAAGATGTATTCTGTAGATTTGGATACCCTGAGGAAATTATTGCAGATAACAATCCTTTTAGTTCATATGATTGTTTGAAGTATTTTAGACTCAAAGGTATAAATTTAACAACAAGTAGTCCACACTATCCGAGAAGTAATGGGTTTGCTGAAAAAGCAGTGCATATTGGGAAAACTCTGTTAAGAAAAGCATTTGAAGATAGAGTGGACTATAGAGATTACTTATTAAGCTATAATAATACACCATTGTCTGGGTTGGAAGTGTCACCATCTCAAATATTGAATAGTAGGAGAGTTCGTACGTTAATACCAACAAACGATAGTTTGTTAAGGCCAAAGGTTGAAAACAACATTTATCAGTTATTATTACTTAGAAAATCCATGTTAAAAGATAAAAATATGGTAAGAAAAAAAGAAATTGATTATGAAATAGGTGATAGAGTAGTCCATAAAACGGATAAGGAAAATACTTGGAAGAAAGGGATAGTTATAGGCAAATGTAAAGAACCTAGATCTTATTGGATAAAGAAAGAAAATGAAAACAGAATATTACGAAGAAATATTAAACATTTAAAAAAGTCATATACAGAAGGGGAAGTCATACATTCATCTACAGAATACAATTTAAAAGCTAGTTCATCAACAAATGAATGTGAAGAAACTATCAGTAGTAGTGAAATAGACAGTGGATTAAATACTCGAGCTTCTGAACCTAATGTTCAAACAACAAGAAGTGGTAGAATTGTTAAGCCTCGCCAAATTTTGGATTTGTAATAAAAATCTAGAGGGGCAGATGATTTGTAATCTATGTTGATTATTATTGATTATCTTTGGCTATATACTCATGTTGTTATAAAAAAAAAAGAAGTTATGATTATTAATGTTTTTTTTAAGTTTTTGGAAATTACACGTTGAATTAAAGACTATTTATTTTTAAACAATTCATTGTTTATTTTTTTATAATATAATTATAAAACAGTTGCAAATGCCAACTTTGAGTTCACACTCACATCACACCTCACAACACGTTGCTATTAAATTAGTAATTATTATTATGATTAAAGCTCCAATGATTTTATATTTACTTAACTTCACCTGGTTCGTAAATTTATATTCAGTACTAATTTTTCGTCTATAACTTTTTAGTTTGTACTTAATACTCAACTCTGATAGTTTTCCTTTAAACTTCGTTATACCAGTTGATTTTTTAGTTATGACAAAAATTTGGTGTGCTTGTTCAGACAAGCAAACTGAAACACTTTCACTATGGGACCAACTTAAAAATCGCAAAAAAAATCAGCTGTTTCATACAAATGTTCAAAGTTCACTGAACCTAAATGTATGAAACAGCAGATTTTTTTTGCGATTTCGAAGTTGGTCCCATAGTGAAAGTTGTTCAGTTTGCTTGTTGTGTGTCCTGAAGCGTCCCTAAAATTTTCCAGGGTGATAAAAAAATAACCGTGTATAACCGTTTAGCAGTTAGAGGGGGGGGGGGGGGGGGGGGGGGACACTTACCTCTAAGAAAAATTTGCACTTTAAAACCAAATATTTCAGAAACGAATCCCTAAATCGAAAAATGGTATTCTGAACCGTACATTGTTTTTTAAAGACCTATTCAGCAATACCCCACACGATGGGTTACTCGAGAAAAAAATGTTACTCCCACTATACCATGTATGGTAGCCAACCCAAAAAAAAAATTTTTTTCAATATTTTTTGCTACCACTTTTTTGGCATGATTAATATACATTACCCATACAAAATTACAGCTTTCTAGTACTAATAGTTTCTGAGTAAAAGCGCGGACAGACAGACAGACATGACGAATCTATAAGGGTTCCTTGTTTACTACGGAACCCTAAAAAGGAGGAGGTTTCTTAATTCGACCGTATATATGCTTTTGTTATGTTTGTTCGCGGATAACTTCGTCGTTTATGAACCGATTTTGATGATTCTTTTTGTATTCGATAGAGGATACTCCAAGGGTGGTCCCATGGTTAGGATCTGATGATTGAATTCCATAAAGATCGAGGGAAACCCTTAAAGTTTTAGGTGTGTCCAACGTGTTTTGACCGATTTTCAAAATTCCTTTTGTATTCGATAGAGTAGGTATACTCCTGGGGTGGCCCCAAGATCACTAAAGTCAGGATCTGATGATGGGATCTCATGAAAATCGAGGGAAATCCCAAATTTCCTTTATATTATTTTAGGGTTCTTTTCACTAAAAAGATTTCATTCACTAATAAGTTAAAAATAAAAAATATTTTACAAAAAATAAAAACCGACTTCACAAACACTGAAAAGTTTAAAATAATATAAGAATAGTTACAGACAACATCACATTTCTATATTGAAGTCGGTGACAAATTTTAAGACTTTCTGGATCATCGTTTGATACCGACTTCAATATATAAGTGTGATGTTGTCTGTACCTATTTGTAGACTTTTCAGTGTTTTTGAAGTCGGTTTTTATTTTTTGTAAAATATTTTTCTATAGTGAAGAACGCAAAATTATTTCAATTTTTGATGTGCCTCATTTAATAAAAAATATAAGAAATAATGTTTTAACTCATAATATCATTAACAACAAAAATGAAGTCTTTTAAAGATATCATCAACTTATCATTTAGACAAAAATAATAAAAGTAGGTCTCTTCTAAAAATAACCGATCGGCACATAAATCCAAACGCATTCCAAAAAAAGACTGACGGCCATTTTCACCAACCTCTTCTTAGCTTAGGGGACTCTTATGTGGCATGCTGTCACATTCTTTTCATTAAAGACAAAAAATAACAGCATGCGTCTTAGGGGCTACCTAAGCTAAGTAATGGTTGGTGAAATCGACCATAAAAGCCTTGCAACTCAGCACCTAAAAGTTTAGGTACCTACCGTGCATAGAATCAAGATAGAATTAAAATGTATCGGAGCATCGGGTATAACGAAGTTAATTTCTCCGCGTGTATTTTTTCTTTTTTTTACAGCTTAAAATACACTTTTTGTTACTTCTTTTAAAATTATTATTGAATGTAACATTATCCATTAAAATAAGCGCCATCTAGTAAAAAAGTATTATAACAATCTAAGCACCGCACTGACCGCACCGTGCTTAATTGTATTCGCCATCTAGCGCGAACCCGTAGAAACCGTGTAATAGGATTAAACTTTTCGATAAAGATTAAAATTGTTCTGGCGGAATATTGTAGAATTATTTGTAATTTACTATTATTAAAACAACTTTTTATTAATTTTCAGGCATGATTCAGTATAAATTATCAACAAAATTTAAGTTAGCAACCTTATAGGTCAGCGCCATCTAGATATAAGGCGGGAATAGGACCTTTCTTATAGTTGTATGACATTGGCAGTCTATATTATTCTTCGTCTATGGTGGCAGAAAGCACCGAGCGTTGGATGGACGTCAAATGCTTTTTTTTTCCTAATTTCAAGTGTAAAATAATTAAATATGCCTTCCTGTGCCTTTAGAAAGGGTTTTGAAAACTCGAGGAATACCAACAAATCTAAGCGAATTACATTTTATGCGTAACTAGGTACCTATTTATTAATTATTTTCATCATTTCCCAAACAAATCACTTACTTAATTTGGCGTCCGGTATGTGTTTGTACGAGCGAGACCGAACAATACGTGCGTGAGCGAGATCGATATACGTGTTATTGTTTTGTCGTTTAAACCAAATTAGTTTGGCCCCTTGCATAATACACCGTTAGCGATTTTAGGTGTCAAAGTTTTATGGCGCGTCGCGTTGTTGTGTGAATTTGTCATGTAACGCACACAGACATTTTATGTAGTCACTTTTTGGAAGCACAAGGCGCATCGAACGATCTCTGCGCTACTTCCCGTTTTTGAACAATTTCGATTGACTGTACCGCCACAAATATTATACATACAGTTCTAAAATTCATATGTGACCTTTTTGAAAATTTCATCTAAACATTCTTAAAGACAGAAACATGATTAATAATATTTCACTCGACAGAAATAAAATCCAACGATCAATCACTCTGTTCAATGTTTTAAAACTGCTGTGAATCAGAAAATACAATAATAAATGACATAAAAGTTTTACTAATAGACGTGCATTTTTATTATCTAGAAAATTACAAAATTACAATTTTTATTTTGTACCCCAGTTTTCCAAAAATCGATTAAAACGTGTAAAAAGTAACGTATTATTTCGGTCACCGCGCGTAAGCGACATTAGAAGCTATGCATAAAGCAACTTTATTAGTTTGCAATAAAGCAGTCGCAGTGCACGAATAGATTTTATGGGAAACCCCCTCTTAATACAGAAGTGCTTTGATCGCCAAAAGCGCCGACATTCTAGTCCAGTCAATGAAGCGAACCACCTCCGTACTCTTCAAACGTGAATGGATTTACTAGAAATTTTTACGGGTGATAGAGGATAGAACAAGAAACAAAAGCTACCCATTTCCGATGTGTGCTTTTTCTTTAGGGGTGGTTGCGACCCCTTCTCCGAATCATTAAAGGGGTTAATTTTAATCGATAAAGGGGTTAATTTTAAGCAAAAAATAAATATTTGAAGTTTTTTCAAAAACCCATATTTTCGAGTTATTCGCCTTTGAAATTACGATTTTTTATAAAAAAAAAATCTATTTTAAACGGTTTTTTTTTACAAATAACTTGGAAAATTCATAATGATGAAAATTGCAGTTTATTAAAAACAAACCAATTGCTTCTTTATGGACCCTCTAAGAGATGGGTAGTGGAGTCGCAGTGGGTAGGCCTGGCACTCTTCCGGGAGAGCCACACACGCTCGCCGTCTAGCCAACGGCGGATACGGTCAACGCATTCCCCCCCGAAAAAAAATGGACCTTCTAAGAGAAAATTTTAACCGAGATATGGCTTATTTGTTGCGTATAAATTCGTAAACTACTGAAATTAACATTTTTATGTTTAAATTAACGCATCGGATATCTGGAAAACGAAGGAAAATTTAGGGAAATTTCATAGAATATATTTTAAAGGGTACTTGAAAAAGCTTTAAAACCAGCACTATTTAAAGTAAACTGAACAAAAATTGACGGAGATATGATAAAAACAAATTTAGCAACGATTTTTTTTGCATGAAAAGTACCAAAAATAGCCCCACTCTTTATTGTTGTTATTATTTAAGCCCAGAAATTTGATCCCAGTCAGATTTTCAAGACGTTTTATTTATCTTGTAAGATAGCAAAAAATATTTGCTTGAAAACGATCAAATCGTGCGGATCCTAGTATAGGTACTTGCTATCCACATTTTTATTTATATTTCAAGAATGACGACGATTACGTAAAAGCAGCCTCGTGCGACGCAAACTGACACAGGTCCTGCCTCGATGAGCGCTCGCACTCGACTGATTGATTTGCATGAATTTTTACCATACAATTTATTGCAATTACGGCCGATGTTTGAGGTGAAATAAAAAAATAATTAATTATCTTTTGCCTTAAAAAAATGTACCATACGATTAGTTGAAGAACGTAGATTATTTTGACATAGCTTTTTAGTTGTAATTATACTTTTAACAATTCTAAAATGAACGCTAAAATGTCATCATATTTCCTAAAAACTTGTAAATTTCAAATATTTTTTAAAATTAATGTAACCCTAAATAAAAAACCGGCCAAGAGCGAGTCGGACTCGCCCATGAAGGGTTCTGTACGATTTATGACGTATTAAAAAAACAACTTACTAGATCTCGTTCAAACCAATTTTCCGTGGAAGTTTACATGGTAATGTACATCATATTTTTTTAGTTTTATCATTCGCTTATTTTAGAAGTTACAGGAGGGGGGGACACACATTTTACCACTTTGGAAGTGTCTCTCGCGCAAACTATTCGGTTTAGAAAAAAATGATATTAGAAACCTCAATATAATTTTTGAAGACCTATCCATATGACACGTATGAGTTTGATGAAAAAAATTTTTTTTTGGTTTTCAGTTCTATGTATGGAGAACCCCCAAAATTTATTGCTTTTTTTCTATTTTTGTGTGAAAATCTTAATGCGGTTCACAGAATACATCTACTTACCAAGTTTCAACAGTGTGGTTCTTATAGTTTCGAAGAAAAGTGGCTGTGACATACGGACGGACAGACAGACAGACAGACATGACGAATCTATAAGGGTTCGGTTTTTTGCCATTTAGCTACGGAACCCTAAAAATGACTTAACTACTCTCAACAAATATATAACTTAACTACTCAAACGAGTATATTTCTAATGTCTTGTGATTTTATTTGAGTAAATTTATTGGACTTTACCTGGAGTTTTAGCTGTTTAGTTAGTCCATTTTATGACTTTTCCGCCAAACCAGGTAAGGAAAAACGATCATTCCAAGAAAAACTGAAGCAGTAAAAGAAAATCTGTTCTAAACACTCACAACAATAAGAATAAACCTATTTTGTACTAGTATTGCTTTGTATGAAAATCGTTTTTGAAATAGTAAATTTAACGCAAGAAAATGTCATTTTTGTGCAAAAAGTGTGAAATGGCTTTTAATTGCTTGTGTACCTTGCAGTGAATTTATGTATAAGACAACAGATGTGTCTCTGTCAGAAAAAAGAATCCTTTCTTCCTTCATTTATTTTATGTTTAATTTTCGGAACATAATGATATTAACAGCAATGCATTCCGACAATCCAAGGTAGGATTGCTAGTTCCTTTATGATTTGCCCATCCTCCTCTTGCCTTATCCTCTCTACTTTTTGCTATCCCAACTAAGTCCATATTGACAAAATAAATTTATAAGCAAAGTATAGAACACAGAGTAATATAAACTTACCTATAGGTAAAGAAAGGACAGACGGTTGGTTGGCGAGCACGACGGAGGTGGTAGGCGGAACTGAGACGAGCAAGCCGCTAGGCGCGCCCGACACGTTCAGCGAGAGGGATATCGGCGCAGAGAACCCGGGGATTTGCACTTGCACGTTCTGCAAGCCCTGGATGCCCTGGAGACCTTGTAGAGATGCTAAGCTGAGACCCTAAAAATATACAAATTCAATATCGTTTATTCAAATTGGATTATTACATAATCACTTTCGCACGTCAAAGAAGTCGCTACGTCAATAATTCACAAGCAGACCTCAAAGAAAAAGTTTGAATTCAACTACCATTACAAGATTAGATGTCAGTTACCGGTTTACCGGAGGGAGACTCTGTACCAGGGTCGTGTGCTTGGGTACCTCCGTCTTACCTATTTCTGCCGCAAAGCAGCAGTGCTTGCATTGCTGTGTTCCGGTTTGAAGGGTAAGATATGGCACTGAAATTACTGGGTACCGTGACATTACATCTTAAGTCACAAGTTGGCAACGTACACGGTGGCCCTTGTGGGGGTTGCAGTTCTACTGCGAATCTCACAGGAGCCTCATGTATTATAGGTGACTGTTACCACTCACGATCAGGTGGGCAGTTTGCTTGTTTGCCAACTTAGTAGCAATTAAAAAAAAGTTCTTACAATTTACAGATATACCCCACAGGTCATTAGTGTTTTAATATTCCAGCAGTTTAAAGCTTTAGTAATATCAATAGTAGAAATGTGACTAAAGTTGAAGATTCGGCTTTCGGACACATGTCTTTTCAGCATGGAAGCTACTGTGGTAGGTTTTTTTTTTCTCTTTAAAAGCCATACACCACATAGGGTTACGTCGGCTACAATAATTAAGTATATATACAAATATGTGTAGCACTAATTTACAATGGGATCTTTTTTTTGACAAAGGAACTAATAAGAAAGCTTATGACTCTATTACTATCAGTACTTTTAAAATCAGAGGCAAAAGAACTATGGAACAAAAACATCAGGTCGCATCTTTGAGTAGCAGTGTCCTGGAGAAGATCCAAACGCTCCTGCTTGTTCTGGTCACATTCCATTAATAGGTGGTAAATATCGTCTTTTTGATTGCACGTATTGCAGTTAGGGCTATCCGACTTTGCAACTAAAAATTTAAGCTGTGGTAGGTTACGATTTCAGTTTTTTCGTGGTAATTGTTAGTATTTGTTTGACGTAATTTAGATACCTATTTATCTGCACTTTGGGTGTTCATTTATTTATTTACAAGCGTTTGCATCATATAAAATATGATTTCGTACAATACGTGTCACTACTCTACATTTTATAAAATAATACGAATCTTTAATTATATTTACCAGCATATACCCACAACTTTCTTTATTGACTGGATTTCTTTATTCACACATACCTTTATTCCTTATTTAAACCTCTTACAAATTTTTAAGTTGATATCTTGTCTATTATCTAATTATCTATCCAGAAGTATTAGCAATTCTGTTAGGCAGCTTAGACCTGAGCAGATATATCTTTAGAACTGTCGAGTTGCCATACTAAGGATAAAATTACAAACTTACAGACCCAAAATCCAATTTCAGCCTCTTCAGATTTATGTTCTCCATGGAACTCATAGTGATATAAAATCATTTAAAACTGATGGATACTATTTCATTAACAATGTCAGTACGGATGGAACAACACACACAGTTACTATTCGCACTTTGTGAGAGTAGGTATATGGAATTAAGAAAATGTTTAACATTACATGTACCTGCAAATGGCAAACCGGTTGCGTTTGTGATGTTTGCGCGGCAGTGGGTTCGGCGGGCCCTATAAGCCGCTCCAATAGCGCGCTCTCACTACTCGACACGTTAGTGGACTCGTTGTCGCGAGGGTATCCACTCATCACTTGTACGCCTACACCCTGTTAAATTGCAATTGACTGTGTAAAAATAGTACTTAGATTGTATGATAAGAGAGCAAAGTAGTATTTTTACGGCGAGAGTGCCACTTTGAACGACGAGCGAAGCGAAGGATTCTAGAATAGAATCCCGAGTGTAGCAAGGAGTTCCAACGTAGAATACTGAGCGCAGCGATTGCAAATTGTAATTGCTATATTTATTATGGATTCATTTTCTGACACTTTACATTAAATGTTGGTTAAGCGGAATTTAATGAAAAGTGACAGAAAATGTACGATGCATGCAGCATGAAAATCGAATGAACACAATACTGTTTCGCTTTGCCAAAATCGGATGAACACAATATTGTTTCTTTATTACTTGCTTCGTTTTTTGTTTATAAGTTTTTGTATACCGGGTATAAGTGACGGTGTTCCTTTTCTTTTAACAGTGAGTTCAGACCAATGTTAATATTTGTTTACCGATGTTTATTTTTCCCGGAAAAGCTTTTAAAGCAAATAGTAGATTTTACAACAAGTGCACAAAACGAACCATTTTCATTCGAGACTTTTAGCAAAAAAAAACACATAAGCAAATTGTACGAGCTAGTTTAGCTCGAGAGAGATGTAGTTGGAGCACGCAGTGGAAGACGTCACCAAGTTAATTAGAAAATAACGTAGATGTGTTCAGTTCAACTGTTTATTGCGTACTAAAAACATTTACAAATAACAATATAATATAAGGGAGCTAATACGCGCGAGCCGTAAGTAGGTTGCTATGTCAGCAAAATAAATGTACGATGGATCGTACATGTTGGCAACCAAATAAAGAAGGACAAGAAAAAAATCGTAAAAAAATAAACATTAAAAAGGGCAAAAATTAATCATCGAATTTAAAAGCAACGTTGCTTGTCCCGGTAGCACGTCTGTTGTTAGTTTGCTCGTTGCGCAGTTTCTGTAACCTTGATTGTTTATCTTCAGGCTTCTCTTCACGTAGTTGGCCTTGTCTTGGTAACGACTGAAGTTCCACATCCTCATATACAGCTTGCTTGACAGAAGCTCTCTTTTTAAAAAAGGTAAGACATGACCAAGCTCTATACTTCTTAAATATCCATATACTGATGATAGTGATGAATGCAGCTAGTATAGTGTAACAAATGACGTATTGATGGACGTCGTGAGTACTGATGGTCGTCGGCAGATGATCTTCCTGAGCACGAAGAGAACGTAGTTTCTCGTCCACTTCCCGTAGTTTCGAATCCGTGTCCGACAACGGTATATGAGATGTATTATATTGGGTATGTTTGACTTTGACAATGTTGTTTATAGGGGAAACGAGTGCCGGCATCATAAGACTGTAGTTGAGCTTCACGTCACTGTAATATTGGTTGTGAGAGTAAATCATTGAGTTTTCCGTTTGTAGCACGCATCCTTGTGCTAAAGTAACTATGCCGGAGCTGTTCATGACATGTGATAATATTATATCATTTTCACATATCGTTCGTAAAGTACATGTCCCGCAACAAATCATTAGCCAGCTGTTAGGTGTATGTAACTTAATCCACGCGTCCTTGCAGATGATTTTGTTTATTTCACATGGCGAGGCCGCGCGATGCCCTAATAATTTTGCTTCGCAAGGCGCATTATTGTTATGCAGGCCCGAGACAGGCAAATTCTTGTTACAAATAAAATTATCTGATTTTATCTGTATGCACGAGTTCATGTCTTCTTCGTTAAGGGAAACGTAAGTGTTTTTTTCAAAATTAACCGCAATGTATTCATGACTTAGTTGCATTGCGAATCTCGCGGTTTCTATAGTAACTGGTAATGGAATCGGTCGATATAATTTCAAGTACTCATTTGATGTCAATGGAATATGTACCTCGAATAGAAAAAATGTTTTTGTTACTCTCGCTTTAACATAAAGTAATTTATATAAATTTTTTATATCACTCCTTATATTTTCTATGGGTAATGCGAGTGATCTTGGTAATTTTCCAGTAATTTCAGTAATCTGTTTAATAAGATTCGCTGGAGTTATCAGGTGCACGTCTATGTGACCCTTGTATACATTTGTTAATGTGTTGAAAAATAATTCTTGCATATTTTTTAGGTTATCGATCAGTAGATACGATGCGAGTGATGCCGAACTAAAGTAGCTTGTAGCCATTGCAATTTCTATTTGTGACTCTATTTTTGCAAGATTTGACTCGGTTTGGTTAACAAAATTATCCAGTAACTTTAGTTGACGGTTGATGTTCTTTTCACTTATCTTCAAGATATTGTTTTGTAGTTCCACAATTGATGTTTGATTTTTTATTAAGGCCAATAAATGATTTTCATTGCTCTGTATGGACTCTATATCACTGTTATATTTTTCTGCAAAACTTTGATCCAAAATTCCAAATAAACTATTAGCTATTGAGCCTACTCCATTAATGAGACCTCGTTTCCTCCTCTCAGTTAGATGTTTTTGCGGAGCAAGCAGTATACTGTTGTAGTAGTGTATCAATTCCATTTTGTGGTATAGCTGTTCCAGAGTAGTCTGGCAGTATCGAGGATCAGTTTTCTGACATAAGTTGCTGACACTGTCTAAGTAGCTCTGCACTCTTTGTATGGAGTCAAAATAATTAGTTAGATTATAATACATAAGCAGGTTCCATTCATCATGTATTGTTTGTATTTTTCCCATAGAGTCGTAATAAATGGGGCGTTCCGCTTCTATGTTGAAAATCTGAACTCCTGGTGTGACATGGGCGCGAGCGCTTGTTAGCATGAATATTATTGTAAATAATGTTACAAATTGTGCTGTCAAGTATTTGTTTGTTGACTGCTTTCTCACTATAATTTTTTCATCGTCTGTTCCTGACTCATCGCAATAATGTTTCTTCATTTTGATGTTAGCTTGCTCTATACGAAGATGGGTAAATTGTTCTATGTTAGGATGTTTGGTCTCGTTCGGTAAACTCCAGATTGTCAGACTTCCGCCCACTTGTATGTTTTCGTATATAAACGGGTTGATTAAGTTAGTAACACTCTTTTTTATCGCAGACTCCCGCATGGTGAGATTTTTGTATTCTGATAAAGTTCAGTTTTTTGAAGGAATATAATATTAATTTCAGTTGCACTCGCTATTTCTGTCGAAGCTAAAGCTGGGTATGGCATGTTTAAAGTTAGGTATGACATATATAATTTCATCATGCGGCGAATTCTTCTGACGAAGCGCATTATGCAAGCCATGACTCGCTGCATCCGTGTTAATGAGCTGCAGTTTTGTTGTAATACATAAATAAAGTTATTGTTTCATTTGTTTTCTAGGGTTGTCGATTCTAATGTAGCGACACATTTCTGAGTTATAAAAAATTTCCTACGTCAGCCGAGAAAACATATTTGAAAGTTGATGATGAGAACTTAAACTAAGTTATTTTTGCAGATTTGGCCCTTTTTCTTGTAAGCTGTTAAGGCTGTTACCGCTTGTAGTTCTCTGAGAGGCGTTTAAACTGTTCTTAGTTTTGTTGTAGTTGAATTTTCTTTTAACACTGCATGGTGAGGTAAGTTATATTGCGGGGTTAATGTTGATAAGGTAGTGGTTCCATGTGATTTAATTCGATATAATTTCCCTTATGAAGTCCTTGTACATAATTTTAAGTTTTTCATTGGGTTCGAGTATTTTTTCCAGTTGCCGGTACTGAGATATAGCTATCGATCTTGAATTTCCGAGTTTTTTCTCAAAATCAGGTATGAATGGCATTTTAACGATGTACTTTCCCTCTGAATCTCTTTGAACTGTTTCCGAATAGTATGTTTCGCATTGATTGTTTGCAGATACGTCAAGCCTGCCGGGGTTGATATCTTCGTTTTCCCAAAATTTTTACTTTTCAAAGGCTCTTTAAGGTCGATCAAAGTCACGTGACAGTTGAATATTTTTAGTTTGCCGCACAAAATCCACCCCAGCTTAGTTTGTTGTGCAATAGGGGATTGCTGCTGACTTCCTTTCAGGACTCCATCTAAAATGACTTCCGAGTAGACATCCGCCCCCAGCAAGAGATCTACTGGACTTGAAATGTTATACTGTGGATCTGCGAGCTTCAAGTTTTCAAGATGTGACCAGTCACCTTTCTTGAACGTAGAGTTTGGTAAGTTATTAGTTAATTTATTCATAATTAACGCTTGAATTTGTAATGAATAATCGGAGTGTATTGATTTACAGGTAAGTTGCAGTTGACCTTTGCAGTCTCCAGATACAGAACCAACTCCGTTCACCGTGGCGGTAAGTTTTTTTCTAGGTAATCTTAGCAGCTGAGCTGCTTTTTGTGAAATTAAGTTAACTTGCGAGCCTTGGTCCAATAGAGCTCGAAGTTTAATGTTAGTCCCGTCTGCAGAAACAACATTGATCTGTACAGTTGGTAGCAAGATTTCAATTCCATCTCCCGATAAATGGTTAGAGCTCTGTTGCTGTTGTAGTTGTTGAAAAGAAGATGCTGTCGCTGGCCGGTGACATGAATATTCTTTATCAATATTTTTAGTTACCCATATTTTGTTTGCATTTGTATTGTGCAACAATGTATGATGGTTCGAATTGCACTCTTTGCATTTCTTCGTTGACAAACATTCCTTGTTTCCATGACTAAATAAGCAGTTTTTACACACATGCAGCTTAGTAACGATATTCGCTCTTTCAGCTGTATCCATTTCAATGAATCGAGGACATTGCATTAGCACGTGATTTTGTTCGCAAAGAGGGCAATTTCCATATGCAGTATAATAAATTCTCGAGTTATAACTTTTGTTCATAGGTTGATAATTATATTTCTTTGGGTAAATAGCTTTGTTTAATGTTCTTGGAAATGTAGTTAAAGTAGTATTCGGCTTGTTTTGTTCTTTCTTCGCAGTTTTAAGACTTTCGTATGCCATGAATTTGCTTTCCAAGAAGAAGAGGAAGTCGTTCAAATTAGGTAGATCCCTGTGATTTGGAAGTTCCTTCACATATTCGTTGAGCGTGTTGGAGTCGAGTTTTATACTCATAATATGAATGATCAGAGGATCCCAGCTAGATGTATCTATGTGTATGTTTGACAGTCCATTCAAACATTCATTAATGACGTCATGCATTCGTTTCAGATTGTAGGCATCAGGCTGCTGAATAGTTGGTAAGTTGAGCATGGTGTTGACGTATGAGGTAAACTGTAGCCTTCTGTTATCATAGCGTTGCAAAAGTAGTTCCCAACATGATGTGTAGTTTTCTGCGCTTATGCTGAGATGTTGGACCAGTCTCTCGGCCTCGCCGCGTAATCTCGTCTTCAAGTGCTGCATTTTTTGTGCTTTATTAATCAGGGGATTGTTGTGTATTGTTTCCATGAAAAGATCTTTGAAAGAGATCCATTGCGTATAGCTGCCAGAAAACTCAGGTATTTCAATGCGCGGCGTTGCCCTTTCGTAGTGGCCAGTTGACCATATTCGGCTGTTAAGCATTCTCTTCATCCCGTCATATCTGTCTTCAATTTCAACAAACGTGGCATAATATTTTTCGCTACTCTTGCCCTTCAGTGATGACTCAATGTCCCAGTGATATTTTTCAATTTGTTCCCATTTTGATTTCAATATTGAAAGATGATCCTCTAATTCCCATTTTTCGGAAATTTCACTGATATCTATTTTTGACATAGCTCTGTCTATGGCCTTGAAATTATTTTCTTGTTTACTCAATAAGTTTTGAATTTTCTCAGTTGTATCTTCATCAATTAACCCAGTCATATCGAATTTCAACTCCTTAGTGAATTGGGCAAGTAAATTCTTCATATCATCCTTAGTAGTTTCGTACAAATTTTTAGTTTTTTCATATGTGTTGTCCAAAAAGTAGGGAATATTTTTGTCTTCAATTTCATGCAAAAGAGTATTGTGTCTGTCAGCAAAATCCGCCCATTGTGATTCAAGCGAAGCAATCCGTTTAGTTAAGTAATCTTGAGTTTTTCTTGCTTTTGAATCTTTCTTGTAGTTTGAACATAACGTTATGATGTTTTCGAAACATGCTTGTTGTAGCCTTAGATTATCCATAGTTAAGTTAATACGTGCGTCTTCACAAAATAGTTGTAAATATAAGTTAAGTTAAGAGCTTGACCTTGACACGCAGTTCACGTTGAAAAGGATTAAGCTTGAAGTTGTATTAGTGTGCTAGTTTAACACAAAAATTAGATACCTTCCAAGTTCTTCACAAGAATGTAGCTCGTGGTTTCCAGTTGACACTGTAGACACTTGAAATGGTCGCTGATTGTCAGTGCTCAGTGCTCTTATGAACCCGTAACAGTATGTGCACCTTCTCAATTCGCCTGGTGAGACCCGCTTCTGGGAGGCCAGACGAACCGATTTGCTACTATCACAGACACAACAAAGCACCAAATCACTCAAGGTTCTCGAAGGACCAAAAAATGTACGAGCTAGTTTAGCTCGAGAGAGATGTAGTTGGAGCACGCAGTGGAAGACGTCACCAAGTTAATTAGAAAATAACGTAGATGTGTTCAGTTCAACTGTTTATTGCGTACTAAAAACATTTACAAATAACAATATAATATAAGGGAGCTAATACGCGCGAGCCGTAAGTAGGTTGCTATGTCAGCAAAATAAATGTACGATGGATCGTACACAAATAAATTAAAATAAATATAATAAAATAACAAATTCTATCTATGAACTTCTTATTGTATTTGGCTGTATGACTCATTTTCTTTGCCTTAATATAGATACATTTCATGTATGAGTAGATACGTTAATGCACTTGTGCACAAAATTCTATTTTGTGCAACCTATATCCTGCACAAATAAGCACTTTCAGAGCGTGAGAAGTGATTTTTTTTTAAATTTTTATTCATGTTACGCAATACATGGCGCGCTGGCATCATTTTTGTTACGTTCCTGCATCGAACGTCACCGGTGCGTTGACGTTCGATGACCCAAACAGCTGATTCCGCGCGCGGTATGATGGAAATGTTATACGATTTACATTGCGAAGTTTATTTTTTGTGTATTTATTAGTTAACTTAATTATATTTCACCACAAAATATAGAAAATCGGAAAATTTATGAATTTTTCGGTAGAAAATTTCAGTGATTTTCAAATTAGGATCATGGTCTAAACTCACTGTTAAAAGAAATGGGACACCGTCACTTACCCTGTATATACCACGTGCTGACTGACAATTTTTTTCACTTTCGAACTAACCATAATGAACGTCTGTACTGAAGAACGACAGTCAACTGAACGCCTAGGCCGGCTACGAATCGGGTTAAAAACGTGTACGTGGACAAGTTTAAACACAGAGTCTTAGGCTCGTATAATTAAACGCGTCTCAAAGTTGAGAGCGATCTTAAGCTGCAGTTTTGACGTTTAATGTATGGAACCAAAACAGTATCTTAAGATCGAGCTCATACTTGAGATGCAATTATTAATACGAGCCTTATGGCCAATTTCACCAACCTTCACTTAGCTTAGGGGACGCTTAAGTGGCATGCTGTCACATTCTTTGCAATAAAGACAAAAAGTGACAGCATACGTCTTAGGGGCTTCCTAAGCTAAGTTATGGTTAGTGAAATCGGCCATTAATGTCATACAAACCTGCTGGGTGTAAGTGGGCAGTGTGTGCGACGCCGTTGTGGCGGCTATGAGCCTGGCGCCCGCTATGGAGACGCGGCTTAGCAACTTGTGCGCGTCTATCGTGGCGTCCGCCGACGACGTCACGTGGGTCATCGCCGCCGGCGCACTATTCAGCAGGTTCAAGATCGTAGCATTGTTCCCGGTCGTCGTAACCACCGTTTTCGCGGCGTTCTGACTAGCTGCAATCAATCACACGTGTACTTAATGATTCGTTTCAAAAATCTCCTTGGTGCGGGTAGCAACAGACTGTGATGATCTTCACTATGGTCAAGATTTTGATAATCCGGTTTTTTGTGTCTTAAATACCTACGCAAAGTTGACAATATTTCATTTATTTTCAACATCATTGGCCACAGCATCTTAAAACAATACAGTTGTTAATCATGGCGTACTTTCAGAGGCTATAATAATTATAATTCGAAACAGATTTTTAAATCAATTTAAATCTCTGATCCGAAAATGTTTTACATAGGCATCTTTCTTTTACGCCGTCGTGACTTTCTTTTACGAGCTCGATCATTACTTTCGCAGTTTAGTTTTAAATTTTTAAGTCAATTTAAAAAGTATAGTAGCAAAGAGTTTTCATACACAGAATAAAATCGGATGGATTTTATACGAGAAAAAATAAATGACTCCGATGTTGGCATTGAATTCTCAAATAATATTCAATTTATCACACAAATGATTTTTTTTTAAATGGCGCGTTTTGCAACTGGACATATTTTTTACAACGGTTTGCCACATCTTCTCTTCGTGCCTATGGAGTCCTATAGTAGTGCGGCAATTTTTGCCACACCAATCGTTAGTGAAATGTGAGTCAAGAGGTGATAAAGCACGCCGAAGTCGGAAGTCTTTTCTGCTCAATATTAATTTCTCATATGGGTTCTAGATTCCATAACGATAATAAAATTGTACTAATAGTTAAAAATATTTGTTTTATTTGACTAAAAAGCTTCTATTTAACGTATTTTATATTTATTGAACATAATATACATTCTTTGACACCTTAAACTACTGTTACAACAGAATAAAAGAAAGAAAACTTTCTTAATTTTATGAAATAATTAGCAGAATGCCAATCATTGGGAGGTACCAATAATCCTATTGATTACCTTAAATAATTGAACCAACAAACTCTTACTTCCTGTCTTAGGAACAAAGGGCAATATCCACTAGTCTAAGATCCATTGACAAGATCCATTGATGGATCTTTTGCACTTGGCTGTCAAAACATACGCACGGTCCTTCGAGCCGGATAATTAATTAAGAAAGGTTATAAAACGTCCATATACCTTAAAATCCATATACCTTAAAATGCTACTGTCTAAGAGCGTCGGTGGCGCTGTGGCCTCGGCACTGGACTGTGCTCCGAGTAGAATCGGGAAGCCCGCGATGCCATGTACCAATGTGCTTTTCGTTTCACGAATTTCATATGTACATTTAAGCTGAAAACAAATTATCGGACGCGGCTGATGGACGCGGCTGACAGCCGCGACTTATAGGTATCTAGATAATGAGTGTACACTGAGCTGTGCACACTATCGGAGGTAAGTCGTGGACGTAACCTTGGGCTGACCTTGAGCGTTCGGACGTACGACAGGAATCTGACGCGCTGGATGTTTTTGTCAGCCGAAAACGTCCGCGGACGGTATGCACGGGTGCGGGACGCGTCCGTGCGCCAGAAGGACGCGGATTACGCGAGAGCTTGCAGGTGTGTAAAATGGACGAACAAATTATCGAGTGTGTTCGAAACAGGGAATTACTCTATAACTATAAATAAAAAAATTACAAACATGCTTCAAAAAATTTGCTGATATAGGAGTACGAAACTGTGTTAAAATTCTTTGTCAATGTCATTTTCGATTAGATATAGCAAAAAAATTAAATTGATCCTCATTCATTCTCAAATAAAGTTTATACCGACGTTCGTCTCTTAATAAATTTGGATACAATGTGTGGAATTCACCAGACTCTGTTCTTTCTTCATTTATGTCATAGACCCAAATGCTTCTTTTTATTGTCTTTCTGCAGGCCTATTCGCTAACTACGGTTGGTAACTAGAACTGTCATTTTTGAAAGACACTTTATATCCATTACTGGTTTCGTGATCTTATGTGTTACGGCAGCGTTCATGATAGCAGTAATGGATGTTAAGTTCCTTTCAAAAATGACAATTCTAGTGAGCAACCGAAGTTAGCGAATAGGCAGGCTGGGTGGACAAGATAATGCAGCCACCAGTAATTCGAGAAAATCATCCTCACTTTCTCTACTCGACATGTTTCTTCGTCTACCGCCCCTTTTCCTGAGGGGGCGGTCGCATTCGATGAAGCCTTTACGGCCAACAGGCCAAAGGCGAAAGGCAGAGTTTAGTCGGTAAGAGTCCGACATAACCTGTTCGGCCGGCCGTTCAGGTATCCATGAGGATTCTCTGCCTCCACTCCGCATAGTGGTATTAAAAAAAAAAAAGTCTACAGTTCTTTGCGGAATAGGCGTTGGAACGCGTCCTCAAGCAACGTCCAAAAGACTATGCACACTTATCAGTCGCGGCTGTCAGCCGCGTCCGTCAGGCGCGTCCGATAGTTTATTTCCAGCTTTATCCGACGCTCCTACGGTGAAGGAAAACATCGTGAGGAAACCTGCATTCACCTGCGACGTAATTCAAAGGTGTATGTGAAGTTAACCAATCCACACTGGGCCAGCGTGGTTTGACTAAGGCCTAATGGGCCCTAACTAGTTAGGGTAGGCTCGTGACTCTTGGTGGGGACGTATTGTGATGATGATGATAAAACGTATAAATTATGAATAAATACTATAAATTCAACCATAAACAAACCTTGCTGAAACTGTTGCGCCGAATTCATTAGACTAGTAACAAGAGCACTTATTGCTGGATTCGTTGTCCTCGGCTTGGTGATAGTTGCTTTCTGTTGCGTCGTTGTAGTAGTAGTGTATTGAATGTTCTGGACCTAGACAAGACATGACGTTGATAATTTGCCGAATGACGTAATACAAGCTATTTGTGTCTGCTTTCGACAAACTTCACTGCATAAGAAAATGGTCACTATTAAATATCAAACCTGTGACGTCCCAGCTGTAGAAATGAGCGGATGTTGTATGTGTATAATAGCAGACTGCATCTTTTGGTGATTGAGGGGCTGAGGTGGGTTTGTTAGCTGCTGTGCTAGCAGCTGATTTGTCGATGCCTGCGTTGAGTGGATGTCGTGCACCTTGACAAAAGAATATTAACACCATTAAATTTGCATACACCTTACGAGGTAAAACATAGCCGGATACATACTCCTATAATGTAACACCTATGTTTAGAAATAAATTACTTTGACTTGACACTGACATAATTTTAGACGGATTATGTAGAGATTTAATTAATATAGCTCTTACTCCTATTACAAAGACAAATACAAAGAATAGTTTATAAAGATATAAGACTTACACTTATGAATTTAGCTTATTAAATTATAAACATTCAATGTGAATTAAAGATTATAATAATGTTGGTCACATCACAACACAAATCAAGGCGATTGACAACAAACATGTCAAGAATCGGTTTGGGTTTGAAGGTATACCTTGAAATGGTATTGTTGATTGTTGTTGTTGGTTGTTAAAATTTTAAGGTAAACTGTGGATATTTGTTACTGACACGATGGCTTAAGAACCGCAGCCTGTTTCCTAATCGACGTGCAGCACTTTTTACACGCCGCACCCTACCATTAAAAACCGTGTAGTGTACAAGACGCCTTTTTTATAGTACTGCATCCACACTCTCTCCTCACATTGTCTCTCTTACCCCTCCATTGGTTCCTCGCGCATTCTGTCGACGTAAATACTTTTAACGGTCATGTTTAGAGTCAACATATTTTTCTTTCTTTCCTACTTGTTACATTATTAAATATATGTTTCCTTCCTTCTAATTAGAATTTTTTGCTTTGTTTCGACAGCAATAAGTCTTGGCCTATAAAGGCCTATGTTGAATAAGGATTTTTAAATGTGAATTGTTCTGATGTATATGTCATCGCTCGAACTCCCATAGAACTTATAACAACTTACCTGTGGTGATAATCTAGGCGTGCTGGGCGACGGCTGCTGTTTGTGGGCTGTATCAGACGACACACTGCCCACGTTGCCCACGCTGCCAACGCTACCCACACTGCCCACGCTGCCTACGTTACTGACGGCGCCAACGTTGCCCACAACGGTGCCGACGGCAGCCACACCACTAATACTGCCCACTTGTTGCAGTTGCGCCTGCTAGTACAAATGGATAGGCTATTTATCAAGCATATATAAAAGTATCAAAATGAGTAATCGGTTGATGAGGAAACAATAAGGGCCTAGGATCAATTAAAAAGCTCCGATGATACAGTGTTTGTAGTGTTTACGATTGTCATGTCATGAATATGCCCAGCTGTCAAAGCCATCATCCCTCGAACGATTGGCCGAAAAAGGGTAAATCATGCATAAACAGAAGTAAATAATTCAAATCGAACTTTGAAATGAGATAATTGGCTACTTTTGGCTTTGAAGAGCATTGTTTGTGTCCCAAGTAGCTCAGCAGGCCTATTCGCTAACTACGGTTGGTAACTAGAGCTGTCTTTTTTGAAAGACACTTTATATTTATTACTGGTTTAGTGATCTTATGTGTTACGGCGGCTTTCATGATAGCAGTAATGGATGTTAAGTTCCTTTCAAAAATGACAGTTCTAGTTAGCAACCGAAGTTAGGGGATAGGCCTGCTGGTTGATGTTGTTCAGTTTGATGGACTATATTTTATTATAGTCGTCGTTTGATGGCCTATTACTTTTTGGAACGCAATATAGAATTTATAAAATCCAAAATTATAAATTTGAACGACTACGTCTGTATTATAAATAAGGAAGTCATGTAACTAATTATAATATTAATACACCTTTACAGATATTTGCCTCGATGGCCTAGGTCAGGCATTTTCTACTAGTCAACCGTGATGGTAAGCCGGAATTTCATGGTCTATAAGTGTTTCGTTTTAATTTTTAGAACTGGTATGAAAATGAAAATTTTTCCTTTTTAGGAAATTTTCAGACATGTTAAAATCAAGTTAAGGTGTTGAATGCTTTTATATCCACCCTTTAATTTTTATAACATTTTTGTTTTTTTTATTTCAACATCTGTTATCAAGGCATTCAACTTACATTCTGTATAATATAATAATATCCACTTTACTAACCAATATTGGCAACTGCCGTGGGTTCGTATGAGTATTTGGCGAAGCTGCTATAGCGGATGTCCTGTAAAGATTATTTTATTTATGTAAACAAATAATATTTGATATATAATAGACAGGCATGTTTAAATAAACGGAGCCGATATTCACTTACACTATTGGCACAGTAGTAGCGTGCGTTTGTACGGTCGCACTGGTACCGGGAGGGACTGGTCGTTGCTGCAGCAGTAACTGTTGTCCCTGGACATTCAAATGCTGTATTTAAATCATTAGAGTGTCCAAAATAAGTTTGTGCTAGTTCTGTGCAATAAAACACTTTGATGCTCACCAATTCTCTCATGCCTCCGGTAAAAGAAACTCTTGGCAATTGCCCAGGTACAATATGCTTTATCCTGACTGACTTTCGACCTTCTTCAGTAAAAATCTCAGTGAATTGCTGTATGTATTTGTTAGCCTGGACTCTTGACCCTTAAAATGTACAATTTAACAATCAATATTGATAAAATACTGAGTAGGATTATCCTTCCATTAAGAGTATAGTAGGACCATAGACATGATAAGCAAATACAAAATGTAATTTAATTGTAGCTAAAAAAATTAAAGAAATATTTTCAGAGGAAGAAATCATTTTATAGAGTGGCATTTTAATGCCACCTGGAGGGAAAGTACTCAAAACAATGGAGATAGCAAATTTCACTCAAGCGAAACATTCTCTTATTTTTGAAAAGAAACAAAACTGCATTCAAAGATTTTTAAAAATATGCCTCCTACACCAGTAGATAGCAAATTTCACTCAAATGAAACTCCTTTGAGTGCAATTTGCTATCTCCATTATTTAGAGTACTTTCCCTCCAGCAGGCGTAGCACGGGCTGCCAAAAAACTTATTATAAGACTCAATGACACGTATCCCTTGAGGAGCGTCAAGAAATTTTTATCACGTCAGTCACTAGGCTGCGTTCCGAAAATCAATAAGAGTCACTATTAGCGCGCTCAAACGCGTCCAGAAATGTTGGGCGCGCTTATGTTAACCGACATGAAGAGTCACATGACGCCATCGTTAACGTCATACGACGCCATGGTGAACTTACGGCGCTAATGCTCTGGAGTGAAATCACTCTAAGCGAACTGTCAATCTGACGTTTGATAATTGTGTTTTCGGTTCAAAATGACTGTACCTGTTCTGGAAGAGCAGCGGGGAAACAATGTTGTAATTAAAATCTACAAAACAAAAATACTGAGAAGCAATCCAAAGCAAAATGACCTACTCAAAGCAAATTTTTAACTCGACATTTGGTTTTAAAAATTGATATGCTAAAACCCCGGACCGGAATCGTAAGCATGCTGCATTATAATGCTGTTAGCATTTTTAGTGTTCTTTTTAATTTGAACCAGGCGATTATAATCGTTAGCACTATGAGTGCTGTTATCGGACCGTAGCATAAATACGCGCCGCCTTGCTACACTTTAAGACATAGAGATTATGTCACTGAAATTGTGAGATAACGCGTGACTCAAGTCCCGTCTTCGCAGCCCGTGCTACGCCTGCAGGTGGCACTAAAAAATTCCATCCTGTATATAGAAATTTATTATACGTTTCGTAAAAGCACTGTAGTGTAAAGTTCTACATTATTTTAAAAAAGGTCATAATCTTGAGTCATGTGGACTCCTTTGGATTGGGAATATAAAAATAAATATGCTCACCTAATATAAACCTACACGCAGCACCATTCCTCTCCCCTTCTACGTGATCTCTGTCTACATACAACTCGCCCAAAAACTCTTGATCCGATGGTCTTTGTAATATCGAAAGTTTTATATGGAAGAATCCAGCACCAGCATTTGGTGAGGTCTTCTCAGTTTCTAAAATATATTCTTCGACTAGTTGAGGTTGGCAGTCAGGCGTAGGTCGTGGTCTCTCATATGCTCGTGCCAATCTTATAGGCGCCACTATTTCTGATGGTAATGCCAAAGAAAGCTGATCCATTTTCGGTGGTTCAATTGGTTTGAAAACCTGCAAAAAAAATATTAATAATAATCATTATTATTGAAAAAATATGTTAACAATTATCATTGTAAAAAAATGTTAACATATAATCAAAAATAATAAATATCAAAAATATGTATGTACCTCTGGTGGTTTCTTGGGGTATTTTGATGTGAGCCGAGTGTGTGGCACCGATTGTCGACTATTCTTGGCCCTTTGTCTATGTATCAACTCCAATAGTTCTAGTCCATGATAATGCGTGAATTGATCTAATTTCCGTTTTCTATTTACAGCAACCTATTATTGTAACAAACAAATACCAATAAAAATCAAAATTATTAATATATTCTATTGTGTGGAGAATAATAAACTGATTATTGATTGAATTAATGATAGAAACTAAAACTAAGTTTGCATAGATGAAATTCAGTGGTGTAGATCCCATAGAGCAGGGTTTCTTAAATTGGTCCGTAGCATGTGTATCAGGAGTCCGCAGTAGGTCAGTCTGCAAACATATTTACTAGGAAAGTGTGTAGTAAACCTGACGTAAACGTGAAATGCGTCTTAATTTGTCGAAGACAATCCCACAATTTAACGTTCTCATTGAGGCCAAACAGCGGCACCCTTCTCATTAACTTAATAGTAAGTGTAATGAAAGTACCAATAAAAGTATTTTTTATTAATATATAAAAGGCTTTTTTTTTCATGTACAAAAATATTTTTGACAGGGTCCATGGAATGGTTTAAATTGTGAGTGGTCCGTGACTGCATAAAGTTTAAGAAACCCTGCCATAGACAAAAAGACGCTGTCTAGCCTAAGCCTGTATGTACATTACATCTATAATATATGAAGAAAGGAAGAAAGAAAGAAAAGTTTATTGGCCATTAGTCTAAGATAAAAGTTTAACAATGATTTTAAAAAAAAAAACAACAAATGGCCAAATGGTCCCATCTCAGCTAAATGCTTCTGTTACATATTGTAACAGAAGCGCTGGTTTTCAGAGGGAACCATTTGGGGACGACATAAACATAATAACAAAAAAAAACAAAAAAAAACCTCTAGCTATAAAACAAAATTAAAATTCAACTTAAATATAGAAATTACAATATATCTTCACCAAATCAGTATCTATTATTATTTATATCTGATTTGTCTATGGACGACATCTGCCAGAATTCCGTCGAATTAAAAATCAGACTGTAGTTGAGAGCAGCATTTTTAGAAAAAATTTTTCTCATTTTTTTTCTCATTTTTTTATATAATATTGGATGTGTCCTGACGCGTCCCTAAAATTTTCCAGGGTGATAAAAAATAACCGTGTATAAGCGATAACTTTTTAGGTGAACAAAACGTCCGTAGCTTCGGCACGAATTGATTCGGGACGATAGGCGATAATGAATAATTAACATAGAAATAACGTAGAACTAACCTCAGAAATAAAATAAAAATTCAAAAACGATAAAGTTTCGCACCTGTACTTGTGTGAACACACCGAACTTATTGAGATTTAGGGGTACACAATATATTGTAACATGAAATAAGTTGTATTTAATTAACAATAAAAAAATCCCCCCTTAAGGGGGCTTCCCCTGGTCACCTCCCGCTTTCCCACCAACCAGCACCCCCCCCCCCCCCCTCCTCCCTTTGCCGAAATACCCTATTTTAGTTTGTGGACTAGTTTTATATTTTAATAAAAACAGAATGGTGCCATTTATAATATACATCTTTCTTTATTTAACGAATGATACGCCAATGCCAAAAAATTTCGTTGTCCTAGTGCTCTTGGCATTTTGGTCAAATGAATTGACCAAAATGCTTAGACCACTAGGACACCGACGTTCTTAAATGCTAAATGTATTAAAGATGGATATTAATTAAACAGAATTATCAAATCCATTACAAATGCTGATAACTTAATAAATAAATTAAAAGAATAGAATGAGCTTCTCTTGTCATTGGGGATTCTGTAGGGTACACCAGATACGATTTCTTAGCTTAATATATTTGTTTTTGTAGTGAATAATATACCTGTTAGTGTGTCGTCATCCGAAGCCTGAAGATGAATGAAAATACAGGCTTTACAAAAACTTCAAACTATACAGTTCGATCGCTAGAAAACAAACCTGTGAAAACTTTTTCGCTTGTCTTCTTATTCTTGGTGTGTTAAAAAGTCGCGGTGCTGCGTGCAACCTGGCCGCCAGTAGACCAACAGCTGGTCGCGGGTCCAGGCAAAGTGGTGGCGCTGCAGCGTGAACTAACGCAGCCTCCACTGCTTCTAATGCACCGCGCTCTTCGCCCGCCAACCCGCAACGCCCGCCGATGCACATAGCATCAGTTAAAATGCTCTAAAACATTATAATCAGGCTTAGTTTTGGACCCCCGGCAAATATTTTTCCGTCATTCTTTAGCGGTAATACAATTAATTTATAAAATAAAATAAAAAACGCTCAGCGCAAGGTCGCTGCATTATCAATGTTAGGGTTTCGTACACCCTAGAGATTCATCGCTAGTTCTGGGCCTGCGCAGGGCGATGATGAACACACGCACTTAGAAAATAAGTTTCTAGGCGCGTGCGATTTAAAAAGTGATCGTAATATGTGTATTTAAAAACATTTTTTTTAACCAAAACCTATCATATTACTTAATCTTTCATCTCATATTAAATTTTGGCGAGGGTTCAAATATAGCCTTATACAAAATTCTCGTTTCCGGGATAAACTCTGAAACTACTTAACCGATTTTGATGAAATTTGAAAAAGATAGGATAGTTTTTATCTCCATTGTTGACCTCAATATTTATTATTGCGTTAAACTTTATTATGTCGAAACTTGGTTTCTCGGACACAGCTAGTCTATTTATATAAAAATCTCACGTCACGATGTTGTCCGGGATAAACTCCGAAACTACTTAACCGATTTGCTGATGTTATGTAATTAGGTCCACCTTAAAAGAGGATAGTTTTTATCTCGATTATTGACCTCAAAATTTCAATTCAATAATCTTCAAAAATTGCGTTACGTTACACTTAAATGCCCCTCTAGTCAGCTAGTGTGGACTCCATTCGGTCGGGTAACCCCCATTCTTTAAAACTACTATAAACACTATAATCACCTCGTTGTGACAAGTATTCTGAGTGGACTATGGATTTTTTCTATAGAGGACTTAGCAAATGACTCCATTCCACCTGATTCTAAGAGAAAGTGGAATCCAAATATGTCCAACTCCATGGTCATCCTTGCCTCCCCCTGAATGAACAGGTAGATCGGTGGGAATTTCGGAATAGCCTCCAAAGTAAGAGTGGAAGAAGACGAGATGGCCCCCGTGATCATCAAGCAGGCACGTCTTTGCAGGCTTTCAAGGGCCTTAATGGTGGTACCTATCGTCGTTTGCTTAACCAAGCTATACAACCGTAGCTAACCATAGGTCTTACCGCAGCGGTGTAGAACCATAGGAGGTAACTTTGTTTCAGTCCCCAACGGGAACAGGTCAGCCTACGGCAAATTTCGTACCTACATAGAAATGCGGCATATTAACGCTATGGGCGATTCTTTCACGAAAGACGTCATAAATCGTCTTGCTGAAGACCCTCATCACTTTTAAAATAGTTATTGTATAATTAAAGAATTTGTATAAAAAATTACCGATTATAATTTATATTTATTTATTTGGCTAAGTGCTTTTAAAAATCTGATTTGCTCTGCCCCCCCCCCCCCCTTACCCAAAATCTGGGTAAGCCCATGTGAAAAGCAGTAAAAAATAATCCATCTAATGGGTTAGAGTGGAATTTAAAAAGAAGTGGAAAATAATCCATTGCAGCAATAGGTTAGAGTGGAATATAAAAAGAAGTGAAAAATAATCCATTGCGGCAAGGGATTAGAGTGGAAAAATAAGTGGAAAGAAATCCATTAATGGATTTGTTTAGTGTATTATATTGGAATAGGGCTGATTTTCTTAAAGTTTTTACCAAGAGGCAGAGGTCTAGATTTACGTTACCGCATGGTGGTTTTTTAAGATATTGTCCTCCAGCAGAAAACAGGTGCACTTGGCTGTAATGACAGTTGGATTCTCTACGGCGATGTAGAATGCTGAGGCTTCTCACTCAGATGTCATTTACGATTCGAAAGAACTAGCCCCAATGTTCCACTATAAGCAGCCATATACTGGCTTCACACTCCGTAACTACCCTCTTGCAATCTCGGTGTATTTGTTATATGCTACAGCTTTCAGCATATCCAGCTGTTCCCCTAGTAGTATTTCTCTGCCAGTACGGTGTTCTACCGGCAACAATGCTGGCAATATTTCCACATACTGGAGTTTGTTGTCTTTGGGAGGGTATATCGGAATTCGTGTTGGCGGGCGCATCTTCCCCATATCTTCGAGAGATGTCAACTTTTTTCGTGAGCAGTATTCTGAAGAGATTAAAATTTTCTGGGTTGATGTCGCGGGGCGGCGTTTAGGGTCACGACGCTACTTCTAAGCGCTATGCCGGTACAAACTACCCCGGCCAGAGGCCCTAGACAAATGCCACACGGTAACTTTTCCGCAGCCGTTCCGCAGGAAAAATGTATGGAAATGACATTAGCTTACGACAAGCTCGCGCTATTTTTTCCGCAGCTAATGTCATCTTCATACATTTTTTCTGAGGAACGACTGCGGAAAAGTTAACGTGTGGCATTTGTCTAGGGGGGCAGATGTTCTCTGCTTGCGTTGTCTTTTCGTGTCGCCTTTGTAATCTTATGGAGCCGCACTTTGCATAATCATCACATAGAATTTGCTCCTTCTTTCTGAGCCAGAAGTTGAGTTTTGGACTTCCGCCTTCCTAGACTATGACTTCCTTTTGGGCGGCCCTCACAAGAATAGTAATAATAATCTGACGCTCGTGCACGAGACAGGTGGTCTCGAAGTCCTTCTTTATGACTTCCACGCAGATTGATGACTTTTGGGTCTCCCTCTAGCTTCTCTTGTAATGGTAATTAAAAAGTAATACATAAAATAGCGACTTGTTTTTCGTGTCCCAGCTTGCTTGCTTGTCTTAAATACACTTATATCCAGCCAACACCACTAATGGCATCACCTCTTATACCTTTCTTTTAATGGCTGCTCTATTAGTGCTGCATTTCAACGGACTGTAAAACCTGATGAAATGGCTTTATATTTCTCAGCAACTATGCAGAAACTGAAAACTGATCGGCCTGCGACTCAAATATAAGCAAAATACAAAAAGCTGAAGACTCAATACTTAAACACCTTGCCAACACACCATGGTTCATCAGAAATGTGGAGATTCATGAATACCTACAGATCGCAATAGTAAAAGGTGAAATCCGATTACATGCTTTGGGATATAAAACACGACTGAAGTATCACCCTAATCCAGCGTTGCCAGACGTCCCGATTTTGGCGGGACGTCCCGATTTTTAAATCAAAATTAAATGTCCCGCGCGGGACAGGCTCAGTCCCGCTTTTCGGGGATAACTCTACCGTGCGTGCAGCGTGCTGAGAAAGCACGGCCGGGTGGCACAGACAAGTGTATTTTTATTAAAATACATTTTCTATGGCTATTTTTGCTATCTATTGTTACATAAACGTAATTTAAAACTCAAATAAAAAGATAAATATTTAAAAACATCTCATTATATACGTTTTTTTACTATGTCCCGCTTTCGACGAAAGAATCCTGTTTTTTTACCTCAAAAAGTTTCAAAATCACGACTTGCCAAAAAAATATCTGGCAACGCTGCTCTAATCCCTTGGCTGTACAGCTCACAATTCCTGACACTTTGAAACGCCTAAAGAGGCGAAAAATTCAAGACTGGAGAGCTATTTTTGAATTACGTGTGCGACTTCGAAATCACCAATGTGACTAATAATCACCGATTTTCAATAATTCTTATTTTTGAATATCACTTGTGACTACCTTAGTCACGGATGTGATTTCATTACGAGTGCCCTCACCCACTCGTAAACAAGTCATAACTGTGGAAACATTATCTGTGCTTTGTTTAGAGAACATATTGACAAGTTTGAAGTTGATGTGTGTTGATTTTGAGTTGGATTTAAAAATTTTAAAATTTGTCAAATAAAAATATACACGGTTATTTTTTAACACCCTGGAAAGTTTAAGGGACGCTTCACGACATGGTATTAGAATGATTTAAATATAAAAAAAAATAACTATTTTTTTTTTAAATTTTAAAAATACAAAAAATGCTGCACTAGTTGAGAGCAGCATTTTTAGAGATTTTTTTAGTTTTTTTATATATTTTTTTTATATTTCATTTCATTTTTTTTAATATAATATTGGATGTGTCCTGATGCGTCCCTAACATTTTCCAGGGTGATAAAAAAATAACCGTGTATAAGTTTAAAATCTTTTAAATTTGTGTCACAAACAAACTTAGACCAGTATTTTCTTATATTTTGGCCTAGTTGCAATGAATTTTTAGCTGTATAATAACCGGTATATACCGAAAACGGCTACATTCTGTGTGAAACCGAACCCTTACGTATGTGAGTACTTTATCTATGTTGGCAGCTCTGCGTTCGACTTTCAAAAATAGGATATTTAGGAATTCGTGACTTCAAAGTCATCGCTAACTATTTGCGGATGATATCGTAGTCATGGCTGAGACCATAAAATGAGCATGGACACGATCATAAAATGAGCATGGAAAAGACCAAGCACGTCTAACTCCTATGTAGTATCCACTCCTGTGAAGGTTGGAGGCTCTACATTAGAAGTTGTTAACAAATATGTTAACCTGGGGTAAATAATCCAGCTCGGTAAGTCCAACTTCCAGAAAGAGATAAATCGAAGAATCCAACTTGGCTGGGCAGCGTTCGGGAAGTTACGCAGCATATTCACGGCTAATCTGCCGCATTGTCTTAAGACGAAAGTCTTCAATACTTGCGTATTGCCAGTGATGTAGTACGAAACTGAGACGTGGCCGTTTACATGGAGTCCCATCAAGTACTTCTACGGATATAGTTCTTATATTCTATAGTTCTTCTACGGATCTCATCTCAAAGATGATCCGTAGAAGACCTAGAGTCAACGACATAGCCCAAAGAATTTGTAAACCTTAAGTGGCAGTGGGCAGGACTGACGACCGTTGGGGCGGAAGTCCTCGAGTGGCGGCCGCATACCGCTTACCGCTCAGCGTTGGTATGCCCCCCCACAAGGTGGACCGACGATCTGGTAATGGTCGCGGAAAGCCACTGGATACGGGAGGCGCAGGACCGATCGGTTTGGAAATCTCTGGGGGAGGCTAATGTCCAACAGTGGAGTCTCTTGGCTGAACTGATAATGATTATAACAAAACAGTAGGTACCAAATATTTGGATTTTACTTGAGTAGTATCATAGTCTTAAATTATAACTTTATATGGTCCAAATCAGGTATTATATATTGGGATCAGTTTTTATTTTATATGGCCGAAAACTAGAATTACTTTTTACTAGTTTCTGGCCGCTTAGAATTATCTATGACCGAAAAATTAATAATTATTTCTGGTTGTCAGCCGTCTCATTATCTATGGCCGGATACCGGTTTTAATTTTACTAGTAATCGGCCGTCTCTTATTCTCCATGGCCGCATTCTGGTAAAATTTTTACTAGTAGTCGGCCGTCTTTTGTTACCTATGGCCGAAAACCGGTAAAATTTGTATTAGTTTTCGGCCGCTTATAAATAGATACTTTGATATATCATATCTTTGAAAATTGAAAACATAATGGCGGCCGGAAACTAGTTTATAATTCGTATAAAGTAGGTCTACTGAATTAAAATGAATTCAATTTCGGCGAGTTGAAAGATTCCGGAATTGACACTAATAAATAAGTTCATTAATAATCGTATTTTCGGCCACCATGCCGAAAACCAGACAGAATGCATTTCTAGATACCTATTTCTCGGCCATTAAATATATTAAAAACTATAATATTTTAGATTCATTTAGCTATTGAATATTAAACTAAAATAGTATTAACACACGCAGTCCAAAATTCAGCAAGAAATAACAAATAGCACTTCCAAAATTTGCCATAGAAGTATAAACTACTTGCTATTTTTTTCCTTCAATTTGACGCATTTCTGCACTGCTGATTTTCAAATGCCTATTAAGAGCACATTGATACACTTGATAGGTTCTGCTTTCAAAGTGTTTAGCATGAAGTTTGTCCAGATCAAATGCTGCGAAATTTGAAGAGAACTTTCCTTAAATTTAACTATTAATCAAAATAAATCGTGAAATGGCCGAAAAGAGGTGCTGGCCGGCGAACCGGTGCGCTTACCCTACAATGGGACAAGTTAAGGTATAAATAATCTGATGGACCACTGAGTAAAAGTGTCTCATTTATTTTCCCCTTGAGTTAATGTCTGGAATTCCAATGTAAGCTATAGTGTTACAAAAAAACCTATAAAATATAATAATCACTATCAAAGCCAAAACTATTGTCAACCCTAGTAAGCTGTCATGTCAAAGAACCGGAGCACTGCACCTGTCACTCTGCATAATTTACTCTTTAATTTACTGAAATAGGGTTTGCACTTGAATGTGAAATTTTATGAATTTTTTTGGTAGTTAGTCATACAGTCATACTAAGATTTTCAAATATTGTAAATGGACTTAATAAAGGATCATTGAACCCTGTTTCTGTTTTACAGGTATTTTTGTAACATTTGTGTATATTTATATGACACTGCAGAAAAGAATAGCTACTTACCTGGTTAGTGGGCCGTAGAAGAACATGATGAGTATCACATAAGAAACTGGGATATGCTTGTCTGTAGTCTCTTATTTGTGCTATTATACAACCAGAGTAAAACAGGCTTGAGTGCTCTGTTTCCAATAAATCAAGCAATATAACTGGTAATTCTTCATTATCTATGTAGCTCAATAGTTCTTCTTCTTCATATGGCCATCTAGGTGTCTCAATCAAAGTATCATCTGGGCTTGTTGATGCCTATAATGAAATGAATGTGAACTATATTTTTATAAATTTATTAATGTGGTGAAATGAGTTTGAGGAATAAATAGTACTTTAGAGCTGCTAAAAGAATAAGTTCACTTATTACATAGACTCATTATGTAAGTGAAAGCATAAAACCACATCTTTCTGAAAAGAAACTAAACTAAAAATTAATATGAAAAACAATTGGGTGAACTTTATAATTAGAATAATTTATAACTTATAAATGAATTTAACAATATGATATTTTTCTTCAGATTTTTAAATTTTACAATACTATTGATATCAGTGATCTATTTAAAATTCATGAAGTATTAAACAGATCTTAATTGCAAATATTACTTACATTAATATCTGGAGGATGCAGCAATTGTGTATTCCCATTAACTTTTAAAGACAATGAATATCCTTTATTGCCTGGATATAAATTTATTATTAAAGTATTGAGATTATATGTTGCTAATAACTTTTCCAATAAATATGATGTAGTCTTTAGTCCTTGCTGTAAAATTAAATATTGAAAATTGCCATTCAAGGTTGTCATTAACCTTCCCAAAATTGCTGACAAACATCACTTATACAATGCTTTGCAAATATCAATCAATATATAACAGAAACATATCAAATACAGTTAACAGTTTATTCACATTGTATAATGCTATAAACATCATTCACAAAAATATACTGTAATGGAATTAAAACTAAAAATGGATAATAAAAAAACATTCAGTATGCTTACATAGTTTTGCTGTGACATTTCATCTCTACTTAATTCACTATACAGTTCATGAAGCTTTTTAAATAGATCGAATTTTTCTGTTTTAGAGGCAGATGAAGCAACAGAATTTCTCTGAAACTTCATTCTGGATTCATCAATAGATTCAGCTAGGTGCATTTTATCATGGGTCCAAGTCATTTTATGGTCAGAGACACCACTGTCAGCTTGCGTCGTATTTGAATTCACATTTTTCGCGCGATTAAGTATTATCTATAACAAACAAATACATTTTAATTGAAATATTTAAATAACCCTAAAATACTTGAATGAAAAATATATAGAAAGTATCGAAATACCTCAGCCTCCAATGCCGCGTGAATTAAACCATCCATAATGTCATTAATTAAATAAATATGTAACTAGTTATTGAATTTTATGTTGTATTTTTTCATATTATTAATTGAGACCTTAATATTAAGTCATGATTTTTGGTAAAACTATTTAAGCTTTATTTATGTTTCACATTGCATGACAGTAAAATAACATGTCCATGTCCGTCAACAAATTTGACATCTACTTTTTAATGTTTTTTTAAAATTCACACGTTATTTCAAAAGTAAAGGAATCTATGTCATACATCCACATACTTCAATAGTTTTTATGTGCAATTTTGTCAGATTACAGTCATTTCAAAATATAGGTATACAAAATAAATGATCGAATACGATCGATACGAACTTCTCAAATGAAGTTTGATCATTATTGTATGATATGCTTCATACGAAGATATACTCTAATCAAGATAAGAAGTTTTCCGTTTCATGCATACCTATTACCTATTTCTATATGTAGTTTCCATAATTTAAAATATTATGTTTTAAAAACATTACATCTCTTTAGATTATTTTTATCAACAATGCAATAAGTAATTCCACATTAAATAGAAACAAGAATATCAGTCCAGTTAAAAATAATTATTTCTATTTCTGAAAAATGTTTGTTTACTTAAGAAGGTATATATTTGAACCGTGAATCGGAACAATCCAAGTTTACACCACACGTATTTAATGTATTTATTTAGACGCTTTACACAAATATTTTATTTGTTAAATTTTAACAAATATTTATTTTTAGATTTATACTTAATTTTATTTAACTGGACTGATATTCTTTATTAATTTTTTTTTAATGTGGAATTGATTATTGCATTTTTGATAAAAATACCTAAAAAGATGAGTATTATTTTTTAAATCATCAATGTAGTCACTAAATGAGTACCAGTCTGTCTTTTTGTTATACAGCTTATCTGGAATGTCATGTTCTATAATCTTTGAACTTAGGCTGAACAATACTGGTATGTGATCCGAGGAGCTGTCATCACAAGACTCACATTTGACATAATGCGAAGAGAATCCTTTTATGATGAAGAAGTCAATCAGATCGGTCACCCTAGAGACGTCCGTCGGCCAGTGTGTGGGCTCACATGTGGAACTAGTAGTTAAATTGTTTGTATCTAAACTGAGTTTCAGCTGTCTGCCTCTGGTGTTGGTTAACCTAGATCCCCAGTGTGTGTTTTTGGAGTTCCAGTCTCTCCCCGCTATAAATCGATTTCCAAGTGTCTGAAAGAAGTCTGTAAACATTTCCTCTGAAACTTTGTGTTTAGGTGGACAGTACACTGAAGAAACATTGAGGAAGCCACTTCTATCCTCCACTGCAACTGTAGTAACCTGGATGTGACAAGTTCTATATTCTGGCATTAAATGGTGTTTTAAGGATTTTTTGATGATGATCGCGGTACCAGCATGTCCAGTTCCATCCATTCCATGCAGTGACATAGCATTCATAATTTCTATACTTAATGTTTGTGGTGGCAGTACCGTGAGCTTCGGTCACCAACAGCAAGTCCAAATGCTGAATCATGAACATTTCTGCTTCGTGTTTGTTCCATGTTGCCAGGGGTCAGTCCGTTTATGTTCCATGTTGCCATGCGGATTACAGTCATTTTGTCAGTTTGTCGACAAGTTTTGTTATGAGTATCATCAGCGTGCTCATCTGTTGTAGGATAGTGTCGAACTTTTCTGTCTGCTTTGCTAAAATCTGTATCATGTCCAATGGAGGTTGGGGGTTTATTGCTTCTCGGCTTGATTCTTCTTTGTTCCGTGTGGCATCTGAGTATTTTTTCGTTCTGGATTCATTATCTTCAACCAGTATGTTTGGCATTGACCTATCCCTTGTTTTTTCGGTTGAAAGTATTTGCTTGATAGATTTTTCCCGTAAATAATGAGTCTTAGAACGTCTCAGTAGAATTTCTTTATAAACTTCGCACCCTTTATAATTCGCCGGGTGTGGGCCGTTGCATATAGCACATTGGGCTGGAGTGGCACGGTCATGTTTTGGGCATTCCGATGTCTTATGTGATTGTCCACACTTTACGCAGCGATAAGGGCGCATACAATAGTTTTTCGAGTGCCCATATTGTTGGCATCTTTGGCATTGTACTATAGAAGTACGCTTCCTCGGATCTTCAATGATAACAGACTGGTGATATATGTATTCAGCTCTTTAACATAACAGCGTTGTTGTTTGGTCCTGGTGCAAGATTTACAAAAAACGTAGATGTCGGTTTTTTGTTCGGCCCGAATTTTGCATTTATAATTTCTCCAGAGACTAAGTTTCCCGTAGCTTCAGTAACTTCCTTGATCGCTGATATTGGTGTAGTTGGGTGAAGGTTTGGATTACCACTCTGTAACACCTCTGGTCTTTTTGGTTAAAAGTGTGACCGATCAGTCCACTCTCCCGAACTACTTTTATTATATTTGTTTATAGGCTTCAATATTTATGCTGCTTATTCTTAATTGACTTCGGTTCACAATTTTAAAAGTAAACTGGTCTTTTTCTACTACAGATTTTAGTAGTTCGGTGAGCTTATTGACGTCTTCGACACCATATAAAACTATTGGTGGCGGTTTAGAGGGTCGCTTATTTTTGACTACACCACCTGTTTCAGTAAGATCAATTGTTAGACCTGAGAAGCTATTAGAGGTTTTTACTGGTTCAGGGGAGGAGCCGTTCGACATCTTTCTCCTTTACGGATTCCGGCTTACAGGCACTCTCTGCCAACTTGGGGGGCCTATTTCTGTTGACTTAGCCTCAGTATCGGCGGTCATAGGTAGATCTCCAGAGGTGGTTTGATTGGTAAGTGGTAACTGGTTGGTAAGAGTATTACTTTCCAAGGAGGATGACCTTTGTCTTGTAAACAGGCTTGGGTGGAAGGCCTGCTGAACAAGCTTCTTACTGCTGCTGCTGCTACTACTGCCAGGCACATTCACCAACACAGGGGCCTGGCCGCCCACCCCTGTGCGGTCTTCGGTAACATATTTGACACATGCAGGCCCGGGTACCTGCAAGCGCCGGGGGTTAGCCGGATTGCATGACATACTATTCTCATTATCCGACATTTTCATATAAAAAGGGGGGGGGGGGGGGGGGGTTTGGGAGTATAATCGTGATGCTTTCCCAAGACCACGATTTTAGAGGGGATTTAGACTCTCTTGGCTAGTGGCAGCCTGAGACAGGTTACTTGACCGCCGCCTGTTGCTCGGCGTTGTTGCTCGTTTTGCACCACCCGAAGGGCACTTGTAGGGTGGGCCCATGAAGTTATAGATAAAGATGGAGACCACATTTCACACAACAGCTTGAATCAAATACCTACATATCTCGATCTCGTTCTCTGTGGTCTGACCTCTCTTTTTAGTGTGTGGTCGGTATTGCTACTTCTTTATTTAAATCTCCCAGTAAAAACATTAAAAAAGGTAACACTAGCCCACAATCATTAGATTGTGGGCTCAATCAAATAGTTTATATTTATTAAAATTTTTTAACTACAATTACCGATTTCAAATACAAAGTTACATTAGATGATGAATTTATAAATGAGTCAATGAATTATTATTACATATCCTGCAGACTTGGTAATATCGTCGGTCGGAAACAGTAGGTGCCTAATGGAACATTTCAAAATCACATGTTCTGAGTAATTGAGGTTTTAAGTTTTTGACAATATTCAAATCTTATTTTACTTTATCTTGAGACTTGTATTCTCTTATCTGTGCTTGAGATCATTTTGTGTTTTTTTTATTTACTAAATAATATGAAGATTATAGTCTAGTTTAAGTTTATTGTGTGTAACTAAGATTTAGGATGTCATGTGTAGTTTTTGAGTTATCAGCAATTTTGTGAAATATTCTAATTATTAAATTAAATAATTTCTGAAAATCTAAGATGTAGTTAATTGGAATATTTCTAAATAAACCAGTAATGAAATAAAAATACAATCAATTCAGAAATATTTTAGGTATAGAATTTCAGAGTCATACTGGAACTTTGAGAAATATTTCATTATTAAAGCCCGGATGCACTTTAGAATTTAGTGTCGCAGCGCGGAACATTTCAAAATAAATTGATACTGAAAACGAAAAGAATACAAAATTTTTGTTATCTTTATTGGAATTAATAGTTTTCTGTCAATTAGAACTAAAATTTAAGTTGTACCGTTGATGATTTGGAAAAAATATTTAATTCCTTACCATTCTACATAGTTATCTCAAAACGTGCTCAAAACACGTAATTTGGAAATATTCTGGTAATGAATCCGACCGACGATATGGCAACATTGGCGCTGTTATGTCAATATAAATCGGCTCAATATGGCGGTCACAGATGAGGAAGTAATATGTTTACAACGGCTATGACAGCTCATACATTTCACTCAATCGGTAGGAGTTTGGGGGTTCATGAGAGCTCGACGGTAGAGGTCGCTTTGCGCAAAGCTGGCAAGGCAGCCATATTTAATTTTTCATATTGCGTTTTTCGCGGTTGTTTTGCTGATACGAGTGGAGTGTTTGTTTTTGAATATTTTTAACTTTAGTTTCTTCCCTTCGATTTCGACGTGTGTTCCCTGGTTTGCTTTCTTCCCTTCGATTTTTTAAACAACTTTGGCTTCTTCCTTTGGACTTCGACGTGGATACCCTATACTATACGACTTTGGCTTCTTTTCTTGGATTTCGACGTAGCTACAAAACAAACGACATTGCTTTTCTCTTGGATATCGACGTGGATTATTTAAATACGACTTGGAAATTGAATCGGATATTTAGCACCGGCACCGGCTTTGTTATATTTTTCTCTTTGTGTCCAACTCCAACCAAATATGCCGATTATAAAATGTTGTATACCCTCATGCCAGAGAACGAAGTATGACGAGACTTTGTTTCAATTTCCTCGTAACGAATTATTGCAACAAAAATGGCTGAGGCAAGTTTCAGCTCACTGCCCACACATTATGTTGTTATCACCAAAACAATTGGTCAAAAGAAAAATTTGCATCAGACACTTTGAAAAAAAATTCCTCATTGGAAATAAAAGAATGCATAGTGCTTGTCCAACACTTATAACCGAAGAAGAAATAACAACAGGAATAGCAACAAGTCCTGTCGATTTGGAAGGTTAGTTTTATGACAACATGATTTACTTGATAGGTATATATCAAAAATTAAAGGAATGTGGTACTTTTCCATTATACATATAGTGGCAAAAAAAATATATTATAAAACAAACTGGTTTGATTGTGCCAGCCTTCCCAGGGAACAACATTTTTTGTTAGAAACTAACAAGGTAAACTTTTTTTGCTTTCAGCTGATACTGATCATACTTATACAAAAAAGGAAATTGCATTGGATCATAATTATTTTAAAAGACCTGCAGATATGTCTCATTCACAAACAGCAAAAGTTCCTAAGCTACAACACCATCAAGAAACCTATGTCATAGGTCAAGATTATTCATTACCATCAACCTCGAAAGAAATTCCATCAGTAACAGGTAACTACTTATACAATGTACTTAGGTTTCTGTTCATTGTGTTTTACATTTATTACTCATCATCATTATCACAGCTCATATACTATTCCTATAATATTCCTTCACCGTAAGAGTGTTGGATAAAATCCACATATGAAATTCGAAAAACACATGGTGGTACATGGCAGGATCAAACCCCAGACCTACTGATTAGAAGACTATATACTAATTTAATATTTTGTTTAAATTGCAGTTGTGAGACAAACTTCAAAAAGAATGCGTTTGACTAGCAATATAAAATGTTTAACTCCAAAGTGTCGCAACTTGTACAATAAATGTAAGAAAATAATTAAATCGAGAAGACTATTTGGAGGCAGCAATGTAAAGAACATTGAGGATGCAAATGAGTTAAATAATACAGAGACTTTTCAAAAACTAATTGAAAATTTTGGATACTTGCAAAAGCAGTTTTTCTTAATGCAGTTTAAAACTACAGGACTTAAGAAAAAAGCAAGACGATATACAATGGAAGAAAAATTGATGTGCCTTGCACTATTTAAACAGAGTCCTAAGGGATATAACCTACTGGAAAAAATTTTCTGCTTACCTAACAAACGAACCTTGAATAGAGTTCTACAAGAAATACCTATGAGTAGTGGTATAAACAAAGAATTTTTTAATGCACTAAAACTAAAAATCAGTAAATGGAGTTCTGCAAAAAAATTATGCAGTATTGTTTTTGATGAGGTCCAGTTATCTACTGGATTAAACTTCATCCCATCCTCTGACAAAATTTATGGGTTTGTCCCTGACATAAACACACCAAAATTTGCAGATCATGCCCTAGTTTTCATGATTAGAGGGATATGTGGATCATGGCGACAGCCAGTGGCTTTTTATTTTTGTGAAGGAACAATGCCAGCATTACAATTAGTGAACATCTTAAAGGATGTGGTTCATGAAGTTTTAAAAATTGGTCTAGAACCATTGGCATTAATATGTGACCAGGGTATGACTAACCAAGGTGCATTAAAATATCTACAACGAGCTACGAGAGGAGATCAAATAAAAAATGGACTAGAATGTGGTATGTATTTGTTTATTTAATTAGTTTCTTTATTTTGTATTTGTTTTAAGTTATTTTAATGTTAGTCTTGGCTCAAATTCTAATATTATTATTTCAATCTTCTTAGTAAATTTAATACATGTATTAAATTTACTATCATCACTTTACTAATCATTTGTATATATTCGATCGAATGCTCGTATATCACATACAGTGGATTCCATACTGTACTACAATACTCCAAAATACTCCTAACATAAGCGTAATATAATATTTTGATGCATGAAACACCATCAAACTCCTTGGATACTCGTAGGATGAAGCCCAGGTTTTTATACGCTTTATTAATGATGTTCTCAATGTGATTACAAAAAACTAATTTTGGATCCAGTATAATACCTAAATCCCTGATACTATCCGTCTTAATTATATTGACATTTTTAAGTTGATAATCGAAGTCAACTGGAGTTTTACGCCTTGTAAACTGGATCTGAACAAATACATACAACATCACATTTTTAGGTATATTTAACTAGTCTATACAATACTATGCTATGCATTCTTGCTGTTACCTACTTGAATTGTGGCTCCAATAAATAACAGAAGCGACCTCAAGTGTTTTATTCATCAAACTGAATGATGATCACCTGGAGTCTTAAAATATATAAGAACATTAATATAATTAGTTGAAATTTGGCACCAACTTCAATATAAAACTGTGATGTTGTATGTATTCTTATGTTATTTATGACCTTTTGGTGCTTTGTAAAAAAATTTCAATAAAACCATTTAAACTTTCAAAAAATTACCTATTTTTAACTTGTTTTATTTTTTAGATGACACTGTTTCTATTGATGGACACAAGCTGAGCATCATTTATGATCCACCTCACTTATTAAAAGGCATCAGGAATAATTTGATAAGCAAAAATATGGTTTTTGAAGGAAAATTAGTGAAGTGGCAAGACATTATTGATATCTACAATTATGATTGCCAAATCGGCAATATTAGAATGTTACCAAAATTAACAGATGAACATGTTATTCCTGACAAAATTAAAAAAATGAAAGTCAGCTATTGTTCTAAAGTTCTCAGTGAAAGAGTTGCTGCTACTTTACGATACACTGGAACATTTAGTGAGTATTTACAATACAATACTTTCTAGTTTTCTTGCCATTATCAGTTTCACAGTTTAAACTAGTGTGGAAAAATCTTATCTTGAAATCCTGATTTTTAGGAGAGGCCGTGCCCAGCAATTTGTGTGGCTTCATCTCACCTAATGATAAGTGATGATAATGCTGAAGGTAAAAGCAAGCTTCACCTGGACCTCCCAATCAACACCCGGTGGCCTCATTCACGACCACGGAGGTGATTACAGTGGAGTATCATCATCACAGCTCATATACGTCCCCAACGAGGGGCTCAAGCCTACCCTATGTTAGGGTGATTAGGCCTTAGTCAACCACGCTGGGCCAGTGCGGATTGGTCGACTTCACATACACCATTGAATTTCTTCGCAGATGTATGCAGGTTGCCTCACGATGTTTTTCTTCACCGTAGGAGTAGCGTCAGACAAATGTACATGAAATTCGTTCGGAGCGTCAGTGGCGCTGTGGACTCGGCACTTGCCTTCCAATCGGGAGGTCCGGGTTCGAGACCGTCATGTAGCAGTGGAGTATAAGACCTCCCAATCAACACCCGGTGGTCTCAACCAATTGACCATGGCGGCAGACACAGTGGAGCATAAGCTTCTACAATACATAAGTATAAGAAATTTTGTAAATTGCAGGTTACCGAGCTGATGGGAGCTTAGTTAGCAACACTACTAAGAATACAGCAGATGCCGTTGAGTTCTTTGACAAATTATTTGACAGCTGCAATGGTTCGCGAGGAGGACGAGCTCCTGGGAAATTAAGAGGTCCCGTTAAATTTAATTCACCTCATTCTCAATTTTGGACTAATGCCATTAAAATTATTGAAAATATTAGGTATATAGAAAACTCAGGGGAGTTGCAAAGAACAAAAAGTGTGCCCTCATTAACTAACTGGATTACGACATTAAAGAGTCAATTAAGATTAAAAGAAATTCTGTTTTCCAAGGGAGTCTCCTTCTACTACACAAGAAATTTAAACCAAGACCCCTTAGAAAACTTCTTTGGCAAAATTAGATCCCATAATTATAGAAATAATAACCCAAACTCATATGCATTCCAAAACTCTTTTAAATCTTTAATTATGACTAATATGCTTAGTATGCACTCAAACCATGCTAATTGTGAGGATGATGTTGGGGCAACAGTTATAAATTTGAAGCAATTATTGTCCCAACATGATCCAAAGCAAAGCACCAGTACGCCAAATATTGTAACAGAAGCTGCTGCATTTGCAATGGGTACAGTTGAACCTAGGTATAAGGTTATATATGAAAAAATCAAGTGTAATGCACGAGGGTTCACGGCAGGATTTGTCATAAATAAGCTGTGTAAGTTTATTAAATGCTTAAAATGTAAAAAATCGATGATGGCAAATGAAATTACAAATGTTCATGATTTAATTTCTTTTAGAGAGCGAAGAAACCTTAAATGTAAAAACTTAAAGTACCCAAGTACGCAATTTATTGTAGCATTTTCTGAGTTGATAGATGTAACAAATAAATACTTAGAGCAATACTGCAACAAAAAAGGCATAATTAAAAATATAAAAGAAAGTTATTTATATGAAAGAGATTTGGAATGGTTAGGCTGTTCTGCTCATAAAGAAACTATAAAAGAAAATTTTATTAAAATTACAACGCGGCTCCAAACATTTAATTGGTGCCGCGGAATTAATCTTATATTGGGTGGAACAGTGCAAAGTAAAATAAAACTCGAAAATTTGTCAACATTTCAAAAATTAGCTTATAATAAATATACGAAAACGAAAAAATACAGAAGTAATAAATAACGATTTGTTTTATTTTTAACATTAGAAAATTAATAATCTGAAATTTAACAATATAAAAAAATGCAAAAGAATCGATATGGTCACGTCACTATTTTATCGATGTCGATAAACTTGACATTTCATGACCGCCCTATTGCCAACTAATCTATGTACCGTGCTGTATCATCTGTACTTGGTTCACTAGCGCCCCTAGCGGCGAAGTGTTATGGGAACCCAAACTCTTACGATTCGAGTTTTGTTCAGACGCTGTCCTATCTGTTGTAAACATATTACTTCCTCATATTACTTCCTCATCTGTGATGGCGGTTGTTTACTTTGCAGTTCACGACTTTGTTCAAGATTTTTCGCTATCGTTACGCTAATCATCGTTGATTGATATTGAAAAATGGTGCAATCTTGTGTAGTGATAGTGCGTGGTGTCCAGGAGGTGATATAAAATTTCACGCATAGATTTTTAAACCGTGATTTTTTAAATTGAATCATTGTAATTAAGAATCATAGTTTTGTTCGATCTTCCAAAAATAGTCGTTGGTGCTTCCAACAAAATATTAGTAAATGATTGATAAGTCAAGATCATATAGATATACGTTGAATTTCATTGAATTTGTGTAACGTGATTTTGTTTGTTTACAAACAGTCGTTTTGATGTAGAACGACCAAAATGTAAATGTATCTGAGACTTTCTTTGATACAAGATTTTGTACGAGATGTGCAATGCATACATTTCATGATTATGATTCTTACTCGTTATGTACACATACTCTTAATATAATCTCTTATTCTTTGTTATCTATACATTTTAGTTTTTTTATACAGTTATGTAATTGTTAACAATATTTTTCCTTTTTAGATTTCCTAAAGACAGTACCCGGAGAAAATTGTGGCTATCAATTATAACACTGAAGACAAAATTAGATGGACAAAAATGGAAGTGAGGATTTGCAATTTACATTTTAATGAATCTAATTATGACACTACAACAGGGCGCTTAAAACAAACAGCAGTTCCTTCTTTAAGGCATACAATATCTCCATTAAAGGTAAAGATTTTTAATTAACAATAAGTATATTTGTGAATGATTGGTTAGTAATACATTTAGTATCAAATTTCTGGCCTATATATTTTTTATGTATGCATACATTTAAAATACTTAGTATAGAAAATAATACTTTATTGTGAATTTTTATCATGTGCCACTCCCATCTGGATATATAATTCAGTTTGTAATTAGAATTGCATATCATCCCATTGATGAATGATTTATATTACATGTTTAGAATTTAAGTATTTTAAATATATGACAAAAATGCAACATTATAATATGTTTTCATCATAATGTTAACATTATTATTAATTTTCAGACAACAAGTGCCTTACATAAAGAGTAAATGTTCCAAATAACTGATGTTGCTGTTCCAAGCACCAGTTCTGGCATTTACAAAAGTGAATGTCCGTTTAAGGATACAAGACTGAAACGTGCTAGTTGCGATTTGGAAGGTCCAGCAAGTAAAATACAATGTCGTAATATCCTGGAAGACATAAGCAACCTTAACAAGTTAATTAATGTGGTATCACAACATTTTACGCCTATGCTTCAGCAAATGTTTAACCACTCGGTCACGGACTCAATATTTTGTACTGATTTGCATGAAACTACGATAGTTAAGCGATTAACTAAATCTTTCTTTTAATATGCGTATACGAGCTCACTTAAAGAGGAAGACAGAAAATATATTCATAAATTACGTGGAAATAGACAGAAATTACACAGAGCTGTGTAATATAATATCAACATTATAATAAATGATATTGATTTTAAAATGTTTTTTTTTGCACATCATCATTCCCCGAATTTTGTCCCATATAGTCGTAATATACTTTCTTAAACAGATGTTTTTAAAGTGATCCAAATTTTTTATGTATTTTTATTTGAAGTCTTTTTAATCTTATTAATAGTTAAATTAAATAGTTATATTAATAGTTTAATTTAAACTACTTAATAGTTTAATAATCAATTCCGATGTTGATTGGAAATTTCCCTGATTCATTTTGGGAGGCTTAAATCTATCAGTGGTGACTGCTGAGACGACAATTAACCTATACATTATACGTCGACGTGACGACGTGGGCCGCGGTCCGTAAATCGCTAAAAGCGATAATATCGCGAATCCGACCAAATTAAATAGTCACAAAATATAAGGGCTATTGAATCAGTAGGTTATGTTGTGACTTTGGTCGGATTCGCGATATTATCACTTTTATCGTTTTACGGACCGCAGGGGTGGTCATGATAATCAAAATTTCATCATACAGAATCTGTACGGTTAAATCGTAATTACGAATAGCGTAAACGGATACAAGGATTTATTTTATTTATTTATCTGTTGTATGTAGCGTTAACGGATACAAGGATTTATTTTAATTAATAAAATGTTAAAAAAAGTAAAAAAAAATATATTTCGATCCGGTGGATGTGTGGGATGTGTATTATTTAGTGTGAGTGTGTGTTGAGTGTGATGCTCTGTTTACTGGGATGATTCACAAAATTGAGGCAGTCTCCGCACTACATGTGAGATAGGTATATTGGTTTCGTTTTAAAAAGAAAATATAGACGTCGCTGAATCTCTCTTCAAAAGTGTGCACGATTCTGTGCAGGACAGTGTGAGCAGCATAGTTTGACCTAACGGTTTCAGTGTAGAAATTAAAGAATATTGATATGCAACATTTATACAGCTATAAATAATTCCCGATTAAAGTATAGCGATGTCCTGAAAAAATAAAACAAAGGTTACCCTATTTGAAAGAGAAGGTTAGCCCACAGAGAGTGAGATAGCGATACTGAGGTATTGCCTCAAATAGGTATTCAAGGTGTGGTCTCCATCTTTATCTATAACTTCATGGGTGGGCCTAGGAAGAGGTGGAAAATCCTACGGACGCGAGCAACATCACCCCCCCCCAGACATTATTATTTACGCACATTAAAGGTTTGACTGATTATGATACCGCAATAGAACGATTGGATAATCTTTTCGTTAAGCCATTAAATGAAATATATGCGAGACATAGACTCATGAAAAGATCACAATAATCTGGGGAAACTGTTCATCAGTATTTACAAGCGCTAAAGATTTTATCTAAAGATTGTAACTTCAAATGTGTTACGGCTGAGCAGAATGAGAACGATTACGTCAGGTTTATAAATGGTCTCTCGGCTTCTACAATTCGCCAAAGACTTCTTGAGAATTGTAGTCTCTCTATAAATACTGCCTATAAACAGGCACGAGCACTAGAGCTTGCACAAATACACAATGAAACATATCAAAGCGAACGTACTCCTTTTATTAACTCTATCAAGACGTCACATACTGTACCAAATCCAAAACCGGTCACTGAAAATATAGCCTCAGCAGCATCAACGTCACACAGCGCACAGGAACTATGCTATTTTTGCGGCAATGGGAGACACCCGCGGCGTAATTGCCCTGCAGCTGCTACCAACTGTCTAGCTTGCGGTAAAAGAGGGCATTTTGCTAAAGTTTGCAAAAGTAAGCGTCAACAAAACGCCGCAATAGTAGTCGAAAGCGATTCAAATGAAACATTGCTATGTATGACTTTTGCTGCTACCCAAGATTTGAGTAAAGCTATGATACAAGTCGTAATTAACACGAGCACTAATCGATACGGGAAGTACAGGCAGCTTTATAGATAAAAATCTTGTTGACCACTACAAATTACTTAGGCTGCCATACGAACAAAAGTTATCTATGGCTAAATCCGATCTAGTTTCAAGCGTAGACGACACTGTCAATTTAATGATAATGAAAGGACTTTGCTCAGATGTAATACTAGGTCATGACGTACTTAGTGGACACGAATCTCTCGAATTCACAATTGGAGGGGGCGAACCAACTTTGAAAGTGTGTAATTTATCTCAGGCAAACATCGAACCTGTGAACTTGTTTAGTAACCTCCTACCATTTGAAAAACCTGTTGCGATAAAATCTAGACGGCACTCTGAACTAGATTCAAAGTTTATCGAAGATGAAATAAAAAAATTGTTAGCAGATGATATAATCGAACCTAGTCAATAGCCATGGAGAGCACAAGTTCTTGTTACCTCAAGTGAGCATCATAAGAAGAGGATGGTGATAGATTATTCACAAACAATAAATAGATTTACGCAACTAGATGCTTACCCTCTTCCGTTGATTAAAGAATTTTTTAACAATGTCGCAAAGTACAAGGTATTTAGCAAAATTGACCTGAAAAGCGCCTACTATCAAATTCCTATCAAGGATAAACAATGTACTGCGTTCGAAGCTTGTGGGAATTTATATCATTTCAATACTTAAGGGGATACCTTCGGCGTTACAAACGGTGTTGCAGCTTTTCAAAGAGCAGTCAACGGAATAATTTTTTTTTTTAGCCGTCTCTTAGTTATTGCAATCTGTCTAGGTAACATTCAGCAATAGTTTCATAATGATGGTTCTAGCGGCTTACGAGGTATATATCCAGTGACATATCCTCTTATAATAAATCCTGGGGTACTCTTTTCTTTAGTCTCCGAGTACTTGGAAATATATCATCCATAAGGTGGTGGGCAAGTATATTTGGATGCAACTGCAGTCTTTCATTGTATGTTTTGACTTTATTCTTTATTTCTTCCTTCACTGTTTTGATGCCAAGTTCGCGGTGAAGTCTGTCGTTATTGACGTACCATGGTGCATCTACAATTATTCTTAGCATTTTTGACTGGAACCTTTGCAATATTTCCAGGTTTGAATTTGCGGCAGTGCCCCATAGTTCCATACCATACGTCCAGACGGGTTTTATTATACACTTATATAGCAAGAGCTTGTTTTCCATTGTGAGTTGACTATTTCTATTTAACAGCCAGAACATTTTGCGTAATTGTTGTCCCATTGCTAGACGTTTAGTGAAGATATGCTTTTTCCAAGTTAGGCGTCGATCCAAGTACATGCCAAGATATTTTACTACATCAGATTGTGGTATTTGTATGCCATTTAGTGTAACCGGTGGACAAGTCTGTCGCCTGGTAGTAAACGGAATTATTAAAAAGGAAAATTTAGACGATGTTTTCGCCTATCTGGATGATATTACAGTCTGTGGGTTAAATCAATCCGAGCACGATGACAAGCTACAAAAATTTAAGGAGGTAGCAACCAAATATAACTAAGAGTGAATTTTCAAAGACTGAAATCAATCTTTTAGGTTACAATATATGTAATGGCGTAATAAAACCAGATCCAGAAAGACTTAAACCTCTCTTAAAGCTACCATTTGCTATGGACTTCACATCCCTACGAAGGATTTTAGGTATGTTTGCATACTATGCTAGATGGATATTTAATTTTTCAACAACGATCCAACCCCTCGTTGCTAGTGAACATAACCCTTTGACTACTGAGGCTGTAAATAGTTTTAACTCTATAAAAAAGGAAATAGCGAAAGCTGCTATATGTATCATAGATAACAAAATACCTTTAACTGTTGAAACAGATGCATCAGAGTGGGCCTTAGCGGTTACTCTTTCTTAAGAAGGAAGGCCAGTCGCATTTTTTTCAAGAACCCTATCGAATAGTGAAAAGGGACACACTGCAATTGAAAAGGAAGCAGCTGCTATTGTAGAAAGTCTATGAAAATGGAGACAATTTTTGATTGGCCGCAACTTCAAACTCGTCACAGATCAAAAATCAGTAGCTTTCATGCTTGATCAGAAACAAAAGCACTCCAAAATCAGGAACGATAAAATACAGCGTCTGGCGTCTTGAACTTTCAAATCATAATTTCGATATAGTATTCAGACCTGGAAAGCAAAATGTCGTGGCTGACACGCTATCTCACAGCCCTAATACTATTGCTTCTACTTCATCAATTGATGTCTTACAGTTGCATAATCGCTTATGCCATCCTAGGGTCACACGAATAGCGCACTGGGTCCGTCTAAAATGCCTACCTATATCTATTGAAGAAATTAGACGTGTAAGGCCTCGTTTACGGAGACGCGGGGCGTCGCGCGTCGCGTGTGGCGTGACGTCTCGCGGCGCGTCCGACGTTTTTTCTGTTTACGGTGGAGCGGCGCGTGAAGCGGCACTCATCGCACGCGTAAACACAAAGCTACGGCTCCATTTGAAAGACTATCAATGGATTTTAAAGGTCCCATACCGAGCTCAACGCAAAACAAATTATGTTAACAATAGTAGACGAATTTTCAAGGTTTCCTTTTGCTTTCCCATGTTCAGATCTAAGTGCTAATACAGTTTAAAAGAAATTGACATCGCTGTTTGCAATATTTGATATGCCTGTATACATACATTCGGATGGTGGTACCAGTTTTATATCAGCAGATATCAAAACCTTTCTTCATAATCTTAGTATTGCAACAAGCTATACGACGTCATACAATCCGCAAGGTAACGGCCAAACAGAAAGATATAATGGCATACTGTGGAAGACTGTACAACTAGCGTTGAAATCAAAGAACCTTTCCGTTACGGCTTGGGAGAGTGTGTTGGCAAAGGCTTACACACTATAAGATCTTTACTGTGTACCTCCACTGGCTCTACCCCACATGAGAGAATGTTTTCACACCCAAGGCGTTCTTCAACTGGACAATCAATGCCTACCTGGCTTACGGAAGTGTAACGTTATACGTTCATAATTAATTGAAAACTAAAATTTAAAATCCATTAAACAATAATTATAAAAAAAAACATTAAAATACAAAACTAATTACAAAATAAACCTAACTAATATTATACAATATACTTAAATAACTAATAACTACAATAATAAAAAAGAAAACAATATTTTTTACAAAACTGCAATACTAATGCATCGATTAATTAAACGGAGTTACTTCTAACCACGCGCGGTACCCTAAAACTCGCCTTTTGTTAGCGAACAAGTTTAAAGGTGAAAGTTATGTATTACGTCGTCACCCGGCGAACCATTTCAATCGTCAGACTGCTGTTGAGCCTCCACGGAGCATAGTCGTAAACTATCCTTTATATCCGTTGGATATTTCGAATTTTCAACAGTTGAATATTTCACGGTCACATATTGACCTAAACATATTAAAAAAAATAATTTGTTTCCACTGGAATCTTCCCCGATAGGGTGTGTTGAGCAATTATCTATTATAGTTTTTTAAGTAGTTATTAGTTATCATAGTGGCTTGTTTGCAAATCATTTTTCTTTCTTCAATTTTGTAGCATTGATTGTGTTAAAATATAATTGTGTTGAGTGAGTGTGAGCTCATCAGAATTAATGTGCTAAGCATTGTAAGCCTTATATTTGATTAACTTCGCCAGTACGTATTTTTTAAAATAATACCTTCAAAATTTTAATTACTTATTTTTGTAAAATTTCAATTCTATGTAAAGAATAGCTTCTTCATTAAGCAATTAGTATATTTTATCATGTTTTCTGCGCATTGTTTTTTTTTATTTATGTACACTCCGCTCTGATTGTAATCATTTGCCACTTCACCTGCTGCTTACTTCCACTTCCAACTTTCTTGGCTTGGCTCTGGTGAGGTGGCTATTACAATCGGCGGATGACAGGCAATCCTGCTTACGCGGCCGAAATATATGATTTCAGGGTTCCACATTGGGATTTATTGAAGTCGGCGACCGTTCGACGGGTTTTCGTCGACTCGCCGCCATCTTATAAGTATACCTTTCTGCTGCTCACCACCACTCGTCGCGCCACCTACCACCTCGGCCACTACCAGGGAAGTCTGGACCGAAAGCATATTACCAGTCGGCTATAAAACCCACGCCTACCTTTACCGGGGCAAATAAATTTGTTGTCCACGTATGTAAGTTGTCTCATTTAGACCCCTACGCGACAGAAGGTAGTACTGTTCTATTACGAAACAATATCAGAACTAGTCAGTATGATCCGATAGTTGAGAAGGTAGAGCTGCTTAACGTTAATCCATTTTATTCTCACGTCAGATCACAAAGTGGAAGGGATATTACGGTTTCGAACAGACAACTAGCACCTAGACGAGAAAGCGCATTACTGCAAACTACGGAGACACCTGAAGTTGAACCAGAAGCAATACCTCTATCTATCACCTAACATTCCATTGGAGATAACTGATGGATGAATGGATCCAGCCCCTGATTCTCAGGCTAAGTCAGGACATTTCGCCGATCCGGTAATGTCAGATACAACCGGACCTGTGAGAAGATTTATTCGGGAACGCCATGTTCCACGTGTAACGAGGTGCTATACTCTAGATATAGTAACTCGTTGCATTCCCGCCTAACCTGACTGCATTTCAAATCTTATGTCTTTGACATAATTAATTTCGTCTCTCCCGTCACTCAATTGCGGACATCGAAACGTGAAAAAGTAGCGATGGCTAATTAACATAAATTAATATTTTTATCAGCACCTTTTTCTATAAATCTGACGAAATAATATAACGAATATCATAAAATCTTAAAGGCACTTATGTGTAAGTCTTTTATTATGTTGGTAAGTTTTTATAACATATTTGTGATCCATAGCTTATAATAGTCCATATATCTGTTTCAGAGTGCCTTTTCCTTATATTATAATAATATTTGTAACGGTGGAAGAAAAATATATATCAGTGACACAATCCTGGTGCTTTATTTGGCTGACCCTCCCTAACCACTACACACGTTACTTGGCAGACTACATACAAAACTAAGCTGGGGAGAATGATATAGACTCCTTTGTATGTTTGTAATATCTATCCATTTCATATGCCAAATGTCTTATATGCCAATGTGACTTAATTATTAATTATTCTATATATGCATGTTGTGTTTTAAGTTGAATAAACCCTATTTATCTGGGTTCCTTGTCTATTTATTACTGTTGAAGATTTACATATTTTCAAAGGGTGTAATACCATAAACCGCAAACTGTTTTTTTGTTAGCTTGTCAGAGCGAAATTGTCACTTAATTATGTAGAAAAATCAATAAATGTTGTTCGACTATTTTTATAAAGTTTTATTTTATTAATATAATCAAGTTGAAATTCAACAATATCTGGCGACCGTGGGATTAAATATGGACCGTGCAAAAGCCGACCGATCAATTGCGCGTCGTCGCTTTACACTTTGGGCGAAGAAGCTCGAAGATCTAGTAAGTACATCTAAGAATTATAATGAGATAAAAGTAGAATTTAAAAACTTACTAATATATATAGTGATCTGAAGTAGCTCAAAACAAAGTCCTAAATATATGGCTCGATGACGCAGAGAGAAACGAGACTCTCTTTGAACAAGATGTAGATGCTTCTGACGAATATATGACTCAATGGTACACTCTCGAACAAAAATACAATAATTGGATCGAGCTTAATAACTTTGATACATTTTCTAAGCGCACTCGCGTTGGAGATACTTAAATACTTTGAATGCTCATTTAAAACAACGTTTTCGTTCTGAGTATTTATCTCTGTTGATAGAATCTTGCAACAACAAATCCCATCAAGACTTAAAGATAGGTGATATAGTTTTAATCGAATCAGATGACGCTAAACGTGTCAATTGGCCTTTGGGACTTGTCTTAGATGTTTTTACTGGAACTGATGGTCATAACAGAGTAGCTCGTGTGAAGACTGCATCCGGCGAAGTTACCAGGGCTCTGCAACGCTTATATCGTCTCGAAGTAAGTCAAGACAATCCAATAGTCACCAAAGAGATAGACTCCAGCTCTTCTCAATCTGCTGGCTGCACCGCAAAGGTCACTCGTTCTGGTCGTACTGTTAAACCTAATGTGTTGTTTGATGAATATATATTATAGATAGAATAAGATTAATTGTAAGTTAGATATAGAGTTATTTGGATAAAGCGGTTATTTAACTTCAATTCATTTTGTCCCTTCCATCTGAAGGTCCAAGGTGGGGAGGATGTTGAGGATTTACATATTTTCAAATACCATAAACCGCAAACTGTTTTTTTGTTAGCTTGTCAGAGCGAAATTGTCACTTAATTATTAATATAGAAAAATCAATAAATGTTGTTCGGCTATTTTTATAAAGTTTTATTTTATTAATATAATCAAGTTGAAATTCAACAATATATTCATCAAACAAGACATTAGGTTTAACGGTACGACCAGAGTAGCTCGTGTGAAAACTGCATCCGGCGAAGTAACCAGGGCTCTACAACGCTTATATCATCTCGAAGTAAGTCAAGACAATCCTATACTCACCAAAGAGATAGACTCCAGCTCTTCTCGATCTGCTGGCTCCACCGCAAAGGTCACTCGTTCTGGTCGTACCGTTAAACCTAATGTCTTGTTTGATGAATATACATTATAGATAGAATAAGATTCGTTGTAAGTTAGATATAGAGTTATTTGGATAAGGCTGTTATTTAACTTCAATTCATAAATTTGTCCCTTCCATCTGAAGGTCCATGGTGGGGAGGATGTTGAGGATTTACATATTTTCAAATACCATAAACCGCAAACTGTTTTTTTGTTAGCTTGTCAGAGCGAAATTGTCACTTAATTATTAATATAGAAAAATCAATAAATGCTATTTTTATAAAGTTTTATTTTATTAATATAATCAAGTTGAAATTCAACAATAATTACATTACAATTATACCGGGTGGAAAAAAAGACCGTGGTTGGAGGAAAAGTACCTTATATATTGATGATGGCATATTTTACTGAAAGGAAGCATTCCTTTATTTTCAAAAATAGTTTAAACTGCATTTAATGATTTTTTAAAAATCGCCTACTTGAGCCGGGAATCGAACCGGTAAAATATGACAAAATAACATTCTGTATTTAATGGTACCAACCGAAATAGTCATTCATAAGGATCAATTTCTTTTAAACAACAATGTATCTTAAATAATTAAGAAAAATATTTTTTTATGGTAAAGTTTACTCAGTATCTAAAAAAAATAGTTTACTTAACTTATGAATTATTCAAAATGAGACCCATTTTCACGTATGCACAGACGTATTCTTCGAGTGAATTCGTTACGTGTCGCCTTTTATATCGAGTTGATTGAATATTTAAAATATTATAGTTTTCTGTGAATGGGCTTTACATTAAAAAAATATTTTTCTTGGTCTTTCTTTAATTTAACATACTATATTGTTTAAAAGAAATTGATCCTTATGAATAACTCTTTCGGTTGGTGTACCATAAAATACAGAATGTTTATTTAGTCACATTTCACCGGTTCGATTCCCGGCTCAAGTAGGTGATTTTTCAAAAATCTTGAAATGCAGTTTTAATTATTTTTGAAAATAAAGGAATGTTTCCTTTCAGCAAAATTTGGCATAAATATTAAGGGTACTTTTCCTCCAACCACGGTCTTTTTTTCCACCCTGTATAGGTAAACGGTCGAATTGAGAACCTCCTCCTTTTTCGAGGTCGGTTAAAAATGCGATAGGTGTCCGGGTGAAAAATGTTGAAGGATTCAAATTTTGTCAATGTTTTTGTGTCCGATAAATTTTAAATATAGAGACGTTTCTGTTTTAGTTTGAAAGAAATGGTGTCAAAGATATATTATTGAGTTTTTGGATTGCAGTTGATAATGTTTTATGCTTACATCCTAACATATTAAAAAAACAAAGTCCCTCTCCGCGTCTATCTGTTCGCGATAAACTCAAAAACTACTGCACTGATTTTCAAGCGGTTTTCACTACTCGATAGCGTGATTCTCGAGGAAGGTTTTAGTATATATTTGTTAAGCTTTTGTATTTATTTCTGTGTACATTAACGATATTTGTTGAAGATGTCGGAAAAAAATAAATTATGGCGAAACGTAGTTCGCGGGCACAGCTAGTTATATATAATTTACAACGAAATTATTAGTTTTCAACACACTAGCTCGTAAAGTGAGTCTTATTACCTTGCATTTAGACCCGTTATTCCGTATATTAAACACGAGTGCTTTTCACTTTACATAATCGCACAAGTGCGGTAATCTTAACACGACAAATTCTAATTTGTTCAAGATTCCAAAGTAAATGAGTACACATTCTCAAATTTGTCGCTTAATACACTTTTTTTTTAACACGACTATATGCGGCTGCCAATTGGAAACAAATGAACAGCCTACTACTGGTTACTTAAATATAACATTAAAAACGACATTAAAACACAAACATTTAAAAACAATAATTAATAACTATAACTAAAATAAATTATTAAAAATTCACACACTTGTTTTTTAAAAACTAAAATATTCGGTTTATTTAGTTTTGAATTTTGTCTGTTTGGCCCTTTTTTGTTGGCTGTATGAAGAGTTTAGCCATGCCCGGGCAGCGCGCGAAAAAAAAGGCGCGCGACATTTTCCCGCTACCTATTGAAATTTTTTGCCTTTTTGTTGTAATTGATAATTGCTACAAATATGTCGAGTCTAAGTGAAGAAGAATAAATATTATTAACTCCGCCGGAAATAATAATGGCGGCGCAAAGCGCGAGTAATAGTTTGTTGCCGCCAAAGTCAAAGGATAAATACTTGGCGGCATACGAAAGTGCAGTCATTTTCAGAAAAATATTAATACCACAAGATCTTTTATTTTCCTCACAAGTGTGTTGAAAAACGTCGTATGATACACGCGCGAATTGGTCATTACGTACTCTGCTTTCTTGTCGCGCTCGCCTGCGGCTCGCGCACAACACAATATCGCCTCGTACGCTATGACCGACATAGCACTGTGATAGCGCGCTCGTATTACTACGTACTATTAAATGTTTAGTAAAGTTTAATAAGTGTTTTATTATAAGTGTGTCGACAGCCAAGATGTTTTGTATTGAAAAGTAAAAATATATATTTAAGAAAACTTTCAAGATTTCACTTTGGATCCCATAAGAATATTCAATAAAAAAACGCATGCTGCTGACGTCATATAATGAGGCGCGTACAGTGCGTGCTGTGCTGATAATGTCCCGATGTCTCATTTAGGCGCATAACACATTGCACCGGACACCGCTCCGGTGTGCGGTGCTGCGGTTTTTAATTTTGACTGGAGAATCTTAATTTGTATACAAAAACCGCAGGGTATAACACACTCGCACCGCATCACCGTGCGGTTGAGCGGCGCGCGCGACGGCACCGCACTCCCGGACGGTGATGCGGTGCGGTTCGCGGGGTATGCCACACTGTGCCGCAGTATCGTACGGATTTTTGCGTAGAAAGGACGTGCATACGCTTAATAGATCTCAACATAGATAATGCGGCGATGCGGGGCGTCGTCGTGCACCGCAGCTCCGGACGGTGATACGGAGCAAACCGTACGGTGGCACGGTTCCGTGCCGCCGCAGCCGCATGCGGTTTTCGTCCCTCCGTACACCGCTCCGGTGTGCGGCGCTGCGGTTTTTAATTTTGACTGAAGAATCTTAATTTGTATACAAAAACCGCAGGGTATAACACACTCACACCGCATGCCCGTGCGGTTGTGCGGCGCGCGCGACGGCACCGCACTCCCGGACGGTGATGCGGTGCGGTCCGCGGGGTATGCCACACTGAGCCGCAGTATCGTACGGATTTTTGCGTAGAAAGGACGTGCATACGCGTAATAGATCTCGACATAGATAATGCGGCGATGCGGGGCGTCGTGCACCGCAGCTCCGGACGGTGATACGGAGCAAACCGTACGGTGGCACGGTTCCGTGCCGCCGCAGCCGCATGCGGTTTTCGTCCCTCCGTACACCGCAGCGGTGTCCGATGCAATGTGTTATGCGCCATAGATAATGGGGTGATGCGGTGCGTCGTGCATCGCGGCTCCGGACGGAAACCGTACGGTGGCACGGTTCCGTGCCGCCGCAGCCGCATGCGGTTTTCGTCCCTCCGTACACCACAGCGGGATGCGGCGGCATTGTGTTAAGCGCCTTTATTGTCAATGCGTTCAGCTTTAAGGCGCATAGTGGTCCCAATGACCTTGCGTCGATCGTCCCGCACTGATTACACAGGAGTGAGTGAGTGAGAGTGAGGGGAATATTTAAGCAAACCTTTACGAGTAAGATGAATTATTTCAATTAAAAATTAATAAAGGCGAATAAGAAAAATCTAAAAAGACCATCCGCTAGAATATTGTTCACTTTATTTATTGAAATCGAAAGTAGGTACATATGATTTAACCTAATATTTACGACGCGATTACGTTTAAAGTTTTAAAAACGAGGCATGTTTGGGTCACATTTTAACCAAGTTTTAGTTAACTTTTAAAAAAAATTAAAAAGACCATCCTCTAACTAAAGAATGCGTTGAATAATAACATATCTTTTTCAAGGATTTTTTTATTCAATATTTATGAAGAGAACCGGTATTTTCTGCAGTGATTTTTTATGATTGACCCTACTATGCCCGCGCCGCACGCGCCGTACGCGCCGCTTTTTGGAATTCGTTGTATGAAATTATATGAAACCTCGCACATTTGACCCGCACCGAACGCGGCGAATTTCGAAAATTCGGTAGGTATCTGCTGATGACGTTATTTAATGCGGTGCATACGACGCGTGCTGATACTCGGTGTTACCAGATACACAGTAATTACCCTACATGTACGCAGAAATCCCCTAAAATATCATATCTTGACAGATTATAACTATAAGTAACCAATCCAGCAAAATTAATGTTCCTATGGTAGTGGTTCTTGTTAAAAACATAATTAAGGACCTAGTAGTATAATACTCAATGAAATGAAAAATGAAAAGGAATATAATAGGGAAACCGGGGCAAGATGGGATACTTAAGAGAAGAAATGGCGTAATATAAAAATCAAACCGTTTATTAAAAATCTCTTAACGATAGCAACACTTAAAGTTTTAATTAACATAATAATAATTTTTTATGACGCTTATTCACATATTCTTTTTGCAAATGGCAACTAAATGGCACATGTCAAATATCCCGTCTTGCCCCATGATTGGGGCAAAATGGGAACAGCTATGGGGCATGATGAGCACACATTTTAATCTAGTTGGCAATGTTCACATATATGTGCCTCTTCATTGTCATCGATGGCCCAGCCATGGCAGCCGCTATAAATAACCCATCCTTCAGTGCACTGTATGTATAAGTAGGTACCCACAATGCATGCAAGAACAATCATTTTCATTGTCTTCAGATGAACTAGTATCAGTGACACTTTCTTTTTTGCGTCTTTTATTTTTATTCTTTTTTCCTCAGCTTATGTTTTCAGGTTTCTTTTTGTCATTCATCTTATTTATTTTTTGTTTTTCATTTATATTCCTAATGAGATCATTCTTGTACGGAGAAGCTGTAAGTATTGCAATTTTACCGCGTTTTCTTGTTTTCCTTTTGTGGGATCTTACTTCCTTGGGTATAGCTATGATATTTTCCGGGGTCACGGTTGATGGTCTTTTGTTTATCTGTCTTAAACAGAAAACTTTGTTTGTCTGTCTTTAATAATCTGTGCAGAAGTTGAAGGCTGAGGCAAGAACTCAGCACTCAATGGTTCTGCAGATACAGAATCAGCAGAAATATCTTTTTGTGTTGGAGTGCATGGTCCATCTTGGGTTACTTACGATATTCTCATTCGTCGTTCCAAAATCGAATTAGGTACGTTTTATGTAGCTAAGGCTCGAAGAAATGCCATTGTCTCAAAAACCACAGCTCTAGCCTGTATCTGTTTTATGTTTATAATTTTGTACCATTTTACAGCAAACAAAAAATAAATTTATTATTAAATAGGTATTAACTATTTATCTGCCTACACATATGGGGCAAAACGGGATAGTAACCCATTATGCCCCGACCATTTTGCCCCAACAGACACATTTTTCAAAAGTAACAACAGTTCTAAAATGCAAAATTATTCTCCTAAAAAGTAATTCGAAATCGATAGTTTTACACTACTTCAACTAGCATGTATTAAATTTTTACAATAGCCCTGATACCTACCATAGGGCCCGTCGATTAAAAACAGGAAATTTCGTAAAAATCCTCTATAAAAACTCTTTTTTCTCGCCGCGCAGCCAAAACACGCAACGACACGCAAATGCGCTAGGACTCATATGACGCGACTAAACCACGACTAAACACCCCCCGAATGTCGTTGTGTTAGGCTCTGTTATGTTCACCAGTCACGCACACAAGCACATTTCCCGTCCTGCCCCGAGCTTCGTTTTGCCCCGGTTTCCCCTATGTATATACAGAGTTCATACTTTTGAAGCCTGGAGCTCCACGGAGGACGAATCATGCAATACCAAAAAAATAATAATTGTGTGGTTTTATGAAACTATGATGGAAAAAGTGCAATCGCTAGCGAGATGGATTTTAACTTGAAAAGTGCTCGTCTTGATTGCAAGGCAGACCCTTACAAGTGGTAGTTTGCAAACACGTAACAGTATCCCAAGTTAATAAGATTTGTTCAAATAATGTATCTGTCTAGCAGTAGTGTCTACAGTGAGAGACTATTTTCGGAGGCATGTCTTGTGTATACGAAGATAAACGAAATCGGCTTTTACCAGCTAATGTAGAGACTGGTATATATTCACCACAATTTCCAATTAATTTTAAATTTTAAAATTTCTAAATCTTTCTAAATCACACTCATACTCATTTGATTGAAATACGTCTTTATTTTCATATTTTTTGGTATGCGGTATTCGGCCGAATATTGTCACTATTCCAACTATTCGGCCGAATACCGAATATCTAAGAAAATGGCCGAATAGGCCGAATCACTGCGACGCTCCCGACGACACTGCCGAGCACACACTATTGGTGTGCCACTGTGCCCGGCCTGGCGACGCCAACGCGACAAGCTTATCGCCGCGCTGGGAGGCGGAAACCTCTCGCTGCCGAGCATGGTCGTGGCCATGCTCCGCAGCGAGGCGGATGAGGAGGCTGTCGCCTCCTTCTGCGAGGACGTCATTTCGCAGAAGGAGGCCGCGGAGAGGCAGCGGGAGAATGATCCACAAGCATCCACCATCCACCGCAGACGGATAGGCAGGCAAAGGCGGGCATACTCTGAGGCCATGTCCGGCCAATGACCCTGCCGTGGAGGCCTACGTGTACGGTTGGCCCCGTGTACGCCACCGTACGGCCCTCCGTCTGGGGGTTGCCCTGGTGTACTCGGGTAATCCCCCCCTTGGCGATAGCCCGACCAATCGGTCGGATTTGCCCGGGCGCGTTGGTCTTGGTAGTGATGTCGCAGTGTGCACCTTACCATACGCGCCCATAAGGGCAGGGAGAACACCAAGGGGTTTTAGTGGGTAGGCCTGGTACTCTGCCGAGAGAGCCCCAAACACACTTGCCGTCTAGCCAACAGCGGGTACGGTGCGGTTACGCATTTCCCCCCGAAAAAAAGGAGATTGAAACGCAACCCGATTGAAGTTGGTAAGCAACCGCTGTCAAAATACAAAGTTCATGCACAGACGTACTATTTTATACGTCTATGAGATCATGCGACTCTCCATTTTTTTGGATTGAAGTTTGACTTTTATCAGTGTTGCGTGTTTTCCTGTTCTCTTTCGCTCTATTATCTCTAGAGTTCCAAATGAGAATCAGCTTCGCTTGTGGTTCAACTCTCATGTAGAAATTAGCGCGTTACCAATTTTGTCCAAAGTGTAATTATATTGTAATTGGATTGGAATTGAACCTCAGCGCTCCGTTCGAACTGTTTAGCGCGATTGGCCCCCAGGACTGTATGCAGGATGACTCATAAGTTGTACATTTTTCGTCTTCAAAAACTCATTGTCTGTCTGGCCGTGTGGGAACTTGCATTGTCGTGGTGCAAGATGATACAGCGATTAGCGTTTTTTTCACGGAGTTTGTAAATAATTTCCGGTAAACAAATGGTCATGTACCAGTCACGGTACTACAATTTTCTAAAGCAACTGTAGCCACGTGTCCAGTTTAAAGTCCAGTCCAGTCCGAACGCGTTTGAATTCTGCAAAAAAGTCGTCTTGCGTGTTGCTTCTTCACCTAAGCAGATTGAAGCCGAACGAGGCTCTGCTGAGCTGTCAATTTACACTTAAAATCGTAAAAAATCATGCCAATTTCCAGAGTTAATCCATTTTATTATAATCACGCAATTTTTAAAATGACGCCACAATGTGACAACAGGTAGTCCCTTTCTTCTCCGAATATCGATCGTCCGAAAATCATAATCCCGAAAACGCTTGCTATAATCATCACTTTCCATAATGTTCGGTTATACGAAATTGTATATTACCTAATCGTCTTTAGTTCTAATACTTTTGTGTCATAATATCGGGTGCTATAATAATAAGATATCCTAATTTTACTTGCTATAAAGTCACAAGTCCTAAGTGTTATATTGTATAATATTGTTAATCCGAATGATGGTTTATAATAATTTTGTTAGTACTAAAACATGTTTAAAAGTTGATTTATCTTGGTTATGTTATCAATATCAGCAAGCTTAGACTTACTATCAATAATAACAAATTGAATTAAAATGTTGTCTTATGAACCTTAACAACCGTTACCCTTTCAAATTCAGTGACAGAAATATATCGCTGTAAAACCGACACCACGTAGTCTTGTCTGCCCTACCCCTAGAGTGTTATTTAAAACCGCGTAGGCGCGGAGGGGCGAGGCGGCCCGCAAGCTGAGGAGCAGGTGGTTTTAACGACCGCCGCCGCGGCTTGCTGGCCGGCTGTGCCGGCCAGCAAGCCGAAGCTGCGGTGGTGGGCGAAGACCATCTGCGACGATAAGGTCGCGTGGGACCGCCGGAGCCCCGCAGCGCCGGAGCCGTGACAGAAGCCATGCATGCTGCATGCTACATGCTTGTTTGCATGCTTTAAGCTTGCTTGCATGCTGCATGCTTGCTTGCATGCTGCATGCTTGCTTGCATGCTGCATGCTTGCTTGCATGCTGCATGCTTGCTTGCATTACATCAAGTGACTGTTTTTAAACGTATGCATGGATTTGGTAATACATATAATGAAAGAACTTTATATTTGTGGTAGTTCGTTCTTAGGGCACGTTATATGTATTATGAGATATTACGTTAGGACTTATGACTATTATAGAAAAGTATTTTAGAAATTTTAAATATTTTAGATTGTGATATTTATAGCAAAAAAAATTAGGTCATATTATATTTAGAGCTTTCGATTTTCGGGCAAGTGATATTATGAGAAATTAAGTTAGGGGTGCTTATCATTCGGACATATGATGATTATGTCAAAAAACATTATGACACGTTAGATTATGGATAAAAAAATTATGAGACAAAATAGAGAATCGTGACAACAATGATAGGATTAAACGAACTTACCTAAAGTGAAGTTCAATCCATATTATATGAAGTAATTAGTCCAAGGTATAACTATTGTAGTAACGCCTTCTCCCGCTACTAAATACGCGAATTTTAAAGACACCATTAAAAATATAAAAGAAAAATACACCTGGCAACTTCACCGTCACCATAGCTCATTAGTTTAGAGTATTAGGTATATATAATTGGGTTAGTAATTTATTACTTCAAAAGGGAAGGGTGGGATGCTCCATACCTTGGACTAATTACTTCATATAATATGGATTGAACTTCACTTTAGGTAAGTTCGTTTAATCCTATCATTATATTCATAATTAGTCCAAGGTATAACTATTGTAGATGTTTAGAGTTTTTGATAAATAGGTAAACATTAATACCTATTTACTAACTATCAATAGGTATTCAATAACATTAAATATTTATTTCATAATGTAGATAACGTTTACTAGTGTGAACAGTTTCATGTTAACCATATAATAACTATAAATTTCAAGAACTACCAGCCGTGGCAAAAAGGTTTGCCAATCTAACTAGCGTGGTATATTATAATATTTAGCAAATATCGATAATTTATTAGATCATCCAATAGTAGGGATATGTCACCCAATGTGTTATCTAACTCTTTGTAAGTTTCGGTTCCCTTTCCAGATTGAAACCTAATGGGATTTCAATGTACAGTACAGAGACTCAATTAATTTTGCCTCAGTGAAATATTTGTAAGTACAGAAGTTAATAATGAATATCAAATACATTAAAAATAATTTAGCCTTAGTCTGTTCCACAAACAAACTACATAATCGCCACGCGAAAATATAATAGTAATAAAATCCTGAAATCAATCATTTACCTTTATAGGTACCTATTTGTACTTTGGAATGTCCCATGGACAGAGTACATAATCGCCACGCGAAAATGTAGAATTAACAATTCCTTAGGACTGTCCCACGGACAGAGTACATAATCGCCACGCGATAATGTAGAATTAACAATTCCTTAAAATCATTCATATGCCTGGACATATATTTGTCCTTTAACTTGTCCCACGGACAGTGTACCTACATCCTCGCCACGCGAAAATGTAGAATTAACGATTCCCCAAAAAAAAAACATTAATGTGCTTTGAAAGATATATGTCCTTCAGCCTGTCCCACGGACAGAGTACATAATCGCCACGCGAAAATGTAAAATAGTGATTTACTGAAAATGTTTATTCGCCTTTAGAATATTATAAACAGTTAATCCTGCCCTATATGCATGATAATTTGAAGCATATTGTTTGGAGGGTGATGAATAAATAGAATATTAATATGAAAGATGAACAATTAGATTAACTTTCCTCCATTGTTTGCTTTAGTCATCTACTAATGGATTGAGTAGTAGTATTTTAAAAGTCTAAAATAAATTTATCAAATGTTTATTTCTATGGTCCTTTATTATTTGTTACTTCTAAAGCAATAACAAAGTTCTCACAAGTAAAATATCTGGAATAATCTTTAAATAGAGAAGAGACAACTTGCTTAAGTGTCGCTGTCATAGAACTTTTAATATCTCTTAAAATAGCCATCTTAATTTGAGAAAACTATAATTAATACATAACTAATTATGTATAGGATTTGTGACTTTTTGGGCAGTGGTTTTGCTAATAATAGCAGTTTTTAATGTCAGTTTTCTTGAGTCTAGGTTATTTCAATGTCAGGTTTCTAGATGACCCATGCTTAAGGTAATATAAAACTATGGCAGGATTGCATATGCCATATTTCATTATGCTAACATACATTGGCTTTGCCAGACATAGTCTTTTAACTCGTTTTATCCATTTTTTAATTTTATCATCTGACCTTATTCTATTGCCTATAATTATATAATTGGTGTAAAAGCTGAACAGTGAAAATACAATGATTGATGCGATGCTTCTGCTTTAAAAATAAACATAAGATTTGAAAAAAGAAACTTTTGGTATTAAAACATTGGATAGATCTGAATGAAACATTATTTCTTTGTAGTAAGCCTGAGTGGTAATGGTCTAAAAAGGAAATACTTAGATTCCTTAAGCTCTGTCAGTTATAACTCTGCAAAAATTTCAAAATCAAAGAAAAGGAGTTTCTTCTTCTTTTATAAAAATATTAATCCTATGGTAAAAGTATCAACATTTGAAACATAAGACTATGCCATGATTACATGTATATTATAAAATATAATTTATTTATCATATAATCATATATATATTATTATTATTTTTTTATTGAAATGTGTTACAAATGAATCAATGCATCACAAATCTTAGAAGTACATTATGTCCTGCGACAGTTTCCAACTTACATCTGCATTGAGACTACAAGATTTAAAATCAGCTTTAATATTTTGAAATTTTATATATTAAGCAAAAAGTCAGATGCTGCTAGTTTCACACCACCGCCAAATGTTTAGCAAGATCAATTTAATTGATATCAAACTGAGCTTTTTCTGTTAATATATATATTGAAAGTGTGGTGTTATCTATTTCTAATAAAATATCACATCTACTTGAGAGGTCAGCAAAACATCTTAATGCATAATTATGTATCTAACAGTTCTAAGAAATTGATACTGTCTTGCTTTTACCATTTAATTACTGTCAGTTGATAATACACCTGAGAAAATTTCTAAAGAAAATGTTTAGGAAGTACTCCATATCGCAGAATCATTTTACAATACTTTTCATATACATAAGCATGTTGTAATTGCCCCCCAAACGTTCAAAGTCATAAACTTATATCTATCTGAGCTCTTAGTGTAAACAATTAAACTGCCATTCCTAATGAAATATTGAGCAAAATTACAAACCAAATTTATTTATAAGTGATGATGACTAATAGTGTGATACATTTCCTTTCTATTGCACTTAATCTTTAAGGTCATATCGAAGGAATATATTTTAAAACCTAAAAATTATTTTACATTGAATAAAATTAGTAAAATCTTATTTAAAAAAAAAATAAAGCCTAGCTATTGTAAACCGTTATAAGTTATAGTTTAAAATTATAATAACTAACATTTCTTATTGATATATCAATATTTTAATCAAGTCGTCAAACATTTATTAATTTTAATTATTATTATGTTCTTTATTCAGCTTTTTTCTTTTATATATATTACAATATAAAAACACCTTTTTTTTAAAATAAAAATACCTGAAATTGACTTGAGACAAATGGTTAAGGTATGTATGTACTGTATTTAACCCGCATGGTAAAAGCAATTGTATTCATACAATTATTCAAACATAAAAACTAACAATTTTCTTCGTTATGAGTAATTTGGATGTAAATAGTGCATGCATTAATTTAATCAAATCTATAACATGAAATCTTCATTTGAAAGTGTAGATTTTCAATAAACTTATTATCAACTTATTTTAAGGAATCATTATTTTATTTTAAAATAAATCTATGGAACCATCCTTTTAGGAAAAGTAAAACTCTAGAAATCTTTGCATGGGGCCAAGCATTTCTGCTACCTATGCAGTTGTTAATTTGTTTGTATAATTATCCATTTCACAATATTTATTATTGTCTAGTGGATAATAAAGTTGATTCAAAATAGTAACAAAATGTCTCATATCCACTTTACATAGTCTCTTATCCACTTTTAAAATTAATTGACCTCGGTTATTTATTCCCACGATGGGTAAAAATATGGGGTCTATGGATAATTGGTTCGAGACTGGCTGCTGAAAACAGAGCATGTTCATTCGTGACCTGAATGATAGTTGAGGTTGGCCCTCTCTCTATGAACCTCTCCGAGGAGGATATTGTTAGAAATTATTGCAGCACACAGGCTGCTGGTAGGTTTTCAAATTAGAAGCAAATTTTTGAGGTTTTTATACATGGCTTATATTTTAGAATGTTTATCATTCTTTTTATGACTGTAAATAATTTTACACTTTTATTGGAGTACAAATATTCATCCCTCTTATTGCTTTTAATAGCTTCTATTAGGTCTTTTATAAAAGCATAGTCATGTTTCCTTCTGATCCTGCTGTAGGTACTGACATTGTAAACTTATTGCATTGTAATCTAAAGACATCACTCAGATATTTTAAGAAGATTGTTTGGAAATTGAAGTCAATACTTGTGATATTACAGCTATTGCAAAGCTCATTTCCTTTGACTTTATTTTTCGAGTAATTTATCTCAAGTTTTAGAAGGATATTAGGAATTTCCATGTTATGTTATGGACCATCTAACAGTTTGCAGTTTTCAAGAAACTTTATCTACATAGGCAACCTCAATTAAAATATTTTTCAATGCAATTCTTTGTAAACTTGGTCATAAATATAAACTACTCGTATATACCATAATTTCCTATAAAGGTATTTGTGCTTTAGCCTATATCCAATGAATAGAGTTCATAATCGAGTAGGTACCTAGATACATCATCTAATTCATTTGCCTTGATAGGTAACGCTTTCCCACGGAAAGCAGGCAGTTTTAAAAAATATATTTCTTATTATAAAATTTTATCTAAATTAATTGTATCTAGGTCCTCTTGCCAAGCTAAATCAAAATTACGACGCATCTTCAAAACAGGTAGGTACTTACTGTTTCGACATCTTGGGTTATTTTCTTTATGTTAAGATAACCATTTTACTTTCGAACAACTTTTGACATCTTTGCTCCATTTTTATCACTGCGTATCTGGATTTTAGTTTTATTTAGATAATCACTTTGAAAAACATCAACATGTGAAATATGTGTCAGCTGCGTAGAGCGCGAAAAAACGAATGAGCTATGGTGACGGTGGAGTTGCCAGGTGTATTTTTCTTTTATATTTTTAATAGTGTCTTTAAAATTCGCGTATTTAGTAGCGGGAGAAGGCGTTACTACAATAGTTATACCGTGGACTAATTATGAATATAATTGACAGTCAATTGAAGCAAATTGTATTCTACTCTACAGCTAAAGCGTTCCATTTTCAAATGTAGTGTATGTATCTAGGTAATTAGCCAATTTCGGAAATTTTGTGTGACCTCTGTAGGTACAAGGTTATCTTGTTTTTTTTTATTTATATGTATGCTTACAATCCTGAGTAAAAATAGCACATTATTGATGTGTTACAGGTATGTTTAGGAAAAAGTAACTTCATTCATGTTGTTCAGTCAGTCAGATTGAATAATAAAATGTTCATGCATGAATCGAACCCAGCTTAGCCAAGCGGGCAGTCAAATGTATATTTTAGCATGGTGTTAATTTACATACAAAGATATAGTCAGACAAACATCATTAGTACTTATTATGACAAAATCGTGAATTGGTGAGCTTGAAATATGTTCGTGTTTGGTCAACAATACCCTTTCAAGCCGAAACCTACCTGTGTGTGTGTGTAAAAGATAAGGTAAAAGGCCCATTACTCGTCAGGTTTTGAACTTTGCTGACTTTGGAGCTGTGTTACAGTAAACCTTGTAGACTTAATAATCTAAAACTTCGATAGCTTGCTAAAATATTTATTGTAGTTTTCAGAGGTAAAAGTGGTTTTTAAATAAACTAAATAAATAATTTATTGTACCAGTATATAGTCGGCAGGTTTGTCCTAGTAACCGTCATGTTGACCCAAAAGTCGTCAATGTTATACGTTAAAGCTTACATTATAATCATTACGAAGAGAATATATATGTTCATTTTATTAAGAACATATGATAACATATGATGAAACATGATAAGAATATATATGTTCATTATATACAGTGTGGAAACTTTCAGCGGGGCAGTAAGGAGAAGTACCTTATCCGTTGCAGCTACACGAAAATGGTTTTAGGAGACTAACCATAATTTTTTATGGAATTTTGATCCCCATTCACAGATTTTTAAAAAAATGTACAGTTAGCAAGAAAATAGCTATTTTACATAAAAACATGTTTTGATGCCAATCGATCCTGTTTCTAATACTGATCAAAAACTTCTATGGGACCAACCATCGTTGTCCCATAGAAGTCACAAATTGCAAAAAACTTTTCCCGTACATTTTGTATGAAAATTTTACGCAAAAGTTTTTTTTGCGACTTTTTATTTTGTGATCTTTTTGTTGACTGAATAAAAAGATAAGTTTAAAAACAATTCAAATTTCGAACTCGTTATTATTAAATAAAAAACAATCTCGACAATTTGGTGATCAATGGATAGGAACACATGGTCCTTTTTCTTGGCAAGCGCGTAGTCCAGATCTAACGCCTCTAGATTTATTTTTGTGGGGCTACCTGAAAACTGCGAGGTTTACAAAAAGCAATACGATAGTGTTCGAGAACTTAAAGACTCACTAACCACAATTTTGTATGGAATTCATCCAAATAAATTGTCAGCAGCCACTAGGTCGGTACAGAAACGAATCAATTTATGTATTCGTCAAAATGGCGGTCACTTCGAGCACTTGAAATCGTAGGGCAAGAAACAGCAAGATTTTAAATAAGATCATCAAGTTATGTTAGTTAATAAAAAAAGAAAATGAATACGCCTTCTTTTTGATATGTGTAAAATTCTACGTGATTATTTTATTTTTTTGTATTTCAGTTACACAAATTCTTTACAAAATGTAGGGAAAAAGTTTTTTGCAATTTGTGACTTTTTGTGTACTCCAACGATGGTTGGTCCCTTTGAAGTTTTTGATCAGAATTAGAAACAGGATCGATTGGCATCAAAAAATGTTTTTATGTAAAATGGCTATTTTCTTGCTAACTGTATTTTTTTTTTTAAAATCTGTGAATGGGGATCAGAATTCCATAAAAAATTATGGATAGTCTCCTAAGACCATTTTCGTGTAGCTGGAACAGATTAGGTACTTCTCCTTACTGCCCCGCTGAAAGTTTCCAACCTGTATATGTTCATGTTATTTTTATAAAGTACGTTATAGTAATATAATGTAATATTTATTTGTTTATTTATACATATTATAGGTAGTCATAAAGAATGCAGATTCCAGACTAATAATTTATTATAAATAAATTGCGAAAACCAATGAGTATATTCAATATAAAAGTATTAATAGACATTTTCTTTTTTGAGTTTGACAAACTGATTATTGTTTCGACCATGAAGTATTTGCTTCATGGTTTCGACCAATCCGCGCTGACCATAAGATCTTAAATGAGTAAGAGCTGGCTGTAATATTTTTGTGAAATATATCGGGCGGAACATAGGCTAAACGGGAGTGCTAGAAACTCGTACAAAATATCATGAAAATAAAAGCGTAAACATAGTTCGCCACTCATTGACTAATATAAATTAATATTTTAAGCGGCCGGCATGTACTTGCGGCTGCTGGTAGCGCGACGCGATTGTCGATTCGATGACCGTTGTGATGCGACGCGACTTGCTGGTGCCTCGGCGGTGCCAGCGGCAGCGGCGGCGGCGGCGGGGCTGGCTGGCGACAAGCTGGCAGCGGTGCGAACGCGGCTGCTCGCCGTCGATTCGCTTGTTAGTATGACGTCTTTGACTGTCCCGGCCCACCGGCTCGATGAGGGTAGGATTGGCCGCTGCTTTGCTGTCGCGTTCGGGACGATGCACCTTTCAAGTTTAAATGACTCTTAGATGAAATTGGTGCCTGTAATAATTTACTGGTCTTCTTGATACTCTAAATAGCAAATAGTCCATTCTTCTGTTTTTAAAAGCGTATGATAATGATTTATCTATCAGGGGAATAATCACGGATCGACGGGTATCCGTTTCTATATAATGAGAAACAGCTAATAATTTACCTGCATCGTTCAACGTAACTACATCTGGAATATTAGGATTTTTCTTTAAAAAACACGATAGTGCCCTTCCCAGTGCTGAAAGTGCTTTACCGAGTTGATTCTGTTGTCTACCAACATAGCACTTACTTCCGGAATTAGAAGTTCGGCCTTTCGCCATAGGTACTATAGTACATTTTTTTAATGCTCGTCTTTGGTCACTTTTGGAAACCGTTTTGCAATATGACTTGAAACCTGGCCGCTACATCGGTTTGTAAGTCATCAGTTATATATTATAATATTCGTTTGTATGTGAAAGATACTAATAAATATTTAATGAGAATTTAGGCAGCACAAAAATATTTTTAAATAATTCCGATGAATGCAACGGAAATATTTAAACAGCGGGGAAAAAAGGACAGCACCTATATTTTCCATTAGGTACATATTACGAGCGTCGGTGGCGCAGTGGACTCGGCACTTGCCTTCCAATCGGGGGGTCGGGGTTCGAGACCCGCCATGTACCAATGTGTTTTTCGTTTCGAATTTCATATGTACATTTGTCTGACGCTCCTACGGTGAAGGAAAACATCGTGAGGCAACCTGCATACATCTGCGAAGAAATTCAATGATGTATGTGAAGTCGACCAATCCGCACTGGGCCAGCGTGGTTGACTAAGGCCTAATCACCCTAACATAGGGTAGGCTCGAGCCCCTCGGTGGGGACGTATATGGGCTGTGATGATGATGATGATGACATATTACGAGTATTACTCGTTGAATGCAACGAGAACATAATGGTAGTTTTCCAATTACAGAGCATAATGCGACTCAGTGGTGCACAATGCCGAGGCGCGTTCAGAGCCTCTGGGTGTAGTTGTCCGGTTGTTTTTTAACTCGCTCAAAGGCGTTGGAACGCGTTGCAGCAACCAAATCTTTTATCTCCCTCTTTCACATGATTTTTTATTTCTCACTCTTTCTAGTAGTTGACATTATAGAATATGGCCGCCAATATCATCCAATCACGTAAGAGTATTTCAGTCATAAACGTCAGAGCGTTTTACAACCATCAAATTCGATGGTTGTTCGGTTGTAACTCGCGCCGACACTCAAAGGTCTTGAACGGGCCGGTTGTTTCGTTCGCCCGGTTGTCACGCTCGAAGGCATTGAACGGGGTTAGAGCGAAAAGTTGTACTTCGCGCGAAGGCCCTGAACGCGCCTCCGAATTGGAACGTGAATTAGTTTTCAAATGCACCAGCAGAGTGCGCTAAGTTCAGTGTTGAAAAAAAGAAATATTCATAGAGATAGCAATAACCTCATTAATGTGTAAATAACATGGTATACATAATAAATTGGTTGAAAATTATTTACGGTTATTTTAAGTAATATGGATTTTGATTATTTCATTAACATTTTTTTGTTTTGAGTACCGTAGAATGCTGCAACTTTGCCTGGATTTTGAAGTTTTTTGTGAATATCTCTAAACCTATACATTATTATGACTATTAATGAGCTTTAGATGGAAAACAGACCTCATGCCTTGCTAGATAGAGTCCAAATCTTTTCAATCCTTGCAGTTCTGCTGAATTATAAGTATTCAAAGACGTAGGCAAAGTTGTGTGAAAAAGACGCAACATTGCCTGCAAAGATACCGCAATTCACAATACGCTTACACTTCCAGTATTTTTTTCCCGAATGCGTTGGACACCGTGTTTATTGTCTCCCGTTTAATAAATGCAATGTAGGTATTATTATTTTTTTCACAGTTCATAGGCAAAGTTGTAGCAGGTACCACAAACTTCCCATACAAAAATGTCGTGGACTGTAGGGTTGAACCAAAAAAAATACAGATTATTTATGTAATAATTTTTATTTATTTTTTGTTAAAAAAATAAATATTAACAATGATCCGTCGAGGGATCGCCAACTGATTTTCTGCTTTATATGAGGGAATAGTTTTGTTTCGTACGAGATCAGCTGCCAAACTTAACATTTCTCCCGAGTAATCGGCGTACCTACGAGCGCCTGGTTTTCTCCTGCTTCGCTTTTAACTGCAAAAGAATTAAGTCTTATTTGAATATCTATAACACAAAACATTCCAGAAATGCAAAAGAATTGTCGAGGTGTATATGTATACATTTTTCAGCTTAAATCCTATATGACGTTATAGTTATCTTGTTCGGTGGATTATGGTCGTAGCTTGATATACAACTTCCAAAATGTTATGGCACAAAAATAATTATAAAGAATTTAGATATATATAGTATTACTCGTTGAATGCAACGAGAACATAATGGTAGTTTTCCAATTACAGAGCATAATGCGACTCAGTGGTGCACAATGCCGAGGCGCGTTCAGAGCCTCTGGGTGTAGTTGTCCGGTTGTTTTTTAACTCGCTCAAAGGCGTTGAACGCGTTGCAGCAACCAAATCTTTTATCTCCCTCTTTCACATAATTTTTTATTTCTCACTCTTTCTAGTAGTTGACATTATAGAATATGGCCGCCAATATCATCCAATCACGTAAGAGTATTTCAGTCATAAACGTCAGAGCGTTTTACAACCATCAAATTCGATGGTTGTTCGGTTGTAACTCGCGCCGACACTCAAAGGTCTTGAACGGGCCGGTTGTTTCGCCCGGTTGTCACGCTCGAAGGCATTGAACGGGGTTAGAGCGAAAAGTTGTACTTCGCGCGAAGGCCCTGAACGCGCCTCCGAATTGGAACGTGAATTAGTTTTCAAATGCACCAGCAGAGTGCGCTAAGTTCAGTGTTGAAAAAAAGAAATATTCATAGAGATAGCAATAACCTCATTAATGTGTAAATAACATGGTATACATAATAAATTGGTTGAAAATTATTTACGGTTATTTTAAGTAATATGGATTTTGATTATTTCATTAACATTTTTTTGTTTTGAGTACCTAATTTTTGTACCTTTATCCATACTTATATTTATTTTTTTAACACAGTTTGAATTAACTTTGATTATTTCAAAAAAACTACAATGAAACGAAAGCTTTAAAAATTTTTCAACAAAAATAGTACATTATGGTACAAGTGTGTAATGTTGGTGATTACCGCTGAGGCGCATTGAGGCCCGAGCCGTCAGGCGAGGGTCTTAAGAAGCCGAGGACGGTAACCATCAATACACACGTGTATCATACAACGTTTTTCAACACACTTCTGAATAAAACAATACTTAAATAAAAAACCATTTTACATAGTAGATAAAAAGTTTACTTAGAGAAACAATTAGTAAATGTGCAGTTAGTAAAATTATAATTAACTATTTTTGATGACATAGCGGTCTCATCAGATAGATTATTTATTGAAATACTTTTATGTTCTATTGTTATTTGTGATGGTTCATTATTCGTGTAGGTAGGTGAAATCCAATCATTGGACGTACTTGGTATTTCGCCAGTAGGATGCGTCTCAGAATCAAATTTAATTCTTTTTGTGATTTTTGCACAAATTTCCTTCTTGTTTTGTATGGAATCTTCTACGTATGATTCTGCTACATTGCTAGATCGCCACCCGCCATGTCGCTTCAAAGTCATTATATCAGCTCCTGAATTTGCCAGCAATGTAGCTGAAGTTCTTCTGAAACTATGTCCAGTGTAGCTCTCAGCATCTACTAAACCCAAAAACTTTGCGATTTCTTTAGGCATAGAACCAAATTTGTTTATACCTATAGGCTGACAGGTACATTTACCATTCTGGTAATTTAGAAAGAAACGGTCATTTTTTGTTTTTGGCGAACGTAAACTTTCATACTTCTTAACAATATCATAGAATGAACCGTGTATGGTGAATGACCTAGGTATTTTATTTTTCGTGATAGGTATCTTCACTAAAAGCATCTGGCCATGGTTCTCTATATCTTTTACAGTTATATTTGTTAATTCTTGTATCCTATCCTACAGGCACCAGTTACACCAAATATTAAAGCAACCTGAAACAAAAGAAACAATAATTAAGGTCAACACACAACACAAGCTGCTATTAAATATTTAATAAAAATTAATTTAACTAACCTTTGTAGCCAAATATTGGTTATCTGGAGCATCTTTAATAAATTTTTCAATATCATCAGATGATAAAACCTTTGATTTTTTGCTTCTAAATCCATCAGATAGTCTCTTTAGATAAGCTGACAAATTCGAGTATGTTTTTAAGTCCACTCCATTCTTTGTTCGGACTGTACTTTTTAACATTGAGTAAATACACCACAAAGAGCTAGGTTTGTACTTAGAAGATAATTCTTTAAAGTACGCCATGAACACATTTTCTGAAAAAGACTGCGTATTCTTGTTGTTCTGCCATTGTATGAAATTTTGGTACGCTAATAGATATTTTTCCTTTGAGTTTTCTGGTAGTAAACTTTCCATAACGTTCTGGGCTTCACATCTTATATCGGGCGGTGTACAACATAAATCATTTTCTTCATAAATTGTATTTGCAGACATCTTAATTAATAACTAACTAAATAACTTCAAAAGAGAAAACGAGACGAGTTGTGAAAAATGTTTCGTAATGGCGGTAAAAATTAATCAGTTTTCCTATGCGCGCGCATCGGCCATAGACTAATAAATTTCGTAATGGCGGGAAAAATTAATCAGTTTTCCTAATGTGCGTGTGGTGTGAGAGCTCTTTTTTTAAAGTTATAATATTTTTACGAAATCAAGGAAGAATTTAGGAAATAATTGTGAAAACATCATGGTGAAGATAAAAAATTTGTGAAATCAATAGGGAGAAAGTTCTGGTCAATTAACTGGAACACTCACTCTGCCAACCAGAGAAAATACTGTAACTCCGGTCTCAAAATATATTAGATATAAATGTTCAACATTTTTATGTGGAATAATTGTGTTGAATTTGTGAAACCTATTCACAAATATTCAAAAGATTTTAACGGTTTATTAGGATTTGGTAAAGGTTTATTTGGAACACTCAATCCTCTTATGGTGCAGACGGAGTGTTCCAAAACTTACCAACTTTAGCTAAAGAAATAGTTAATTTTCTTACTGTGTTTTACGAGTATAACACAGAGCCAATTTGTGATTCAAAAATTTTGACGTAAAACATAATAGTTAGAGATTAAATTAAAAATATACTTTCTCTACAACATCCCGTGCGAGAGCTCCATATACCATTTTCACAATTTCTGATGTGGCCTCCGTTTGTATATCAGTTCGGGTTATGTAAATAAAATCTAAAATACGGAGCTCTCGCACGGGATGTTATAAAGAAAGATAATTTTTAATTTAATCTCTAACTGTTATGTTTTACGTCAAGATTTTTGATTCACAAATTAACTCTGTGTTATACTCCTGAAACACAGTAAGAAAATTAACTATTTGTTTAGCTAAAGTTGGTAAGTTTTGGAACACTCCGTCTGCACCATAAGAGAATTGAGTGTTCCAAATAAACCTTTACCAAATCCTAATAAACCGTTAAAATCTTTTGAATATTTGTGAATAGGTTTCACAAATTCAACACAATTATTCCACATAAAAATGTTGAACATTTATATCAAATATATTTTTAACCGGAGTTACAGTTTTTTCTCTGGTTGGCAGAGTGAGTGTTCCAGTTAATTGACCAGAACTTTTTCCCTATAGATTCCACAATTTTTTTATCTTCACCATGATGTTTTCACAATTATTTCCTATATTCTTCCTTGATTTCGTAAAAATATTATAACCCTTAAAAAAAGAGCTCTCACACCACACGCACATGTTTTCCTATGCGCGCGCATCGGCCATAGACTAAAAAATGAGGTTTCTTTTTTTTGGGCTTTTCGCGGATAGCATTTTAGCGCAAGTGTAAGCGTAACTCAACCAATAATATTAAAAAAAAACTATTACTCACTCGTGAATAATAGTAATGAAAAAGTCACAGTTTGATTATAGGTGTCATTATGTGCCTAATTGCCATGGGATTAGAGCCACTTTATGAGGAAGTGTGTTGAAAATAATATTACTAACGATTATATATAAATAAAACACTTCGATTAATGGCAACTTAAAGAAAAAACACTTGTTAATTTTCTGTCACTGAGTTGGTATCGATTGCACGCATCACACGAAAACATTACTTTTGAGGGTGCTCGATTGTGCGAAGTGTTGCTGTAGTTGAAACATTCAACGTTAAGCATTATGCCGCATAATTCGCTCTAGTGCTGTAATTGGAAAACTACCAATAACAATATGATCCGAAGAATACAACGGACATAAAAGTGATTTCCGATGAATGCAACGGAAATTTTTAAGCAGCGGGGAAAAAAGGATACCCACATTTTCCATTACGAGTAGGGTTACCATCAATGTTAGGGAGGATGCCTGATGAGGATGCACAAAACGCCTGATGAAGATGCACAAAACGGGAGGGGGGGGGGGGGGAGAAGGGTCCAGATTAAAACTTACTCTGTATGTTGGTTTTCAATGGGGTGTGTCCGGATTGGCCTATCGATCAAAAAAGGATCAATCGTAAGTATTAGTATTGGATGTTAACAGGTGAATTATAGACATAACACACCCTTTTTTTTTTTCCTCGGGGGGAAATGCGTAACCGCACCGTACCCGCCGTTGGCTAGACAGCGAGCGTGTGTGGGGCTCTCCCGGCAGGGTACCAGGCCTACCCACTAAAACCCCCCGGTGTTCTCCCTGCCCTTATGGGCGCGCTAGGTAAGGTCCACACTGCGACTCCACTACCCACGCGGTCGGGCTATCGCCAAGGGGGTAAAGACATAACACACCCTGCGTTACAGATAAAGCACTGCTACTTTCTGAGGCTAACATCTGATGATAGCCTCGTTTTGCGTTTCTTATAAGAAATGTTGACATTTTTAGCCGCGCTAATTGTTACAAATGAAACGCAAGGTACGGATTTTTCGTGCTGAATTTTGACACCTCACCTACTTACTCCAGCCACTTAAAAATTTTAATAATATAAATCAGAATTGGCTAATACAATAAATATCTTTCAATGTTTTTTTTAAATCCGCTGAAAATCCCTTTTTGATTCACGAAAAAAAGATTCCAATGTCAAATTTGAAAGCTTTCAAAAAGTGGTATTAGAGGACCCATCTATTAACATGGGTATTTGATGCTAGCATTTCGTGTTAAAAATGCTTAAATGAAACGCATGACAACCAGCAAGAAAAACTAGCATCACCGGCTAATGAAACGCAGAGATGCTAAAAATATTGGTATTTATGGCTAAAAATGCTTATCTGGAAGGGGCCGACAGTTTAAAACATTAATAAAACTTTTCGCGTAATACGCCATTTTACACTTGTACCTGTAACTTGGTTTCTTATCATACATTTTCACCTTACAGTAAAACGGGGTCCTACTGTATTTCTATTGCTTAAAAACTAAAATGCGTCTGTGTTTGTTATAGGCTTGCTCACTAGAGCAAAAGTCACATTTTGAAAAAGGACAAAAGGTAAGGACAAAAGACAAAATGTACTGCGTACTCAAACTTGAATTTGCGTACTATTTTTAAGAGCTGTGCGTAACGGAACGTAAAACCCATCTGGCAACACTGGTCCCAGGGTAGCGCCGGCCGCACGCCTGTCTAGATCGTAAAATGCCTGTCAAATGCGGCGAACGCCTGTCAGATGGTAACCCTAATTACGAGGTACATAGGTATACACCCATATTGCATACACACAATCACACAAGCATTCATAACGATAACAAAAAACTAAACTCATAAGAATAAAATCATAAAATACATTACCTATATTATAAAATCACCTGGCAACTACTTACCTACAAAAAAAAACATCAATCTGCATGAATCACAAACCACCCCACTCATCATCACACATAAATAATCACATGCATCACCATGCTAACACACATATAGGTACACTGTCTCCCGAACAAGACACTCATGCAATCACACAAGCACACAAAAAGCACATACACAAACATATACCAAACCACAGTTCCTTCTTCCAGTTCCCTTCCTCTATCTCCCTCTCCTAATCCTAATCCTCCCTCTCATCAATCAGTGAACAACCCACCACTCGAAAGAATGTATCAAAGCGCATTCTTGCTTCCTCTCCACTCCCTTCAGCGTTTGCACACCACACGTCAATGTGAAACAAATAGCGGCCCGTTCCAGATAAGCATTTTTAGCCATAAATACCATCATTTTTAGCATCTCTGCGTTTCATTAGCCGGTGATGCTAGTTTTTCTTGCTGGTTTTCATGCGTTTCATTTAAGCATTTTTAACACTAGCATCAAATACCCATGTTAATAGATGGGTCCACAGATCAATATATGTAGCAAGGATGGGTCCTCTGATACTCAGAAGAATAACTAAAGCATATGCTTTAGTTGTTATTCTGAGCTCTGATACCACTTTTTGACAGCTTTCAAATTTGACATTTGGAATCTTTTTTTCGTGAATCAAAAAGGATTTTCAGCGGATTTAAAAAAAATATTGAAAGATATTTATAAGTAGTATTAGCCAATTCTGATTTATATTATTAAAAATTTTAAGTGGCTGGACTAAGTAGGTGAGGTGTCAAAATTCAGCACGAAAAATCAGTACCTTGCGTTTCATTTGTAACATAGATATAGAATGAAATAGATGGGCTATAAAAGCCGTCAAACATGAGGAAAAGAGATAAACTTATACACATTGCCAAAGGAAAGAAGAAGATGGCATCATTTTTTTTTGTCCTTGTTACCGTATATAGGTGAAACTGGTAGTGGGGATTGTTTATCACCAGCGTCTGGTGCTAAACAAATACGTGGAAGAAATTTGTTCTGTGAATTATAGCTTACTGTGTAATTATTTAACACTTTAATTAGTGTAATTGTGAACTATTTGAACATTTAAATCATGGTGCACTGCTCCGTTTTAGTTTGTAATAGTGATAGTGCTAGAAAACAGGAAAATATAACCTTTTACAGGTAAGACCTAAATTGCGTCAATAAAAAGCGCCAAAACTATTTTTTAAATTATAAATACAAGTTATATTGCAATATTTTATCCTTCTACTATGGTTCTCAATCATATTATGGGATTAAACATGAAATTTCAAACTAAGTAGTAAGGTTATTGTTAACCTAACAAGCTAGGAATGTCGCCATACAATATGGCCACGTATACAGCCAACGCGTATATCATTTTGCCGGGTTATAATGATACCAGTTACGCTACGACTATTTTTCCTTGATTCGTAGGTAATTTGTTACGTGAAAGGGAACTCACATATTAGTTTCTGTGTTACGTTAATATTGACATATTTAAGTATAAAATTTTGAGCATTTTAGATAACAAAGGTAATTCTTTTGAAGTGAGACTTTCCATTTGCTTGTTTGTCTGTATTTAACAGATTTCCTTCGGGGAACCTCCTTTTATTTTTAACCTGTATACATATTGTTTCAGGACGCATCGGTGTTGGATTTCGGTTCAAATTTGAATACGCCCCGAAAGAGAAAAATGCGGCTTCAAATGCTGGGTTTGAAACAATCAGCGAGGTCATCAGCGATTCTGAGTCAGCGAAAATAAAAAACTACGGCCAGTGCGTCAATCGCTTAGACGATTGGGAAAAAAAGTAGTCACACTTGAAAATGTGTAAAGTGATTTGAAGTGTAAGTTAATGATGCAAAATTAGTAGTTGGACATTTTAGATACTGTAGGAGGAACCAATAGAGATTTTCTGAAAAGATTTTTAGGAGTTGACAAAAGAAAGTATTCTGAACCTTTAAGGAAATTCGTGCTGTGCTTACACTTTTTAAGTTCAAAGGCATATGAGTTTGTACGTAAGCAATTTAATACGTGTTTACCACACCCAAAAACAGCTGGTGAGTGGCGAGGAGTAGACAGCCTCTAGAAAATGTTTGTGATTTATTAGCAATTTTGTGCCATAGCTAGTAATCTGGCTTAATCCAAATGAAATAAGTCATATCTCTACTTTGTCTGAATATTTAACAAGAACACATAGGATGTAGATATAGCTCTATGCACCGAACAGGTGTTTCTAATTAATTATATAGGTACTTGACAGAACATAATCTTCCTCAGAGATCTACAAATTGGTCTTGTCCTGCGCTATTTCCAAGTTGCCGCCAGCGGGGGCGAGGTTGGGGGTGGCAACACGGGCAACTAAGAATAACCAGCTATCTACATCGGCATCTTGCGTTTTAGATACTGGCTACTACCTGCGTACTACTAGCTACTACCTACTAGCTACTAACTGGCTACTACCTAGATACTACTTGCGTTTTAGATCTTTTTTCCACATTGTGAGCAAGCTTACCAACTTTGGGCTTTTAGCACCATATTGAGTGCGGTATCAGTAGTTCAATTCTTGAACTTACCCAGCCCAAGTGAATTTTTACCTGTATTGTAGTGAATTTTCTCTCTGTAAGCCGAAGTCCTTTATTCGATGACAATAACGGTGCTATTGAAATCTAATTTTAGAAAATGTTTATTTAAAATTTAATATTATACATTTTCTAAATCTTCACAAATATTTAGTAAATGTGTAAATATTGGATTTTAAATAAACTGCAGAGATAAAAAAAAACAATGATTATTGCCCGCTGTATTCTTAATCGAGCGACGATCTTCGCAAGGTACCTAGCTGGCAAAAGCTGGAAGCGAATGGTCGCGGATCGTGCTCAGTGGCGAGCACTTGGAGAGGCCTATGTGAGAGCAGTGGACGCGTGTGGATGATGATTCCTAATATTTTTTGTTATATTTGTAAAGATGTTTACATAATAGCTTAAATAAATAATAGTAAAATGTTTTAAAACGAAATATACTCGAGTAAATCCGAAAAGTGTAGTTTTATTTAAAAGTGTAAATAACTTTAGACTGCGGCGAAGGTTGAATGAAGAATTCAATAAAAAGAATCGCAACTTCCTCCCACTTTTATTTTTTGAGACATATTATTGAGCGAGGGGCGCTCATTAAAATATCTCAAAAAGAATACGTAGATCAATCAACCCTACTTTATGTTTATAGTGGTAAAAGCCACTATAAACATAAAGTAGGGTAAAACTTAAAGCAACACTGGTATACCCATCTACTTTAGGCAGGTATGACGTCATCTATGTCTGTCCCTTACGGGTATACGGTCACGTCCTATCTATTCATTCTTTATCTAAGATTTGTAACAATTAGCGCGGCTAAAAATGTCAACATTTCTTATAAGAAACGCAAAACGAGGCTAACATCAGATGTTAGCCTCAGAAAGTAGCAGTGCTTTATCTGGAACGCAGGGTAGGTACGAAAAAAAAAATTACGAGTAGGTATTATATTACTGCACTGCACGTGGTCGCGCCGCGCGCGTACTCGGCGGCCCAGGCGAACGTAGTATCCACAGAGTACTTTTATATATCTGAAATATATAAATATAGTATCTCTATATAGTTTGTGAGGCGAACGGTGTCCACCCGCTTACTCGTTCAATACAACGAGAACATAATAAAATATTATCCGAAGAATACAACGGACATAAAAATGATTCCCGATGAATGCAACGGGAATGTTAAAAAAAGTATTCTTCTGGTTGCACATCATTTTCGCCATCATCTGAGTACAAAATGTGCCTCCGGCTTGCCCCTACCATAATAATAACTAATAATACGAGTATTATTAGTAAAAGTGCTAACAGACGATCCGATTTGGTTGGATCCAACGCGATCCAACCAAATGAGGAGCCAACGCGCCTACAGACGGTCCGAGGCGGTTGGCAATCCAACAGTAGGGATTCCCTAAAAAGTATTATGTACCTATATCGATATCGATACAAAATACTATTTTGGCCAATACAAAAACACAATTTGTCTTTGCGAAACTCAAATAAATTAACATCGTCTGTTTATATTTTATAAAGTTGATAAAATTAGTTTATACAGAATAAATAAGTGGGTACAGATATATTTCATGGTTGTCCTTAATTTTTTGAGGTAATTTTTGTTAGAGATATTTCTTTAATGTAATCCGACTCTATCGATCAGTATCATAAAAATACAGGGTATTAATTTTCTTAACTTGGCGGGTTCGATTCCCGATCCAGACAGGTGATTATTTAGCAGTCTTTGAATGCGTTTGGATTTGTTTTTAACCCCCGACGCAAAAAGAGGGATGTTATAAGTTTGACGTGTCTGTTTGTCTGTGGCATCATAGCTCCCGAACGAATGAAGCGATTTCAACTAAAAAGTTAATAAAAATGCAATACATTTATTTTTCTACTTTGTGATTTGGCAGGACAGCAGTCGAGTCATTTTAGTTTACTAAATTATTTCTTTACTACTTTAAGCACACATAATTAAATTAAACCACAAAGTATCGATACTTTTGTCTTTTGTCGCGTCCCTACTTGTCGGATGAGCGATCGGGCCGTCGAGCACCCGACAAGCTAATAATAATTATGTCGGGCCGCCAGCCGTACACACGTTCCAATTTGGTCGGCGTCGGGCGGTTGGCTCCAACCAAATCGGATCGTCTGTTACGGCTATTATTCTTATGCCCCTACGTTTTTCCGTATTCAGTTTTTCTTTGTATCTCTTCATCTTCCTTAGCCATCTCTCTTCTTCGGATTCACAGTGTTTTCGTTTAGCCATACTTAACAAATAAGCAAATAACCGTAAATGGATACCTTTTTTTTTACGTAGGTTACACTCATGCACAAATTATATTACTGTTACACTCGTGCGAACGCCGCGCGCGCACGGACAAGAACACGACAAGAATGAGGTCGGCACTGCGGGCGGAGGCTTGTCCAGCCCCCCTAGCACGTCCACCAAAACACGATATGATAAAGCGGTTTATCGCGGCGAACAGTCAAAATACAATAGGGTTTCGACGTATTTTGACAGTTCACCGCGATAAATTGCTTTATCATATCGTGTTTTGGTGGACGTGCTACAGGGGCAGGTGGGATTAGACAGAGGAAGATATAAAGGTTCAGTCAGACAGCGGGCGTGGCGGGACGGCGACGGGGCGTCGGCGGAGCGGCGACGCGGCGTGGACGTCACATAGCCGGCGGGACGTTGACGCCGACGCCCCGCCGTCAGTGTGAACACGAAAGCGAAAACTCATAGAACATAACGCGTAATACGCCGCCGCCGCCACGCCGACGTCGCGCTCACGCCCGCCTGTTGTATTCACGCCGGGCGGGGCGTCGGCGGGACGTGACACGCCGGGCGGGACGGCGCTGTGTGACGTCTTTCATAATAATTCATACATTACAACTGCTTATATCGCGCCGACGCCCCGTCGCCGTCCCGCCCCGCCCGCTATCTGACCGAACCTTTAAGGTTCAGTCAGACAGCGGGCGTGGCGGGACGGCGACGGGGCGTCGGCGGAGCGGCGACGCGGCGTGGACGTCACATAGCCGGCGGGACGTTGACGCCGACGCCCCGCCGTCAGTGTGAACACGAAAGCGAAAACTCATAGAACACAACGCGTAATACGCCGCCACCGCCACGCCGACGTCGCGCTCACGCCCGCCTGTTGTATTCATGCCGGGCGGGGCGTCGGCGGGACGTGACACGCCGGGCGGGACGGCGCACAGTGGTCCGGATTTTCAAAAAGGTGGACGTAGGATCGAAAATGCATATTTAACTTAACAAAAAATTGTTTCGTATAGGAAATTTAACGCTGATTAATACTTATTACTACAACTTTTCAAAAAAACTGCTCCTTCACGTCAAAAAAAAATATTGAAAATAAAAATGTATGGGAGAAAATCTATTTAATTTTTTTTCTCCGTTCAGTATCAAAGTATAGCAAGCAAACCTTATATTCTGGTAAGTACCTATTGTTCTTAATACGACGACATATAAATTGCGTGCGTATCCCTGCGGCCTTGACGCCTACGACGATTCAAAGTTTAAAATTTCAATTGGGTTTTTTTAAATTATTATCGAGTTTTTCAATTATGCTGAATTTAAAATATAATTTCTTAATTATATAAGAATTAAAACATACGCATTCCAGCATTTATTTCATTTTATTTTAATAAAAAATAGTAATAAAAGTCTTCAACAACAGTCGCGTGCTGATTCGTTGCCTATTTGTAACTGACTGAAACGACTCCTGTGATATAAGAATCATTTACCCCCACCACCGGAGACATCGACGACGCTGATTGGCTGTTGAAGATGTGGTACTAATTTTGTCAGTCACTACTTGCGCGCGTGTGTTTGTTATAAATATCTGTGCATGAAACAATTAAAGGCACTTGTTTCTCAACCCTTGAGGAAGCAACATATCTAATTATCCGTGCTGTGTGAAAGCTTAGTGAGTTTCGTTATGGCTGCATTTGTAACAAACTTGGACATCTTTATGTTCCTCCGTGTTGAAGGAGATATGAAAAATTGGGCACGACTCTTGGCATTCTTTCCGAAGAAGCTGGAGAAGCAAGAAATAAAGAATTTCGAAGAGTTCGTGAGTCTCACACAAGAAAATTTAACAGGATAAAGACCAACGAGGACTTGCTTCATAATTTTTTAATTAGTTCAGACCCATATTTATCCCATATTCGACCAAAATACAGCAACTCAAAGCAATTCGATTTTTTTCCAGATGTTAGAGCTTTTGTTGTTGCCTGAGGTAGTAACAGAAGAAACCGAAAATATGGATCTACAGGAGTTGCAGTCTGAACATGATCCATTAATGTAAACGTGACAGATTTAGTGATGTTGTAATTGTTAGAATTGAGTTTGTTAGTAGTAGTAGTTAAGTTGTGGTCCTTTTCAGGACTACTTAAAATAGTCAAAGGGTCGTGATATTCAGCCGTATCCGTTTAGACTGGACTGGACTGGAAGACAAGAAGACGCTCGGATGATGATGATGACTTAAAATAGTCATTTTCAAGACTTCAGAAAAAGCCCTTTTCAGGGCTAAATCTATTTCTAATTGTTTCTTTCAAGATAAGTCACACTAGTAGTATAACCACCAATATCAACCATGATTTATCAATAGGAAATATCAACAGATGAAAGAATAATCAACAGAAGATTATTTAAAACAAAAATAAGCAAAAATGCTTATTTTATCATAACGTCACGCTTTATATTCCCCGAAGGCAAAGGTGTATACTACACTATAGTACACTGTAATTTCGCCTGTTATATTTAAGTCCCAAGTAATAGGGGGCGAGCCTAATAAAAGGATGGGGCACGCGGGGGCTTGTTTTATTAAAAAATATATTTTGGATTAATTTTAATAGAAAAACTCGTTAATAATAATAAGATAATTCAACATAAAAATTTTAAACTTTATAGCATCGTAGGCGCCAAGGCCGCAGGGATACGCACGCAATTTATATGTCGTCGTATTAAGAACAATAGGTACTTACCAGAATATAAGGTTTGCTTGCTATACTTTGATACTGAACGGAGAAAAAAAATAAAATAGATTTTCTCCCATACATTTTTATTTTCAATATTTTTTTTTGACATGAAGGAGCAGTTTTTTTGAAAAGTTGTAGTAATAAGTATTAATCAGCGTTAAATTTCCTATACGAAACAATTTTTTGTTAAGTTAAATATGCATTTTCGATCCTACGTCCACCTTTTTGAAAATCCGGACCACTGTGCGGCGCTGTGTGACGTCTTTCATAATAATTCATACATTACAACTGCTTATATCGCGCCGACGCCCCGTCGCCGTCCCGCCCCGCCCGCTATCTGACCGAACCTTTAAACTTGTGCGATAGGGTTAGCGCGTAGCAGGGCTACTACATGGTTAAGGAATAAATCTCGGAGGACCAAGACAGGATAATGATTTGTTTGAACTATTATTTCTGTTTAATCATACGAGTAAATAGTGTGACAAGCCCTAGTCTTAATAATTCCATTAGTTACTGCCTGTCACACCAGGCTACGCCAGGTAGTGTGACTGTCAGGAACAAAATTCTTGTGTCACACTGGTGTGACAGAGAGTAATCCTCCGTTAAAACATGTTGTTACATAAATAAAGTATTCATTCTCAATAGCACTAATAAAAAGACCATATATTAAAAAGTGTTTATTTCCTATTAACTATCATTAGAAGCCATGTGTCTTATTAAATTAGAAATAAATTTGTCCATCTTTCGTACATCTTGCTGAACTTCTGTCTTGAACTGAAGGCACTGAAAAAAGAAAAAATAAATTGATTGAGAAATTGATGTGGTAGAAAGGGTGATCTAAATTTTAAAATATGACTTTTTTATTAAAGCTTAGTTCACTTAAATAAAACAGAGTTAATAAGGAGTTGAGTGGATACCTAGCTTTGTGCGGAGCGGGCGCGAGAGGTCGACCCTCTCGCCGCACCGCTCCGGCGCAGGCGGTTGAGTACTCTTAATAACTACATAACAACAGCCAACACAGAAATATTTAAAGATTTCTTCAAAATATGGTAAAAAATAAAGCCTAACTAAAAATTTTATATGAAGCGCGCGCGCGCGCGAGTGTAAATTCGCGCTCATGCGCACGCGAACCACGACGTGAGCACCTTTGACTCGTGCCCAAAAAACACTCACGACGCGAGCCGCGAGACGAGCTGAGCCACGAGCTGAGCTCGTGTGTGTCGTTGTGGATATTAGGAAACACAAAACACAACCGTTATCTGGTTTTGAATAACGTTGTGATAACTATCTACTTTATCAACTATCTATTTCTAAACCGTCTTTACGCTACAACTTTATATCGTTTCTAACTTTTTAAAATTAAAGTAGGTACTTAATTCAAAAGAAATAGAATGATAGCTTTCGCAATCTAACTTATACCGACCTAATAATAATTGTTAACTTACTTTACGCAAGCAAGTTTCAAGACCAAGAGTTCAAAACAAATATAGAAAACAATCTAATATATTTTTTTATGCATTCTAAATATGATAGATAATTCAATAACAATAAATCAAGCAAACTCAAAATATCTGAGCCGTGCATTGCATATTTCTCATTCGCTTACATCCAATAGATCGGTTAAAGTCCATTCCCTTAGATACGGTCACCTTAGTACTGCGGCGCCTTGACATGTGCCAGCTCTTATAAAAGGATACCACCACATAAACAAAGGATGCCGCGTGGGGTGCAGTGATCAAAGAGCTGTAGTGAAAGGTTGTGTTTGTTGACTCTGTTACGTTTACCGAAATGGTTTTTTCGTACTTAGGAGGATAGAAAAGTGCCCCAAGATGAAACTTTATGTGAACCAACAATGAAAAAAGAGGGGTGTTATGTAAAACTTGTAAGCAAGTTATTATCAATGTCCATTGGCATTGTGTTGAAATCAATGTGTCTGCATAAGATAAGTCACAGACACTTCAAAATAAGCAGAGATAGCAAGAACTAAAGTTGGATCAATATTAAAAACGGGGTCATCAACACCAAAAAATTTATATTTCAGTATGGATTCAGACATGATGATGTTGGATCGCTTATAATAAATACAGGTGGTAATGACTGCGATACAATGAGTGTATTTAATTTTACTTTACTTCGTGTACCTACTCATATTTTTCATAAAAATTCTCTTTTCTACCTTACTTGTGTGTATTATTTATATTTGTATTTCATTACAACGACCAGAATTGCGTGTGAGTGTACCGACACTATCTAAGCGAATGGACGTTACCTTGCCTCGCACACATTGTGTTCAAAGATCTTAGGATGTTATACATCACCCGGCTAGTAGATAGTTGTGAAAAACGTATCACTTCTGACGTTTGACAACGAGCGATGGTCACTGAGCTCCAGTAGGCAGTCGTAACTTCGTTGCGATGAGTTTTCGAGTCGCTCATCGCACGGCTCGTTGTCGATAGTTTTAGCTAAATAGCTGATAGTTTTGTGTTCGCTCGATAACCTGTAACGAGGTGCTCACCTATTGTAGATATAGTAACTCGTTGCATTACAAACCAGTGATCGTTGTGGGGCTAAATAGATAGTTTCATAACTATCTATATGAAATAACGCCCATTACTACGTAGTGTTTACACTCGCGTCTTGTGGCTCGGTTCGTGGCTCGTCTCGCGGCTCGCACGCGAGTGTAAATGGGGTATGAGATAAAAGACACAAAACACACATTTGTAAATAAGAACTCTGACAGAAAACAACACCAATAATTAGGTTATTAATAAGTATCACTTCACCTTTTTGTTGTCAGTGATTTTCACAATAAATATGCCTTTTGAATGGGAATATTTCAATGTATATCTAGTATTCACTGGATCTCCTAAATATAACATTTCAGCAGACTTTTCAAATTCTTCCCAGCTAGGTACGAATGTCATTTTTATTTTCTATTTTCAAAATATTTCAAGTCCTTGACCACAAATTAATGTGAACAAGTTGACGTGACGTGCTCACTCGAGTACACAGACTAATAGAGATACTACGTATCTCGAGCAATGACCTAACAAATACATGGACTGGCCCTACCTACAGAATCAGCGTGACTACCTACAAAACTTTGGCACATAAAATGGCTACCTTTACTAGTGATGTACTCAGTATTAGTTGTGCAATATCGATAAATTTAAGTTTAAACAAATTCATCAATCCACTTATCTACGACATATCTCTTATTGTGGAAAATTTTACTATCTTACCAATATGTGGGATCCATGAATATCAAACACAAAACTCTTCTAAAACGTTATATATTTCTCATTATCAAAACTCACATAGCTACTGCGCAATATCTAAAACATCTTCACTGATTTATCATGATAATATTTCCAATCTCTATATACTATATTTTAAAAACCAACGCCTAAAAACAATTCTTAATTTTCGTATTTTTTGTCTGACACCTCAAAAGAATTATTCCACTCTTTTAATTTTTCAAATTCGACACCTTTATTTTTAACCTACCATAAATTACAAACATAGACAAAATTCCAACCTCTAACATCCCCTCTGAATTTTGCATATAGTTTTTTTGTAAAAAAATATTTTAAGGAGGCGATAAGTACTTACTTACATCTAGGTATGATAATTAGGGTGTAATTTAAATATTTTTTTTTAGTTTTGTAATGTAAGTTACTAATCAAAGTTTATGACACATTTTGTCGTAGGAACCTTACTTATATGTTCAATTATTATGAAAAATGGAGGATTTTAAAAAACTAAAATTAATTGACAATGATAATAATTCATCAATTATTAAGCTTTCCAATGATATTACTTTAGTCACTGCATGTGAGCTAGGCTTAGGCACGTAAGTCTGTCCGTTTATTATATCGATAGACTAATTAAATTTTCTCTTTAGGTATCTTCACTATCGCCCAATAATAATGTATGTAAATTATTAATCAAAAATATAAAAATTCTTACACAATTAAAGAAAAATATTACTGCTGAACGCTTCTTCAAGTAAATTGGCAAATGTAATCAGAATATGAAACCTTAACTACATATTCCCAATTATATTTTTTACAATTTTGTTTACTTATTTGTGAAGAGTTAATTGCGGTGTATTTTTGTTTTTTCTCGCACCGCATTGTATAATATTGCAAGAAGGCATTCTGTAGTCTTTTATTGTGGCGCACTGTTAAAATATTACTGTAAATTACTTCGAGATTATGGAAAATAGTCAAAATGGGAAGCAAAATTCACACGTTCGTTCGGCACTTAATATGGCGGACTGTGGAGCTAGCACGCAGGAGAGTCAAAAATCGAATCGAAATCCGAATCGAGTAGTTTGTATGGCAATTTTATTAGTTCTGCTACTCACCGCTGTGGCGCTAATAAAATTGCCATTTCGATTCGATTTTCGATTCTCCTGCGTGCTAGACCCACTGGTCACGGTAGGCAATTTTAGTGTTGTCACACAAAATACATGCCACAGACGAAACAGTATGCATCTCTTTCTTCAAATATCATTTCACTTTTGTTAGAAAGAAACAAAACGATATTTGATAGATACGTGTCAAGATATTAAAGAACAGTTTAACGGGGCATCTCCATATGTCTATCTCAATGATCTCGAGTAGCAAGAGCAATTGAAACTAGCTAACTAGTAAAATCTCAGAATAACAACCACAGAACACATATACCCAAACAACTAAAGCATAGAAGGAACATTAAAATAAGAATTCATTATGTGTTATTTGTCTCTTTCTATCATACAGCACAAAATTGTGTAAGTGTAAGAGATAAGTAATATTTGTCTATTTGGCAGATCACAAGGTGGTCACAAGATGAATAAATTGTCATTTGGTTAAAATTGGTTAAAATATAATACGGCAAAATTCTATACTACCTTGTCTCAAAGATAGACCACCCGAGTTTGAACTCTTTGAATTGTTCGTATAATCTTTGTTTGTGCGTCCGTGGTTAAAAATATTTTGGTGATAATTTATAAATATTTAAGTGATTAGAATGCAAGAATTCTTTAGGTATTTACAAATAGTGTGAGTTTGTGCACTCTATAGCACAATGTCTTGTGTAGTTTGGGTCTGCAAATTACATTCATCGCAAAAGGAAAATAGTCAAAATTTATTGACCTTAAATCGGTATGTTTTCTCATATTTTTACTTGAATGTGAGTTAATAAGTAAAATGAAATATCACTGAATCATTTTGTAGAAAAACAATACGTAATATTAACTTCACTTTTATGTTTTAGCGATTATTAGAAAATTAGTATGAGGTTATCTTGATCATGCGTAGTGTTGTAAAATTTGGTCAATATTTTTATTTTACAGATTTTCTAAAGACGATGTAAAAAAAACTATTCGATGAAGTGTATTGGCAGATTTGGCAGACGAAAGTGGAGTCCAAAAAAGCAGTCTCAGTTGCTCCAGACATTTTCCACCAGATTAATTTGTATGGTAAAACTATGAAATAGAGGCGTCAAGACGTAAGTCAAGTTATTTAATAAAAGGAAATCTTTAAATTAAAATATTATTTATGAAAATTAAAATGTATTTAATTTTTTTAAAAATTCTTTTAGGAATCCTTGACACAGCAGATACGAAAAGAAAGCAGTTTAGAAGATTTTTTCTAAGCATTAAAATATTAGCGAAAGAACTGGAAAGAGTCAAAAAGATCAAATATCAAAACGCTGCTTTCGGAAAATTAACACCTCTAAATAAACACGGCCGCACATCAAGCGTAATAAGTTATCGAAAAATATCTTAAGAATAAATTATAGTCAATTTTTAATGTGTTTAGTTTAATTTCCAGACATATGTACAAATAGTAGTTTTAGCTTTTACGAATTGATCCGAAGTTCAAGATGCATGAGGGTTTTTTCGGGTAAATTAAATATGAGATTAACCTCAAGTACATACCTAAGGGCGAACAAATAAACATTGTGTGTGTTTCCGATTTGCTGCCTATAGATTGTAAATCTCTGCAATGGAAAAATTCCAACAGTTAGGAAAATAGGAAACACCCGTAATTTTAAAACTTCAATTTTTAGAGGTCCGTTCCTCAAAAAGAAAACGGAACGATTATAAGATCACTTTATTGTCCGTTTGTCTGCCAAGACCTATTATCTCGGAAACGCGTGAAAGTATCGAGTTTAAATCAAAATCATAATAAGTACTCAGGTCTACATTCCCTTGAGGTTGTGAAAAAATTAAACTTCTAAGTTAACGTAAAAATTACTAATTACCTACCCATTGAATTTGTGAAATAGAAAAATTCCATCAATCTATCCAACGGGAGACACCCGCAATTTTAATAGTGAAATTTTTATCTTAGTACGCCAGATTTTTCAGATAGGACTGAAAAGGGAATAATTTAGAAATATTTTTTATTTATTTACTATCAGCTTTTTAAAGCTATTCTTGAGTAATTTGTTGTCACAGAGGTTTAAATTAGTCATCGTAAGCACCAAAAACCCTTACATCTCCCAAAAACCCCTTTATTCGTTTTTCTTAATAGCATGTCAACATCCGCTTTTAGTCTCTTGACTGGCTAGTCTGACTATGCCAAAGGGCACAGCAGCTTTTAACAGGATAAGTTTCATAAGAAAATGTATCCTTCATAATTTATGTTGTATTTCTCGTAATAAAAACATTTTAGTATTAAGAATATATTTAATTCATAATATATCGACGTTGAAACTAGGCGAGTCATGAGTAAAACATCACTAGCAGAAACAGAAATTAGTGACCACCTACGAATTTTCGAAACATCTTACATAATACCTGTCTCTTTCTAACTAATTATAGTCTGCCTAATGTCAAAGTGAGTCAAATATATTGAATTCAGTAGCTATTTGAGCAAGGTTTCTATTTATTTAAGGTCATGGAATTATTACTCAAACAGGAATGAGCTCTTGCTTGAAAAAGTGTGCCGAGCGAGAGATAAATAACTGTACCGTTTGTCTCTTTCGTAATTTTGTGACCACAAATTCTATAAAATAGGGATTTTTTCTTAAAAACAATAACATTCAACCTGAAAGATGCTTTTGAAAATCATAATATGCTTAATAATCACGATTGTTAAGGAAGAGATAGCTTTTAGCGACAAGGTTGCCTTTTGTACAATTAGTGTTAAGGTTGGTGTTGTACAACAAAGAAATATTAATAATAATAATAATAATAGCATATTAATAATAATAGCAAATTGAAGCAGAGCAGGAGTATGTATGATAGGGACATTGAACACCTGAACAGTACCATAAAGAATTTACACCTCTCATTGTCGGCTATTTCAGAAAATTATAATACTGCACAAAATGATATCAAAATGCACATCCAGTCTATCAGAGAACTAGCCACACTCTGTCAGCATAATGAGGACCTCTATCAATCCCTTCTTGATAAACAGTTATTAGATTCGAGTGGGATTAACTCAACAGAAAAATGCAGTGTCACAAACAGTAACAATGTACCCAATCATACATCCTCTGCCCCTATTATGAACAATGTGTGTCAACCACCTGTCAATGTCCAATCTAGTTTTTACTGTTCAGAGAGATCACAGTCGAAGCCAAAATGTATTATGTTTTGTGATGACATTGGAAAAGGTATGGGCCAGTTATTGTCAAATGAATTAGGGTTAAGTGTCATTAATTATTGTATGCCTGGCTCGAATTTCAAAGATATTGCAAGTAGAATTTATAGTTATAAGTTTGATATCAATGACAAACTGATAATTATCTTGGGAAATAGGGGTAATTTAAACAAAATGGCACTGAAAGCATTTTATTCTAATTTAAATAATTTGGATGTAAGTCAGATTATAATGTTTACCCTTCCTTACCATAATGATTTGTCACAAAATGAAAATAATATTAGGTATAAACTTAATTTGACTTTAGATTTAATGACTAATTATTCTGATAAATTCCATGTCATTGATTTTAATAAACTGACATGTGTCACACACAGAGCTTTTTTGACAAAAGATAGATTATGTCTATCAATGTTCTTCAAAAAACAATTAGCTATTATGCTAAGATCTTGTTTATTAACTTTAGCCAAAAAAATGGCTATAAATTCTTGTTTAGCCAAGAACTTGGCTATTAATTCTCATGTTGACAATGCTTTTATTGAGCAACATGATGTTTTGGAACAAGTTCCAAGTAATTTAAATTAGATAATCCGACAATAGAGGTAGCCTCTGGCCAGGTATTGACCAAAGTTAAGCCTCGATATTTACGGCTTGTCCATCAAAATATTCAAGGCTTTTCTGGTAAAGACTTAGAAATAAATTTATTTTTAGATTTTGAAAACATAGATGTACTCTGTATCACAGAGCATTGGCAAAAAAATCATGAATTGTTAATAAGTTTAGATAATTACAAGATTGGAAGTTCGTTCACTAGAAAATCTGCAATCAGAGGTGGATCCTTAATAATTTTGCATAATGACATCCAATTTAAGGAAAGACAGGACATAGTTTCACTCTCTGTTGAACGAACCATTGAGTTGTCTTGTGTGGAACTTGACAATTTCATTATAATTTGTGTATACAGACCCCCCTCTGGAAATTTTTCAGAATTCGAGTCTGCTATGGAAGATGCCTTAAGAATAGTATGCAGAAAAAGTAAAAAAATTGTTGTCTGTGGGGATTTTAATGTAAATATTTTAGAACAATCCCAAATATCTAGTAGATTTATTAACTTATTCAAATCATTTAACATGAATAATGTATTTAAAGAACCAACCCGAATAACAGCAACATCTGCTACTTGCATAGATAACATCTTCTGTAATTGTATTGTACAAGATAAGTTGATTATAAATTGTATTAACTCTGACCATAGCGGACAATTAGCCTCGTTTGAGCACCATCATGTTTGTTCTATACGTGAGACTACTTGTAGACCTATAACAAAACGTGGTCTAGAGAAATTTACAAGAAATGTTATTAGTCAAACTGCAAATTTACCGATCGAGGGGACTAACGCCAGTAATTTGTACAATAACTTATTTCATGTAGTTAAAAATGAGTGCAATGATATATTCAAAGAAAAGGTAATTAAAATCAAAAATGGGAGAAAGAAATTTTGTGATTGGGCTACGCCTGGTATATATAAAAGTCGCAGAAAACTATATGAACTATATGCTTTAAAAGGAACATCCAATGACCCCGCTTTCATAAATTATGTCAGAAATTACTCTAAAACATTCAAGAAAGTGTGCATGTGCGCAAAAGCTATGTACATAAGTAACAAAATCTGTTCATCTAAAAATAAAATAAAAACCACCTGGAATATCATTAACCAGGAAACAGGTAAACCCAAAAGTACTGTGAATTCTTTCTCTTTAGAAATCAATAACCAAACTATTAAATCAGACAATGCGGTTGCTAAAGCATTTGAAGACTTCTTCTCTCATATACCCATAGAAACTACAAGTAGTCTCAACTCATGTCCCAATGAGGCTGTAGCTCTTTTGGGACGGAGTGTGGAGAGGTGCAACAAGGTGTTCAACTTTTGTCACATTGATGCTAACACTGTTTTGAAAACATTTCGTATGATCAGTACCAAAAAAACTGAAGATCTTTGGGGTATTTCGACCCATATAATTAAATCTGTAATTAAAGAACTTGCGCCGCAACTTGCGTTGATATTCAATAAATGTGTCGATGAAGGTGTCTTCCCCGACCTCATGAAAAATAGCAAGTTGATACCTCTATTTAAGTCTGGGAATAAAAATGACCCTTCAAATTATCGACCAATTTCGATTCTACCAGCTCTTAGTAAAATATTTGAAAAAATTATATCTAATCAGTTAACTGATCATTTCTCAAGTAACAACATTTTACATATGAACCAATTTGGTTTTACCAAAGGTCGTTGCACTACTGATGCCGGTGTTGCACTTCTGAAACACATTTTTGCTGCTTGGGAGTGTAAACAAGATGTAATTGGTATATTTTGTGACCTATCAAAAGCTTTTGATTGCGTTGGTCACCAAACTCTTTTAAATAAACTCAAACATTATGGTGTCTCTGAAGAAGCAATGAGACTTATTGAGTCTTATTTATCCAATAGGGTTCAGAAAGTTGTTATTAACAAAACTGAGTCTGTTGGTGCACCTATAGTTATGGGCGTGCCACAAGGATCGATATTGGGACCCTTGCTTTTCTTAATTTATATTAATGACCTCCCACACTTCACTAAGAATCTGTGCGATACAGTACTATTTGCAGATGATACTTCTTTAATATTTAAGGTTGACAGAGGAAATGGCAATACTGACGTTGTAAATAGTACTCTCTCTAAAGTATTGCATTGGTTCACTATAAATAATTTATCTTTAAATTCACGTAAAACTAAATGTATTAAATTCTCATTGCCAAATGTAAGAAAAGTGGATACCATAGTGGAAATGAATAATGAAATTGTTGAATTCATCGACTTTACTAAATTTTTGGGTATAACACTAGATTCTAGATTGCAGTGGGATCCACATATTGAGTCCTTGGCTAACAAACTTAGTTCTGCAGCATATGCAGTTAAAAAAATAAGACAACTTACTGATGTTGAAACGGCAAGATTGATTTACTTTAGTTATTTTCATAGTGTCATGTCATATGGAATACTACTGTGGGGATCGGCTGCTAGTATTGAAAGTATTTTTGTACTTCAAAAAAGAGCGGTTCGCGCTATTTATAATTTACGAGCAAGAGATTCTTTAAGGGACTTATTTAGAGAAATTAATATATTGACTTTAGCAGGACAGTACATTTATGAAAATTTGATTTATGTCTATAAGAATTATAATACATTTGAAACCAATTTCCAAATTCATCATCTAAACACAAGATACAAAAATAAACTTGCCGTTCCAACATTCAGGCTTCAAAAAACTAGAGGCTCGTTTATGGGGAAATGTATAACCTTTTATAATAAGCTTCCACAAAGTCTTACCGACTTGCCTTTTCATAAGTTTAAAGCGCATGTAAAAAAGACTCTTATGAGTAAAGGATATTATAAAGTCAACGATTATTTGAATGATGCCAATGCCTGGTGTTAATTTTTCAGATAATGAATCGTCTTGTTATGTATAAACATTTGTTTAAACAAAAATTATTTTTGGTAATAAGTAGTAAGAAGAGAACTGACACATCTAATCTTGTAATGGAAGTTGAGCTCAAACTTCTGCTGTGAGGTCAGCTTCCAATTGACGACTCTGTAACAATACAGGGAGAAAAAAATAGCCCTTGCTGGTTTTCTTGCTGGTTCTTTCCAGTACAAGGTCTCCCGCCGTAGACTTGTGAACCAATGGCGTAGCTGCTTTGACGTTCAAAAGAGATTGTAACAATCCAATTTGAATAAAAGATATTGAATTTGAATTTGAATTTAATACACTTTATTGCAAATAATAGAACACACAGACAAATAAATAGTACAAACACAGCAAAGGGCGGCCTTATTGCTACACAGCAATCTCTTCCAGGCAACCATAGCATGAAGTCGATAATAAAAGGAATATAAAAGGAAGGTGGGAAAGTGCAAAAATAAATTAAACAAAAAAGAACTAGAAGGTGCGAATAAAATTATATAAAAATATGCAAATATATATATATATATATAAACATACATATATACTTCTATAAAATAAAGTTATAGGGATAGTAGGTAATACCTCTTCACCTGTGATTGAAAAGAAACTACTGAACGCGCCTGCCGAATTTTAATAGGCAAAGCATTCCAGAGCCGGACAGCCTGCACAGAAAAGGAGAAGGAAAGGAATTGGGTCGAATGGGAAGGTATCTCCAGGATAAGGTCATGAGCGGAGCGCATAGATCGATTGGTTGAGGAGGTACGAAAGGAGAAACAATCTTTCAGATAGGAAGGAGAGTTGGGATAGAAAAGGATGGTATACAGCAGTGTAAGAACGTGCAAGTCCCTACGCCTTCGAATGGGAAGCCAGTTCAGTTTGGCTCGGAAATACGACACATGGTCATATTTCCGAAGATTGAAAATAAATCTAATTGCAAGATTCTGAAGGCGCTCAAGTTTGTTGAGGAGTTCCTCGGTAAGGTCAACGCAAGAATTGTCAGCATAATCAATGATGCTCAGTAAAAGGGACTGGGCAAGCGAGATCTTGGTACTGGTCGGAAGAAAGTTACGCAGCCGATTCACTGAGCTGTATGCAGCGTACACTTTTTTTCTTATGCACTCAATATGAGGCTTCCAGGACAACGTGGAGTCAAGAACAATACCTAAGTTCCTGACCGAGCTGGAAAATGGTATTATGGTGCTGTCGAAAATGATAGGCGGCAACAGATTATAATTGACCCTCGAGATGTAATAAGGACTACCAATTAGGATCACCTGAGTTTTGCTAGGATTTACCTTCAAGCCAAATGATTTACTCCAGGTATTGATTTGGCAAGATCATTGTTAGTATTAGATATGGCATGAGTAAGATCAGATAGTACCGCTTGTGTGTAAATCTGCAGGTCATCTGCATACAGGTGATAGGAATTTGAAAGCAAATGTGTGATGGAATCTATAAAGATGGAAAAAAGAAGAGGAGACATGACGCCACCTTGCGGGACGCCGGCTACGATGTCACACCAAGTTGAGTGTGTATCACCCACTCGGATACGCTGCCGACGACCGTGCAAGTAACTGTGAAACCAATCAATAACGGCTGGAGATATGTTGAGAGAACGCATAATGCTGAGCAAGATGTCAAAATCAACAGTGTTGAAGGCATTACTAAAGTCTAACAGTGTTAGTACTGTAAGCTTGCCCTCATCCATTCCCCGTCGAATGTCATCGGTAATCTTGATGAGTGCCGTAGTCGTACTATGACCGGAACGGAAACCGGACTGATAGGTATTAAGAAGATTATTTCTATTGAGAAAGGATAATGGTAGTTTTCCAATTACAGAGCATAATGCGACTCAGTGGCGCACAATGCCGAATTATGCTGATGCTTAATTGGAACGTGAATTAGTTTTCAAATGCACCAGCAGAGTGCGCTAAGTTCAGTGTTGAAAAAAAGAAATATTCATAGAGTTAGCAATAACCTCATTAATGTGTAAATAATGTGGTATACATAATGATTGGTTGAAAACTATTTACGGTTATTTTAAGTAATTTGGATTTTGATTATTTCATTACCATTTTTTTGTTTTGAGTAATTTTTGTACTATACCAGCTCAAACCCAAAATATTTATTTTTTAACACAGTTTGAATTAACTTTGATTATTTCAAAAGAACTACAATGAAACGAAAGCTTTAAAAATTTTTCAACAATAAATAATATTACTAACGATTATATATAAATAAAACATTTCGATCAATGCCAACTTAAAGAAAAAACACTTGTTAATTTTCTGTCACTGAGTTGGTATCGATTGCACGCATCACACGAAAACATTGCTTTTGAGAGTGCTCGATTGTGCGAAGTGTTGCTGTAGTTGGAACATTCAACGTTAAGCATTATGCCGCATAATGCGCTCTAGTGCTGTAATTTGAAAACTACCATTAACTGTCGGTAAACCAGCTTCTCAAGGATTTTGGATAGGAATGGAAGAATGGAGATAGGACGGTAGTCAGAATATGTGCTTGGATTTGATTTTTTGGGTAGTGGAATGACATCTGCCTCTTTCCAGCTATTCGGGAAAGTATTAGTCGAAATTGATGTATTTAGGATTTATATTATATTCTATTCTATTATTTCAAAATGGGTTGCGCAAAAGAATTTTATATCTGCTTTTCAATACAAGATAGGTTTTATTAATATAATAATTATTTAAAAAATAATGAATGTCAATGATTGTCTTTCAATAGATGGGTCTTTCCACAGATAATATGTCTTTCCAATCGGTATATTACATAGATATAGAATGAAATAGATGGGCTATAAAAGCCGTCAAACATGAGGAAAAGAGATAAACTTATACACATTGCCAAAGGAAAGAAGAAGATGGCATCATTTTTTTTGTCCTTGTTACCGTATATAGGTGAAACTGGTAGTGGGGATTGTTTATCACCAGCGTCTGGTGCAAAACAAATACGTGGAAGAAATTTGTTGTGTGAATTATAGCTTACTGTGTAATTATTAAACACTTTAATTAGTGTAATTGTGAACTATTTGAACATTTAAATCATGGTGCACTGCTCCGTTTTAGGTTGTAATAGTGATAGAAAACAGGAAAATATAACCTTTCACAGGTAAGACCTAAATTGTGTCAATAAAAAGCGCCAAAACTATTTTTTAAATTATAAATACAAGTTATATTGCAATATTTTATCCTTCTACTATGGTTCTCAATCATATTATGGGATTAAACATGAAATTTCAAACTAAGTAGTAAGGTTACTGTTAACCTAACAAGCTAGGAATGTCGCCATACAATATCGCCACGTATACAGCCAACGCGTATAACATTTTGCCGGGTTATAATGATACCAGTTACGCTACGACTATTTTTCCTTGATTCGTAGGTAATTTGTTACGTGAAAGGGAACTCACATATTAGTTTCTGTGTTACATTAATATTGACATATTTAAGTATAAAATTTTGAGCATTTTAGATAACAAAGGTAATTCTTTTGAAGTGAGACTTTCCATTTGCCTGTTTGTCTGTATTTAACAGATTTCCTTCGGAGATAACTACTCGAAAACAGTTGGGTTAAAGCTACTGGTCGATTGAATTGGCAGCCAACCAAGCATACCCGAATGTGTTCTAAGCGTTTTGAACAACAGTGGATTCAGAAAAACAAAAAAGGCACTTTTCTTAGGAGTGGTGCTATTCCTAAACTTTTTTTACAGGTCAGTAACTTATACATATTATATCTACAAGGTACATACCCTATCAAGCCAAAACCTAAATTTATTTTTCACAAACCCAACTAAATTTATTTTACAGTTTTGGGTTAACATGGGTAGGGTAGGTACCAAATCCTTTTCTACTATTTTGATATGGCCAAACATATTATTAATGGTTTGATTTTGGTCATTTTCTATTAATATAACAAGTCTGACCATTAGTACAGATACAGTTTAAAAATTTATTAATTAATATTTTTAATGTTGTAAAATTAGAACCTGCTTTTATTTTTAACCTGTATACATATTGTTTCAGGACGCATCGGTGTTGGATTTTGGTTCAAATTTGAATATTCATATTCATATTCATTTATTCAAAAAATTTGCACAATATGGTACAGTTTGTTGTAAGTATCTAAGGTGTTCAATGTGTTGCACAAATTTACCTTCTTAAGGTATCGTGAATTGTCTCGTAATAATCTATTTAATAACAAAAACAAAATTAATGTCAAAGTAAAATTATAAAAAAAAATTCTAAAATTGGATAAAATTGTTTACAAATATGTCATTTCATTACATTTTGCACCTATTCGAGTGTTACACAATAATATAATAATAATAAATTCTCAAATCAAAATACATAATAATAGTTAATAGCAACAGTCATATAGAATTTGTAATATAATGTCATATAAAAGTGTCTTATAATTAACCTTTCCATTTATAATTTATCACTAAAATACTCTTTTAAATTGTAATACGATTTTAATATAAGTAGCTTTTTTAATTCATTTTCAAATCTACTATTTTGGAGGGTCTTAAGTGTGTGTGGCAAGTGGTTATAAGTTTTGATTGCCATGTAATATGGACCATTTTTATAAATTTCCAAATTTGGAGCAGGCAAAACTAAATCGTTTTCACGGCGTGAAATATAACGTCTTGGTCTATCACCAATACGATCGAAGTACCTCATATTTTTGCGCACAAAGCGACATAGTTCAAAAATATAGACGCAAGTTACTGTAAGTATTCGGTACTCTTTGAAGAGTGGTTTACACGAGTCTCTAGGTGCTGTGAATGTTATAATTCTAAGACATCTTTTCTGCAAAATTGAAATTATGTTTACGTCAGTCGAGTTGCCCCAAAAGATAATTCCGTATCTAATCCAAGCGGCGGCGTGACTGTGGTACGCGGTGAGTGCACACTCTTCGTTTGTAGATTTGCGTAGCTCGCGTAGTGCATATGAAAAACTACTCATTTTATTACCGACAACTTCCACGTGCTGTTTCCAGGAAAGAGTTGTGTCCAGTGTAATACCCAGTAGTAAGAACTTATCAACAACCTCTATACGCCCCGAAAGAGAAAAATGCGGCTTCAAATGCTGGGTTTGAAACAATCAGCGAGGTCATCAAATAAAAAACTACGGCCAGTGCGTCAATCGCTTAGACGATTGGGAAAAAAAGTAGTCACACTTGAAAATGTGTAAAGTGATTTGAAGTGTAAGTTAATGATGCAAAATTAGTAGTTGGACATTTTAGATACTGTAAGAGGAACCAATAGAGATTAGCTGAAAAGATTTTTAGGAGTTGACAAAAGAAAGTATTCTGAACCTTTAAAGAAATTCGCGCTGTGCTTACACTTTTTAAGTTCAAAGGCATATGAGTTTGTACGTAAGCAATTTAATACGTTTACCACACCCAAAAACACCTGGTGAGTGGCGAGGAGTAGACAGCCTCTAGAAAATGTTTGTGATTTATTAGCAATTTTGAGCCATAGCTAGTAATCTGGCTTAATCCAAATGAAATAAGTCATATCTCTACTTTGTCTGAATATTTAACAAGAACACATAGGATGTAGATATAGCTCTATGCACCGAACAAGTGTTTCTAATTAATTATATAGGTACTTAACAGAACATAATCTTCCTCAGAGATCTACAAATTGGTCTTGTCCTGCGCTATTTCCAAGTTGCCGCCAGCGGGGGCGAGGTTGGGGGTGGCAACACGGGCAACTAAGAATAACCAGCTATCTACATCGGCATCTTGCGTTCTTTGCCAGATCTTTTTTCCACATTGTGAGCAAGCTTACCAACTCTGGGCTTTTAGCACCATATTGAGTGCGGTATCAGTAGTTCAGTACTTGAACTTACCCAGCCCAAGTGAATTTTTACCTGTATTGTAGTGAATTTTATCTCTGTAAGCCGAAGTCCTTTATTCAATGACAATAACGGTGCGATTGAAATCTAATTTTAGAAAATGTTTATTTAAAATTTAATATTATACATTTTCTAAATCTTCACAAATATTTAGTAAATGTGTAAATATTGGATTTTAAATAAACTGCAGAGATAAAGAAAAAACAATGATTATTGCCCGCTGTATTCTTAATCGAGCGACGATCTTCGCAAGGTACCTAGCTGGCAAAAGCTGGAAGCGAGTGGTCGCGGATCGTGCTCAGTGGCGAGCACTTGGAGAGGCCTATGTCCAGCAGTAGACGCGTGTGGATGATGATGATGATTCCTAATATTTTTTCTTATATTTGTAAAGATGTTTACATAATAGCTTAAATAAATAATTAAGTAAAATGTTTTAAAACGAAATATACTCGAGTAAATCCGAAAAGTGTAGTTTTATTTAAAAGTGCAAATAACTTTAGACTGCGGCGAAGGTTGAATTAAGAATTCAATAAAAAAAATCGCAACTTCCTCCCATTTTTATTTCTTGAGACATATTATTGAGCTAGGGGCGCTCATTAAAATGTCTCAAAAAAAATACGTAGATCAATCAACCCTACTTTATGTTTATAGTGGTAAAAGCCACTATAAACATAAAGTAGGGTAAAACTTAAAGCAACACTGGTATACCCATCTACTTTAGGCAGGTATGACGTCATCTATGTCTGTCCCTTACGGGTATACGGCACACCCCGGACACTCCATACAACGTTCGCAAATCAATTACCTATTACTACTACTTAAACAAATGACGTTCATACACGCACAAATGTGTGCGTGGAATCTAGTAGGGCTGAGTGAGCGGTTATCAATCGCAATGACGCGGGAAGTGCAGCGACTGCCTTCTCTTTCACCCGCATAGCGCTGTCTCTGTTATCGCCCGGCGCTCGCGTCTACTCGTCCGAGCGATCGCGCGCGCCCTTGTTTACTTGTCAGTGATGTCTACAGGGAAGTGCCGGGTAGGACGAGGTATTTGAAATGAGTGCGAGGAGGTGAGTGGCCGTTCTGTACGTAGTACTATTATCTATTCTGTGGTATACGGTCACGTCCTATCTATTCATTCTTTATCTAAGGTATATTATGTTGAACCCACCGCCACATAACAGATAATCAAATATGTCACAAATGAGTCAACACTAAAATCTCTCTGTGATATTTAAATACATACCTAGTAAAAGAATGAGTAATATTTTAAGAAGAAAAGAATTAAAAACACATCAGTGTGGGTCGAACTGTTTTAACAATATTTAAAACTTTTGTGGTTTCGCCAATATCTTGAACAGAATGTTAATGCCAATTCTTTTTTCTAATAACTTAACATCGCATCGTGTAAGCTAAACAATAAATAACTAATATAAATTACTTTTATTAAAAAATGTTAAAAATTGCGATAATATTTCTATTCTATTTTTAGGTTAAATGGCTTCTGTCAGGTTTGACAATTTGCCAATGTCGAGTAGCGAAAACACGGTTTTACGGTTTATAAATGGTAAAATTTTACAGTCTAGAAAATACTTAGCCGGTTGGGCTACCTGTGGACAAGCAAAAGCAGACATTGAAACTCTAGTAGAAACCTTAGTTATAATTTAATCTGATATTTTTCTATATATTTAAAAAGAGTATTGAGGAATGGGGTGTTTATTTGTGTTAGAAGGAAATTCATGTTTGTAGGACGGGGAATAAATTCAGGAAGCAGGAGAGCTATTTTTGAATTACGTATGCGACTTCGAAATCACCGATGTGACTATTAATCACCGATTTTCAATAATTCTTATTTTTGAATATCACTTATGTGACTACCTTAGTCACGGATGTGATTTCATTACGAGTGCCCTCACCCACTCGTAAACAAGTCATACATAACTGTGGAAACGTTATCTGTGTTTTGTTTAGAGAACATATTGACAAGTTTGAAGTTGATGTGTGTTGATTTTGAGTTGGATTTAAAATTTTTAAAATAAGTAAATACATATACACGGTTATTTTTTATCACCCTGGAAAAATTAAGGGACGCTTCACGACATGGTATTAGAATGATTTAAATATAAATAAAAAAAATTACACTTAATTTTTTTAAATTTTTTTTAAAGATACAAAAAATGCTGCACTATTTGAGAGCAGCATTTTTAGAGATTTTTTTAGTTTTTTTATACATGGTTATTTTTTTATCACCCTGGAAAATTTAAGGGACGCTTCACGACATGGTATTAGAATGTTTTATATACGATTAAAAAAAATAACTCGCTTACTTAATTTTATATAATTTTTTTAAAAATTCCAAAAAATGTTGCCTTAGTTGAAAGCAGGATTTTTAGAGATTTTTTTTTTGTATTTTTTATCTAATATTGGATGTGTCCTGAAGCGTCCCTAACATTTTCCAGGGTGATAAAAAAATAACCGTGTATAAGTTTAAAATCTTTTAAATTTGTGTCACAAACAAACTTAGACCAGTATTTTCTTATATTTTGGCCTAGTTGCAATGAATTTTTTGCCGTATAATAACCGGTATATACCGAAAACGGCTACATTCTGCGTGGAACCGAACCCTTACGTATGTGTGTACTTTATCTATGTTGGCAGCTCCGCGTTCGACTTTCAAAAATAGGATGTTTGGGAATTCGTGACTTCAAAGTCATCGCTGACTATTTAGTCAGCGGTGATTTCTAAATCGCATACGTAATTCAAAAATAGGTCTCCAGGTCGTACAGTGAGGTTTGGTGTCTAGGGCAGTTATAGAAAATGTGGTCTACGGTGCCTTCCTCCAAACCACATTCGCATATGGAATGGTCTTGAATGTGAATTTTAGCCAAAAAGACTGGCGAGCAGACATGTCCGAGACGTAGCCGTATAATATTTAGGTTAGGTAGATACCATGTGGTCACCCTACTACAATGACAACGAAAATTACTGACATTGACAAAGAATCGTTGTTGCAATATAACATTTTTTGAATACTACCACTAGAATATTTCCTGGACGTAAAATCATTACAAAAAAACAATTTAGGTATTTTGGGCGTTAAAAGTAATTAAAATAAACAATAGTAAAAAAATCTTCATCTACCAATAGTAGTTTCATAACTACTAAATTATAAAATATACAACAGTACCAACACTGTGGGAAAGGGATAAAAGGTACAGTTATTGCTTTCTCTCTCGGCACACTTTTGCACTTTCAAGCGTTTAGTCTTTAACTACATAAAAATAAAGTCCTTTGAACAACAATATTTTGAAGAGCTCATTCCTGAGGCGCGTTCAGAGCCTTCGCGCGAACTACAACTTTTCGCTCTAACCCCGTTCAATGCCATCGAGCGTGACAACCGGGGGAAACAACCGGCCCGTTCAAGACCTTTGAGTGTCGGCGCGAGTTACAACCGAACAACCTTCGAATTTGATGGTTGTAAAACGCTCTGACGTTTATGACTGAAATACTCTTACGTGATTGGATGATATTGGCGGCCATATTCTATAATGTCAACTACTAGAAAGATAGAGAAATAAAAAAATCATGTGAAAGAAGGAGATAAAAGATTTGGTTGCTGCAATCCGTTCAACGCCTTTGAGCGAGTTAAAAAACAACCGGACAACTACACCCAGAGGCGCTGAACGCGCCTCTGTTTAAGTAATAATTCCATGTTTAAGGTTTCTACTAGTATTTATTTATTTATTTATTTTATTTATTTAAACTTTCGTACAGCATAAATAAAGTGTACAGGGGCGGACTTAATGCCTGAGGCATTCTCTACCAGTCAACCCGTAAAATGTGAGAACATTTTTGTTGACGATGTACGAATTGGAAAAAAATAATAACTAAAAAAACTTGACACAACAAATAACAACATACTAAATAAAGATAAATACTAAGTACACAAATATATAAATATTATATACATAAATATATAAATATAGATATATAAATATATAACAAACTGATAAACATATCATCTTGTTGTCGTACCTATTTAGACAGATTCCAGAAAATGTGTCCGTACTAGACGTTTAAATGATGCCTTACTACGAACCAACCTCAAAGTTTGAGGCAGTTTATTCCATAGACGAGTGGCGGAAAGGGTAAATGAGTCCGAGACAAACCCGGATCGATGGGCTGGGATTTCAAGAGCACGTCTGACAGCAGAGCCTAAACGCATGGGCACCACCAAGCGTCTGAAACTTTATCTTTAAATTATTGGGAGCATTCGGATCGTTAATAATGCTGAAAAGCTGGGAAATGACTCTCAGGTCCCTACGCTGACGAATAGGCAACCATTTGAGCTTATTGCGAAACATGGAAATGTGGTCATATTTACGAAGACTGAAAATAAAACGAATGCAATTATTAAGCATACGATCCAATTTGTCGAGAAGGTCTTGGTTAACATTGGTACAACACACATCAGCATAATCGATGATAGGGAGTACTAGGGTTTGGACGAGGAGAGCCTTGGTACTGGGAGGAAGGAAATTCTTGAGCCTGTAAAATGAACGCAGAGAACCTAGTATGTTTTAGTCATAGATATAGAATGAAATAGATGGGCTATAAAAGCCGTCAAACATGAGGAAAAGAGATAAACTTATACACATTGCCAAAGGAAAGAAGAAGATGGCATCATTTTTTTTTGTCCTTGTTACCGTATATAGGTGAAACTGGTAGTGGGGATTGTTTATCACCAGCGTCTGGTGCTAAACAAATACGTGGAAGAAATTTGTTCTGTGAATTATAGCTTACTGTGTAATTATTTAACACTTTAATTAGTGTAATTGTGAACTATTTGAACATTTAAATCATGGTGCACTGCTCCGTTTTAGTTTGTAATAGTGATAGTGCTAGAAAACAGGAAAATATAACCTTTTACAGGTAAGACCTAAATTGTGTCAATAAAAAGCGCCAAAACTATTTTTTAAATTATAAATACAAGTTATATTGCAATATTTTATCCTTCTACTATGGTTCTCAATCATATTATGGGATTAAACATGAAATTTCAAACTAAGTAGTAAGGTTATTGTTAACCTAACAAGCTAGGAATGTCGCCATACAATATGGCCACGTATACAGCCAACGCGTATAACATTTTGCCGGGTTATAATGATACCAGTTACGCTACGACTATTTTTCCTTGATTCGTAGGTAATTTGTTACGTGAAAGGGAACTCACATATTAGTTTCTGTGTTACATTAATATTGACATATTTAAGTATAAAATTTTGAGCATTTTAGATAACAAAGGTAATTCTTTTGAAGTGAGACTTTCCATTTGCTTGTTTGTCTGTATTTAACAGATTTCCTTCGGGGAACCTCCTTTTATTTTTAACCTGTATACATATTGTTTCAGGACGCATCGGTGTTGGATTTCGGTTCAAATTTGAATACGCCCCGAAAGAGAAAAATGCGGCTTCAAATGCTGGGTTTGAAACAATCAGCGAGGTCATCAAATAAAAAACTACGGCCAGTGCGTCAACCGCTTAGACGATTGGGAAAAAAAGTAGTCTAATTTTAGAAAATGTTTATTTAAAATTTAATATTATACATTTTCTAAATCTTCACAAATATTTAGTAAATGTGTAAATATTGGATTTTAAATAAACTGCAGAGATAAAGAAAAAACAATGATTATTGCCCGCTGTATTCTTAATCGAGCGACGATCTTCGCAAGGTACCTAGCTGGCAAAAGCTGGAAGCGAATGGTCGCGGATCGTGCTCAGTGGCGAGCACTTGGAGAGGCCTATGTCTAGCAGTGGACGCGTGTGGATGATGATTCCTAATATTTTTTCTTATATTTGTAAAGATGTTTACATAATAGCTTAAATAAATAATAGTAAAATGTTTTAAAACGAAATATACTCGAGTAAATCCGAAAAGTGTTGTTTTATTTAAAAGTGTAAATAACTTTAGACTCCCACTTTTATTTTTTGAGACATATTATTGAGCGAGGGGCGCTCTTTAAAATGTCTCAAAAAAAATACGTAGATCAATCAACCCTACTTTATATTTATAGTGGTAAAAGCCACTATAAAAATAAAGTAGGGTAAAACTTAAAGCAACACTGGTATACCCATCTACTTTAGGCAGGTATGACGTCATCTATGTCTGTCCCTTACGGGTATACGGTCACGTCCTATCTATTCATTCTTTATCTAAGGTTTTAGTTGTTATTCTGAGAGCGTAGAAAGAGTATACAATAGAATGCTGGATGTTTGTCTATTCACTCGCACATAAAAGAGACGAAAATATTGAATTACATGCGTAAAAACGAGATAGACTTCGGCATTTTTTGTCCCTCATCGCGTGCTGGTTTTTTTCAAGGTCAGCACATCATGATCTAAACAAAGTTTGACGTTTGTGACGCGTTCGATTTTGTGCTCTCGGAATTTACTATTTTTTCCTAAAATACAGTGTTTCTTTTTGTGCACAACTACGTGAATTAACGATACCAGACTGAAGAATGGTGTGGTGTAGTGTTTATGGTGCAAAAGCAACAGTAGGACGAAAATTGAGGGATTGTCTTTTCAGTTGTAAGTAATTGAAATATTTACTTTATTTGAGTTATCATACCGAGGTTTCACTTGCTAAATTGTCTAACCAATTCACATAGTATACCCTGACGTGTTCCTAAGATAAAATAAGTGTTTATTTCATATTTCATAGGAAAATGTCTACATAACCTGAAACCTCAGGTTGGCCATCATTTTCCATAAATATTACCCCTAATAAGGGGTATATAGTACGCTGTAGAAATAAATGCATTTAACATGACTATATTATTATATAATTTATTACCTGAAAACATAAATTAAATTGAAGGGAATCCTTTTAAAATAACATTATCAAAATATTTGTACGAAAAATATTGTAATAGCATAAAAGAATATTTATGTAGGTACACTGAATATATGTAATTTATTATTATTATTATATGTTTTTCTATTGTCAAGTAGGTAGGTATGTGTCAAAGAGTATAATAATATTGGTATGTGTTAAACTTACCTCGGGACTAGATGGAGCTGTCTATATTAATATTTATTATTATTAAGGTTGATCTTAAATATAACTTACAGGTTTCCTGAAAGCCCACAGTCATGCAATTTATGGATTGCGGCTACAAGGAGAATTAATTGGGAGCCAAACGCTAGATGCAGAATGTGTTGTCAACACTTTGACAGAAAACTTTTAATGAAAAAAGGCAATAAAACATACCTTCATCCCGAGGCTGTTCCAGTTGAGGTAAAATTAACATTTTAAGGATTTTTTTTATTAAAAGTATGTATTTCAGCAACACCAATAGAAAATATTTTTTAATTTAATTTGAAAAAAAAACTCCTGTGATATACAAATCAAATTGTAAATTAAATAATTTTTTACTCAACTGTGCCAGATGGTTTTTGAATGTATCTATGTGAACATGTATATTTCTTTGGCACGTTTAGTATGCTTACTAGCATAAGGTGCATAGTGCTCTCAACACAATGATTTACATGTCATTAAACCCAAAATTGACTATGAGTTACATGTCAACTTTGAGTTGAATGACATTACGTATAAACAGCTAGCGATGGGACATTTTAATAATGAGTTTTCGATAAAGAATTGATTATTTTTTGGATATTTTGAAACATAACATTTTTGGTTATTTTGAAACATAACATTTGTGTATATATATACTTTTTATCACCCCGAATAATTTAAGGGACACTTCAGCACATGGTAGTAGAATGATTTAAACATTAATAAAAAAATTGCATGTTAATTTACTAAAATATCCAAAAATACTGCACTAGTGTTGTGCAATATTTAAAAAAAATAATGGATGTGTTCTGAAGCGTCCCTTAAATTATCCGGGGTGATAAAAAGTAGCTGTATATTTGATGTTATAGACTACTTTTCTTGAAAATAAATGAACAGTATTTTCCTGTGTTGGTGGTGCATTCCCTAGCATATTGTAAAAGATGATATTGGTTTTATTTCATGAGCTGGTCACCTATCACTATATTCTACATTTTCAAATACAATCAATGTACAACTAAACGTCTCTAGAAAATTATTCGACATTATAAGGCATATTATAGATGGATGTATGTACAGTCGGCACCACGTCAAGCTATACACTTTGACGTTTGAACCGACCACTTGTTCTCGTAGTGCAAACGTAAAGTTTGACGCACCGTCCACTGTATGTATTTTAGTACCTTTACATAATTTATTTAATAATTTTTCAGGTTAAAAAATTCATGGTTTTTGATTCGTCCAGTTCTGCAACAGCAATGGAGATACAGGAAACTGAATCCTTGAATGTAAGTGTTTTTTGAATTTGTTTTAAACATTTTTCTATATTATGAAACTTTAGTGTGTTAGGTAGCTCACACTCGTAGTCATATCATGCTAATACAGCGTCCTCTGGTGGCAACAATTTATTTACATTATTTGTTTATATATACAAGGTTATTTTTTAATTATGACAAAAATTTTGTGTGCTTGTTCAGACAAGCAAACTGAACAACTTTCACTATGGCACCAACTTTGAAATCGCAAAAAAATCAGCTGTTCCATACATTTAGGTTCAGTGAATGTTGAACATTTGTATGGAACAGCTGATTTTTTTTGCGATTTCAAAGTTGGTCCCATTGTGAAAGTTATTCAGTTTGCTTGTCTGAACAAGCACACAAAATTTTTGTCATAACTAAAAAATAAATTTGTATACTTAATATAATACATATTATATTAGTATATATAGTCAGTGGTCTAGTGGAGACCATACCGCCCAGAGGTCATGGGTTCGATTCCTAATCATGGCGATTTATGGAACGATCTGTCTTAAATTGCCGTGGAAGTGTTTTCATATGTATACTAGTAGGTATTATACACATGAAAGTTTGTGAGTATGGATGGTTGCATGTTTGTTTGTTATTATTTCACTCCAAAGCTACAAAACGCAATTTAATGAAATTTGGTACACAGATAGCATATAACCTTGAATTAAGTATTTATGAGTGAGAATAAGTTTATCCATTGACTAAAAACTGTACAACAAGCAACAACAAGTTAGTTTATTATGGGACTAGATAGACTATAAATAACTAAAGGTGGATGGCATGTTCTTGAAATTTTTGTTACTACAGTTCAGCCTCTGTAATATTTAAATTATGTTTATATTTTAGGTGGTGTCGCCGAACCACACACCACGAACTCTAAAGAGGAAGTGGATGAAAAAAAATGAGTTGTCTGAGCAGCGTTTGAAAAAGCTAAGAGCCCTTAGAGAAAAATCAAGAAGATTATTAAAAAAAGTCGCTTTGGAAAACATTTTGGTGGACTTACACTCGAAATTATATGTTAAATTCAAAGATTGCGAATTGTTATCTACAATAGACACTACTAACAAATACGTTAATGTACATGTGTTATTATAACCATTAACTTTTACTACCTTGCGGTTGAGAGGACAACTATAGTAATAGAATATTATGTCATTATTTTCAAAACGTTATAATTTAAAATTCTCATTATTTCTATCACACGAATTCTCAAAAAACCGACTATGTCTCGTTTGAGAATTACTGATTTCACTCTTAAGTCTCCTTACTATTATCGTTTCTTTCAATTGTTTCGGAGTTCTGTTTGTAGTATTCTGAACCTTTTTGTATTCAGTCACTCGCCTCTACACTTCGAGATACAGGTTAGTTCCTAGTTCGATGGTGGGTGGCTAGTGGCGGGGTACTAACGAATTAATTATACCGTTCTGTAATTAATAGATTTAATCCTTGATTGAAACGAATCAATAAATAATTTTGAATTATTTTGAATTTTTGAGTCTTTCGCCCATTGCGGAAAGTAAGAGTGAACACCTCACGGGGTGTTACCCCCATAATATTAGATTTCTCTCAAAATATTGATTCTTGTTGGATAAAAAGTAGCCTATGTCCTTTCTCATAGTTCTATCTGTGACTACATATTAAAAATAAATAAAAAACTGAAGTTGACTTTAGAAAAACTTATTTATACTTATATGACAAAAAATGAAATTGTTCTTACTAAATTCCTCAAACATTACGTATTACCCGTGGTTCCACCAACATGTCCCACTGGTAGGTCCACGGGTATTTTTTTCCCCGTAGACCTTTTAACCGTGTTCCCACTGCTATGACCCACAGCGGACCCACGGGTAATTCCTCAGATAATTTTTTTCCCCGTAGACCCACTGCGCTAGATATGACAATGACGGTGAGTCATAGTGACAAACAAAAGTTTGTGGATTTTCTACCTCGTCAACTACTTTCAAGATTATCTTGAAGGTGGCGACTGATGAGGTGGAAAATCCGTAAAAAAACTCGCCGTCATGTAGGTACACCACAAACCGTACCGTACCGTTAGCGTCAATATGAATGTTTGTGTACCAAAATAACACAACTTTCACTGCACAATGTTCACTTGAATACAATTTTTGAATTAAAAGTAAAAGCTAACCGTCGCTAGCTTCATCAACAGCCACTTAAACCTCTTTGGAAAAATCACTACTTTTTGTATGAATCTTATTGCGACTTCTTGTTCTATTAGAAAAAAAAACCGGTTTTGAACAGGTCATTAATAACATTTCATACAACATTATTACCCTCGAGTTTTCCAGGGTAGTAATGTATTGGCGCGCTGGTAGCGGTAGTCGCAGTGTGGAAATTACCATGCGTGCCCACAATGGCACGGAGAACACCGGAGGTTTTAGTGGGTCGGCCTAGAACTTTACCGGGCCAGACGGTACACACACGCACGCCTGCCATCTAGCCAACGGTGGGTACGGAGCGGTTGAGCATTTCCCCCCCGAAAAAAAAGGGTAGTAATGTATTACTTAGTGGCCTTTTCTGTTGATTTAAGCGTTAAATTAATGAGTGTAGTTGAAAAAAAAACTTTTTATACTCTTCTTTAAGAACCCAATGCTGTAGTCTCTTGAAAAAATCTCGACGTTCATTCTAAATCCTGAGCGTGCGCTGAAGGTAATTCATTTTAAAGCATACAGTACGAGACCATTTTAGTTCTAGGGTGTGAGGGTTAATTTCTTGCCAATGGCGAGCTGTGCCATGGTAGAAAGTGGCCGTGGGCATAATGTTTAACAGCTCCTCAGCAGGCAGAGGTATTTTTTTTAAACTTGGGTGTTTAATACCGTTTGTGAGTAGGGGATCGTTAACGAGTCTCATGGCCCGTTTGTGTACCGCGTTAAAAGGTACAAGTTGATTTTAAATATAAGAAGATAGAAAAAAATGGGCACGCTAATTAAATAAAATGATATTTAACAACTTTTTCTCTCTTTTTTGTAGACATTAGGTGAACGTATTAAAAACTTGCGATTCGGGGTAATTTTTATAAAGAGGGTAACCCTAATCATCCATGTACTTGTATTTGCTGTCCCTTACTGCGGCACGCTCATCCGCAGTCTATAGTATTATTCGTCTAAGTCTGAGAGTAAAATAATATGATTTTTTTCTGTGCACAGACTACATAGGCTGTGCTCCGTTTCGCGCTTAGACTATAGATACCAATAGACATGAAATACCTACGAAAAAAGCGTGCCAACATTTGGGTTGGTGCTCTAAGATGGCGGAAAAAAACTAGGGACGCCGCATCCAAGATTCCACACTTTTTATGTTTTTCTTTATAGAATTAATTAAAAAAATCAATAAAAAACGTATAACTGTAAAATGCACTCACAAATAATGCTCACCGACTGATATTTTAGCACAACAACAAGCACGGTGCTTTGTAATGGCGGACTGAACTGGACGCAAATTTATTTGAGACATATAATAACATTGCGAATCCATTGGTTTAGTTAATCTGAGGTTTCGCGATTATAGTGACCATCAGCCATGGACTTAATAATCAAAACAATACTGAGCTCCATCACAAATGACGTATGCAAAAATACACCATATCACATACGCCTATGACTCAATTTAGGCCACCAACACGATAGAGGCAAAAACGAGCCGAGAGGGATAGCCAGAAGGCAATCCGTTTGTCCCTTTCAGACATTGCCATTTGGAAAAAAAACCATCGAAATTAGTAGGTTAGTTTTTTAAGAGTAGTGCTCGGCGCTCTGCCGGGAGAGCCTCGCACACACCCGCCGTTTAGCCAATGGCGGGTGTGTGTGAAAAAAAAGGTTTCGTTTCTACAAACAAATATAGCTATTTTTTAAAATTTAACTATTCAATTACTTTAAATATGGTAAACCATTAATTATTTATGGAAAGATGATTAAAATAAGGTTATTTAATTTAAATATTTTATATAAATAGGGTAGGCTCGAGCCCCTCGGTGGTGACGTGTATGAGCTGTGATGATGATGATGAATTTAAATATCCCAAAAAGTGACAATTGTAGTCTTTAAGGTTAGAGCACTGGCAACAATAGTGAAAATGGCATTTGAGTGATTTTGACAATGACATTAGTAAGTCACTTCGGGCTTTGATTTTGAATAGTTTTAGGGTGTCCATAATTAAGTTCTTTCAGTGAAAGTTATGCATTTACAGTTCCAGTAAGTAAGTATACCAAAAATGGTTTAGGCAAATGTGGCTAAAAGTAATACCGACGAATGTGAGGAAAAGCCTGTTGTATGCAGTTAATATTTCAAATAAGAGGACTTTACAGAAGCAATATTTCGAAGAGCTTTATAAGTGAACTAGCTTCTGCCCGCGGCTTCGCACGCGTGGACTACATGCTTTTCCTTACCATCTTTTATCAGCCTGTAAGTACCGGAAAAGGATTAAATGAACGATGATGATAAAAATAGCGAAATGTGTATTACATAGAACACACGTGCATCTAATTACTTACTTTATCATCAATCCTCGCTATCTATATCCGGTCCCTATCCCTTCTCTATTCCTGCGTTTATCATCATAACTAATCATAAATTAAACTAAAGTATTTCCTTAAAAACAACATTTTTAACAATTTTAGATGTCGGCGCTAAAATCACCAGGCTATTTGATGAGCTAACACGCGAACACGCTACATAGAACTGTCCATGGGAAAAGCAATTCTCTCTCAAATCTACACCAGCATACTTGAGAGTTTGTCCTTGCGCCTTATTGATTGTCATTGCGAAGCAGACTTTTAAAGGAAACTGTAGTCGTTTAAATTCAAAGGGAAGATCATTAGGAATCAACGGAATTCGTGGAATGAAGACAGTTTCACCCTGAGAAGGTCCGGTCAAAATAGTTGCCTCTACCACATTGCGCGACAAAGCTTTGACTTGTAGCCTAGTTCCGTTACAAAGTTTACGGAGTTTTAAGTTTCTCAGCAACATCACTGGTGTACCAACACGCAGTAAAAGTTTATGGTAAGGAAAACCTGATGGGTTTTGAGTGTTCAAGAACTCTACAGGATAATGGACGGCCTCGTCTGGATTTACTACCGTGTCAATCGAGTTGTAGAGCATTTCTTCGCCTTCGAATGATTTCAACAACATGTCATTAATTACTGCTGCTTGGTCATTTTTTGGGGTCAAAATTGCCCTTTCGCACAACCATTCCAAAGATTTCTTTTGTATGTTAGCAACGTCAGGATAAATTTTCTCTATCAACTCTGGAACTGTTGTAACAACAGTGCAAAGATCGTCGGGTATATTTAACATACCATCATTTTCTGGATAGTTACCATTTTCGAGTTTAAGCAATAGTTCCGAAAACTGACCCGCAGCGATATCACCCCTTAAATGAACTCTCATGTTTTTGGATAGTTTAAGTATTTTTACTGAAGACCACAGAGAGGACTTCTTAAGACACGCCTTAATTTCGTCAGCACGTGTTCCTCGCGGAACTATTGGCAATGTTTGACGAAAATCACCAGCCAGTAATACTGTCATGCCACCCATCAAGTTCTTGTTACCCCTAATATCTTGTAGAGTCCTATTTAAAGCTTCAATGGCTTTTTTGTGAGCCATCGTACTTTCATCCCAAACTATAATCTTAGCTTTCTTTAAAACTTCCGCCAGATTGCTCTGTTTAGAAATATTACATAAGGGAGTTTCTACATTCGTGAGGTTTAGAGGCAATTTAAGTGCAGAGTGTGCAGTTCGACCCCCTTGTAAAAGAGTAGCAGCTATTCCGGATGATGCAACTGCAATAGCAATATCGCGATCACTTCTAAATTTTGCCAGCAATAAATTTATTAGATAGGTTTTTCTAGTGCCCCCAGGGGCGTCCAGGAAAAATACTTCTCCTTCTTCATCATACACGCTTTTAGTGACTCGGTCATAAACTGACTTTTGCTCTTGTGTTAAAGAACCATAATTATTAGTTACAAAAGTCTGTAAATCCGTCACATTGTAGTTAGTCTCCCTTAAATAATCTCTATTTTCTAAAGTCAGTGGTACAGTTGGTTGAGGTAAACCATATTCTTTTAGGGGGAGCCCACCTAAACTCAAGGAAGCTTCCTCAAGTTCAACTAAGCATTTATTGAAAACTCCATTTTTTAAATTATCGATATTGCTTCCAACTTGCCTCTCTACTTGCCGTTTTATATCTTCGGATAAGTCGTCTTTGAAATCATTCCACAGGCTCAAAGGATCCGATAAGTGACAAAACACCAACATTGTTGTGAAGAGCTCTCTCATCATGTACGGTGATCGACACAACGCTGCCTCTTTGAGAGCTGCATGCCAGTGTTCAGCATCCTCAAGCAGCCCCAATGTCTTGCAAGCTGATTGAAAAGTAGCATGCACAACTCCATTTATTGTTTTTAATGCCTCAAAAGATGTTGGGCCTCTTATCTCATGAAGGAGCATTCTTAAGTGAAAGCATTCTGTATTATTTGGGTGTACAGTGTATACTCTACCCAGAGCATGGTCTTTTTTTACACCAGGCCATCCATCTACATCTACTCCTCTTTTTCTCCTTTCAAAGCGGTTCTTGTTCCATGTATAATATGCTGGTACTTGGAAATATAAAAGAGTTTTTGCGAAAGCATCTACTTAATCAAAAAAGCCTAGAAGCGTGGTTTTTGGTGGTGCAATCAATTTATCTGCGAGATTTTGTGGATTAAAGTATACTCTTTGACCGTTCTCCAGGTGAACTGAGAGGTGAAGACATTATACTGTGTGTGAACATTATTTGTGTTTCATCGAGAAGTGGTTTGGGGTATCTTTTACTGCAAGTTTTCTCTTTCATACAAGGTGAATTGTAATTAAAACTACCACAAGGACCATGTATAATGTGCGATTTTACGTTTTTAAAAAGTTGGAGATCAATTTCTTGGTTAGGTATTTCTGCATGTATAATTTTGTCGATGTTGTCCGGTGTGATACGATCTGTTAACCAAACTAAAATATGAACATGCGGAAGGCCACGTTTTTGCCACTCAACTGAATACATATGGCATCGCACTTCATCGAACAACTTTCCTTTAGTTAATAGATTCATCAGTTTTTTTACTTTTATGTGAAAAACTCTCGCAATAATATGATGATATGATTTTTGGTCGGATGATATGTATACGGTCGTATGATTTTTGGCCTGAAAATAAAGTTTGTGTTATTTCTTCCCATTTAGGATTAAATGTAAAAGTAATAAAAAGATCAGGATGACCATAATGTCGAACATATGTCATGGCGTCTTGTGTTCGCTCATGCATATACCGGGGCCCTCCGGTGAACGAAGATGGTAAAACTACCATCTGACCCATTTGATCAGCATCTTGCCTACCAATAGCATCCTTTAAATGAATATAATTCTCTGCACGTAACATTGATTAGTTATTTTTATGAAACTTAATCTTTCCGTTTCAATCTTGGCGTATTCGTCTACCAAAAATTTACTGGAAAGAGCCCCAAAACGCATTAGGTGGTTATCTTCCCCCTCTCTTATCATTATACGATATGAATAAAAACTTGCCGCTGAAGTAGTTTTTTTCAAAGACATTTTGGTCTTTGGATCACGTTGTGGTATGGCAATGGAGTAACCATCTTCGCCGTAACTAAACAATAACGGATATTGTAAAGCATCATAAGACCTATGGGTTTCATTTATTCGCTGTAAAGAATTGGATCGACCTTCTATAACAATGTCTCGTCGTTCAAATTGTTGATCCGTCATCACCAGAGCCACTTCATTTACAGTTGGGGCGTTAAAACAATCTCTATGCCCTTGAGATGGTTTTTTATCAGCGTGAATATCGATTTTGAATAAGTCATATGATGGAGGTACCTTTTCTATAGCAGTCTTCAAGTCCCTTATATAAGGGTTCCCATCGTGAAGCATTTTCTGCAATTGCTTCACTAAACCTGGTTTCAAGTTTGGCTGCCTAGAACACCTCATGTTGGCTTCCTTTTCGTCTTCCCCATCAAAATATACTTGTAAAAATTGTGCTTGGTGCCCTGGTTGGGGTAATAAGCTACCCACTAAATGGTAAACTTGCCCTTGGACTTTAAAAGTTGGCATAAAACCATGCTCAATGATTTTTTTTGCGCCAAATGACGTCATTTGGAAGCAATTGCTATATTTTCGTATGTTGTTTATGAAATGCTTATGATCGGGGTGCAGATCCATAACTAAACTATAAAGGGGCTCAGGAAGACCACGCAATACTTCTAGGTACACTTTCCCACTACTACAGCACATCCCAGGTGTTTCATCTGACCATTTCAATGCGTTGCACCACTGACACTTTTTACTCATACAAACGATACCGAGAACCTCATCCTCTTCGTATCCTATCTCAGAACTGTAGGACATTCCTGACAGAAACTTTTTTACCCATTTTCTTGTAGTCATCTGCAGTCGTTGTCGAGATTGGGCAGCTCGATGCACCTCAGGGTGCGTTTGCTGGTAATCAGCAACAGCTTGCCTGTGAGCCTCAGGGTGGTTTTGCTGGTAATCAGCAACAGCTTGCCTGTGAGCCTCAGGGTGCGTTTGCTGGTAATCAGCAACAGCTTGCCTGTGCTTCTCTATGTTTTTTTTTGCATACCTTTTTTCTGCTCGTTTGACCTGGTTCCTTCTTGTTTTATTAGTAAATCTAGCTCTACGTTTCTTGAGTTTTTTTTTGGGGGGCTCGGAATTGAAATATCAGAATCAGTCGATGATACTGCTTCAATATCAGCGACTTCGGTGCGCCTCGAAGTAATTTTGCCAGCTTTTACTGAGATTGCATTGAGTGTTGGATTTATTTCTATCCCAGAAAATTCATCCTCGCCTGACACATACGCTTCGAAATGACCACCAGCTAGATCGCCTGAAAAGCGAAGGCGCTTAATTGGACAACCTTCAGTACCAACTTTCACATACAATTTGCCATGGCGGTACACTTCAAATACAAAGTTATATATTCTGCCTGCAGCGGTTAACTCACATATTGTGCCGTAAGTTTCAGGCAGAATCATATGACCACAATATTCTTCTAGGGTTCTGTAGTTGTCGCCACATCCATCGTCAGAGAAACCAGAAAACTCATGCCAGTGCTCCTTTACATACTGAACAATTTGTTCCCGTACTTCGAATCCCATATCTTCGTTTCCGAACATTAAAAATGAAAGAGACCTAAAAAGGCAAGCTCCATCTACGAAGGAAAATACTAATCTATATGATACCTACTACCTAATACCTATTCTATGAATGAAAAAACCTAATCTATACGGTACCTACCTACCTATTCTAAAGAAGAAAAGATCCTAATCTACCTATACGTACCAAAGTACCTATACCTATCTACCTATACTATTCCAGAAAAAACAAAGAACTACCACTGAATTACCTATTCTATATTTGGCACAGTATAGGTACCTACTATGCTAATGCTACTTACTATACCTATTTTCAAAACAAAAACCTCCTAAACTAACAATACTATGCTACAAAACCAATAAAGAAAAGAAATCGTCCTCAGCAGAATCACAAAGAATTCACGCCTAACCTCAAAATTCAGTTTTCGCATACAACTGTCAACGACGTCGGCACAAACTATATAGAGATACTACGTATACGTCGGGCCCTGCAGCGAGTGCCCGCTTTAGGGCTCTGCACTCATTGAGGTGCACCCCTCGCCCCTTGTACCTTCCACAGCTCCCACTCCGCGTTCAGTCTTGTGGATGAAACGTTGGTAAGTATGCCTCCCCGGCCGGCCTTCTATTCGTATATTTCAGCTTTCGTTTCAGTAAGTACTTACTACCTAAAATTTTGGTATCTACCTGTCATGTTCATACGTAATGTTCATTTTTTGTAACATCATTAAAATACCTTCGATTTCTTATAGGTAGGTATTGGCTTAGATTTAAGACAGAGCATTAAGGTTATTGGTTATTGGAAACCATAAAAATAAGTAGGTACTTAATGTCTGAGACAATAATTTTAATTACAAAACAAACATAAATAGAAAGGTACTAACGTACCTACCGTACATTATTAGAGTACTTAATATTTAATTTTTATATTCACAAACTTAGGCACAGTCATCAACACGTCAAGCTATAGGTATACTTCGGACTTTGTACCGTCCTTATTACAATGAGTGTGAATTCCACAATTGTACTGCATGTGGAATAAATAATTATGTATACTTACTTACCTATACTATACTTATATTATTTATTATGTACGGTAAGCAACACGTCATGGTATACACTTGCAGTACAAACTTCTTATAGACATTACGGTGATTGTAATAAGGATGTTACAAAGTCAAAAGTGTATAGCTTGACGTGTTGCTGACTGTACCTGATTTTACAGTAACAGGCGATGACAAAATATAATATGTGTGGAAAACATCGTTAGGAAACCTGCACATGTTTATTCTTGTGGGGGGGGCATCGCCGAAGGGAGGGCCTCGTCGTTTGCCGGAGATGGAGGCGCCGTGGGCATCGACACTGACGCTTCCAGGCTGTCCAGTTCGTCCAGGTCCACGTCGAGCTCCTGGAAGAGGTCGGGAGATGTGGAGCGCGGGGTCGGGCTGGAGACGGCGGGCGACGCTCTCGGGACCTTGGCGCGGCTCGACAGCATCTTGGCGCGCTTGAGCCGCCTCAACCTGCGCGTCTCCTGCCCACACACCTCACAGTAACTCCACTTGGGAGCCAATATGCGTCTGCACTTCACACACCTCTCCAGATCTCCCAGCAGCTGGTCGTATGGAGCTCTGCAATAACTGTATTTATCTGTAAAAACAAATAAACCATTTATAACTGTCGTACGGTAAGCAACACGTCACGGTATACACCTGCAGTACAGCAATATAGATCTTATGGCTATTGTAATAAAGACGGTACAAATTCTAAAGTGTATAGCTTGGCGTGTTGCTATGTGTACCTACGACGATGATAATAATAATAATACCGAAAAAATCAAGTAGGTAACGGCAATTCAAAATTAATCTTATGATGACGTCCTAGCAGAGTTTCTTCTTGAATGTGGCTAGTAGGATAGCATCTTGTACTTATAACTTGATCATTTAACTGCTTCATAAAACTATAGGTACCTACCTGAGAACTTTAATAAGTTTACTTAAATATCACAAAAAGGTATAAATAGAAATCATCTTACCAGTTATTCAGAATCTGTATTTCCCACAAGAGGGGCAAAATGTGGCCTTCCTCTTAATAAGATACGTGTAAGTTTAAGTATTGTATAGTGTATGTAATTACATGTAGGTACATAATTACAGCATTAGGTATTAGTAATAATTTATTACTTACGATTCTTTGCATGTTTTAAGGTAGTTATTTGAATAGGTAGCTGCACTCTAGAGGTACAGTAATCTCCCATTCAAGCTATACATTTACACTACGAAAACCGCCGCTATTACGAGCGGCATAAGAACGGTCCAAAGGTCAAACAGTATAGCTTGATAAGGAGCCCACTGTACCTACCAACGCGTCTTTTTTCCCTTATCGTCGCCGATTAACTGAAGCGGTCACTGTCATCATCGCATCTAACCTAAGAAGAATGCAACTGAAATGCTTCTAATGAATATTTAGATACTTACCTACTTACCTGAGCACTCGTGAAAACGCAGTTATCCATGCAGTCGTGATCAGGTACGTCGAAGACTTAGAATGCCGCCTCATGTGCATTGCGGGTCTTCTGTGGTTGTCAACGCCATCTTGCACGTTCAGTCAGATCGGTCCTGGAGCCGCAGACTCGACGAGACGGATTTACGGCTTCCTCCAGTTTATTTGATGAATCCGATTTATTGTATACATTGCGAAGATCGTTTTGAGTAAATTGAGGCACCTTTTGCCCAAAACTTGCAGAATAACAAATAAAAGATTTAAAATAAAATGTTTGACGACATTGCGCGCCAAGAAAATTTTGACAACCCCTGACTTTACCTACATACCTACTGGAAACCAATAGGAGCGATTTTTATTTTTCTACACTGTCGGCTGACCCCTAATAACAGCAAAAATGAAATTAAAACGAAATGAAAAGACAATTTGTTACGTCGTCAATTTTTAACATGGATAAGTTAGCTTACGTGGAAGGTACTTACTATATGCCCTGAATCCATACTTTGAATATCCTCACTTTAAAAGTGACGGACTTTCATACAAACTTTCATCCCCTATTTTCGCCCGTTAGGGATAGAATTTTCGGAAATCCTTTCTTTTTCTTAATGCTCACCTACATTACCAAAGGAACCTATGTGCAAAATTTCAAGTCTCTAGACGATTTAATTATTCTCATAACTTCATCCCCCTTTCTACCCCAATGTGGTGGAGTCATCAAAATCGATGTGATACATGTAAATTACTTATACCTACTTATTTTTAATCATCTGCCTAAATCCAAAATCCAAATTATAAAGACCCTTACTTCAAGATTAACGGACTTTCATACAAACTGTCATCCCCTATTTAACCCCCTTAGGGCTAGAATTTCTAAAAATCCTTTCTTAGAGGATACCTGCACTGTATGAGGTATCTATGTGCAAAATTTCAAGTCTCTAGACCATTTCATTATTTCCATTACTTCATCCCCATTTTCACCCTCATAGGGGTGGAATCATGAAAATCGCTGAGACAGGTATACATTATTTTTTAATCTTCAGCCTATATCCAAAATTTAAATCTTTAAAAAGATGACTTTAAAACTGACGGATTTTCATACAAACTTTTACCCCCTTAGGGGTGGAATTTCCAAAAATCCTTTCTTAGTGCTCACCTACACTACTGAAGGAACCTACGTGCCAAGTTTCATGATTGTAGCTTCAGCCGTTTGGGCTGTGCGTTGATGGTCAGTCAGTCAATCACTTTCTTCTTTTATATGTTTAGAAGATAAGATGCGATATCTTTAATCTTTCCCTCTCTGATGAGAGTGTGTAAGTTTTAATTCCTCTAAAAAGTAAAACGTCTAAAATGAATGTCTTCAGCCTCCTTAGCATGACCACCGAAACACGATATGATAAAACAGTATATTAATATAAACTGTTAAAAAAGTTGGATTTTTTAAGTTATCTTTAAGTTTTGAGTATGTTTTGGATATTGGTATTATTATTTTGGATATTGTTAATATATTAATGTTGATAAAATTTCAAGGTAGCCATTATTGCAATATATTTTGACAGTTGATGTCGATTTATCGTTTTATCATATCGTGTTTCGCTGTTCATGCTACGGGGGCAGGGCATATTAACTAAACTGTAAATCGTATTTAGATCAAAATATTAGGTTGGGGAAAAAGTCTTTTCGCATTATAGTATGTATAAACTTGTAATAAAATCTCTTTGGCTGTACTATTTGTATCTGGCTGGTTTTGGTATCATTGAAAGTTTAAATTTTAAAGAACATAATTCCAAATTCAAATTAGGAAAATGTGTGATTTTCATTTGTTTTTCGTACCGCCAAGATGAGTGAATCTAATGAAGAAATTCGATACATTTTAAAATTTTACTACAAAAAAGGTAAAAATGCAACGCAAGCCGCGAAAAAAATTTGCGATGTTTATGGACCTAGTGCAGTGTCTGTGAGAGTAGCACAAATTTGGTTTAAGCGTTTTCAATCCGGAAATTTTGATGTCAAAGATGCACGTCGCTCTGGTCGCCCTATTACAGATAAAATGGATGCCATTTTTGAAAAAGTGGAGCAAGATCGGCATGTCAGTAGTTACGACGTAGCTGAAGAACTGGGAATTGACCACAAAACAGTTTTGGCGCATTTGAAAAAAACTGGGTACACAAAAAAGCTCGACATTTGGGTACCTCACGAGCTCACTGAAAGAAACCTAATCAACCGTGTACTCATTTGTGATTCTTTATTACGACGTAATGAAACCGAACCATTTTTTAAGAAGCTGATAACTGGTGATGAAAAGTGGATCACGTACGACAAGAACGTGCGAAAAAGGTCGTGGTCAAAGGCCGGTCAGGCTTCACAGACTGTGGCGAAACCCGGGTTAACTCGCAACAAGGTGATGCTGTGTGTGTGGTGGGATTGGAAGGGCATTATTCATTATGAGCTGTTACCACCAGGCAGGACCATCGATTCTGAACTCTACTGCGAACAACTGATGAGATTAAAGCAAGAAGTTGAGAGAAAGCGGCCGGAATTAATCAACAGAAGGGGTGTGGTTTTTCATCATGATAACGCTAGACCTCACACATCTTTAGCCACTCAGCAAAAATTAAGAGAGTTTGGCTGGGAGGTGTTAATGCATCCGCCGTATACTTCCTGACCGTCCTGACCTTGCACCTTCAGATTTCCACCTGTTTCGGTCTCTTCAGAATTCTTTAGGCAGTGTCAGGTTAACATCACGAGAGGACTGCCAAAACCACTTGTCGCGGTATTTTGACCAGAAGTCCCAAAATTTCTATAGCAATGGGATCATGTCCCTACCTACAAGATGGCAAAAAGTTATCGAACAAAATGGTACCTACATACTTTAGTTAAATGTAAATAAACCATATTAAAAAATGTTTTGAATTTTCTTAAAAAATGCGAAGAAACTTTTTCCCCAACCTATATACCAAGCAAAATACTTAAAAAATAATAATTTATAAATAGGAATTCGTCTGTAAGTAGTTTAAAATTTGCACAAAGCAAAATGCCACTGCATTAATTCTATGCGGTATATTTTTTATTTTCAATTACGTTGGAACTTCTTGGTTTTATGTCTACTTGGTTAGTGCCGGGGTTTGATCAGAAAGCAATTTTTCCTGTAGTGGATACAGGAAAAATTGACGGACCAATTGTTTTAGGAGTAGGGATTTTTTTTCATGCAGTTCATCTCTCTGTAAGAACCACTTAATTACATTACGACGACAATGACGTATTAAATCAATATTGTATAACGTTTTTCAACTCACTTGTGATGAAAAATACCTGATTAAATAACACAAATCATTGCTAGTTTGTAAATAAACTAAATAATGGTATGCAAATAATCATTAGAAAAATCATGTAGTTCGTCGATGTTTTTTATATTATCTGAATTACTATTTTATATTGCTATATTTTATAAAAGCTAGACTTTTAAAAATATAGCATATTAACCCAAGTGCAGCATTGCCAGACTCATAACATGCCTCGGCTATAGAACAGAACATAGCACGACCATCAAAACACGATATGATAAAGCGGTTTATCGCAGTGAACTGTCAAAATACAATAGGTTTTCATCTTATTTTGACAGTTCACCGCGATAAATCTTTATCATATCGTGTTTTAAAAGTCGTGCTAGGGGGGCAGGCGTGTTTTATGAGCTGCTTTATGTATCTAAAACCGCTTTAATTAGATCCATTTAACAAGCAAGTATTTTGAAAATATAGTTACAGAAATAATTGACAGGTTCTTATTATTAATTTTTTTTGGTTATTTCGATTTAATCCAACAATCTGTGCAACAATAGTCTCTGGACAAAAAGAATATTTGTAGATAAGTAAAGTATGATTTTGCATATCAAAGTGTTCATATTTTAAAATTATTTATCTAAAACATAAATATTTTAGTTATTATTTGTTAGTCACATCGATTTTCATCCTAATATTGTCATACTTCAATTGTTCTTTTCAATACGAGGAAATTATGGACACCCTATAAAAAAGGGACAAACGGCCTCTCTTTTGGCTATCCCTCTCTGCTCGTTTTTCGGGTCAGAGAACTCAGTACTGTTTTGATTATTAAGTCCATGCCATCAGCACTGTGAGCGCGCTAACAGGCGGCCCGTTTCGCGACAACAGCGTTTACGTTGGATGTGATGACGTCATTGATTGCGTCACAAACAACGTTTCCAGTGCTCAGGCCGAATTCGAAGTGAGATTGATTATGCCACATTAGAACCCTTAATAAAGCTTCCAATTCAGTATAATTATGGGATAGCAGATACCTCAGCAGTAAACATTTAGCCTCTCTGACACTAGACAGTTTCAAGGATGGATACCTCTCTACCACTTTATTATAAATGTAGGGTCCTAAAAATATTCTAAAGCGACGAGCAAAAGAAGTTTTTATTCTTGCAGTAGTTATATAAAACGTACGCTTCTGAAGCATTTCTCTATATGAAGGCCTATTTATGACGGCTTTATGTGTAAAGAGGAGGAGGATGCATGAGAAAAAGTCTACGGACACTCAAAACCTGAGCATCTTCATACAGCAGAATGGTGGGATACCGTCAATTCTTATTTAAGGAGACTTTGAGTACGACTCTTTGAGCTCTTTCAAGTATTATAAGGACAGATGAAGGAGCTCCTCCCCATGCAAGGACAAAAAATGAAAAGAGTAACTGCATAGTTCCTTTTTCTCTGTGGAAACTATATTCCGAGCGCGGTGGTTTTATAAATGTTATTTTTAAGTTTTTTGGCGATTTATAGGTGCCTATACAAGGTTACTTTTTTATCACCCCGGAAAATTTAAGGGACGCTTCAGCCCCCTAACCATGATCGCCCAAAACAATATTAAAACCGCGCTGAGAGCGGGATGGCGCTATACGCAGCAAGAGCGGTGTCTCTGTTTCAATATTGTTTTAACCATGCTATAAGCGATCATGGTTAGGCCCCTGGACACGGTAGTAGAATGATTTAAATATGAATAAAAAAATTACTCACCTATTTAATTTTATATGAATTTTCTAAAATATCAAAAAAATACATACTGCTCTAGTTTAATGCAGTATTTTTTTTATCTTCTTTTTTAATTTTTATGTAATAAGGAATGTATCCTAGTGGGTTATTGTATAAGAAAAAATCTATCACGATCGCTTATAATTTGACGGCCATTGCGCCGTGAGCATAAGACTCTGTACCGACTTTCTTTTATAAAAGAGTAATGCATGGGGTGCGACTGTCAAATTGTAAGCGATCGCGTTAGATTTTTTCTTAGACATAACCAACCTGAAGCGTCCCATTTTTCCAGGGTGATAAATAAGTAATGGAAACACGAGGAAATGTAGTTCCTTGAGGAAATCTGTCCCATTGGCCAATGAGACCAAGCGGAATACCATTAATCGTTCCTAGTGGACCCATTTATAATAATAATAATAAAAACCATTTATTTTCAATCACAATGACTTAGATCTACGCTTACAAAGCCCAGTTCGTTAAGCCAGAGTGAGAGACGGAACCCATACTAGGATACCCTGTGTTACGGGCTCCGGCCTCCCTCCGGTTGTTTTTGCTTAACAAATAAAGAAAATAAAAAGAGAGAAAAACGTGTTTGTGTGTGTGCGTGCGTGTGAGTTTGTGTGTGTGCATGTGCGTGTGTGTGTGCGAGGGGGTGTGCATGGGAGTGTGTTTTTGTGTTTATACCAGCTTATGAAAGTGCGTGTGTGATCTTTAGTGCGAATCCCTCCGTAGGTACACTAGTGTGACTCACTCGTTTATCCTAACTAATATTATAAAATATGCAAAAGTGAATTTGTTTGTTACGCTATCACAACTAAACCACTGAACTAATTTTATTGATATTTGTATAGAGACAGCTTAACTTAAGACTTTGGGTAGTAGGACATAGGCAAACTCTTATCTCGTATTTTAATGAGTATAATATATATTTAATCCCTTTAAAAAAATAGTAATAATAATAATATAAAAAAACTAATAACAAAAAAAAATACTTTGACTTATTTCACAGTCTTCAACATATTTTCAATCTCAGAATAACATTTCTGCCGCAGGAAGTTGAAGACTTTCTTCTTGCAATTAAAATAATTCTCAGGATATATATCAATAACCCGATTGACTAAATTATATAAATAGGGCCCTAGGAAGATTTGTTGACGCTGTGCAAATGGCGAAAATGATGTGCGGTTTTTGAATATTATATCTTTTCTTCTGAATTTTGTCAAATTTAAAGAATCAAACGTCGTTTTAGTGTGGTTAAATAATATTGATTTTAAAACATATGACTGTCTAACTGTAAGCACATCAATATCCATATAAAGTTGATTTGTAGGGTATCTGTACGGCTTAAACATCATTACTTTTAGTATAGCTCTTTGCGCTCTCTCAACTTGTATCATATGATTTTTAAATGTTCCGCCCCATGTTATGATACAATAAGTTACGATTGATTGGCATAATGCCAGATAAGTAGCTTTAAGAAGTTTGAGATCAGTCACAGATCTGAGTCGTTTAAATACAAATATTAATTTCCGGATTCTTTTAGTCAGGATTTCAGTATGATATTTCCATGATAATGTGCTGTCTAGATAAACACCTAAATATTTTATTACATTTACTCTCTCCAAGTTAATACACGTACAAGAATCAGTATTTGCGCAGTAATGGGCTTTTATGTGTATGTTGGTGGGTTGATGTTGACTTAACTTCGTGAATGTTAAATACTTGGTTTTATTTATATTAAGTGTCAGTAAATTTAGGTTTAACCACTTTTTAACTTTATTAAGGCCGCATTGAGCTGTACTATTTAATTCTTGCCAACTATCGCTGTGAAAAACAAGGGCTGTGTCATCAGCAAAAGCAACTATCTTACCATTATCTAATTGCATATCACATAGACTGTTAACATATATTGTAAAAAGAGTAGGCCCCAGTACGCTCCCTTGGGGAACGCCGTAAGTTATAGGATGTATATCACTTATTACATTACCAATACGCACTCTTTGATATCTGTTCTCTAAATAGCTTTTAAAAAACCGTAAGGCCGTGCCTCTAACGCCTATCAGTTCCATAGCATTTAGAAGTCGAGGGACAGACACAGTGTCAAAGGCTTTTGCCAGATCAAGGAAAATTGCTAAACATTTTTTCTTATTTTCAAGTTTTTGCACAATATGGTTAGTTATATCATTCACTGCTTGTTCTGTTGATTTCCCTTTGACAAATCCGTATTGGTTACTAGAAATTATTTTAAAATTTTGTAAATATTTGGTTAATCTTTTATTCATGAGTCGTTCGAAAATTTTTGATAAAGAAGGTAAAATTGAGATTGGCCTGTAATTACTGACACTGGTTCTGTCCCCAGCCTTATAGATGGGTTTAATTAAAGCTGTCTTAAAACAATTAGGAAATTCACCCTCCCTGAAGCTCAGATTGCATAAATGAGTGATAACAGGAGACAGTATATGAATACATCTTTTAAGTATTAACATTGGAATATCATCTAACCCAGTAGCAAGGCTATTTTTAAGCTCTTTAATAGTTTTGGATACTTCTTCTACATTAGTCTCAGCCAAAAAGAACGAATTAACAGATTTATTTTCAGTTTTGAATTTATCTTTAATATTAGTAGTATTTGCAATAATCTTCTCAGCAAGATCCTTTCCTACATTAGCATAATATCTATTTACTTCATTTACTGAGTCATAAACATTATTTTTAAGATTTAGTAATTCATATAAGTTATCCTGTTTATTTTTACCCAGATTTGCTACATTTCTAATCACTTCCCACGTTTTCTTAATATTATTTTGAGCTTCACTAAGTTTTACCCTATTATATTCAATTTCAACTTTTTTGAGAAGGTCGTTGCAGAAATTCCTGTATCGCTTATAAGTAGTTTTCAATGTTATGTTGTCCGGAAATTTCTTACTTTCAGAATGCAACTTATCCCTATTTTTTAGACATCGCAGTAATCCTGGTGTCACCCAGGGTTTTATAATTCTTTTCCTATTGGATATAGTTTTTAGTATTGTATTTTCTTTTGTGGTTTGTGAAATTATTTCAAGTAGCATTTCTGTTGCAGTATTAATGTTTTTGTGTTCTAAAATTTGCCCGAAGTCAGTATTATGTAAGTTTTCGACAACCTTATCATAATCTATTACTCTTTGGATTATTTGTGGTTTCTGGGTGTCTTTTTTCTTTTTTACACTAAAGATTGTGGTATAATGGTCAGTAAGTGTAGTTCGCACAATAGCTACTGAGGTATCGAGTTCTGATCTCATTATAATATGATCGAGACAGTTTTCACCACGTGTAGCGAACATATGTCCAGGAAGTAACCCATAAAATGCAAGGAGATTATTATAGTCATTTGATAAATTATTATTTTCTAAAATGTTAATGTTTATGTCCCCGGCTAAATAAACATTTTTAAATGATTTTAGAGTTTCTAATGTTTGACCAAGAGATTTTAAAAAGTTATCAATATTTCTGTGAGATGGTGGTCGGTAAATCGCAACTATGCACGTACTATTCGGTAATTTGACTACTAAGCAGTTCGCATCCAAAAAGGGTGGTTCAGAGACGTTAACTGTGAGTGAATCTTTAATATAAATAACAACTCCCTCATTTTGAGTCTTACAGTTTAAAGTATAAAAGCAATTATAATGTTCGAGAGTAGGCAAGTTGGAAGAATTTTTAAGCCAACATTCTGATAAGACAATTACATCTACCTCAACTTTCAATCTTGCCACTAGAGCCTCCAGTTCATTAATGTTCCGAAAAATACTCCTTATATTTTGCGATAGTATGACTAAGTGATTGTTATGAGGCAACTCCGTTTTTAAGTCCTCCACATTACAAATACAGGCCTTTGCTGGAGTGTAGGTCTCAATGCTGCGTAAGACTTCTTCATTTGGCGTGAATGTTACTAGTATGTTTTAGGAAGTATTTCATTGAGTAGTAATAATTTACGAACGTATGGAAGGGTCTAATTATCAACACATTATTGAAGTATCTATTTATGTATGATATTATAGATGGGTACTTATTTAATACCAGTACTTTATGCATGCACCAGTGGTTAAGAATTGCGCTATGTAATGTTATTTGTATCAGAAAATATGTGTAGTGTTGTGTAATACATTGTAAATAATGGATAAGTATGTAGCATAAACAGTATAAACAGTGCTGTGTATGTGTTTGTTTGCAATTATCAACTAAAGCTAAAGGACTAAGATTACATAAATGCTTAATTAATACTAGAATTATTATATAACCACTCAAAAATGCTTGATTTATTATATATATGTGTAAATATATTATAAGCCTATTATATAAATTGTTGTGTGTATGTTGTTGTGAGTAGATATAATAAAGAGTTTTAAAACTAAAAATATTGAAATATCTAAATGACATAATATTAACATAATCGAACAAAAGTAGTAGATTCAGTTGATAAGTAATGATATAAATATTCAGTCACTTCTGACTTCGTAAAGACATTAGAGTCGATTCCGAGTTGATATTTACTATGGGGCTGCCATCTTCTTTCCGCAGGAATACTTTCCCATAGGAAGTCCAACAATACTTGTAACATTCTTGTGTGGCAAAATCTCTTGCTAAATAAAATATTTTTTTTGTCCTGGAAGTCAAATTATCAGAGACATATATTGACCTTTTTAGCCCTTCTATATGTAACAGATGAGTATTCAACTTATTTAAGTGATTGTCTCTATTATATTTTTTGGCATTCTGTAAAAAAATTTCTTTATTGAGGACTGTCGTGAACTCAGTGATGATAGGTTTAATTTCATTTTTTGACTGTATTCGAAAAATATCTTTAATTTCCGAGGGGTCGATCGGAGTGTTAATTGCTTTTCCCAAGTTAACTATTAATTCTGTCAAGTCCCGTTTAGTTTCGTTAGTTTTTCCTGGTATATTCCTTATTTCCAGACTTGCAGAGCGCAGCTGCCTCTCCAGTACTTCAACTTTTTCTTCCAAAAGTAGTATATGCTTGCGATCTTCATTTTTCTCTGACTCAAGTCGGTCTATTCTTTTGAGAAAACTATCCAGTAAATCGGAATTATATTCTGCCGCTAACTTCAGGGATTCATTTTGGTTCTTAATTTCTTCAATACTCTCATTAGTCCTCTGGAAAAACTGTTGGTGTTCTACGAAAAGTTCCTTGAATATATTTTTCACCTCAGATTTGAAATCGCTAAGATTTATTTCACAGTCGTCTTCCCGTCTTCTTTTAGACCGGCAAGTTAAATGCGTTAAATTTGAATTTCCCGATAATGAAATATTAGGGTCGGATCCATAGTGAGCCTGTAATGGCAAATTTATTGTAGCCGCGGCTGAACGCGGTGATTGCGTTATAGTCGTCGTGGGTATACTTGACTGCGTTGTTGTCGGCGGGGATCTTGAAAGCGGCATGTTGTAGTTAAAAAGTACCAGGGAACTATAAGTAAGCAGACGTTCGACGCTTAGTGATCGCATACACAGCCGTCACTGTGACACTGTCAAGCTGCGGGTCTTGTTAACTGGGCACTGATCGACGGTTTTAATACAAACGACCTTTCCGTCCAGTCAATCGAGATCCCCGGATGATAAGTAATTGTCTCCTTTTTGTTTGGTAATACTCGTATATAGTTATCCCTTTTTTATACTGCTGTTGCCTTACGGGTGTGTTATTAGTATGGTCGTGTCTCACGTCTCACCTTACACAAGTGACAGGTAGGATGTCTCGTCTTGTAGTAGATGTTCTTCGTTTCTCCAACACTTAATACACCACACCTCGCGCTTTATGCACTCCTAATATTTTATCGCTTTAATTTCGTCAAAATTGTTTTTATTATTTATGCAATTTCACACTGATTTAACAGAAAATACGTCTACTCAGTTCAGAGGTCCGGAGGGAAGGGGGATCTATACGATTTATACGATCCTCTATCTAGAGGATATGGGGGGCTACCGCCTAACTCATAGCGATCACTCGCTATCGCTTCAAGACATTAGAACAATAGCTCTAATGTCATCTGTGACATTAAAACTATTGTTCTAATGTCATGATAACGATAGCGAGTGCTCGCTTTGAGTTAGGCGGTACAGCCGCTGGTCTATTTTCCACTTCTATAATAATATTATTATCAATATCGTCTTCATGCACATTTACCTTTCGTGAAGACGTTGACGCCATTTGCGTGCTTTTATCAATAGTCGCAATGTAAATAACGAACTACGCGGAGTACAGCATTGCCAAGTCGGATTTTAAAAAATACGTAGGCCAGATTAGGAAATTGCGTAGAAATAGTAAAGCATATAAGAAATTCATAGACCTACGTTTTTTCGAGTAAAATGAAGACAATCTTCGTAAAAAGAAGTAGAGTTGGCAACAAAAGTCACCCAGCTGTTGTCACTTCACTTCACTTTTTTAGGATATGGCAATCGGTCGTGAACACAACCATTTCTGCCAACCTCAAGTTTAGGATAAAATACTGTTATTAGAGTATGTGACATGTCGTAACGTGCGCTCTGATCCATACATTTCCATGGACTTGATGACGGCGACAAAACAGTCACGGCAACAAAAGTCACATGTGCGCGCACCCACCTATGCTGTGTTCCATTTAACCCATCCATTATCCATAACCATCACCACTTTGCTGGTGCTGACATCTGATGTTAGCGGTAGTTTTCCAATTACAGCACTAGAGCGCATTATGCGGCATAATGCTTAACGTTGAATGTTCCAACTACAGCAACACTTCGCACAATTGAGCACTCTCAAAAGCAATGTTTTCGTGTAATGCGTGCAATCGATACCAACTCAGTGACAGAAAATTAACAAGTGTTTTTTCTTTAAGTTGGCATTGATCGAAATGTTTTATTTATATATAATCGTTAGTAATATTATTTATTGTTGAAAAAATTTTAACGCTTTCGTTTCATTGTAGTTTTTTTGAAATAATCAAAGTTAATTCAAACTGTGTTAAAAAATAAATATTGTGGGTTTGAGCTGGTATAGTACAAAAATTACTCAAAACAAAAAAATGGTAATGAAATAATCAAAATCCAAATTACTTAAAATAACCGTAAATAGTTTTCAACCAATTATTATGTATACCACATTATTTACACATTAATGAGGTTATTGCTAACTCTATGAATATTTCTTTTTTTCAACACTGAACTTAGCGCACTCTGCTGGTGCATTTGAAAACTAATTCACGTTCCAATTAAGCATCAGCATAATTCGGCATTGTGCGCCACTGAGTCGCATTATGCTCTGTAATTGGAAAACTACCAGCCTCGTTATGCGTTTCTTTTAAGAAATGTTGACGTGACGCGCTAATAATCCGTTTTATTGAAGTCCGAGTCCTGATCGAGTGACTCGGTTTCACGCGGGCGCGAGTGAATACCGTGACTCCGTTAGACTCGAATATACTCGAGTACGAGTCAAGACGAGTCCATATTATTTTTCTCTCGAATGCAAGTTTTTCAAACGTCACTCGAGTGACTAGAGTAAAAATCAGTTCGAGTCGCATCGCATCACTAGGTTATTTATTATATAAAATGGTAACACTGATTGTCGCAATAACGAACTCTAGAAAATCAATACATACACCTTGAATGTATTCGTCGTTTTAAAATGAGAACGTGACAAAACTTTGATTTTATTCATCGAAGAAAATATTTTAGTTATAAAAGTTGTTGAGATTTGATGCTCATTTTTTATTTATTTACATAGTTATGGATATTGCCATAGTTACGGCGTGGTAGACATTCTACGCGTTTGATTCAACTTCTTTTTGCTGTAAATTATAATTGTTACCGGTATGTATTGCATTAATTTATTCATTCTATAGCATACATTATCTATTATATTGAAAACCATCAATTTTCCGCCAAGTCGTTTGAATTTGGACTATCGACCTTCGCCATTGTCTGCATGGTGCATTGCGTTTGTTGTATGTACCTATGTACGTATTTCTAAGTAGGTATATACATATTCTCTTTTTTATGAAGCCATTTTGATGTCTTCAGGATTCATTATAAAACTAAAGAAATTTTGAATCTTCCGACCTATGCTTAGGATTTATTTTGAAGTGACAATTGCGATAGGTCAGCTGATGTTAAAAGTTTACAGCATTTAGTAAGTAGGTATGGCCAATATGTTTAGGCCCTATGTTGTCTTTATGGAATTCAGCATCAGAACTAAGGTAAATAAATTTTAAAGTTTACTCATTGTTCTATTCATAAAAGTTTTCCATTTAATTTTTTAACCTCTCCCATGCTTACCAGGAGGCAAAGTTTTTTTCAAATTCCACATTGTGTTTTAATAATTTTAGATGCAAAATGCAATATTATACAAACTCAACATGTTATTGACACAACATAATATTACATTGTGGTCCAGAAGGATTTTATATTATTTCCTTTGGTACCTACCAACATTTTTTTTATTGATTTTTTTTTCCATTTGTCTAAGTGGTGATCACTATATTTTGAGTGTTAATGTTCAAAATTAAGAGGATTTTTTATATTAAGGGGTATTTTTAAATTAACCTTGACATGTACAATTGATGTCTTAAATTGTAACCTAAGGGGCAATCACACTAATTACGAACTTTTTAACCAAAACCAAATTGGGATGATGACTGAATTCTAATTTTTATGTTTCGTCATTAAATATTAAAATACCGTGGAAAAAGATGCAGTCCTGTGAAATTAGAATTAAAATCCGCTTAGAAATACATTAGATACAAGCATTTTAAGTTGTTAATTTGAAGGCGATTAGACAGAGGGATCCGACATCAACTGTGACGTCATTGATGAGTACGGCCATATAAACTCCTTCTAATTGCCGTTTGCTAGAAAGAGATTGAGAAAAATCTTTAATACCTTATATGAGGGTTCCACTTTCAAAATCCACTAAAATGCTTTTTATTAAATATTATAATAATAATAATAACAATATAGTTGATGTCATAGATAGTTGATGTCACCATCCCCCATGACGAGAACCTCGTGAAAGCTGAGAAGGACAAGCTCAGCAAGTACCTTGACTTGGCTCACGAGGTTACTGCCATGTGGGATGTGGATTCGACTGTCATTATCCCGATAGTGGTGTCTGTGAATGGTCTAATAGAGAAGAGTCTTGACCAACATCTTGAGAGACTCTCGCTAGGCGGATGAATCAAGGGCCTGATACAGAAGGCGGTAATCCTTGGCACGGCACGAATTGTCAGGAGGTTCCTTACCCTGCAGCCCTATCCACCGGTAGTTTGGGTACTGTCTCGCTGCCGATGGACCTGCTTAGTGTAGGTTTTTTTTTAATAATATCCCGGGCGCGTGGGTAGTGGAGTCGCAGTGTGGACCTTACCTAGCGCGTCCATAAGGGCAGGGAGAACACCGGGGGGTTTTAGTGGGTAGGCCTGGTATTCTGCCAGGAGAGCCCCACACACGCACGCCGTGCGGTTACGCATATCCCCCCGAAAAAAAAAAAGTTTTTTATTATATTTATATCTTTATATTATTATATTAATACTTAAAAATAACTTATCCCTAATATCAGTCAGTCTCCAAATAACGCCACGCTCTCCTGTCGTGTGATACTTTTCTCCATCCTTCAGGCAAATCGTCCTCCCATCTTTTCAATGGTCTTCCTCTATTTCTTTTTCTGTCTCGTGGATACCACTCCGTTAGGTCTTTATTCCATTTCCCTTTCTTGGATCTCATCATATGTCCTGTCCAGCGCCAATTCAACCTTTTCATTACAATTCCTATATCTTTGATTTTTGTTATTTCCTTGATAGTTGATAGTTTGCATTTGTCTTTCAGTCTGATGTTTAGTATGCTCCTTTCAATACTGTTTTGGCATGTTAATATTTTTTTTCTTTGTTTCTTAGTAAGTGACCATTTTTGACAACCATAAGTTAGTACTGGAAGTACAGATGACTCATATATTCTCTTTTTTGCAGTTATGGGGATGGATTTGCCTTTCATTATTTCTTTAAGTGACCAATATCGTGACCAGGTGTTGGTTATTCTCGTATTTATCTCTTTATCCATCTGTTGGTTAGGTGAAATAACTTGGCCTAGATAGATATATTCTTCGACATAGTCTATAATTTGATTATTAACTATAACTTCTTTTTTTAACTCCATTTGTCATTACTTTTGTCTTAGCTACATTGATAGATAATCCAACTTTTTCGCTTTCGTATGTTAATTGCTGCAGCATCAGTTGTAAGGTGATTGGATTATCTGCGAAGAGTACCAAGTCGTCAGCAAATCTTAAGTGGTCAGTCTCCACCCGTTAATGTCCAAGCCGAAATCATCTCAGTTTAGATTCCGAAACACATGCTCCAAGACTGCTGTAAATAGTTTTGGAGACTGGGGATCACATTGCCTCACACCTTTCTGGATGTGGAATTCGTCCCCAGTGCTTTCTAATCAGACTTTTGCGGTGCTTGATGTTTTTAATCAATCTTATATTTTTTACTGGTATTCCCTGACTCATTAAAGCTTCCTATATGCATTTATGAATTAGTGTATCGAATGCCTTGTTATAATTAACAAAGGATATGTAATATTTTTTTCCATATTCTTGAAACTTTTCTATTAATTGTTTTACGGTGTGAATGTGGTCTAACGTGGAGAAGTCACTACGGAAACCAGCCTGCTCTCTCGGCTGCTGTTCATCCAGGATTTTACTAAGTCTTTCAAGTATTATTTTGGAGAATATTTTGTACATAATTGACATTAAGCTAATGGGTCTGTAATTTTCAACTCTTGATTTGTTGCCTTTTTATAGAGCAAAATTATTGTAGATTTGGTCCACTGAACTGGTATTTCTTCATGTTGCAATATTTCATTAAATAGTGTAGTGAGAGGTTGAAGTAAGTAGTCTATTGCCCCTTTTATGACTTCCCCAGAGATGCCATCTTCTCCTACTGTCTTTCCATCTTTTTGTGAGAGGATTGCTTTCCTGGTCTCGCTGATTAAAATTGAAAGGATGTTTTCTTCATCCAAAGTTGGTAGCTCGGCAGTTTGTCTTCCTTCATGCCTGTATAAGTCTCTGAAGAAGTCTGTGGCAATTTTACTTGATAATAGGACTTTTCCCTGAGGTACGGTCTTTATTTCTCAGTTTGGGGATCCAAACTTTATGGTCACAAAGTTCTTTTAAGGTTTTCTTAATACCCCCAGTTTTTTCAATTTCTAGTTCAATCTTGTGTAATCTTATATTGTGTTTGTGTTTTCGTATGCACACATTTATTCTCTTGCTTATTGCCTTTATTTCCGCTATATTCTTTGATCTATTTTTTATTAATTCTTTGCGTTTCATTATTAAATTTCTTGCATCAGTACCTATTTTATCCGTAGCTTCTTTCTTAATTTTGTCTAACGCTTCATTGTTGACTTCTTTCAGAATACTTTCTAGAGTGTTATATTTGTCCTGTATTGTCAAGTAAGTATTATAATTGTTTTGCAATCTATTCTCAAGTTTGTGGAATATATTCTTTGGGAGTGGTGCATACAAGGTGCTTGATTTATGTTTGATGTGTCATATATTTGTCATTACTATTTATTAAATATTGGGGAACTAAAAATTTTAGTTTGTTTGGCTTTAGGAAAAAAATGTTTGTTACAATTTACTATTAAGTATTATTCACGTGGCAACAATTTGACTGTGTTTTTAATTTAAAAATGGCATAAATAAGGGAACTATAACTAAAAATGAAATCAATTTAGCGGCCTTTGATTTGCACTATTCATTATGGCGGAAGAGCGAGAAAAAGCGACAGATTATATTGTCTCTCAGTATGGCAGTTAGTACCTTAATTCAGTTTCAAACTGTATGAATTCGATTAGAAAAACACATTTGCAAAATATCACATCTGAATCAGTGACAGTCAATTTCATTTATAAATCGCCAAACACAAAATTTGTATTTTCTTACACAAAATATTTTATCGTAACATTATAATAACTTAAACCTTATAATTATTATAAAAAGCTGTTTACACAGTAATTTTTTTAGCACCCTGGAAAATTTTAGCGACGCTTCAGGACATATCCATTATTAATAATTGTTATATAAAAAATAAAAAGATCATTTTTTTTAAAGTATAAATTTATAATGATAAACGTCACCGGACTCATACGGTCTGAAATGGAGTACATATAGCATGCTCAAATTAGCGGCTTCATTCTGCATAACATCACAATCAGACAGTATTGGTAGTTTCATAGTGGATTTAAACCAGCGTTGCCAGACGTCCCGATTTCGGCGGGACGTCCCGATTTTTAAATCAAAATTAAATGTCCCGCGCGGGAGAGGCTCAGTCTCGCTTTTCGGGGATAACTCTGCCGTGCGTGCAGCGTGCTGAGAAAGCACGGCCGGGTGGCACAGACAAGTGAGTTTTTAATAAAATACATTTTGCTATTTTTGCTATCTATCGTTACATAAACGTAATTTAAAACTCTAATAAAAAGATAAATATTTAAAAACATCTGATAATATACTACGTTTTTTACTATGTCCCGCTTTCGACGAAAGAATCCCACTTTTTTACCTCAAAAAGTTTTAAAATCACGACTTGCCAGAAAAAAATCTGGCAACGCTGATTTAATTAAACATACCGTTTTATTTGCTCCGCCTTATGGCCGGTATACACTTTGTTTAGTCAAGTGCTTAGTTTTTAGTGTTTAGTAGACTGTTTAGTGTTAAGTGATTAGTAGGTGCTGTCCATACACTGTTCAGTAAACAGTGTTTAGTTTATTTGTTCATTATATTCAATTCAAATTCAAATTCAAAAATCTTTATTCAACATAGGCCTTTACAGGCACTTATTGACGTCAAAACAAAGCAAAACAATCTAATTTAAAGAAATTATATTAACCTTGTATGTGCATACATCCTAAATATACTCAAGATGTCTGCAAATACAAGTAGGAATGAAAAAAAAAAAAAAGTTGATTCTACACCTGTTCGGAAATTGGGAGTGCCTTCTCGAGAAGAACAGGCAAGAAACTCGAAAGGTCTAAATTTTTTATCTCCTCTTTTAAATCGCCATTTACAATTTTGGTTTGTTACAGAGTCGTCAATTGGAAGCTGACCTCAAAGCAAAAGTTTGAGCTCAACTTCCATTACAAGAATAGATGTGTTAATTCACATTATATAAGCTATCTCTGAGAGAAGTGCGTGAACTTAGATTATAAATAAATTGCTCTCACTGAACGTTTCTTTGAAACAAAACGCAATACATTGTTAAATATTAGAATTGAGAGTTCAAACCCAAGCTTTTTTGTCCGTCATGTAATCAGACACTTTATAATATGCTTTTTTAATAAGTACATCTTTGATTGCAACTTTAAATTTGTTTAAGCTAAGTTCTTGTATACAACTTGGGATTTTATTGTAGAAACGTATACACAGGCCTCTAAAAGAATTATTAATTTTTTGGAGCCTGGTATTTGGTAAAGCTAACATATTCTTTTGTCTAGTATTAACTGAATGAATATCACTATTTTTACAAAACACATGAATATTCTTACGAACATATATTAGATTCTCATAAATATATTGCGACGCTACTGTCATAATACCAATTTCTTTGAACTTTTCTCGCAAAGAATCTCTCATTTTAAGGTTATAGATTGCTCGAATAGCCCTTTTCTGCAGTACAAAAACAATCTGAATGTCGGCAGCATTTCCCCACAACAAAATACCATACGACATCACACTATGAAAGTAAGAAAAGTATACAAGTCTTGCTGTATCAACATCAGTCAGTTGACGTATTTTCCATACAGCGTGAGCTGCAGAACTAAGTCTCTTTGACAATTTATCGATATGTGGGCCCCATTGCAGCTTAGAATCAAGTGTGATCCCAAGAAATACTGTGGTGTCCACAGGGTCAACACCTATATCCTTTATTTTTACAGTGGTGTGAACCTCTTTGACATTGGGTAAAACAAATTTTATACATTTTGTTTTCCCTTCATTAAGTGACAGGTTGTTCACATTAAACCAGTGAACAATTCTTGAGATAGAATTATTTACATCGTCATTAATTTGCACACCTCTTTTAATTTTAAATAAAAGTGAAGTATCATCTGCAAATAATACCATCTCATGTCTATCCTGTACAAAATCAGGGAGGTCATTGACATATATAAGAAATAGAAAAGGACCAAGAATCGAACCTTGCGGAACTCCCATTTTAACTGCAGAACCTTGAGACCTTTTTCCATTGATGTCTACTTTTTGAATCCTCCCACTTAGATAAGAGATTAGAAGATCAAGTGCAGTGTCACGAAACCCATAGTGGTGTAATTTTCTGATCAAGATTTCGTGATAAACGCAATCAAATGCCTTGGACAAGTCACAAAAAATGCCTAACGCATCGTGTGAGTCTTCCCAGGCTTCGAATATATGTTGTATTAACTCAACACCAGCATCGGTTGTTGAGCGACCCCTCCTAAAACCAAATTGTTTACAGTGTAGAAGATTATTCCTATTAAAATAACTTTGCATTTGCTCCAACATTATTTTTTCAAAAATTTTGCTAAAAGTAGGTAGCACAGAGATAGGTCTAAAATTACTGGGGTCTGATGTGCTACCAGATTTATGTAAAGGAATAATTTTACTTAGCTTCATAAGATCAGGAAATACACCACAGTCAATGCAATCATTAAAAATGTTAGCAAGTATTGGAGCTATTGTTTCAATTACGGATTTAGTAACATCAACGGAATTGCCCCACAGATCCGCAGTTTTCTTTTTATTTAAAGTTTTAAATGACTTTGTTATATCAATTCCACTAATGTGTACAAATTTGAATTTATCATTACAAACTTTAACATGATCCTTCACTATAGATTCAGCAATAGCGGGGGATGAATCCAAAGACTTTGTGATTGAGACTGGAATATCAGTAAAGAACTTTTCAAATTCTGCAGCTACTTCTGTGTCAACTGTTACCTTCTTACCATCAACATTCAAACAATATTGATTATTAGTAGTTTTAGCTTTTCCAGTTTCATTATTTATAATATTCCATGTCATTTTAATTTTATTACTACTGTTTTTTATTTTTGAACTTAAATAATTAGATTTAGCAAGCTTGCAAACTTTTTTGAACACTTTGGAATAAGTTTTTACATAAAGTTTAAATTCATCACTAGTATTGAATGAGCGTTCATTGTAAAGTTCAAAAAGTTTTATTCTGCTTTTGTGAATACCTGGTGTAGCCCATTCACTAAAAGCTAAAGTGCCATCAACCGATATAGTCTTTGGAATAAAAATATTTTTAAATTCAGAACAAAATGTATGAAAAAAGTTTTCATATAATTTATTTGGATTTTCTTCATAACCTATATAATTTAATTTAATACCAATATTATTTTTCAGCCGTTCTAAGCGACCAGCAGTCTTTGGTACAACAGTGATATTCTTTTTTTCCATGCTTTTACATTTAAGTGGAATGGTAACAATTTGTCCAGAATGGTCAGATTCTAAATTATTAAAAACTCTTCTTGCTAAAGGAACAATATTTGTATAAATATTGTCAATGCATGTGGCAGACGATTGAGTTGTTCTTGTTGGCTCCAAAAATAAATTTCCAAGGTTATATGACCAAAACAGATTTTTAATCCTAATAGATAAACTAGAATTTTCTAATAAATTAATATTAAAATCACCACAAACAATGGTTTGTTTTGTGGAACTACACACTTTTTTCAATACTTCATCCATAGTATCTTCAAAAAGGTCATATAATCCTGAAGGAGGCCTGTATATACTTAATACAATAATCTGGTCCAGCTCCACGCAGGCTATTTCTATTGTTCGCTCAATCGAAAGACTCACAATATCCTTACGATCCTTAAATTTCAGCTTTTTATCTAATATTATTAAAGAACCACCACGAATTGATTTTTCTCGACTGAACGAACTACCAACCAGATGATTGCTGAAATTAAACATGAACTGATAACTTTTAAGCCAGTGTTCAGTTACACAAAAGATGTCTACATTACTACAGTTCAAGAATAATTCCACTTCCAGATCCTTGCCTAACATTCCTTGAATGTTCTGGTGCACCAGGTTGATAAGATTTACTTTATTTTTGTTTTCAAATGGGTTTTGCAATACATTTACAAAGTTTTCAGTATCTTTTCTACCTAATGATAAGCAAGAGGATGTCTCTTTTGTCTCATTACTTAATTTAAAGATTTATTAAAAATATCATCAGTAACATTACTGACAGTCGTTTCACTACCACAGTATTGCTCAATAGGAGCAATTTCAGTACTTTGAGTGGGCTGCTCAATAAAAGCATTGTCAGAGAAAGAATTTATAGCCATGTTTTTGGCTAAAGTTTGTAAATAAAATCTTAGCGAAATAGCTAATTGTTTTTTATAGAATGTTGATAGATATAATCTATCTTCTGTCAAATAAGCTTTAATACATGTCAGTTTGTTGAAGTCAATAATATGGAATTTTTTCGAATAATTTGTCATTAAATCTAATGTCAAATTAAGTTTGTATCTAATATTATTTTCATGTTGTGACAAACGATTATGGTAGGGAAGGGTAAACATTATTATTTGATTAACATGTAAATTATTTAAATGAGAACAAAAATGTTTTAGTACTTTTTTGTTCAAATTACCCCTATTTCCCAAGATCATAACCAGTTTGTCATTAATATCAAACTTATAACTATTAATTTTATTTGCAATATCATGGAAACTTGAGCCAGGCATACAATAATTAATGACACTAAAATCCAACTGATTTGTCAATAACTGGCCCATACCTTTGCCTATGTCATCACAAAAAATAATACATTTAGGCTTAGACACAGACATCTTACAATGAAAACTAGATTGCTCATTGACTGGTGACTGACATACAATACTATGAGCGGAGGATGTATGACTGGGTGCATTGTTATTATTTGTGACATTGCATTCTGTTATTGAAATATTCTCACTTGCAGTCAAAACTTGTTTGTCAAGAAGGGACTGATAGCGGTCCTCATTATGCTGACAGAGTGTGGCTAGTTCTCTGATAGATTGAATATGCATTTTAATATCATTTTGAGCCGTGTCATAATTTTCGGAGATAGTTGACAATTTGTGTTGTAAATTTCTAATAGTATTATTGAGTTCTTCAACGTCCCTATCATACAAACCCCTGCTCTCTTTCAATTTGCTATCATAAATGTCTAATGAATCTATTAGACATGCACGCTCTTTCCGTAATTTAATATTACTCCTAAATGAGTTATACTTTTTTAATTGGTATTGAGTCCTTTTTAGCATTTTCTTGATTTTAATATATTTTTTAAATTTTTTATTACTCATATGATTGTTCAATAAGGGCCTACCCTCTGTAGGCGAAGAGGATTCTGCTAAATTTTGTCCACCAGGTGACTGCATGAGTTCATCGAACAAGCTGTGTGTGTGAGCATTTTCTTGATTTTGTTTAAATTGTTCCAGTTCAGAAATTTGCCTATTCGCCTCACGCAAGTCCCATTCAAGTTCTGTGATTCGATCCAATGCCTTCACATAAGTGTCATTACACTGCGTAAAACCGGTGATGGTGTGCTGCAGCTGGTGTCGCTCCTCAAGTACTTCCTTATATTTGACATCCAATTCGGAGAGCTCACTTTTAAGGAAGGTGTTTTTGTCTATGATCTTTTTGATTTCGATCTCACTTTCATCACGTATATGGACTTAACATATATGGACTTAACACTAAACAGATCTGTCCAGACGTGTTTAGTGAGTGTTTAGTGTTAAGTGAGGGGTGAAGGCGCGAGAGCGGGAGGGGCGACTCGAAGAAAAAATAGAACACGTTCCTATTCGCTAAAGACTAAACACTAAACACTTAACACTAAACAGAAGCTGTCCGAACGTGTTTTTTACTAAACACTTAACAAGCCACTTGCACTAAACACTAAACAATGTGTGTACCGGCCATTACGTTTCCACTTTGTCACGTCAGTTTTTCTTTTCCTTGAATGTTTTGGATCATATTTTTCAATGTTTGATAACATTTCCTTCATTTTAAAACGGTAAAAACTAATTAAATCTTCTCACAGGTCTTGACTAAGTTAGATGCAACGCCATACTGTTTAAAGCGTTACGTCATATGAATGCCGCCATATGATTGGCTCTCGCCAAATTTTAAACTGGAATTTTAAACGCAACCATGCGGTTTTAGTGGTGTTTGCAACAAACAGTGATTTTTGTTGGTCGATTTTTAAAGGACTTAGGGGATTTTGATGATAACTGATTGGTGAATATGAAAAGAAATGCATTACAGTGTCTATATAAGTATTAACAATGATTTCATAAAAAATCGTTTTAGTGGGTTTTGAAAGTAAACCCCTCATATCTTGGTTGTTTTTATAGTTATTCGAAAACCGATTTTTTCTTTCTGTTTATTATTATAAATGAGCTTCTATCAAAGCAAAAAAAAATTTTTTTTGTCATCTAGCCTATTGTTACCGTACCCATATAATTTGACATGTGACTGCTGTCAAGGTATTGTCAAAATGTATGGGAAAGGAAATGTTTCTGATTTGGTTGAAACATTATAAATAGTGCAATTACCCCTCTGATTGAGTTGGCCCTCAGCTCAGATTTAACATAGGGCTGTTTATTTACATAATACAGTGGAATCCGTTTATAATGACATCGAAGGGAAATGATAAACACGTCATACTAAGCGGATGTCATACAATGCATTTAGTAAAAAATTAACCTTCAGTTTTTGTTAGGAATGTAATATGTATGTATTTATTTTAATAGGAGAAAGACAGCAAAGCAAATTAAATAAAAATTGTATGTAATAAGTACATTAAGTATGTATTTTTTCATTTTTTGCATAAGAAATCAAAAATGTTTGTCTGCTTTTGTTTTCTCCTTATAAAATTGTTATAACAGTCTCTAATACTATTGTGTAAGCAAGACATCATCATGGTCAAAAATTATTATCATTTTCAATATTGCTATGAACACGCACCACACACCACACCACGCACGTTCCGAACGTCGTGGGACGTCACGTGACCCTCCCGAACACTGCTGAAGGTGTTAAGGAATCAAATGATCAAGTGTTGGGCACTATAACTGGACAGATTTCATTTAAATGGGTCATAATAAGCGACATGTCACTATAAGCGAAGTCATTATATCCGACTTTGTTATAAGGAGTTTTATAGGTAAACCAAACTTTGCTATATAATTACTTCATATTAAGCGGTTGGTCAATATAGGCAGAATCATAATAAACGGATTGTGACCTTTGACCACATGTTGTCACATGTAGTCTTGCAAGTAGTAGTGTGGATTTGCTATGTAATAATAATCACAAAGGGAGTATCTCATGATCAAGTAAGTGATCCACTTATGAAACAGTTTTTTATTAAGATAACATCTACCATTTTGATTCTCTGCATCATCTGATGGTTAACTGGCAGAAAACACCTCTATCTATCTATAATATTTATAAGCTCATTTTTAGGGTTTCATAGTAAACAAGAAACCCTTATAGTTTTTCAAAAGGCTAGTTAAGCCGTTGCTCCTAGATGTATTTGCAATCGTTAAAATGTACAGTAAGCTCCCATTCAAGCTATACATTTACGCTACAAAAACCGCCGCTATTACGAGCGACATAAGAACGGTCCAAAGGTCAAACAGTATAGCTTGATAAGGAGCTTACTGTACCAACCTGCACTAGATAATAAACGTAACTTTCTTCATTTCATTCAAATTCTCGTTTATTGTATAAAAATCACAACTTAAGTAACGACTTTTACTCAAGTAAACTTGACTATAGATACGAGTGTAAAACATGCATTACAAAAACACGAACGAACTTTGGTCAAAATCTTATACTTTTACATTATGAGCAGGGAATGAGCTCCGTAAAACGGTACAAAGCATCCGCATAAGGAACCGTAAAATGTATCGCAAAGGCGTGGTGCAACATCTTTTAACGATTTACATTTAATTTATACGTCACTTTTTATTTTTTAGAATGTTACGTCAAAATTAACTTCTGCTTAGTTACCATAATTTCTGCCTCTTTTTTGTTTGTTTTTGGCAGTTCAATTCGCTCGATGGCGGGTGCCGATAAAAATTATATGAAGCAGTTTTAAAAGAGCTGTATTGTTCTTCGTTTTGACTCGCGATTACATACTCGTATGACAGACGTAAATCACTTGAATGGGGGAATTCACTTTAAGTGATTTGTAATCTTTCTAAGTAATTTTGTGTTCAATAATTTTTCTAAAAAGCTTTCAATGACTTTCATTAGTTCATTCTATGAATTCGGGTGTTGTTTTATACATATAATTCAATAAAAACCTTTCGTTCCAAACTTCAGTGGCTCCCTATCCGTCAACGCAGAGATATGCACATCCTTAACCTCATTCAAAATCCTTAACTACCCTGAGATCCCTCATTATTTGCGGTCCTGATTTCAAATTCCCTCCCGATCCTCGTCCTAAGCGTTCCTGTGTTATACCAAAACCACTTAATATCCCTAAATATCAGTCAAAGTTCTTCCACAAGTCCTTTACAGTGCATGCTGCTCAACTGTGGAATGCTCTGCCGGTTGATATCCGTAAAAACACTTGCATAGAAACACTTGCATAGTTTCGTTTTAATGTCGTATTTACACATTCGTGTTCGTCATTCGACGAAACATTCGTATACAGTGCCGCCGCGAACCACATTCGCGGGGTGATTTATTTTGATATTCGCACACGAACACAGAGGACGTGAAAATAATGGCGGCATGCGCGCTACATCTATTGAGTTTATACATTTTTTTTAGATATCTCAATCCCATTTTATACGGTTGATATATGGATCCATGCATCGTTTATCTTTTCTTTATATTTAACTGACTTCAAAAAATATATAAACCGACTGCAAAGACACTGAAAATTAAAAAATAATATTATAAAACCTACCTAGGTACAGAGAGTACAGACAATATCGCATTTCTATATTGAAGTTGGTGCCAAACGATGAACTCCTAGAAAGTTTTAAAATTTGGCACCGACTTCAATATACAGGATTATTTTTTTATCACCCAGGAAAATTTAAGGGATGCTTCACGACATGGTAGTTGAATGATTTAAAAAAATAACTCGCATATTTAATTTTATATAAATTTTCTAAAATATCCAAAAAATGCTGCATAGATTTTTTTATTTTTTATTTTTATTTTTTATGTAATAATGGATGTGCTCTGAAGCGTCCCTTGAATTTTCCGGGGTGATAAAAAAATAACCGTGTATAAATGTGGTGTTGTCTGTACCTATTCTTGTATTATTTTTCACTTTTCAGTGTTTTTGAAGTCGGTTTTTATTTTTTGTAACACTTTTTTTTGTTAACAGGTAAATTTTTATTCTCTTTGATAAAGTTCTAGGAATTCTAAAATTCGCACTACAATCCACTCTTATTTTGTCTACACGTTCAGTTTGGTCGGCTGGGCTATTGCCTAAGAAAAAATCTATCGCGATCGCTTACAATTTGACAGTCGCAGTACATCCATCACTTCTTTATAAAAGGAAGTCAGCGCAGGAACTTGTGTGCACGGCGCAATGGTTGTCAAATTATAGGCGATTGTGATAGATTTTTTCTTAGACAATAACCCACCGGGCGCTAGCTGTCAACTGAATGCATGCGAATGTGTAAACAGTAAGTTCGTGTTCGCCATTCCCAACGCGAATTCACGAATCACGAGCGAATAGCGAACTTACCGTTTACATAATGCGTGTTCGCCATTCGAGCATTCGACGAAACATTCGTATACCCTTACTTCACCTCTTTAAGTTTTAATTTTTCGGGCGGTTTTAGCTTGATAATTTTACAAATTAACAAACAGACACGTGTAATTTTTCATTTATAATTTACTTAAGACAACCGAAACTGGTCAAGCACCCTAACCCTCTGCTGCTTCAGGACACCGCTAGCTAGACCCCATACTCCACAAACACAGTTCATCTAACTTAGCGACAAACGGTCGCTAAGTTAGATGAACTGCGATTGGGAGGATTTGCCTATAAAAATAATATTCTTTTTAGTTTTCGTATTTTGGATATTATTAATACCTACTGAATTCTGTTAATATTACTAGCGATGAGATCGGCGGTTATAATCTTTTTGTGAAATCAAGTTGTAATTATGCAGTAAAGTGTTAATAAATTAAACATGCAACAAATATTCCGTCTGATAATGTAAAAGCTGTATACCTGCCAGTGCTTTGTGTGTGTAATAGCCGCACCCTTTCCCCGACACGACCCTAGTTTCCGCGAAGCTATATTGATCACAGCTGTGATGCAGTTCTCTAGAGATCTAGGTCACAGCGAATCTCGATAGATAGCATACTGATATTAGTGACATTGCTCTTGTGGCGTCCGTCCGCATCGGCAGCTGTGCGCTGAAAAGGGAAATCCGTTTTGTCTGATAACAAACTGTCCCATTTTGTGTTTATTAGTCTTGTGAAAGTTGTTCGTTGTGCTTTAAAAAATTGTGAAAAATACAATATGACGAACGCTGGATTCGAAACTCATCGCGGCGAAGGCGATTAATGGCTAATATTAAGGAAAAGCTACTACATAGTAAGTAGGGCTTGTCACCTTTTTTGGATGTCGTTTCATCCCGCGGGCCGAATATCGCGTAGACCCAAACAAACAAAACGCAATTTCAACACGTATAGTGCACATTTATATTTTAGATTGTTTCATATAGTATAAGATCCTGTCCTTATAGATATATAAGAGTATAAGATCTTGTCCTATGCAATTAAGTGTTGTGTATGTATGTATGTAGATATAACATTAATGCTTTTCCATCAATGCATTATTTACTTGCCGAATTAGAGGTGTTTCGTACTGAAATTATATTTTCTGTGCTGCGGGTGTATAATTTTAAAACTCAATACATTTTATTGCACATAATGTTGCACGATATGTAAACAAAATATAGGCAGTTTATTTGTCAGGCAAGGCAACTTTGAAAAAGAAAGTATGACATTTTGTATCTATACACGGTAATGTCATTCAACCCTATACATTGTCTATGCTATACATGAAAATTTTGGGTTGAATGACATTACGTGTAAACACATTGTAATAATTAGTTTTAGATAACGCATTGATTATTTATTGGTTATTATGAAACACCGTGTATAGATAATAGATACATCACTCCTATAGAAACGCTCGAATCGCTGTAATAATAATAGCCAAAACCGACAGACAAAGGTCATTGCAAGAAGAAAAGGTCTCTATGAACGCGCAACGAGAATCGAGATTCCCGCGTACACCGCGTGATTACGTCATCGAGCGAAAACTTAAGGGTTGTACGAAGAACCTAAACATAATGGTCAAAGTAAAACTTTAATGTTATTATTTTATTGATATACGTAGGATTATAATGAAATAAATTGATTGCGAGGAAAGCCCCTGACTCGAATATGGTAAAATACATCATTGGTGTTAAATTATAGTATACATTATTCCTCATATCTACTTCTAAATTGGCAGTGCGCAAATATTTAAAAATTTTAAAAAATAAGAAGACAATATTACTTTATTGTCATTAATACATTTAAAAATTATAAAAAATACCAATTATTAAAAAATTACAAATCCCGCCCCCCGCGGTGAAATTTTTTCTTCATTGATTTTATTCATTTCTGAAATTACAAATGATTACAAAAAATTACGAATTATTGTGAAAAATACATGATCGATGTTTTTTTTTCATATTTGATCTCACGGTTATTCCATTTTAGTATCGAAAATATCCGGAATCGTATGAATAATTGTGATAAATAGGCAATCTTTTAAAAACAGGAGTAAGATAGAATATTTTTTTTCTGTAAGGAATCAAATAAAGTACTTGCGGCCGGTTCATCGAGACTATTATTTTTTTATACAATTAAGTAGGCAATCAAGCAGGCTGCCTAATTGTTGTGCGTTTAATGCGTGCGCCAAAATATTAATAATAACAAATACAAATTTAAAACCACAATGCAAGTGGAACTTTTTGGGATCAACATTTAACTGTAAATTTTTGGAAAATTATTGTATTTAGGTGTTAAAATCCCGTTTTGAGTTCTGAAAATAAAATTATAAATAAAAAGAAATAATTGATAACAAAGAAAAATAATTTTATATAATAAACAAAAAAGCATTAAAATAAACAAAAAAAAAACTAAAAAACAAAGAAATAAGAAAAAACAAAGAAAAACAAAAACGTTACAAGATAAAAGTCGCGTGCGGCGCGGCGGGTGGCGGCGGCCCTCTGCCGGTCGGCGCGCCGGCGCGCTACTTAGCGGTAGGTATTTATAACGCTGCATTGCGCGAGTGACGGGGGCCTGCGTAATATACTTATTATAAAGAAAGTAATTTTATTACTCACGTTGAAAAATGTAGGTAGGTACTACCTAAGTAGTTAGTATTGCTCCCTCCTCCATCCCGTCCTAAGCGTAGTTGCTGTGATGTGCGTGTGCTGGTTGTTCCAAGCAGCAATTCGCATTTGTTTTCGCATCTCCTAGTGTCCGTGCTGCTCAGCTTTGGAACAGTCTCCCAAGTGACATTCAGCATAGCCAGTCACATACTAGCTTTAAGTTCCGCGTTAAGCAACATATTACAAAAAAAAACTATATGAAAAAGTTCAATGATCGTCAGGTATATTTTATTTATTGTTTATATATTTATATAGGAATAGGTATTAACTAATAATTGTTATTTATGTATTGCTATTTTTCCGTTTTGTTGTCTACTACATACATTTACGTACGCCTCTAATGTTATGAGTTGACTGGCAGAGATCTCTATAAGAGATAAGTCCGCCCTTGCATACGATATTACTGTACAATCTTTTTTTCTTGTGTTTATGCAATAAATAGTACACTGAAAAAAATGGTAGCTTATCAAGTTAAAATTTTGCTTGTTTGAGTAAAATATAATAAAAATAATCATCAACATTTTTAAAACTACAAACCACAAATGATTATGACAATCAATTTGAAATAGCGCTTAGCAAGAAAAACATAATATTCAAAACAATAAAGTTTCTTATTTAATTTTGGTGACGTCACCTGTGTAAACATTTATAATTGTTAATTCTAATAAGATAAAATGATTAATCATATCAAGCTTTGCGACTTGCCAAAAAAGTGATCAAGTTCTTAATACAATCCACAAACATCATAGTGACATTAAAAAGTAATCTTACTACGGCCAACCAACTATACTTTATTACTGTAATCATGCACCTTTGTGCGCTCGTATATAAATAAGTTGCATGAATGAAGGTACCACATTCTTGATACATATTATCTTTTTTTTTCAGTGTATATATAAAAATATTCGTGTTATACCTACTTTTACCAAATTTGTTTTATTTTTTTTTTCAAATTTGTATTTAAATGGTTATTGCTCTTTCGTTTGAAGTTATGTACACCAGCCCCCCTAGCACGTCCACCAAAACACGATATGATAAAGCGGATTATCGCGGTGAACTGTCAAAATACAATAGAGTTTCGTCGTATTTTGACAGTTCACCGCGATATATCGCTTTATCATATCGTGTTTTGGTGGACGTGCTACGGGGGCTGGCTTGCGCGGGTAGCTACAGCTTCATAACGAAGATACGATTTTATATTTTTTTGTGATAAGAAAAAAATACAGGTAAAGCAGACAGGTGATAGGTTCCTATTGTCCTTAGTTGTTTTTTCAGTGGCGAATTTGTAGGTTAAAAAATATTTTTTTTTAACCTACAAATTTTCGTAAGCTACGTCGAATTTTTTCGTCGCCTATACCGCATTGCCTAAAGTCAAAGGTCTATGATCAGTGCGTCCTACCTGTCATGACTTACGGTGCCGAAACGTGGACACTCACAGTGGGGCTAGTCCACAAATTCAAAGTCAGCGGGCTATCGAGCGAGATATCGACAAACGTAGTGTAGGACGTCCTGCAGCTAGATGGACCGATGACCTGAGTAAGGTAGCAGGGATGGACTGGATGCGGAAGGCGGAGGAAGGAGAGTATTGTGGCGCAGGTTGGGAGAGGCCTATGTATGCAGCAGTGGACTGCGATAAGCTGATTGATTGATTGATTGACATTAACGTTTGACCATAATTTATTATTACGCTTTAGGTGCAGCCGTATTTAGTTAGAGCTGTTAATTTACCGAAGGCGGCGTTTCGATATTTTATGTTTTTGATTCTTTCAAGTTCTTTCTCTAATATTTTAATTCTTAGAAAAAATCTTCCGAACTAGTTTCTCTTGAGGTCATGCATAATATGCCTCTAGTGAAAATCCGAAGCTTAAGTGGCCGAGATCTCGTTGGAACGGAGGGACATTAGCTGGTGACGGTGACGAAACAAAGTTTGGGCCACACTAAAAACTCATTTCCCTAGAACTTAAAATGCTACTTTAGCCCCGTTCTGATCTGATACGCTACAGTGACGGACTTTTGGAACAAGAGTAGTGAAAATGCAATTTTTTAACATAATAAAATGTACGAGGTATTGTTTCAGATTTTCATTGGTCGGGTCAAGAATTTACAATATACACCAAAATAAATATAAGTAAAAATGGAAGAAATAAATGGGGAGCTTTTTGGGGACGGGTTAATTAGTTTAGGCGATGAGGGCTCATTGGAGTTGGAACCTACGGATAATGGAAACCAGGAGCAAAATTGCAAAAATTGCGAGTGAGTATTTAGTGTTGTTTTGATGTGAGCTTTTCTAATGTTGAATTTAAAACAAAACCTATGACTAGTATGGAATAAATTTAATAATGTGTTTTATCGCGGCCCGTCTTGGCAAATTCTGCTTGTTTCTGGCGCCTGTTTATCGAAACGTTATTTTTATTTCCTTTAAAGCTAGCATTTATTTACAGTTTATATTACCTACACGAACTTATTCTACAACATTAAACATGAAATATTCTAACATCAGTAAATTTTACTATAACTTTCGCGATAACAAAACGTGTTGACGTTAGTTTCACTAAACAAACAAACTCATTAAATATTAAAATGTTGAATGATATGATATGCCGCCTTGTCAGTCCGCCTTCAGGACCAAACTGGAAACCAGTACGACTTCAGCGTGTTTCCCAACAAGTGGGTCTTAAAATGAAATAATGTCGAATTCCCGCGTAGTACCAACTCATGTGAATGTTGAAGGCTCTACGCTGGAGGTTGTTGACAAATAATATGTTTACCTGGGGCAAATAGTCCAGCTCAGTAAGTCAACTTCCAGAAAGAGGTAAATCGACGAATCCAATTCGGCTGGGCAGCGTTCGGGAAGCTACGCAGCATATTCTCGGCTCATCTGCTGTAGTGTCTCAAGACGAGTCTTCAATTCGTGCGTGTTGTCAGTGATGACGTACAGAACTGAGACGTGGCCGCTTACAATGGGTCTCATAAGAAGGCTCAAAGTCCCTTAAAGGGCAATGGAAAGAGCTATGCTCGGGGTTTCTCTACGTGATCACATTAGAAATGATGAGATCCATAGAAGAACTAGAGTTACCGACGTAGCCCAAAGAATTGCAAACTTCATTCCTTAACAGAAACACGCGTAAGGGCCTTCAGAGTCATCCATACACAGTATCCTCCTTTTCACACCGTACCAAGAAATTCCAAGATTCCTTCTTCTGTCGTTCATCCCACACTTGGAATTCTCTACCTGCGCACGTGTTTGTTCCATCCTACAACATTGTGTTCCTTCAAAAGATTCGTGAAAAAGCATCTTTTGGGCCGGCAAGGGGCGGGCAGATAGGATAGTGGATGTCGCCCCTACTCTATCTGTCAACTCATTTGGGCCTCTTTCACCGCTTAATATCAGGCGGGATGAGGTCATTTGCCGGGCCTTCCATAAAAAAAACAACTTTAGGTGGCAGTGGGCAGGACACAGGGCAGGGCGCTGTGTCGCTCGCAGGACTGACGGCCGTTGGGGCGGAAAGGACATCGAGTGGCGGCCGCGTACCGGGAGACGCAGTGTTGGTGCTCACTCCGCTCGATAAACAGCGTCGAGTTGAAATTTCTATAGAGTTTATCGACTTGTGCAAGGACAATTTGGACAAAATTTGTAACCGTGGATGAAGCGTGGATTCGACAATATCACCCAGAATCAAAACAAGGATCAATGCAGTTGATTGAAAAGGGAGAGAAGCCGCCAAGAAGTTTAAGGTCGAAAAGTCGACTTCGAAACTTATGGCCACTATTTTTTGGGATTTGGAAGGAATTTTACTCTTACTTGACTATCTTTAAAAAAAACTACAATGAACGTCGCGTATTAAGCAGCACTTATAAAAAAGTACGCAGTCTTATTGTGGAAAAAAGAAGAGGGAAAATCAGCAAAGGTATTTTGTTTTTGCAAGAAAATGCTCTAATCCATACGACGTGAATTGCGAGGCGAGCCCTCCGAGAAACTGACTTTGATGAAGTGAATCACCCACCCTACAATCCAGACCTGGCTCCGAGCAACTTTTCTTCCTCTTTAAAAAATTGTAAAAAGACCTTCGGGGACGAAGATTTGGGGATGATGAAGAAATTAAAGCTGCCGTGAACGAGCATTTTGAGTCCAAAGATTCATCTTATTTTTTTAGTGGGTTACAAGCTCTTTTTAAAAGATGTGAGAAATGCGTTGAAGTAGAGGAAGATTATATAGAAAAATAAAAATAAATTTAGATTTTTATCTGGCTTTTTAATACCTTAGGCTCAGAACTTTTCAGCCGTCCCTCGTACATACTCGTATGTAATTCTCCTCTATCCGCGCGGGAAAGATTGTCCACCTGTATCGGAAAAGAAATTGTGCATGCCTGCACAGACAGATGTGTATAAAGATCGGCAAAGCTTTTGAAGAATAGTAGAATGTTTCGTTTCGATGTTTTGTGTAAGCAATGTTTGTGTGACTTGAGGTCGCCAGATCTGTTTCATGAAATGGCAGTTTCTGTTATCATCATCATTAAAATCAAGCCAAGAGACCCCTTAGACATGGGCTTCCCCAAGGGACCTCCAAACCGGTTGCTCTTGCGCTTCTCGCATCCAGCTGTCTCACGCTACTTTCATCACGTCATCGGTCCCCTATCAGAACTTGGTCCCCCAGCCTATCAACTCTGCATCTGTCACTTGAGGACCTTACCGCCCTAACGGCCGCAAGTCCGTCTAAAGGTTTTCCATTCTTTGTCCTATGCCGGTGACTACTTCTATGAATTTCATCAATTCTTATTCAATCACATGGGGAAACCCAAACATAGCCCTCTCCATTGTCTTTTAGGTGAGCTTGGACCTTCATAGGAGGCTCATTGTAAGTGGCCACGTCATTTTCGTACGTCATCACCTAAAGGTAAAGCATGGGGAGTTAAAACTTCACTCTGACACTACAAGTAGTACATAAGGTAATATTCACTATTATTATCATCGTTTGGCTTTGTTGTGGGAATAGTACATTTCGATACGAGTGCGGAAAGGATGTCATTTTTGACGAGTCCCGGTTTGTTGACGCAAGCCGAAGACGCGGATAAACAATAGGGACGAGTGGAAATGACAATTCTGCACGTGCATCGAACGACGTTTTTTAATACATTTGTGAAAAATATAAAAAGCGATTTGCGAAAAATATGAAAAACTGTTTATTCCTTGGACAAGTAATAATGTAATTTCGCGGGAGGAAGTTTCTTATTTTTTAAGAGGACATGACTGGGGAATGGTTTCTATGCATTCAGCCAATTCAATGACAATAATTTATCTAAAGTCAAAATAACTTTAATTGCATCATTTATTTATTTCAATAAGTTTTAAATAATTGTTTTAATATAAATCCATGTATAAATAGTATATACTTACGATGTAAAATAAGCATTTCACAACAATTTTGTTCAGAAAACTTTTTGATTAAAATCCTCCGTCATGTATTTGGAGGTTATATGCAGAAGGAAAACAAAAAGCACTAGTGCAGAAAATAATAAGTTTCCGCACGCTAAACACATGGGAACGTCTACTTTTTGAGCAAATGTATTCAAAAATATATATCCCCTTTGTACATAAGGTAGTGCATAAGGTATTCAGCAGCTATCCAACGCACAACTGGCGTCGCTTGGTTGTTATTGGGATAATTTATTTCTCCTTGGCACTACTGGTAGTGCATAAAGGAGAAGTGGTTTCTCAAGGCACTACTGATACTGGTAGTGTCTGTGACGCAGTTGTGCCACGGGAAAATAGGGTAGTTGACTCATATCAAAATTTATTAAAATATTGTTTATTTCTAACAGTATTTGGCATAAGGTTAAAATACCATTGATGTTGGATTTGTGAGAGCAGATAGTACAAATCTTCCGAAAATCGACAGATTGATGGTCAGGAGATTCTTTTTGTATCGCTCTTAACAATATAAGTACAGTTTCAATACTGTTATAATGAAGAACAGGTTACAAGTGTACTTTTCAAGATTGTCACGCGGCAGAAGAGAGTTGCAAACATGCATTTTTGGTGTGGTTGCACCATCACAGTGAGGAGCTATTTTGTACAGCAGTTGAATGCTATTGGATAGAATCCTATCTCTCAAAAGTCAAATAAACACTAAAAGTATTTATTTCAAGAGAAATGTTTAAAAGAAAACATCAGGATCATGTGTCAAATACCAGTGTAGTACTGCAAGAATTTGTAAATGAACATAAAAAGAGAAAGATTGGCAGTTGTTAATTTGTCAAGCATGAAGAAAATTACTGGGAGGAAAAATATATATACATTCACAGACACAGATTGTGACATATTTCTTTAAAAAATTAAAGACCTCTTCAATGAAGAAAGAATAAAGTGCATAAAAAACTAAACCAGGAACCATCAATACAGAAGTGCTCTTTAGTTCGAGCTTCGTTATGAAGAATAACAGCTTCCATGTGCTATGAAGTCAGCCAGCGCATAACACATGATGGTTCTTTCGTTGGGAAGATTTTTGGTGGGAAATCTTGCAGACACCTATAATGAAATGTGGATAAAAGTTGAAAGATGAAGATTTGGGTTGAAATTTGCAAAATGTGACCTCTTCATTTCTGATTAATACCCTGTAATAGTCAGTTCATAAAATTAGATTAATACAAAATTGTCATGCTCTTTTACTGAAGAAAATGCTAATTATCAAAGATGGAAAACTGTGAACAGTATGCTTAACTCAAGTATAGATGCAGATGTTTTGTACTAAAGCAAAACTTATATACTTTTGTGTTGCTAGCAGTAATTTTGAAAACACTCAAAAGGTGACAATATTAGCTATAATAGGTATTTGTTTTAACAATCTGTATGTCAAAAAATTATTGATCAAATAGTGTCATTTTGGAAACTATACATTTTTCCTAAATTATATGTAAGTATTACTTCATAATAAATCACTTTACTATTATTTTGCCTTTTAATACCTGCGACCCTAAGGCAATATATGACAAATTAATAAATTTGATCTAACTCTAAGTATTCAAACCTATTTGTACTTTTGGTACATATATATTTGAGTAACAATGATAAATATGAACAACAAACCTATAAAATATTATAAATCTTTTAAGGTGTAACGGAGAAATAAAACACATGTATTTCAAATTAAAAAAATTTGATTCAACTTAAACCTTTACAAGTCATTATTGTCAAATAAATATGCAACTTTTTTTTAGTGAAGAACATAATGTCTAATGTAGTACAAAAATTTGTTATGTCATCTTTACATGTTAATTATGTATAAAGTAAAGAAAAAAAATTATTTATATTATTTATTTAATAAGAAGGGTCTTGTAAATTAGGAAGCACAGGTTGACAACACAGCAATCACATTTAATATATTTGTATACGGCTTTAAAATGGATAACTTGCATATTCTTGTGTAAGCTGTTCTGAAATTTACTTTCTTCTAGTAAGTTATGATCACTAATGCTTTCATATCCTGTATATATTAAGCTGACTAAACCATCAGGTAGTCACGCTAATGAATATTTAATAGTATTTGCTTTTTATACTCAGGCCAAGTTAGTGCTTGTTAAATGACTTCATTGGGTTTTCTTCGCAGTCTATGATTACCCTTTCATACTTATGGTGAAACACTAGAAGTAACTTTATTTATTGTGCTTTTGGTTAAAAGGTCTAATAAAAGGTGAAATTTCTTCCTTTTTTTCTTCATAAGTTTTCTCAAGAGCTTTATTTCTTTAGAAATAATATATCAACTATTAAATAAAGTTCTTTAGGTATCCCTATGTATATTCTTGGTTTGTGCCTTGTCATACATAAAAGTACTGTCCAGATTTAATTTTTGGTTATTGTGAATTTTCCTTTTTATGTCTTCAGTTGTCCGACTTGATAACTTGATGAAGAAGACTTAAGTAATGATCCAACTAGTGAAGGTATATGAAATGTCATTATCATAATTTTCCTCACTTGGAAATAATAATTTTTAATAATGTTTGGCCAGATATAATTGGATTGCAGCACTTTACTTCAGACAATTTATTGGGAGATATTGCAGTTGATTGGTGGTGGGCAGCAGGTTTAATCAGTGAAGATATAACATCTTTCAGTTTTACCAAACTGGACCTATTTACTTCTATGGTGCTTTGGTGTATGAATACTTGAGTTATTTTGTTGACATAATGTTGTTCTAGTTGACGGGCCACATTTTGATGTTGTGGCTGAGCATGCACTGTTTTGTATTATGTTGCACAACTTACTGCCTTATCAATCTCGTTGTCAAGAGGAGAACAGGGTAGTACACAAATAGTTCTCATTAAGTAACCTCTGAAAGCAACAAATTTTAATTAGGTACTCAGTAAATTCAAGTAAAAGTTGTTTAGATAAATATATTCATTATTATGAAACTGGGATAGTTTGTATTACAAGACAGTTTTCATTCTAACTGAAAGATAAAAATTAAATAATGATTTTACATACAACATAAAAACTTCTATTTTGTTTAAGTTGAAACTGAAGTACCTACACAGATTGAGTTATTAATTTATAGTCCTTACATTAATGTGATTTTCGCAAAAATACATTCGAGTTTCAGTAGATAGTTACAGGATTTCTTTAAGCGAGTGTTAACCAAATATTTCGCATGACTATATCACTGGGTACGTCTAATCCACAGCTTTCCTGGAGTGTTTGAAGAGGTAATTCTATATTCCTGTTCTATTGTCCCGTTCCATATACAGTTTTACTATATTTTGTGATATTTAATAGAAAGCATTGTTTTTGTGAGGTTATTTCGCCTCGGTACTTTGTTTACTATAAGATTGACGTCATTTGACGTATGCCACAGATAATCAACAGACTATCATGGCTGACCGTGTTTTCGGTCCAAAATTGAAAATCTTAATTTAAAATAGATTTTTTGCACTTTTTAGCCATCGAAAAAAATAATATTCATGTGCTATGGTCTAATACAACAATTATGAACATTTTAAGCCCTACTTTAAAAAAGGGTCAACTAGCCTATTAGGTACGTCATCGATTGACCTCTATCTGAAAGTTGGACTTACCAAGCTGGGCCCCATCTAACCATATTCGTCAAAGACTTCCAGTGTAGAATCTCCAACCTTGAAAAGTGTGAATACGACATGGGAATTTGACATATTTTTTGTCCTTTCACGTTCATTTTAAGACCCGCTTATTGAGAGAATTCAGAGGTTGCCAAGCAATGAGGTCTTTTTATGATCTCCACCCATTACGATATCATCAGCAAAACAAAAGTGGGTAGTGTTCTCGCCGTTTGTGTTGAAACCGACAGTTTCTGTTTTATTTTCTAAATAATCGAGGAGTTCGATCGCGCAGTGGATTCCCTAAAAATTATAACGAAACAAAATCTTAGTTGCATTTACAGTGACGAAAAACATTTTTTCCCTTTATTGCAGTGAGAAACTATGCAATCCTCGGGTGTTGTCATGCCTTCATGTATTCTGTGAAGCTTGCATTGATAAATTGATGGTGAATGAAGCTGGAGATTCACTTAAATATGATTTGGCCGTGGAATGTCCACTGTGCAAACAAGAAACCAAGGTATGTTAACAGGTTTGCCCTTAGGTTGTAAATATTTTAAAGAAAATGTTTTATTAAATGATCAATTAATAATGAGTATATTTTTTTATGTGACTGTATTTTCTTTAAAATGCTTAATTATGCTTAAAAAATGATGAATTAAGCTGCACGCATTTTTGAAATTCGGCGCGTACGGTGCGGCCAAATGTGCGAGGTTTCTAATAATTTCATACAACGAATTCCAAAAATGCGGCGCGTACGGCGCGTGCGGTGCGGACATATGTGCGTTGCTTTAATCAATAAAGAAAAAAAAATCCCGCCCGAGACGAAATTTTTTCTTTATTTATTCATTTTTCAATGAATATATAAATTTTTATAGATACCTGTTGGTGGAGCAGCATCACTTCCTTCTGATTATCTCATCACCAATATTTTGGATGTGACTGCTATGGATCAATCTGTGGTCTGCACTTGCTGCAAGAGTAAGGAACCTGCTGTGGCTAGATGCACCGATTGTTCTCATTTTCTGTGCTCCAACTGTAACTCAGCTCATCAATTTATGAGGTGCTTTGAAAACCACCGTGTTGTACCATTTGATGCATTGAGATCTTCGAAAGAAAAAACTGCAGTACACAAGCCAATTTTTTGTGGGCGCCATGTGGGTGAAAGTGTCAAATTTTATTGTTATGAATGTGAAGTCGCTGCGTGCACTGAATGTTTAACTGTGGATCACAAAGTTGGTGAACATCGTTGCGAGAGAATAGTCGATGCTGAACCAAATTTGCGCGCTGAGCTTCAGAACTTTATAGCAGAAGCCAATACACGAGCCGCAGCCGCTGGAAGCGCTTCCGCCAAGCTTGATGATGCACTTGGTGACTTGCAGCGCCAGCGAGACGAAGCAGAAAATGTAATAAATGAAGCATTTCACGCTTACCAGTCTGCTTTAGAAAGACGTCGTGAAAAGGCTCTTGAAGAACTTGAGCGCCTGCACAAGGAAAGAGAATTAAAAGTAATGGATTTATTTGATCGCGTTGATAAAACTGTGCAGCGTATTGATTGCGCCTGTAAATTCGCTACAAGGCTGCTTCGTCGCGGTGATGGAACTGAGATTGTTATGCTGAAGAAAACAGTAGGGTCGCAATTTGCCCGTTTGCTTGAGGGAGCGCCAGAATTTGAAGTAGATTATTCGCTGAAATTCGTTACTAAAATTGACAAATTTGATTCTATTACTGAAGATACTTTCGGAACATTTCGTACTGAAACAACTATTGCCGAAGAAAGAAAGCGTGCCAGCGAATCTTCTGCAATCGTATCTGTTACATCCAACTCTCATTCCCCTACTGTGTCAGTAACCAATGCACCTGTATTTGACGATTACCCTATACCAAATATGCGGCGTGTTACCGGGGTGTCTGGGGTTGGTGGTATGGTTGGCGTTCCTGGTGTTGGCGGGGTACCTACTATTGGAGTACCAGTTGTGCCCGGAGTTGGCTCTGTCACTAACACAAGTGTCATACCAGGAGTTGTCAGTGTGAACAATGTATCCGGAGTTGGCGGTGTAGCTCTGCCATCTATGATGGAGTATAACTTGCAACAGTTGGCCAGTATTGCTGAGAAAGATGTTCCTCCTCCACCCCATGCTTCGCCAGCCCCAACATTCACACTGGCTGAATTGCTTTCTGGCGATCTTAACTCTCCCCAAGCATACAACAATTTGCAAGCTCTTGCTAAACTCGGTCTCAATACTGGTTGGTATACCTACATAATTTATATTTGTCAAGTTTAACATTTATGACAATAAATTGTACACTACAAATATTTAATTTCTTTTCATAGAAGTTAACGGCTTCGGTGGTGTTGGTGGCGTGGGTGGTATTGGAGGTGTGGGACCGCGTGGAGTATCTCCCGGCAGACCGTTATTGACAGCCGCGGAAGAAGCTGCATTGGTTGCTCCTCCTGCACCTTTAGTTCGGGCAACTAAAGCAACACCCATGCATATAAGATTCAAGTTTGGCCAGCTAGGTGGTGGAAAAGGCCAGTTCAATTCACCTCATGGCTTTTGTCTGGGCAATGATGAAGATATTATTGTCGCTGATACCAATAACCATCGCATCACAGTGAGTATCTTTATTCTTATACATATTTACATATACGTATTTAAGGCGCTACTTTCCCGTTTTCGAACAATTTTGATTTACTGTACCTACCGCCACAAATATAAAACATACAGTTCTAAAATTCATATATGGTATTGTTGAACATTTCATCTAAACATTCCTAAAGACAGTAACATGATTCATAATATTTCACTCGATAGAGAAAAAAAAAATCTTAAATATTTGAAAACAACTGTGAATCAGAAAATACAATAATAAATGACATAAAAGTTTTACCAATAGATGTGCATTTTTATTGTCTAGAAAATTTCATACATACATTTTTTTTTTACCCCAGTTTTCCAAAAATCGTTTTAATATGTGTATAAAGTATCGTTTTAGTTCGTTCACAGCGCGTAAGCGACATATAAGAGGCTAAGCAGTTATGAACTATATAAACTTGCAATAAAGCAGTCGCTGTGCACGTGTATATTCCTCCCGGAAAACCTCGCCTTAAGCAGACATCTATGTATTCTCTATAAAAGAATGGCAATTAATTACGATTATGTATTGCATTTTAATATTTTAGGTATTCGACAAATCCGGTAACTACAAATTCAATTTTGGAGTGGCTGGAAAAGAGGAGGGCCAACTGTGGTACCCGCGCAAAGTAGCCGTTGTACGTGCTACAGGAAAGTTTGTCGTATGCGATCGCGGGAATGAAAGGTCTCGCATGCAAATTTTTACCAAGAACGGACATTTCTTGAAGAAAATCGCCGTACGTATAATAATCCATTATAAATCATCAAAAATTTCAATCAACTGACGAGTCTAAAACTAGCGAACGCGCGCGAGTTTTAGTGAATTTAGTATTCCCTTATATGTATCTATGATTTCCTTATAATTATAATACTAGTAGGTACTTTATATGTGCACGCTAGTAGACGGCAAAAAAAATATGGGAAAAATGGAAGGTGCTAACTCGTGCGCAGTCGCGAGTTATACACTCGCTAGTTGACGAACAAGTCTTTAGCAGGTGTGCTTGAAACCTCGTTCCGTGTCTGACAGCTGGACTAATAAAGGAACAAAGTGTGCATTGATGATTGCACTGACACATGCATTCAAAACTCTGTCACTGCACAAATTAATTAAAGAAAATATACTGTTTAACTTTAACTGAACGTGAACAATCTTCATTTTAGGTGCGGTTTATTGATATCGTAGCTGGCCTAGCTGTCACTGCTGAGGGACTGATCGTTGCAGTGGACAGTGTTACCCCGACTGTTTTCATTCTTTCTGAAGAGGGTGACCTCATGAGCTGGTTTGATTGTAGCGAGTGCATGAGGGAGCCATCTGACATTGCTATCAGTGGTAGGTATACAAATATTTTAAATTTGATATTGTTACGTTTGTGGGGTGGGTGTTCTAGAGAAATTAGCGAAACACCGACAATTAAGAGATAGGATTTATTTAAGCACTAGTTAGATCACTTTACTAAACACTGAAAACTACTTTACAATCACTGAACACTTCACAGTAACACTACTAAACACTGAACTCTACTGACGTCGCAGATGATCGCTTCAAGTCGCTTTTATCGCTGGATTCGCTCGGTTTGCTGTCTTGAAAATAACTGTCCGTCCGCATTTTATTTTAAAAACTTCATGTTTGTAGAAAAATTAGAACTCTAGCATCTTGATTTAAATTTTCTTTTTCATTCAAAATTAGTTATAGTTTGTCACCTTGCTTGTAATTTTTCAGTATGTGGGGCATGCGGGTCCCACTGTAACCATGAATTTTGTTAGCTTTTAAATCCATACTTTAAAGATTATACATAGCTAGGACATTGGTTAACTTTGGGTGCTTAGGTTATGTGTGATATAAAGAATAAAACGTTATTATATGTAACTGGTTAATCAGAAAAAATATTTTTTGTATGGTGCTGTAGTTACGTAGTCACAGGTTTCATATAAAGAATGTTTATGTTTCATACTGCTTATATAGCTCGGGTTTCGTAGGCGGCGCAAGGGGACTCATATGAGTCCCTAGGGTAGTAGAAAGGCTTTATAAAATAATTATAATAGATGAATCAATATCGCATCCAGCACAATGAATACGTAGTATCTGTATTCTATTCTATCAGATTGATACTGGGAAGATTTTTGGTGAGGCATTCTTGATGAAAAATTAATTTCACTTACTCTTAATTAGTTATTATAAGGTTTGAAGAAAAATATGAAAATTGGACATTAAAATGTTTTCGGACCACCACAGGTTTCAACCCACATTCAACAGTTCAGACTAGCGAATCTCGTGCGTTTGTTTCAGGAAAAGAGTTCTACGTGTGCGACTTCAAAGGGCACTGTGTTGTTGTGTTTGACGACGAGGGTCGTTTCCTGCGTCGCATTGGCTGTGAGAATGTGACCAACTTCCCCAACGGCATCGATGTGTCTGACGCTGGCGATGTACTTATTGGTGATTCGCACGGCAACAAGTTCCACGTCGCTGTGTTTTCGCGCGACGGGGTGTTGGTCACCGAGTTCGAGTGCCCTTACGTGAAGGTAAGTGGTAACAGAACAACCCTAGTAGTGTAAGTAGAAAAGTACACAGGAAGACATAACGGCGATACAACGGTTTCGCCGAACGAGAATTGGTGTCACCGAACTGCTGAACTGGTAAATGTTGATGTAGTTTCAATATGAACAAAGGCAATTTGTTATCTAACAATGTGCCTAAATACCTCGTACAATATTCCTTTCTTGCTTCCCATGTACAACAATCTAAAGTCTGATTTTTAATTCGACGGAATTCTGACATTTAGAAGTGTTGCCAACATTGAAAATTCTCACAAAGAAAGGAAAGCATTCCATAATTAATAATTTTTTTTTACAAAAAATAAAAACCGACTTCAAAAACACTGAAAAGTTAAAAATAATAAAAGAATAGGTACAGACAACATCACACTTCTATATTGAAGTCGGTGCCAAACGATCATCTCCTAGAAAGTGTTAAAATTTGTCACCGACTTCAAGATAGAAGTGTGATGTTGTCTGATAATAAAAATATAAATTCACCGGAGACTAGCTTACGCGAACATTAACTATCAACAACAATCACCTAGCAACGGCACCAAAACTTGTACAGAGTTTTTACTCAACATAAAACCTCAACACTGGCCCTTAAACAATTCGTGTACAAGTTTCGTAAACTTATGCTTTACTAACGGCTTAGTTAAAACATCCGCTAACATTTCATCAGTAGGCTTGTAAGACACAATGACATGCTTTTTATTCACTACCTCCCTAATGAAATGATGCCTGACATCGATGTGTTTGGTCCGCGAATGGTGTACAGGATTCAAACACAACTTCTGAGCAGATTGGTTATCATTAAACAACTTAATTTCACAAATTATACTAAAAACTTCACTCAGAAACGAACGTAAAAATACAGCCTCTTTACATGCATCGCTTAATGCCATGTACTCAGCTTCGGTGCTCGAAAGTGCAACCGTCCGCTGTTTGCGACTTTCCCAGCAAATGACCGAATTACCTAGCATAAATAAAAAGCCAGTATAAGATCTACGATCTACTTCATTGGATGCCCAATCGGCGTCACAATAGCCTACAAGATCTAATTGGGACTTCTCATATGAAAGATAATAATGTAATGTACCTTTTAGATACCGAAGCACCCGCTTAGCTGCCTTGTAGTGACCTTCAGAGTAACACTCGTTAAACTGACTTAAGAAGCTTACTGCGTGGCAGATGTCTGGTCTCGTACATACTGCAACATACATTAGATAACCTATAAGATTTCTATATTCGTAAGTTCCTGACTTTAATTCTCCTTTGTCTAATTTAAGTCCAGCTTCCATCGGAGTTGGTGCTGGCTTACAATCAGCCATATTGAACCTATTCAATATTTTGTTAATGTAGTTACTTTGGTCCAAGCAAATTTTTCCGTCTTTCCTAGTAATTTTCATGCCTAGAATATGACTGGCTGGCCCTAAATCCTTCATTTCAAATTCTCCGCTTAGTCTTTCTTTGATTCGCTGATATTCCTTAGATTTATTCGAATAAAACAGCATAATGTCATCTACATACAGGGCAATTATGATCATGTTCCTCCCTTGACCTTTATAATAGATGCATGGCTCGGAAGACATTTTGTTGAAATGAAGTTTATTCACTATAACAGAATTTATTTTCTCGTACCAAGATTTAGCAGCCTGTTTAAGACCATATATTGCTTTCTTTAATTTATAAACCTTATTTTCTTGGCCTTTGACTACAAATCCATCTGGTTGTTCCATAAGCACATTTTCCTCAAGATCACCATTAAGGAACGCATTCTTTACGTCCATGTGATCAATTTGCAAATCAAACTGTGCAGCCAAGGCAAGTAATGTTCTAATAGTCGAATATCTCACTACAGGCGCAAAGGTTTCATGGTAGTCCACACCGTATTTCTGCGTAAAACCTTTTGCGACTAGTCGAGTCTTGTACCGTAAAAGCTCACCATCAGCGCCTCTTTTCTTTTTCAAGATCCATTTACACTTAATGGGCTTATGGCCAGGTGGTAAATCAGTAAGCTCCCAACAGTCATTTGAGATAAAGGAATTATACTCATCTTTGATTGCTTCTTTCCATTGATTTGCCTCGCTGCTCGACAACGCTTCCTGTATTGATCTCGGCTCATCCTCCTCCCTGCACGCTTCCTCTGCAAGGAAAACTGCTATACTCGCTTGTTCACTCTCCTCCAGCTCTGACCAAGTATTTGAGTCTTCAGAGTCGAATGAAGAACGTCCTGGAACGTAAGTTGCATCGGAAGAATTCTCTGCATCTACAGAAGTAACTGTATCATTAATACTAGAAGCAGTCCGGTTTTGTACATTAATGTCATCAGCATCAGACATTTCAGTGGACTGTTGACTTTCAGTAACAGTTTTGTTGTCTGACAGATGCATGATCATCTGATGATCATCACGTGATATATCCTTGTTCCAAAACCTATTTTCTACAAATATGACGTGTCTAGCCCTTAGACACTTTCTGGGATTTTGAGGGTCAAGAAGTCTGTAGCCTTTCGTATCCTCACAATAACCAGTAAAGATATATGGCTAAGAACGTGGATCCAATTTTGTTTGTCCATTGGTCACAGCATACGCCATACAACCAAATATACGTAAATTGTTTATATTTGTACCTGTTTATTGGTCCACTTTCCTTCCGGTGTAAAACCCATAACAGCCTTCGTCGGTGACCTGTTCTTCAAGTAAACAGCAGTATTGGCTGCTTCCGCCCAAAACTTCTTCTCTAGTCCCGAGTCTCGGAGCATGCAGCGCACCTTATCCATAATGGTTCGGTTCAGGCGTTCCGCCACACCATTTTGTTGGCTGCAATGTGGAACAGTCGTTTGATGCCGAATCCCATGCTCCTTTAAAAAATTTTGAAAATTATTAGTAATATATTCGCCACCATTGTCACTCCTGAGGATTTTAATTTTCTTGTTAGTCTCATTTTCTACCAAGCTCTTAAATTCTTTAAATATTTCAAACGTCTCGCTTTTTGACTTTAGAAAGTAAATAAATGATTTTCTAGAAAAGTCGTCCGTAAAAGTGAGAAAATACCGAGCTCCACTCAGTGACTTTGCAGGTAACGGACCGCACAAATCCGTGTGCACCAGGCCTAATATTTCACTTGACCTACTTAAAGATTTCTTAGGAAAAGGTAATTTTGTTTGCTTACCTTCGATGCAAGCCAGACAAGATTTATAATCCGTGCTATTATAATAAATTCCAATAGCCATACCATTTTTCAAGAGGTACATGCTTCTGGAGTTCAAGTGTCCAAGACGCCTGTGCCATAATTCCTGTGTAGCTGTGCTGCCATCCAAAGCCCCGTCTTCTTCATTACATTCGCCAGATGATACTTGCAGGCTCAGCTCTGCACATCCTGACGTGAAGGCTCGCTTCGATGATGACCTGCGAATCACACCTACACCAACAATGTCGAGTTGATAGACACCATTAGTAATGCTGGCAGTCGCTATTGTATCCCTACCATCACGGATCAAACACATCGTATCAGTAAATGTAACGGTATAACCCTTCCTAGTCAACTCACTTACTGATAAAAGATTAGCGGATAAGTGTGGTACATAGTGAACATTGTGAATTGTCTTTACAGAGTCTTTCAACGTAACTCGCACTTTTCCTAAGCCCGCAGTTGACAAGGTTTCGCCGTTCGCAACGTGCACATCCCGTGAGTTCGTCTCTAGGATGTCATGCATAGCACTCTTGTCGTTGCACATATGGTTGGTCGCCCCTGAATCCACGTACCAGACATCTCACTTGACATTTACAGACAATGCAGTCAGCATCCCTTGATCCTTTAACGATGAACTTGACGAATCCTTAGGTGACTCCTTAGGTTTGCTGCTGCCGCTCACCCCGCCGACCTTAGGACAGTCCTTCTTCATGTGACCAGGCTTTCTGCATTTAAAACATATTTTAGTATGTTTCTTTGCTGTGAATGCTGTTGCTGTCTCTTTATCACCTCCCCTTTGAAACTCCTGCAGTAATTTGGTCTTCACAAGTTCACTCGACAATTTGACGTTCGATTGTTCTATGGCCATAACAAGCGGGTCATAATCAGATGTCAACCCACGAAGCATCAGAACAGCAACGAAATCGTCATCTAACGGAGATCCGATGTCGAACAATTGTTGTGCGAGATCAGTGATATGCGTCAAGTAGTCTTCCATACTATCGTTCAGCGTAATTGCACAAAGAGACCTCAGTAAAGCCAATCGCCTGGTCAAGCCCCTATCCTCATAAGCCTTTTGTAAATTAGTCCAGGCCTCGTACGGAGTCTTACAATTTCGTACGTGAGAAACAGCTGACGATTGCACTGACAAACAAATTTTTGCTAATGCTCTTTGGTTTTTCTTTTGATCACTAGAGCCCTCCGCAGTCACAATACATTCATACAGGTCCTCATGCATAAGTAGCATGCGCATTGAAAATTTCCAATTATTATAATCTTCAATACCTTTTAATTTGTCGATTGGAATAGCCGAAGACCCGCTGGATGACATTTTCAACACCAAACAATTAAAATTTTCCGATGTCAAAAAATTCAATAAAAATCCGATGTATTCGAAAATATTTTCCACACAAATTAATATATGAATTTGACCTGCCGTAATTTATTATTACGCTTGTTTGACTTGCAGAGCAATATTACGGACCATAACCTGATAATAAAAATATAAATTCACCGGAGACTAGCTTACGCGAACATTAACTATCAACAACAATCACCTAGCAACGGCACCAAAACTTGTACAGAGTTTTTACTCAACATAAAACCTCAACATTGTCTGTACCTATTCTTTTATTATTTTTTACTTTTCAGTGTTTTTGAAGTCGGTTTTTATTTTTTGTAATTTTTTTTTCTATTTTTAACTTTTTAATGCGGGTATTAAATTAGTGTTTTCCTCGATTTTCTATGGGATCCCATCATCTTTGGTGACCATGGGACCACCCTTGCAGTATACTCTATTAAGTACAAAAAGAATTTTGGAAATCGGTTTAAAAATGACGGAGTTATGATAACAAACATAAAAAAAATGAAAATTACATCGTCCATGTTAACAAAAATGCTCATAAAATAAAAACAACTCGGCCAAACTGCCATTTGGTCCCATAAAATTAAATTTTTATGGGACCAAATGGCAACTATTCCGCATCGAACAAAAAAAGAATCACGTAAATCGGTTCAGAAATCTCTGCGTAATCGGTGTACATACATTAAAAAAAACATACCGACCGAATTGAGAACCTCCTTTTTGAAGTCTGTTAAAAATAAACCTTTCTTGATTTTAAGGTTTCAATTAGTAAAAGTAAGACTTAAAAATTTACTGATCATTTTTAAATGGTAATTATATTTTTTATGATCATATTGTCGAACTTACAATAATTATTAAAGAAATTATTTTTCTACTACAGGAATTCCTCACCTAATCCATTGGTTGCCAACCTTTCTTTAGGAAAACCTCTTTGTTTGTAAAATATTCGCTTCTTGTAAAGGCCAATATAAACATGATTTTTTGTTTTACTTAGATTTTTTTAGAATCATACGTAAAATGTCATTGTTCCCGTTAATTTTGTAGTTGGTTTGAGTGTTTTCATTATCTTTGCGTTATTTATGTTAATGTATGTATGTGTTTTATTTGCAAAATAATTATCCTAAAAAATTAAAAATGCTGCCAAAATTCACTATTCCATGCGGACGAAGTCGCGGGCACAGCTACTGATGATATAAGTGATAACGATTAATAACTATTTTCATTTAAGAAATATGTTATTTTACTCTGTTTTTTCATTTAGCCATTAAAATTTACATTCTAGTTAGTGTGCATTGAATGCACACTATTTACCATCTAGTCACGCGGCAGCGTGTCCAGCCAAGTTCAGAGAAAAGGGAACTGGCTACGTAGCAGCTATGTGTAATATTACACGAACCATTTCGCGCCATTTTGACCCTTACACAATTCGAAACCTATTTAACCCACATACATTAAATTTGGCACTTTTATTAAAGCCCCTTAGCTTGTCTAGAATTTAAAATTTCATTAATGTAACTCAAACAGTTATTGATATATTTACATTTAAAAACCGGCATTTTTATGACAGACAGAAACATCAAATTGGCAATCAAAAACCTAACTCACTTCCAGATGAGCTGGAAAGGAGATGTCCTCTTATTTTATGGAGGCTGGGTTTTGCTAACTAAAAGAAACGAAACTACGCCTGTTATAAAGGTTTAATATTTAAGGCCTTACTAATAACCATTGTATAACCTGATTTAGTTAAACAGTGTTTTGTCACGTTCACTCGAATGACATTTCAAATTCAAACAAAAGAGACAAAACACTGCTTAACTATACAAGGCTTATACAATGGTTACTAGTAAGGCCTCTAGTGTCCTATAACCGTGAAAATCACAACTTAATACCCCTCCGTTTTGGAAATATTTTTATTTTTGTATATTTTAGTTATGGCAACAGTTTTGTTTTATGATCGAAAGCTGTGTTTTATTATCTGCAAAAAACATATATTTTCAAGTCTATGGTTGTGGTTTGGCTGTTGTTTGTGTTGGAGTTGTTGGTGTTGCGTGAAATGTTGACGGCGAAATGAGTATAAAGGCGATCGTGATGGATTTTTTCTTATACAATCTGCCTATTAGGGCTTATTCTTCATTAAATCTAATTAATGAACAACATCATAATTAATAATAGGTAAATCATAAAGCGCCATAGCGTCAGTGTCAAAACTGTCAAACTATGTCAAATCTTTTTTTTTTTTCATTTTAAGCATTGGATTAGACTTTAGCCAAGTGCCACTGCCAGTTGATTAAAAGATTTGTAGATTTTTCTCAAAAACACGAATTAAATTGATTTTCATATGAAAATACATTTACATTTTAGTAATACATTGTATTTTGGAGACTATAATACAGGTTAAGTTAATACGGGTAAATTGGAAAGATTTAAAGCATGTGATTTCAAAACTTTCATCACAGTTTAATACAAATCGGAGGTACTTAAAAGCATATTTTTAATATGACTGAATTGCTGTATCGATCCTCTTTCCGATGGTATAAAAATTATTGCTTTTAGTTAACATAATTAATAAAAACCCACTCGTGGACATCTTCTTTAGATTTGGCATCAAGATAAACTATTAGGCGTATACAGGGTAAATTTTGAGGTACCGGCAACCTCGCAGGATTAGATAGCTAACATCATTAACAACTACAAAGTTTGTTTTACGAGTTTTAAGATAACTCAATACATTGAACAAAAATCAATTTTCAACTTTTTATTACACTGTCGTGACATTGATATGTCTATGTTTCATTTCAACGACGACGAAAGACAACGCTACGCTCACGCGCTGTGCGCGTAGAGTTACAAACATTCAAGAGGTATATTAAATGAATATTTATTTTAGTATGAAAGTAAAATCTAACTAACTATCAAAAGTCGTAGAACAAACTTTGTAGTTAATTATGTTTGCTATCTAATCCTGCGAGGTTGCCGGTACCTCAAAATTTACCCTGTGTAGGTACGCCTAATAGTTTATTCAAACTAAAAAATCTTTATTCAACATAGGCCTTTACAGGCACTTATTGACGTCAAAACAAAGCAAAACAATCTAATTTAAAGAAATCATATTAAACCTTGTATGTGCATACATCCTGAATATACTCAAAATGTCTGCAAATACAAATAGGAATGAAAAAAAAAAGTTGGCTCTACACCTGGAAATTGGGAGAGCCTTCTCGAGAAGAACAGGCAAGAAACTCGAAAGGTCAACATTTTTTATCTCCTCTTTTAAATCGCCATTTACAATTTTGGTTTGTTACAGAGTCGTCAATTGGAAGCTGACCTCAAAGCAAAAGTTTGAGCTCAACTTCCATTACAAGAATAGATGTGTTAATTCACATTATATAAGCTATCTCTGAGAGAAGTGCGTGAACTTAGCTTATAAATTGCTCTCACTGAACGTTTCTTTAAAACAAAACGCAGTACATTGTTAAATATTAGAATTGAGAGTTCAAACCCAAGCTTTTTTGTCCGTCATGTAATCAGACACTTTATAATATGCTTTTTTAATAAGTACATCTTTGATTGCATCTTTAAATTTGTTTAAGCTTAGTTCTTGTATACAACTTGGGATTTTATTGTAGAAACGTATACACAGGCCTCTAAAAGAATTATTAATTTTTTGGCGCCTGGTATTTGGTAAAGCTAACAGTTTCTTTTCTCTAGTATTAACTGAATGAATATCACTATTTTTATAAAACAAATGAACATTCTTACGAACATATATTAGATTCTCATAAATATATTGCGATACTACTGTCATAATACCAATTTCTTTGAACTTTTCTCACAAAGAATCTCTCATTTTAAGGTTATAGATTGCTCGAATAGCCCTTTTCTGCAGTACAAAAACGATCTGAATGTCGGCAGCATTTTTCCACAACAAAATACCATACGACATCATACTATGAAAGTAAGAAAAGAATACAAGTCTTGCTGTATTAACATCAGTCAGTTGACGTATTTTCCATACAGCGTGAGCTGCAGAACTAAGTCTCTTTGACAATTGATCGATATGTGGGCTCCATTGCAGCTTAGAATCAAGTGTGATCCCAAGAAATACTGTGGTGTCCACAGGGTCAACACCTATATCCTTTATTTTTACAGTGGTGTGACCCTCTTTGACATTGGGTAAAACAAATTTTATACATTTTATTTTCCCTTCATTAAGTGACAGGTTGTTCACATTAAACCAATAAACAATTCTTGAGATAGAATTATTTACATCGTCAATTTGCACACCTCTTTTAATTTAAAATAAAAGTGAAGTATCATCTGCAAATAATACCATCTCATGTCTGTCCTGTACAAAATCAGGGAGGTCATTGACATATATAAGAAATAGAAAAGGACCAAGAATCGAACCCTGCGGAACTCCCATTTTAACTGCAGAACCTTGAGACCTTTTTCCATTGATGTCTATTTTCTGAATCCTCCCACTTAGATAAGAGATTAGAAGATCTAGTGCAGTGTCACGAAACCCATAGTGCTGTAATTTTCTGATCAAGATTTCGTTATAAATGCAATCAAATGCCTTGGACAAGTCACAAAAAATTGCCCAACGCATCGTGTAAGTCTTCCCAGGCTTCAAATGTATGTTGTATGTATTAACTCAACACCAGCATCGGTTGTTGAGCGACCCCTCCTAAAACCAAATTGTTTACAGTGTAGAAGATTATTCCTATTAAAATAACTTTGCATTTGCTCCAACATTATATTTTCAAAAATTTTGCTAAAAGTAGGTAGCACAGAGGTAGGTCTAAAATTACTGGGGTCTGATGTGCTACCAGATTTATGTAAAGGAATAATTTTACTCAGCTTCATTAGATCAGGAAATACACCACAGTCAATGCAATCATTAAAAATGTTAGCAGGTATTGGAGCTATTGTTTCAATTACGGATTTAGTAACATCAACGGAATTGCCCCACAGATCCGCAGTTTTCTTTTATTCAAAGTTTTAAATTACTTTGTTATATCAATTCCACTAATGTGTACAAATTCTAATTTATCATCACAAACTTTAACATGATCCTTCACTATGGATTCAAAATATCTTGAATAATATCATATCTTGATGCCAAATCTAAAGTTTCCAGCTCATCTGGAAATGAGTTAGGTTTATTGCCAATTTGATGTTTCTGTCATAAAAATTACGGTTTTTAAATATATCAATAACTGTTTGAGTTACATTTATGAAATTTTGAATTCTAGACAAGCTAAGGGGCTTTAATAAAAGTGCCAAATTTCATGTATGTAGGCCAAATAGGTTTTGAGTTGTGAAGGGGGGCTTTAATAAAGGTGCCAAATTTCATGTATGTAGGCTAATAAATAGGTTTTGAGTTGTGAAGGAGTCAAAAGTAGCTCAAAATGGTTCGTGTATGTCATAGACGAAGAATAATATAGACTGCCAATGTCATACAACTATAAGAAAGGTCATATTCCCGCCTTATATCTAGATGGCGCTGACCTATAAGGTTGCTAACTTAAATTTTGTTGATAATTTATACTGAATCATGCCTGAAAGTTAATACAAAGTTGTTTTAATAATAGTAAATTACAAATAATTCGACAATATTCCGCCAGAACAATTTGAATCTTTATCGAAAAGTTTAATCCTATTACACGGTTTCTACGGTTTCGCGCTAGATGGCGAATACAATTAAGCACGGTGCGGTCAGTGCGGTGCTTAGATTGTTATAATACTTTTTTATTAGATGGCGCTTAATTTAATGGATAATGTTACATTCAATAATATATTTTTTTTAAATTCTTTCTGTGTATATTATAGGAATTGTAAATGATATCTCATGTATACAAATATTAAAAGAAGTAACAAAAAGTGTATTTTAAGCTGTAAAAAAAAGAAAAAATACACGCGGAAAAATTAACTTCGTTATACCCGATGCTCCGATACATTTTAATTCTATCTTGATTCTATGCACGGTAGGTACCTAAACTTTTAGGTGCTGAGTTGCAAGGCTTCTAGTCTTTTTTTGGAATGCGTTCGGATTTATGTGCCGATCGGTTATTTTTAGAAGCGACCTACTTTTATTATTTTTGTCTAAATGATAAGTTGATGATATCTTTAAAAGACTTCATTTTTGTTTTTAATGATATTATGAGTTAAAACATTATTTCTTATATTCTTATATCAAAAATTGAAACAATTTTGCGTTCTTCACTATAGAAAAATATTTTACAAAAAATAAAAACCGACTTCAAAAACACTGAAAAGTCTACAAATAGGTACAGACAACATCACACTTCTATATTGAAGTCGGTATCAAACGATGATCCAGAAAGTCTTAAAAGGACATTGTTCTGCGTCCATACATTGTTCGCCCCAACACCAACAGCAGTGAAAAAATGCTTTTCGTATAATTAGACATTAGTTAATACTGTACTTCCACATCAATTACTACGGACAAGCTTTGAAATCGAATAATAGGATATCAAAATGAATCAGATTTCGAGATTAGTTGAAGTAACAGTTTATTTCGTTAGCACAATACACATAGTCCATACTTATACAATTATTAAAATAATAATTATTGCAATCAATCAGAGAACGTTATTATAGTCACGTAGAACAAGAAATCTCGAAATTAAAAAGCAAGTCAAAAACACAACGAACTAACAAGCGACAGCGCGTGAGTAGTCAATTGACGTATGTTTTAATTTAATTTACGTTGTAAATTGTGAAAGAAGTTATGAAAAACATAATTTATATGAATAAATAAATGTCCATACCTACGTAAAATCGACTCAATTTTATTCAGTCGAGCAAATGTAACAATAACCATTCGTATATTCTACTTCATTTGGTTTTGTTTCTGCAAGTACTTTTATATACTTTTGATTTGTCCGTCGAATACATATAGGTATTTGTTATGAGTGTTATAAAATATGCACATAATTATGTCGTAAATCAAATCTTTGTTGGTCATGGGGCGATTTTCGACATTGTCCTTTGTCACCCACTTCAATATAGAAATGTGATGTTGTCTGTAACTATTCTTATATTATTTTAAACTTTTCAGTGTTTGTGAAGTCGGTTTTTATTTTTTGTAAAATATTTTTTATTTTTAACTTTTTAGTGAATGAAATCTTTTTAGTGAAAAGAACCCTAAAATAATATAAAGGAAATTTGGGATTTCCCTCGATTTTCATGAGATCCCATCATCAGATCCTGACTTTAGTGATCTTGGGGCCACCCCAGGAGTATACCTACTCTATCGAATACAAAAGGAATTTTGAAAATCGGTCAAAACACGTTGGACACACCTAAAACTTTAAGGGTTTCCCTCGATCTTTATGGAATTCAATCATCAGATCCTAACCATGGGACCACCCTTGGAGTATCCTCTATCGAATACAAAAAGAATCATCAAAATCGGTTCATAAACGACGAAGTTATCCGCGAACAAACATAACAAAAGCATATATACGGTCGAATTGAGAAACCTCCTCCTTTTTAGGGTTCCGTAGTAAACAAGGAACCCTTATAGATTCGTCATGTCTGTCTGTCTGTCCGTGCTTTTACTCAGAAACTATTAGTACTAGAAAGCTGTAATTTTGTATGGGTAATGTATATTAATCATGCCAAAAAAGTGGTAGCAAAAAATATTGAAAAAAAATATTTTTTTTTGTGGTGGCTACCATACCTAGTATAGTGGGAGTAACATTTTTTTCTCGACTAACCCATCGTGGAAGGTATTGCTGAATAGGTCTTTAAAAAACAATGTACGGTTCAGAATACCATTTTTCGATTTAGGGATTCGTTTCTGAAATATTTGCAAATTTTTCTTAGAGGTAAGTGTCCCCCCCCTCTAACTGCTAAACGGTTATACACGGTTATTTTTTTATCACCCTGGAAAATTTTTGGTACGCTTCAGGACACTTCCATTATTATATAAAAAAAAAAAAAAATTAATTAAATTTAAAAAAAATAGAAAAAAATTTAGATAAATCTCTAAAATGCTGCTCTTAACTAGTGCAGCATTCTTTGAATTTTTTTGGGAAATTAATATAAAATTAAGTATGGGAGTTATTTTTTTATTTATAGGTAATTTAAATCATTCTAATACCATGTCGTGAAGCGTCCCTTAAATTTTCCAGGGTGATAAAAAAATAACCGTTTATATGGACACGTGAAAAAAATTACAACAGTAGTATATGTATACAAGGTTATTTTTTAGTTATGACAAAAATGTGTGCTTGTTCAGACAAGCAAACTGAACAACTTTCACTATGGCACCAACTTCGAAATCGCAAAAAAAAATCTGCTGTTTCATACATTTAGGTTAAGTGAATGTTGAACATTTGTATGAAACAGCTGATTTTTTTTTGCGATTTTTAAGTTGGTCCCATAGTGAAAATGTTTCAGTTTGCTTGTCTGAACAAGCACACCAAATTTTTGTCATAACTAAAAAATCAACTTGTATAACGAAGTTTAAAGGAAAACTATCAGAGTTGAGTATTAAGTACAAACAAAATATAAATTTACGAACCAGGTGAAGTTAAGTAAATATAAAATCATTGGAGCTTTAATCATAATAATAATTACTAATTTAATAGCAACGTGTTGTAAGGTGTGATGTGAGTGTGAACTCAAAGTTGGCATTTGCAACTACGGAACCCTACACTGCGCGTGGCCCGATGCGGTGTTTTTAGAAGTCGGTTAAAATAGGGTTTATTTTTTGCCACTCCAAAATTTTTTAGTAGCTCAAAAATAAAGAAAAGAGTTTTTGTGTTTTGCAACGCGAACTTGCTTTATTTTACAACTGTTCTGCGCAAAGCTTTACTTACTATTTGCAAACTTTAACTTCTACATAAAAACGAAAGCCACTAATCACAGAACAATCATCTGTCAATACCAGGTAAAATTTAACGCTTTCTGGGGTCCACGAGAAATTCACTCCTGTCAGGCGAAAATTACTCCACCTTGCTTCTCGAACGTTATCAATTACCTTGTTCTCGAATGAGAGGGAATGTCTGGCAGAAAGTGTCAAAAATGTATATAGCGCCATCTATCGTGCTCTTGTATAACTACATAAATCTATGTAATCACTGCTGTGCACCCTAGGAGCGTGTGTCCTTTGTTGCTTTTAGAAATATCGACAAATTTTGGATTTGATACAGCTCGCTCCATCTATTGCTCGTGGTTATAACTAATTTTAGAAATGTTAGACATTGACAATCCTTTCTTTATATCATCCTTGGTGTATGTTCAGTTTTCAGATTTTTTCCTTAATAGCGTGATAGTCTACTTTGATGCCAAATATCAAGTTTCTAGGTCATCTGGAAGTAGGTTAGGTTTTTGATATAGATCAAAAACTGAGTCAATGAGTTAGTCATAAAAATGACGGTTTTTAAACGTTAATATATCAATAACTGTTTGAGCTTCATTTATAAAATTTTGAATTCTAGCTAAGCTAATGGGCTTTAATAAGCGTACCAAATTTCATGTATGTGGGTTAAATAGGTTTCGAGTTGTGTAAGGGTCAAAATGGCGCGAAATGGTTCGTGTAATATTACACATAGCTGCTACGTCGCCAGTTCCCTTTTCTTTGAACTTGGCTGGACATTGGCGTGTCTAGATGGTAAATTGTGTGCATTCAATGCACACAACTGGAATGTATATTTTAATGGCTAAATGAAAAAACAGTAAAATAACATATTTCTTAAATGAAAATAGTTATTAATAATTATCACTTATATCATCAGTAGCTATGCCCGCGACTTCGTCCGCATGGAATAGTGACTTTGGCAGCATTTTAAATTTTGGATGATCTGGATGACCTTCCGAGACTAGCAAAATATAATAAAAGCTGTTTGGCCATGTGTGTTAGAATTTACAATAAAATCAAATAAAATACAATTAAATCTTAAGAAATTCAAAAAGGAATTATATAAATGGTTGTGTAAATTTTATTTTTATAGTGTTAAAGAATTTCTTAATGCGGAACATGTTAATGTGTAAGTTAGAAATTTGCATGCTATGATATTAGCTAAACATGTATGATCCTTATTGTATATGAAACAACTTTGTATACCATGTTTACGCAAATAAATGAATTTATTTATTTAGTTTATAAATAACGCAAAGATTATGAAAACACTCAAACCAACTACAAAATTAACGGGAACAATTACATTTTACGTATGATTCTAAACAAAAATCTAAGTAAAACAAAAAATCATGTTTATATTGGCCTTTACAAGAAGCGAAGATTTTACAAACAAAGAGGTTTTCCTAAAGAAAGGTTGGCAACCAATGGATTATTGGTGAGGAATTCCTGTAGTAGAAAAATAATTTCCTTAATAATTATTGTAAGTTCGACAATATGATCATAAAAAATATAATTACCATTTAAAAATTATCAGTAAATTTTTAAGTCTTACTTTTACTAATTGAAACCTAATAATCAAGAAAGGTTTATTTTTAATTAAGGTGAAATGCTTTCTCTTCTTAGTGAGAATTTTAAATGTTGGCAACACTTCTAAATGTCAGAATTCCGTTGAATTAAAAATCAGACTTTAGATTGTTTTACATGGGGAGCAAGAAAGAAATATTGTACGAGGTAATAAAGGAAAAAATCTAAAAATTTTAAATTATTAATAATTAGTATCAACAAACTAATAACAAAGTAATAACTTACACGAACCATTTCGGCCTACTATTAACCTCTTTACAACTCGAAACCCATTTAAACTATATACATGAAATTTGGCATATTTATTAAAACTCATTAGCTTATCTAGAATCCAAAATTTCATACATGTAACAGTTTTTGATATATTAACGTTTAAAAACCGGAATTTTTGTGACTGACTCACTGAGTTATAGATGAAATAAAAACCGACAACACTGAAAAGTTTAAAATAATATAAGAATAGGTCCAGACAACATCACACTTCTATATTGAAGTCGGTGCCAAGTGCCAAACGACGATCCCCTAGACTCCTAGTCTTAAAATTTGTCACCGACTTCAATATAGAAGTGTGATGTTGTCTGTTCCTATTCTTATATTATTTTAAACTTTTCAGTGTTTTTGAAGTCGGTTTTTATTTTGTGTAAAATATTTTTTGTTTTTTTATTAAAATTAATTTTACAATTTCGAATTTTCAATGACGCCATAACTTTTATATGACTATGTTAACATGGGTAGGTTTCGGCTTGTAAGGGTGTATACTAAACATTTTGTATATATGTTACCGGCAATGTGTATAATTCAGGTATTGTATACAATCCCTAGGTAATGTATACAATCCCTGGGGCGTCCAGGCAATGTATGAAATATCATGAATATCATTGTCCATTTCATACTTTACCTAGGTATTGTATACAATTCCTAGGGATTGTATAGAATACCTGCTGGTTCACCGGTAATGTGTAAAATAAATAAATCTTAAGACTAAACTAATGTTAGGTAAGCCGGTTAATATCAATAAATCTTAACAGACTTACTTATCAAATAGCGGACAAATAAAACATGTTGTATTTACTTGAAATAAACTTTATTATCAACTTTAAAATCACAAAAAAATAACAGGAAACTTAAAATTCTTCTTGTTTGTAACATAACATTACAAGTATCTTTTAACATAATATAAGTAATTTTGTAATTGAACTTCACAAACAAAACAATTCTCTTTATAACAAAAGTAGGTCTAATAGGCATTCACAATTTTAAGTAAAAGTAGGTTTTATTTATTCTTACACGACAAACTATTATGGCACTTTGAAGAGCACAGAGCCTTACTTTTGACACAGGAACACTTTTTAGAGTCACAGTTTTTTTTGCAGCTACATTTCACGAAGCCCTGTCCTGTCCCCGTAGATTGCAAAGTCGCAACTGTACGGAGTGTCGTTTCCAGATTGGGGACGTCTTCTTCTTGCAGTAATTTCTGATGGCAAACAGTGAACTGTTGTCTTGAATACAATGTCTTGACAACGCCTTGCTTTGTGCCTAGTTGATATAGATCGTCATCATTTTTGTGTAATACTACAGCCAGTATATTGCGAGCATCACCACGACCTCTATCGACTTCTGGAACAGGAATGCGTACAGTGGTACCCAACGATACGGGAGGGAATTTTTTTTCAGAAGTTTTAAGCATTTTCTAAGCTTGTACTATCAAATTCTCTTTGGCTCTGATGCGGTTTTCTATCGAAAAGGCGTTTTTTGCGCATAAAGGACAAGCAACTTTGGATCCAAAACCTTCTGCAATATTTTCTTCCGGAGCAGCACAAATAGTATGAATAGGCCTATTGCACATTCTGCACGAATGACCACCTGTTGTCTCCTCGGAACAAACACAGCATATAAGTGCACAACTCAATGACTCCTCTCGTACTGATACCAAATTCGGATCATGTAACGCTTGATCATTTACCTCACAAGGAAGATTTTCGACATTCGTAGGCTCAACAACATTCTTAGTATTTGGGATAGCCATGTGTTCGTCATGCGCACTTTGGACATTTGAAGCTTCCTTACCGATGTTAAAACTATCGAGTGCAGCGTTTTGTTGATCTGGTGCCTGTAGAGGTTGAGTGTCAGCTGTTTCAGTTTCTGATGTCTCAGCCGCATCTATTACAGATTCTGAAGATGACTTCATCACTTTTTCTAAATCTTCTTCGCTCTCCAGGTTGTGAGTATCCTCAAAAGGCAAAGATATGCCAACTTTTATTTTCGACCCAAAAAGAGCTTCATAAGGTGTTCTTTTGATTCCTGAGTGAAACGCCCTATTCTTCATGAGTTGTACAAATCGCAGACCATCACTCCAACGTTCGCTATCGTTATCTTGCATCCAAGTTGTAAGCATGTTTTCAATGTCCTGGTTAGCTCGTTCGACACTCCCTTGACTTTGGGAATGTCTAGGCTTGCCATGCACAATTTCAAAGTTCTGCCAGTATATTTTAAGATTACTGACCACTCGGTTTGCGAATTCTCGACCGTTGTCCGATTGTAAGATGGCTGGTGCACCAATCAGTGTAAAAATATCCAGTAAATTGTACGCTACTTCCTCAGCGCGTTTTGTTTTCAGGGCTCTTAATATGACAAACTTTGTGAGATGATCCTGATAGACCATTATGAATTTATAATCCCGGTCTGATTGAGATTGATAGTCTATCAAATCTACTTGACAGCGAGAATTAAATTCTGTTGAAAGTATGGGCTTCACGACAATCCCTTTTTTTATTCCTTTTTGTTTTTGCTGGCAGGGTTCGCAAAGTTGCAAAAATAGTTCAACATCGTGGCGAGTTATATTCTTATATCTTGAAGAAAGCTCTTTCAGCATTCTGTCTCGTCCTCCATGACCGATACTCTGATGTGCGTCGTGAAGTACTTGAAATAATTCAGTATCAGCAACGTAGTATATAATATTGTTATTTGTAGTAGCATCCACAGGAAAAATCAACTTATCTTTCTGACCAACAGTTATAACATCATAATGCTTCAATAACCAGTAATCCCGAGAAGCCTTTTTTTCAGCCGTTTTTGCATTTTTTGTTTCTTCTATCAATTGTTCATAACGATTTTTTTCAATAAACGTGCGATTTTTTGTATTTGCTGCTTCTCTTTTTATTTGTAATTGTGAATAAAATCTTTCTTTCATCTCAGCTATTCGTTGTTCGGCCGCCATTTTTTAATAAATTAAATTACTTTCCTACCTGACGAAAATTAGCAAAAATAATAACTATGACGCAAATAGCTCAATATACGTGTTAACAGTATCATCGCACGTCGCGAAATGAAATGGAGAAATGCGGCTGTTTGCTTAAATAGTGTCGCGGTATCCTTTTTCTCAAGCGGCGGCGGCGGCTCCTTTGACCTGAAAGGCCGGCCGCTCGCGGTATCCTTTTTCTCAAGCGGCGGCGGCGGCTCCTTTGACCTGACCGGCCGCCCGCCCGCCGCGCCCGCGCGCCGCTCTTAAGGCCGACACACACGGTTTATTGGCTAGATAAGTACTGTAATCAGGAAAACTTATTCTGGCTCCTAGTGTTACGGCAAGTAGGTATGTTTTGGCTTACTACTTGCCGCGGCGCAAAGTACTAACTACGTTGGCTACCCACCGCACGCAAAAATGACAGTTTTTAGGGTTCCGTACCAAAAGGTAAAACGGGACTCGATTACTAAGACTGCTGTCGGTCTGTCTGTCTGTCCGTCCGTCCGTATGTCACAGAGCTGTTTACCTCATGAAAGGTGACACAGATTGTGTATATCTGTGGCCGTATATGTATGGGGAGCCCCCTCTATTACTTTTTTTGTATAAAAATTGTAAAGCGGTTAACAGAATACATCAAACTACTAAGATTCAATGGCCTACACAAGGCCCAATTATTAATAGGTTGGGAATAAATTGGCAGTGACGTACGGACGGACGGGCGCACGAACGGACAGACAGACAGACATGAAGAATTTATAAGGGCATTTTTTGTAATTCGGCTACGGAACCCTAATAAAAAACAGCTTGAAGTATTTAATTTTTATAAAATTATTACTAACTACTTTTTTACTACAATGAGTCGTAAAAAACAACAATAATAAATTGATTGTACAGTTTAATATTGAAATTTAGATTTATAAGTTTTTTTTGTTCATACAGTTTCCATTTCAAATCTTTCGCATTTCCTGTAAATCGGCTATATGCGCCTTAAGAGTCCGCTAGCTTAGATAATGCCGCTCTTTAGTGCACCCCGCATTGACGCCGCCCGCGCCGCGCCGCCTCTTGTCAAAGGATTTAATTTTATTTACAAAGGCTACCGCGTGCGGCGTACACCCGAAAGTGAAATTGACAGTTTTATATCGAAGCGCCTCCGTAGTGAAAGATTGTGTTTGTGAACTGTTGTACTACGAATTGAATTTATCCTCAAAAAATCCGACATTTGATAAGATTCTGCATAAATTACACCTATGTACTTACCTCCGTAGCAACCTACAGACGCTCCAGCCGTAAGTCAATCTAAAAGGAAGTATTAATAAAAAAGGTAATTCCACATTTATGTGGAACATAAGTATACGTAGTTCACGCAATTACAGAAGAAAATAAGTACCTAAATATTTTGTTTTGGATTCAGAGCGTGATAATGGCTCTATTATTAAAAATACGGGTGGTAGTAACTCTGACAGTTCGAGTGATGAAGAATTGTGGTGTAATTTTACTTTGAATTTACCTACTTTCGCATATTTTTGATTAAAATTATCTTTGCACCTAGCTTGTGTGTCCCGATTATTTTTATTCGTATTTTGTTTTATTAAACACAATTGCGTTCGGGTGTACCGACATTATCTAAGCGAACTTACTTTGATCGCGCCGCCTTGGCGCCGCGCCGTGCCGTCTCTTGTCAAAGGATTTAATTTTATTTGCAAAGGATACCCGCGTGCGGCGTACACTCGCGAGTGAACGGTCATGCTAAAAGGATTCACTTCCATTAATGCTTGAAATGGCGCCTCTAGGAAGGGTGTCAGGGTTCTATGAAGCTTACCGTACTTATTTGTTTGTAATAACCACAATTGCGTTCGAGTGTTACATTACCTGCTGCAAGTTTGGCATTGTATAGAATACCTAGGTAAAGTGTAAAATAAATTCTATTTCATACTTTACCTGCCCGTTTTAGGTATTCTATACATTGCCTAGGTATTGTATACAATACCGGATTATACACATTACCGGTAACATATACATTTCATTATAATTATTATTTCCCTTATTATACTTATTTATTTTTTCAGGTTTCTCGCTGCTGTGGATTAAAAATAACATCTGAAGGCTATATTGTTACTCTGGCTAAGAATAATCATCATGTTCTAGTCCTCAACACCCTTTACATTGTCTGAGGAATGACTAGATGGCTGTAAGTCTGCATACTACAAGATCTCACATTTTATTCCCAATTTTATATTTAATTGCTGTTTTTACAAAGCTTAACATTTTTTGCTAAACCAGTATTTGACTCTACTTATTTCGTTATACGTTTTTTTCATTTTATTATGATTTGAACATTCTGTCCATGTGCAGTGGATTTAGTGATCCCTAATATTAAATATGCTTCATGTTTATTGTTATGTGGCATTTTAGATTATAATAATATTTAGTCACTGCTAATGGACAGAACACTTAAGTCGCGATTTCCAAAGCACTGAATACTTGAGTATTTTTTTTGGTTTATTCATCTTCACTTTTTATATGGTTGCATTTAGTTATAGTTAACTGGATATCCAAAGTTTAGTGTAATATTACTCTTTTTTGTTATACATTTTTATTAACTGTCCAGCCAATATACAATAAGTGCAAATTTAATTTGGTTATGGTGGCTCCAAAATATTCTAGTCTCAGATTTATTGTTTATTATAACACTCTTTTGTTTAATTGTATATTCACAATATAAATGTCGTTAATTTGTTACAAAGTCGATATGTCGCTACATCGAGTGTTTGAAGCAATAATTAACGCCGAAAAATGAAACTAGGGACGCAAGCACACACATCCAAATTATAATGGTGTGTATATAAAACCATTGACTGGACTGTTATTCTCATCACTTCTAAATTTAGCAGCTGGTATGGTTCCTAGATCGTGTGAAGTTGAAAATGTCAATTAGAGGACTGCGTGGGAGTGTCGCCTCATGAAATAATATGTTATTCTGAAAAAATAAAAGTCATATATTGTTAAGGAAGTTTGGTCAAAATTGCTGTTTTAACGCACAACTGATTTTGTTATACATAAAAATGTTTAGTCTTGTTGTGACCAAAGGAGGCGGCACTATTATTCGTGCCATCTAGTTTAGGTTAATCTCGTATACAATATTATATTGTCCGTTAAAAATATATTTACCATTATACAGAATTCTTGTGTCTATACAAAATGTTTTCATGTACTCTTGTTTTGAGAGCCTATTAAATATTTAAATATTTTCAATGAGTAGGCATTATGATATACAAATACTAATAAAAATTTGGTTCATTATAAATCTATATTATAGAACTACTAAGAGCTGTATTATTAGAAAACTGCTTTAAATTAAACTCTTGCAATAATTTGTACAATGTTATATTGATAGTTAAAAGAAAGTGAATTATTATTCATGTAGCATTTTCTTATATAGCGAATGGTGTAGGTAGTGTGCTGTTTTAAAATTAAGAATTTTAAGCTCTTGTTATTGCCAATTTTTGGAAAACATTGTTATTTTTACGTTTCTCTACGTCAAAATTTGTCACAATTCCTGTTGTAGGCGCTATGCAGGATTAATGTCAACAATTTCCTTTTAAAATAATTATATATTTAGTCATCTTTATAGCTTTAAACGTTGACCCACCGCTCCAATATGGACATTCATTGTCAGACAATAATTTACTCATCACTTCGCTATATATTTGAAATTGCTTATTTATTTATATACACGCATTTCTTTTATTAAATGGTTGATATGTGTACACTGTCCGCCAAAGTATATGATTATTATATACATATATATATATATATTTTTGTAACAAAGCACATTTATATACTTATTATTATATTCGAAATTGAATCCTAGTTTTTAGATTGTAGAGACAATTTAAAATTTGAATCACAAAATGCCACTTTAAATATACATTACTTATACATTATTGTCAGCTTTGTCCCTCTTAGTATAGTACAGCTCGAGGGACTCTAGTGACACTTCAGATTATATACAACTTGATAATAATATGGGAATTTGTGAATAAATTAACAAGTAATGGTCACATACAAATTGCTGTAACAATACATTCTATGTACTTTTGCGTATTCACAGTCTTCCAAATAATTAGGCTTTTTTGAAAAGGAAGCTTTATTTACGTATTTAATCACATATGTACTCGTTGAACCTATTTAAAAAATATTAATATTATAAAAACATATATTGTTAAGAGATAAACGCGAGCCAACGAAATAAAACTGTCATTTGTTACAAAAATATTTTCCCATATTGTACATGACCATTATTTTGTTTGTATCAGTGTGTGAATACTTCGGTACTTAAACAGACCACATAAGTGTGATATTTTATTACCTACCTCTAAAATTTATCATTTCGATGAACCAACGTGCTCTCTAATTTCGAGTTAACTAAAAAAAACACTTCTCAATATTTATGTAAAAAAACAAGTTCATTCAAGTAATAATTAGCTGTTTGTATTTTACGAATTTTTCAAGAGGTAGTTTTACACTCTCTGCATTATTCTTATAAAATATAAAGTTGAACCATATTATTATCATTATTATAGTAATTATATTGAATATTGTCAATGTTATTCAGATGTAATATGTATGTTTGTACTTAATTAGTATTAGGTATTTATTTCGTTGTTGAAACAGTTTACAAATCTTAAATACATTAGAAACGTTTGATGTGATATGAGCAATAATAGAGACACATAAATGAACCAACACTTTAAGGGTCTGCTCACTAGATTGCAAAGTGACTGCATTGACGGTCACCAAGTAAACGTTTTCAGGCCAAGAGAAGTCTGCTGAAGCCAGTGAGTGATAAACTGACATTTGAGTCTGAATCCTCTTTTAATTAGTGAGTTTCTTTTGGGTTTTTATTTTCCATAACGTTAAGTTATTGTTTCAGGATTTTTGTCCCGATAGCATTAGGGAATTTTATTTTGTTTATTTTTATTAGGTTTAATTAAAGTAACGAGTCTACATACCCACTCGTATTTCGTGTAGGTGTGATTAATACTCTCATTTTTTATTTTACCGTTTTATTTTGTTTACACGTTCCAGGCCTATATTTGAATAGTATTTTGGCCAGTATGTTTAGGCCTTTAGAATTACGAATTTTTACTGCCAAATTATTATTTTCTTACGATATTTGTGCATGCACATAGTAATTATTTTATTGTATGATATTTGTAAAAATTAGTTACTAATTGTTGCCAATTCTTTTTTGTTTTATTATTAATATTCAGGGTTTTAATAATATTATAATGTTTAATTTTAATTTGTTGTCATTGATCAAAATTATTGTGTGTTAGTGAAGTAAAATTAACCGAAATAGAACATATTATTATTGCCCCAAAGGGAGCGTTTGACGCTATTAATAACTATTGCTTTAGGGTTGCATAAAAATATTAAAAAGTGGTGTGATAAATAAGTTTTGGATAATTTTACAAATTATACTATTTTATGTGTGAATTCCAATTTATTAAAAATTTGAAGTTGAAATGTCAAATATATATTGAATGTGTAAATTATTCCAAATATTAAATGACATTATTTTATCTTTATTATATTTCGAAACATTATTTTAATTATTATTATTATTAATAATTCTGATCGACAATGTTTCCTTTGTTCTTGCCATGTATCTTATGTAGTGGTTGATGTAGTTTTTTTGTAGGTCTAGTGTTTTTCAATTGGATATTCACGACATAACAGTGTCACATGTTTGCCTGTGCGGAGATGTTGTTTGTAGATGTTTGTTAGAGGTTGGCGGTGACCACAGCGGATATTCGCCGTGTTGGTATGGCAATATAGAGGTATATAATCTTGCCATGATGATTAATCATTTTGTCATGAGATAATTGGCAGGTCAAATGGTATCTATTGTCCATTGACATTACTCGATAATAATTGTATCATTAGAGTACATTACAGTAGCCTTTCTCGAAAAATCTTTAAAGTTACCTATATATACACTTAAAGCAATTTTTGGTATAGTATATTTCTCTTGAATCTATATTCCTATGTATCCAGCAATAAATTAATACAGTAGTTGTGTAGTATCAATTTATGTGGCGCAGACAAATTGTATTCACCTTGACATTGGTATTGTAGCTGAAAGTTTGGAAATGGTGTTTTATGTGGGAGGGGGTATGGTCAAAGGTGTTTGCAGACTCGGCGCCGGGTAAAATGATGATGTAGGGTTCGCAGCGCACAAGGTGAGCTCTAATGTTACCCTCCCTATTGGAGGTGGGCGTATTGCCTATGTTGTGGCACCAAGCACAGCAAGTTGGTTTCGGGAGTGTGTTCTGGCATTAAAGGTTCCCACTAAATTCTTTGAACCTGATTCTTGACTGTGGGTGGGATTAAATTGTTTAACTAGTAGGTATCTCTATAATATTCCATAGCAATTGTAAAAACTTTAAAAGACCGTGTGCTCAAGTGACTTAGACTCGATTTGCCGGCTATTTTCCCACCACGCCAGATTTAATCTCCATTGTTCTAATATGACATAGAAAAAAAAGGTTGTGAACTCTTCGCATTGAAATTTTAAGCCACATGTGTGCTTGTGCAATAAATATCACAGTTTGGATTTAGGCTTTTAAATTATTATAGATTATATACATTGTTGAGCTGATATAAAAATTTAATATATTATTATACCTTTTAAATATTGTTAAAGAATTCTAATTGCATTCCACATTTAGAGTGAACGAATTTGAGATGACCGTTTTCAGTCTACATTATACAAGTTATTTTTTTTTACAATTATAGGATTATTAGCCGTTGCCAACGTTTTTTCCTTTAGTCAGTAAAAGTACAAATATTTTATTATACAATTCTTGGTATTTACGTATTGTAGTGTTCGTATTTTTTTTATTCATTCTTTAACTTTAAGCATAATTTATTTCAATTTAGCGGCCATTTACATATTTCTCATCTCGCAAATTACTCAGTATAATAAGACATATCACGCCGAATCAATTTAATTTTCATAAAAAATTGCCTACAACTCCTGTAATTATCTCAATATTTTAATTAACAATGAGAATGGCTTTTTTGTTTCAAAATTAGATTTAAGTATACCTACATTAAGTTACACTTATGTTTAATGTCATTTTTGATGTGAAAATTTAAATTTTATGTATTATTTGTGTGGGCGAGATGCATGTCTAATGCATATTTTAATTTTGATCCAAAGATTTACATCTTATTATATTATAATTATTTCTCATGATAAGAAGGTGACATTTGTGGGGTGTGCGTTGGTATTTAATACTAGGATTAACAAGAAGTTTCTGTAGAGTTGGTGCAACCGAGCAAATCTCTACTATATTCTTTTAAGAATATATTGCTCAATAATTTACTTCTGTTGAAAGTATTTAAAGTAGTATTTAGTCCACATCGATGTTTTAGTGTGACTGTGGACTTCAGCAACACAAAACTATATCTAAACAGACAATACCCTCCGTAAAGATTTGAAGACATTGTAATGTTTGAAATTATATTATTAGACGTAGTTGTTTGCCTTCACGGCAGCCCTTTTCTAGTGGGCTGCAGGGGCCCAGCAGCATCAGCACACGCGGTCAGCACTGTTTCTCTTTAGCAATATTCACTGCTGCTCGCAGTAAAGCCACCATGTAAAAGCTATATTTGCATGGGACACTCACTTCACATATCCTTTTTCTTGTATCGTATTATTCATGAATGTAATAGTAGTAGTGGCGGTCAGTGCACCTTGTGTGGTGGTGTTGACTGAACGATATATTTGCCCCACAGTCAACGAAAATTGTTATGTAATCCATACAGGAGTCTCTAAGCTGCATTGTGCCTAGATCTTAGAAGTTAATGGTATCAAGGTAGAGTTTAATCTCAATGTTTTGGCTCTTTGAATATTCCATGATATTATTTTTGTTTTTCATGAAAATGTATTTACATTCTATATATATATTAAAATACATTTAGTAATATTTATTATATACATGAATAATTATACATTGCGTGGTTTGTACCTTGATGTTTAATTTTATTTAAAAATTAAGATGCCCAACTGGTTGTCTGTCCACTATAAGGAAGCTGTGGAGGAATTGCGTGTAATGTTATTGTCGTGTTACTCGTATAATTATCCTCATGATAGATAACGGAGCACTTTCTATATTTTCTTGTGGACAGAAGTATTTGTTGTTAACTAGTTGCACATCTTATTTTGACCTGATTCGTTTACCGTTGATGTTACTTGAAAACGTATATACTTTGTCAAACAGTACTATTACAATTGTTTTTTGACGGGTATTGGTTTTCATGTGACTGGCGGTCTTTTGATAATGTTAAGTTACTATCGTGAACTGTGGCCAGGAGCAAAAGAACAGCACAGAGCAGTGTAATACAGAGCCTGCCTAAAATATATTTTTGTCATGATTTTATTTAGGTATATACATGTTATTATTCACATATTACAGTTTTCTCAATGTTAGCTTGTATTTTAATTAAGAAATAATCATATTTAACATTGCCAGGTGATCAGCAACCTGCACTTTAATATTTTTGGAAACTATTGAACTTAAATTGTACTGACTTTATAAATATATTTACTTCAATAAAGATTTTCCATGCCACTAAAGCAACGTTTTATTACTTAAAGCTGAACGCACATATCCGCACGCGCCGTACGCGCCGCATTATATGACGTCATCAGCATGCGTTTTTCAATACCCAGACACCTACCGCATTTTTGAAGTTCGGCCACATTCATATAATAAAATTTCATACAACGAATTCCAAAAATGCGGCGCGTAGGCTGACCCCAGCCGGGCCACAAAAAAAACTGAAAAATAGATGGAGTAAGTCGTTATAATGTCTAGAGTTTGTCGGCAAGTTTCAGTTTGTCGCTTGCGCGTTTCAGAGATCTGTGTGGCCCGGCTGGAAAAAAGGTTACCCCAGCCGGGCCACCTGGATCTCGAAAACGAAACGACCTAGCAGCAAAAATCTGCTTACTGACAAAGATAGGTGGTAGTTTGTCGATACATTCTTCAGAGATTCAGAGTTTGTCGACGCCTCAATCCAAAGAACGAAAGAATTCCGTTTATTACCCTTGTTACTACCAAGTCTTACTACCGGTAGTAAGACGGGAAATTCATTTAACCGTGTTTCTACCTCCTCGGCCGGTAGAATTACCGGCAAATTTTTTTTACTATAGTATTACTCTGAAAACCAAAAATAAAATATAAAATTAAGTAATTTATTATAGTACTCATTTATAGAACTCATAAGAAATATGTAAAAATTTCACGCGTGTAATTAACGCAATTTGTCTAATGCGTACGCAACATTTATTTGGGGGATTACTCTCTGTCACACCATTCTGTTCTCCTGTAATCAGCTGCAATAAAATGTGCCTGATAGCATCATTTAAGATGTGAATTCTTCGTCTTTTGTTAGCACATGAAATCGACATTTTGAATAATAGCTTTGTCGTACAGTTGTGGAACAGGTTTATCACTTTTTGTTACCTTATTTTGTAAATCTGATAAACTAATTGCAATTTTATTTTTCGTAAAGTCTGGTTTGCATGCATGTGTCCGCTTTTTCAGCACAACTCCCTTCTAAAGAATATAAGTAGTTTTTAGTAAAAATATATAAAACCGCACGCATTATTACTTATTAGTTAACATAATAAATTATATTGTAAACCTCATGGTAATTATACAGTGTGTCCCCGGATAAGGTGCACAAACGAAAATAGGTGAAACTAGACTACAATTTATCGATAAAAAAAGAGAAAAAAAAAACATTAAATTGTATTTAATATTGATTTTTTATTTTTTTATTCTCTTTTTAAGACCTTTTGTGTTTGTAAAATTGTAACATTGTAACCACTGCGTGGATTTTGTTCAAATAAAAACAATAATGATGCCAAAAGATTAACACTGTATGGCAAATAAAAAAAAGTACATAAAAGCAGTCAATAGGGAGAAAAACATTTTTTTTTCACTAATTTTGAACATAAAAGTGTTACTTAAATTTTGAGTAAATGTTTATTTTTACCAAATTATAACAATTTCTATTTATTACCTCTTATTAATCCAGATCTTATAACTTTTTCAACAAAAAAATCAACATTCTGTCTCTAATACATGCTTAGCTACGAGGCTTTAATTGAGGGGCCTGCTAACGCGCCAGCCCCTGGCGCCCGCGCCGCTGCCTTTTTGTCAACCGCTGAGGTAGCTTTTCTTAAATTGAAATTTAGTTAAACACATTTAAGCATTTTTTAAACTTAAGCTAAGCTTTTTCAGTGTAAATGAAATTGATTAAAACAAGAAAAACAAATCACAATAAGTATTTATTACAAAAAAATCTATAAAAAAAACACTTTTTCTTAAATTAATGCATTAATAAAAACTTGGGTATGCATTAGAAAAATTGTGTGCGTATGGATTGAGGAGCCACATCACGAAATCAATCTAAATTCCGCCCAGATTTAGTAGCAAATTAGATAATTTTGTAGGCGAAATCCTGGAATTTGTAGCAACACACATCAAGAGTTACATCAATTTAAAGGTGGCTCCTCAATTCAAACATCTGGATTGAGGAGCCACTACCGCATACAATTTTTACATATTTCTTATACGTTCTATAAATGAGTACTATAATAAATGACTTAATTTTATATTTAATGCTATATTTTGGTTTTCAGAGTAGTACTATAGTAAAAAAATATTTGCCGGTAGTTCTACCGGCCGAGGCGGTAGAAACACGGTTAAATGAATTTCCCGTCTTACTACCGGTAGTAAGACTTGGTAGTAACAAGGGTAATAAACGAAGAATTCTTTATTTGGGTAAATAGTCTAGGAGCCTGGAGTCCCAAATGTGGGAGGTTTCGTTATTTTTTATGTTTTATGTACTTACAATAAGAAATTAATGTAAAATAGTTGATTAAATTCAGTGATGAAACAGTAACTGTTAATATTAAAATTTATGTAAATCCTCGATGAGTGATTGATATTTTTAAAATGTATTATTTAAGCAACATTTGGCATCTGGTCTCCTTGTCTATCTATATGAAGTAAGTAATGTACAGTCGAGTAAAACTTTCTTTAAAAAAGTAAGATTTAAGAGGTGTTGTTTGTTATACACGGTGTTTCATAATAACCAATAAATAATCAATGCGTTATCTGAAACTAATTATTAAAATGTGTTTACACGTAATGTCATTCAACTCAAAATTTTCCCGTCCGACCCACCTTCACACTGAGCCTTCACACCAGTGTTAAGATTACTTTCCCAGCCTTAACACTAGTATGAAAGAAGGAAAATTATATTACCAACCTTCACACTAGTAGTAAGGATGGGAAACCTGATACATTAGTGTGAAGGTTGGGAACCTCTTGAAATAAACCCAAGTGTTACAACCTCCTCAGATACCTCTTCAGATAAATATTTATTTATTATTTAAGGAAAAGCAACAGCTTACACATTATGAATTATAAATAACATCATCATCATCATCATCATCTCAGCCGCACGACGCCCATCTGCTAGGCCTTTCATTTACTACGATGTCATCATATGGACGTTCCGGTGAACAACGGGAAATATTTTTTTCCTATGGTACACCCAGGTGAACTACGCAGGTGGACCACGGGCAACAAAGGCAAACTGCTTACAAACATCAAATAGCGACCGACGACTGCCATCTGCAGCTCCATAGCAAGGGGTGCTTAAGGTGGTCGATTTCGTTTCGGGTATCGCCATCGGGTGATGTCCATCCAAGCCCCTATTTTACCATCTCTGACAGGTGCGACAATTGCTAACTATAAATTACACGACCCTACCGAGGGGCACGATCCTCTTTATGTTAGGGTTTTCAGGCCTTAGTCAACCACGCTCGCCCAGTGCGGATTAGTCGACTTCACATAAGATGTTCGCCTCACGATGTTTTTCTTCACCATAGGAGCGTCGGATAAATGCACATATGAAATTCGAAAAACGATAACATAGTGCCTACATGGCAGGATCATACTCCGGACCTCCCGATTAGAAGGCCAGTGCAGAGTCCACAGTGCCACCGACGCGTCGTCCACGATAGAGCGTCGCGACGCTCTATCGCGACAATTGTCAAAATACATTACCTACCTATCATATATTTTGACAATTGGGATGATGACTGAATTCAAATTTTTACGTCTCGTCATTAAATATTAAAATACCGTGGAAAAAGATGCAGTCCTGTGAAATTAGAATTAAAATCGGCTTAGAAATACATTAGATACAAGCATTTTAAGTTGTTAATTTGAAGGCAATTAGACAGAGAGATCCGACATCAACCGTGACGTCATTGTTGAGTACGGCCATATAAACTCCTTGTAAATTGCCGTTTTGCTAGAAAGAGATGGAGAAAAATCTTTAATACCTTATATCTTGGTTGTTTTTATAGTTATTCGAAAACCGATTTTTTCTTTCTGTTTATTATATGAACGAGCTTCTATTAAAGCAAAAAAAAATTTTTAGTCATCTAGCCAATTATCGTATTTGTCAGTGATTGTGAAATGGGGGCCTAGGTACTTGTGAATGATTTTATGCGGATGCGGAACAAGTGATCCTCCATTGGTGGAGTATCGCTTGTTCCGCATCCGCATTTTCTTATTCCGTCCAAAACACCCCAAGTGTTTTTTGCACCCAGTATTATTATCGCTACCCAAGTCGAAAACACCCCAACGGCCGGTTGCACCAAATTTACATTTTACGATTTGGTAAAAATAATAATATAAATCCTACATAAGAATTGCTCCATAATCTAGTTTCAATTGTAGTTTTATTTTATCCTCTACGTTTAAAAAGATTAAATGTACGCCGCGAATCATATATTTAATGGTGAAACGACCCATTTTTAGGTATTAAGTTGTTACTTTTTACGAAATCGTATAACCGAAAACTTGGTGCAACCGGCTGCAAGTGTTTCGCACCCAGTTATCGCTACCCACTTTTGCGTTGAGGTCTCCCATTACAATCACAATATCCTGTTTGCGGATATTGTTCAGTGTTTTGCATTGCTCTGTAGAAATAATCCTTGTTTCCTTCTTTGGCAGCTTTGGCGGGGGCGTTACACTGAACTTGCGTGTTTAAGCGGGCGGTTATGATGCGGTCTTAGATCGGTTTCCAATCCGAAATCTACGTCTTAGGAAAGAAATCCAACACCGTATTCCCAGACGTCTACATTTTGCTTCCCAGATTATAGGAAAGGTAAGCACCTGGAGGGATCATTTGAAGCAATCGGACCACACGGTCATGGGGGCGCGCGTGTTCAAGGGCGGGTACTGCTTACAAGATATCCCCATGCCCAGCGTACTCACCATGATAATCGGTTATTTTATGAATGTCAAAAATAGCGCTCAATGAAAAAGTAAATGTGCTCTCATACCTTCGTGAATGACACTACCAGTAGTGCCTCGGGGAACTGCTTTTCTCTTATGCGCTACCAGTTATGCAGTGGAGAGATAAGTAATTCCAGTAATACAACCAATATATGATTAAAGTGACTAAGGGGAACTGATTAAGTCTGAGGAAAAAAATCTTCTGTGTCACATTCGTATGACTGTGAGGAATATAATTCTCCTGTGTCACACTGATTGTAAAAAAATGGTGTGACCGAGAGTAAGCTAAGCACCCACCTTATGCACTAGTAAGTATAGTACAGAAATTATGTTGCAAAGACAGTTTTAATTAAAAATAGCCCAAGAATTTGGTAATACACTCTATAATGATAACATTTCATTTGGTAACTCTTAAAACTTGTTTTTTGAGACGAGACGAGGACAGTTCGCTGGTTTGCGAGAATAGCGACGGAACTAAATATTATTTAGTTCCGTCGCTTAAATATTGTCGATTTTAGAGAATGTTTTAATGCGTACCGCAAAATATAAATAATTTATGGAGGATTTGATTTTATTGATTAAAGGAAAATTTATCTTAGTATCGAAACACATAAAAATAGTTTAAAACTTTTATTGAAATTAAAAAAAAAATCATCCGAAGGGGGTTTCAGAATTAAATCAGTCGTTATTCATGAGATTAACACCCAGCTGATCCGTTACCTGGAAGGTCACTCGTTGCTTAATGACCGTCAGTATGGGTTTCGTCCTAAACGGTCAACAGGTGACCTTCTAGCGTTCCTTTTGCACAAATGGGGTGAATCTATCGATAAGCGCGGCGAGTCTGTGGCTATTAGTCTCGACATCGCCAAAGCTTTTGATAGAGTCTGGCACAAGGCTCTCCTTTCCAAGCTTCCGGCATACGGATTGCCCGCTCAGTTCTGTACGTGGATTGCCAGCTTCCTCCACGAGCGTAGAATTCGCGTTGTCGTTGACGGCTGCGCTTCGCGGTTCGTGGCAGTGAATGCTGGTGTTCCACAAGGCTCCGTTCTATCCCCAACATTGTTTCTTCTGCATATCAATGACATGCTTTCCTTGGGAAGTATACATTGCTATGCAGACGACAGTACAGTGCATGGGGGATATCACGGAAGCTCAGGGGCTGCTCGTGGCAATATTGATAGGGAGAGGCAGAATCTTATCATTGAGCTCAACAGGACGCTGGACCTCATCTCCGAATGGGGTTCCAACAATCTTGTCGAGTTCAATGCTAAGAAAACACAGGTGTGCGCGTTCTCGGCGAAAAGGTCACCTTTCCTCCCCCCTCCTTCTCTTCAGGGCACAACCATTCACACACAGAGTAACATCACCTTGCTGGGAATGAACATTCGCTGCGATCTGAACCCCAGAGACTACATCGAATCCGTTATAACTGCTGCCTCACGGAAACTCGGTGTCCTAAACAAGGTGCGTAGGTATTTTGCGCCGGACCAACTATGCTTGTTGTATAAAACTCAGGTTAGGTCTTGCGTGGAATATTGCTCGCACCTTTGGGACGGCTCCGCTCAGTACCTCCTCGATGCTCTGGACAGATTGCAGCGTCGCGCTATTCGAATAATTGGCGATGTAGAGGCAACTAACACCCTCGAGCCTCTACAACTTCGTCGTGACATCGCCTCTCTTAGCGCCTTTTACCGAATGTTCCATGGGGAATGCTCTGAGGAGCTCTTTAACCTTATCCCTCCCTCTCCATTCCTTAACAGAAACACGCGTAAGGGCCTTCGGAGTCATCCGTACACTGTGTCCTCCTTTTCACACCGTACCAAGAAATTTCAAGATTCCTTCTTCTGTCGTTCATCCCATACTTGGAATTCTCTACCTGCGCACGTGTTTCCTCCATCCTACAACATGGGTTCCTTCAAAAGAGGTGTGAAAAAGCATCTTTTAGGCCGGCAAGGGGCGGGCAGGTAGGATAGTGGATGTCGTCCCTACTCTATCTGTCAACTCATTTGGGCCTCTTTCACCGCTTAACATCAGGCGGGAGGAGGTCATTTGCCGGGCCTTACATAAAAAAAAAAAAAAAAAAAAGATTATGTAATTTAAAAATAACGTGTCACTAAATAAGTCTATTCTTGAAAAATTATCAACAATTACCGCAATCGAATTCTAAATACGTCGGTATTTATGAAAATCGACAATGAATTTACGGTGCGTTCACTCTGTTGTCTGTCATTGAGTTAACTGACATGACTGTATTGTTCTGAGGTATTTATTGATTTACGCGAGAGTGTTTTGTCTCAAATGCATAATGACTCTGTCTCTTTCAACGAATGTTGATGCGAAATCGGCGTTTTGTCTCTGTTCACGATAAAATATCAAAGATTTATGATCTTTTTTTCTATTAGTTCAATTTGAGAGAATTTTGAGTTACGTTGTTATTCTCGCAAACGAGCTAGAATTTGTCCGAGCCGTGCCGTGGCAACCGATAGGTAGGTACACGTTACGCGGTAATCAAACTGAATTTATGATGTGACAGTTAACAGCTCATATTTTCTATGCGCGTGTTGCGTTGCTGCTGGCTAAATCCGCCACGCACTAGTCTATACCTGGTGTTCCAAAAAATTGTGTCAGGCGGAAGTCCAGAGATAGAGCACCTCTTGGGCTATCCGAATTACCCCCATGTATGTTCCGCGATTTTTTGTAGTTTTCGAGTTGTGAATGTCAGAAGAAATTAGGAAAGCAATGAGAAGGGACACGCCGTCAAATAATTATATCTATACTTGAGCACTGTTTTTCTGCGATCATTGAAATCGTAAATTTTTCCCTTGATTCTGCAACATTCCCCACCCTTTGGCGAAAAGCCATTGTTCGCCCGCTTCCTAAAGTCCCTAACCCAACTGTCCTCAATCAATTCTGCCCTATTTCTATTCTTACTTATGTATCCAATGTGCTCGATGCTTGTGTACATAAGCAATTTTCCTCATTTATCTACAGAAACAGAAGCACAAGTCCGACCATGCGTAGAGTACTGCTGCCACCTCTTCGATGGATCAGCTAAGTATCGGCTAGAGGCTTTGGAGGCGGTGGACCGCCGTGCTGTGAGGTTAATCAGAGACGAGAAACTAGTTGCCAAGAAACTGCTTAGTCTCGAGCATCGCCGTAAAGTGGCATGTCTGTCCATATTTTATAGATTGCATTTCGGTGAGTGTGCGCAAGAGCTTCACGACCTTATTCCACCCTCTCCTTTCCATTACAGGACGAGCAGAAGGTCGGCTCATTACCACCCATTTCAGATCGAAATTCCTAAAATCCGTACACAACGTTTTAGGTCCACTTTTCTTGTGCGTACTGCACAGGATTGGAACTCTCTGCCGCCTTCCTTGTTTCCTGAGAGCTATAATCTTGGGGTTTTCAAGGCTAGAGTGAATAGATATTATCTAGATCTACGTGCTTCATCTTCGACCACACCGTCGCTTACCATCAGGCGAGTTGGTGGTCAAACGTAGACCTATTACGAATAAAAAAAAAAAAAAAAACTTACTTTTGAGTCATTTGCAGTCCGGCTTTAGACCTGGTCATAGTACTTCTTCTGCTCTCCTCAAGGTGACCGAGGACATTAGGGCTGGAATTAGACATGGGCGCCGCCTTGAAAAATGGCGGCGGCGGCGTTCTGGACAATTTTGGTCGGCGGCGGCGGCGGCGCGGCGCCGCACAGTGTAGGAATTTCATAATCTAGCGGGATTTAATTCGAAATATCAACTTGGACTAAACGAGCAATTAATATTTTTTTCCTGTACCTTAGACCCTACTAACAAGCATTATAAACTTAAAATTATTGTAGGTATCTTAAAACCCAGAATAAAATTATGTTAAAGGTAGTACACAAAATAAATCATTTGATTCACACAAAACGAATCGTTTATTTGCGTGCATTGTTGATACGATTACACAGTAATATTCGCTAAAACTTAGTATTTTGTGTTTTTTATTGTGTCAACAATATCTTAAGGTAAGAATAAAACTATTCTATTGCATGTAGAAATTATTTCTTAAAGACATAATAGCAGAAAAATGAATAAGCCGGAAAAACAATCCTTCTTTAATTATTGGATAAAATGAATTGGATAAAAGTTACATTATTACACGATATTACACAGCATAAATTACACCATGGTATAGTCCAGAGTCTTAACTATCAGATATGATTAATAGATTTTGCTCGTTTTTGCACCCCTCATACATTTTTTTTTGTTTTGTAGGATGTCTTGTGAAATTACCAAAAGGCAAATTTTTGATATTTGGTATATGAAGAAGGCGAATAAACGTTTTGATGCTGTTTTTGCTTTCTTTCTCAACCACTATGAGCTGGTAAGGTTTCTGAAGCTGCTTTAAATGAAATAAAGATATTTTTAAGTTTTACTAGCGAGATTGGGAGAAAAATGGGCAGCAAGTCGTCCTCAACACGAACGTTTTTAAAGGAATAATGCTGACTGGTCGAGCACAAATATTGTGCTTCCATATACTATAGTGCAAGAAATTCCATCTTCTTCGCATTCGAGTAGTACTGGAAGACCACAAAAGCTAAGGACTAAAAAGCGAAAAATTGAAAATCTTATAGCTTCCACTACCCCGGAAGAAATTATTATTGCAAACACGTTTAATCTACAAAAACAAGGCAAACGAGACTCAGCTGCTATTGTCAAAGAGCTTTCTATGGGTTCGCGAAATAAATAGATTTCATATAATTTTAGAAACTCTAGGCTCTGGATTTGCTATCGACTTAAATGCCTTCGATACGTATATCTTTACCTTCATCAAGATACAAGAAACCTTTACCTTCAAGAATACTCTTGGTACAATATGCCTGTTAGCGTCCACTAAGAGTTATTTCATGGCAGAGAAGTAGTCGCCTCATGTATTCTTCCTATTGGGCAATTGTCTGAGGAAGCTCAAGAGGCTAGAAATAAGGAAAACAGAAGTTATAGAGAATTCTTTACAAGAAAAACATCACGAATCGATACTAACGTGGATCTAGTTAACAGGCTTCTCATATCATCAGATCCGTATATTGCAAGTTTGCGATATGTCCCCAGAAGAAAAAAAAGTCCACTGGAGCCCGAAGATTTGAATTTGCTCTCCATACCCACGTCAAATGAGCCATCTAGGGACGACCTAGGTGACTAATATTTAAAGTAACGTTTTTATGTAATTTTTAAATTTTTAATGATGAGTTATTTGTCTATAAAACTTATTAAGATACTCTTTATACGATTATTAAGTATTACTTTCCAAATCTTATCACAACTATTTACAATCAAAAACATAGTTTAAATGTCATTAATAATTAAATCCCGCTAGATTATGAAATTCCTACACTGTGCGACGGCGGCGTGAAATTTTCAGGTTTTGTTTGGCGACATTACCTGAGGTAGGCGACTTGACCATCTCGACATTTTCCCACTACCCATAAATAACCTTCGGCCTCTGCAGCTCGTCGGTGACTGAGAAGCCCGTAATCGATTGGAATTTTCTCCTGCCAAACTTGCAACTATGAGGATCAGGAAGAAAATCCAGAAGACATCCCCATCAGGTTCGTTGGGTCTTCGGTCAGAACCGTCACATCGACGACGGTGCTGGAGGTGGTGGTGGTGGATGCAAGTTTATTTTTCGCACATTATGCGCCATCGATGGGGAAGCGGGCGGCATTTTGCTTCTGCAAGTCGAAGTACGGGGGTATTGATGTCCTCTTAGAGTATACGGCACAGGGCCCTGAAGGTTCTGTACGGCGGCATTTACGAGGCAACGATGACGTATGCAGCTACATGTTGGTCAAAGTCTGCTTCTTTTCACGTTGTGCGTAGCCACCGAGGACCCGCCTTGGCCCTTTTGACCTAGGCGTATCGACAGACCAGCTCTGCCGCCTTGTCGATGTTGGCCGTTGTTTTAGCAGCGGATCACCTCCAGATGATCCAGGCAGACAGACTAGGCGAAATGCGCTAACAAGGAGGAATTTCGGAGAGCACTACTCGCAACAACTGAGTCCACTCTTGTCGCATGGTTGGTGTTGTATACTCTATATCATTTTGCATCTATAATTTTGCCGCTTAAAAATAAATAAATAAATAATAATAAATTTATTTGAAACACAACAAATCAAACATTTACAAATATACGTTAATACCTGCATTAGTCAACAGACTGTGTCGCAGATATTAGCGCCCACCTCAAACAGGACACTCGCTGTTTATGGATTAACGTTATGTTATCTGTGCTACTTTTCCTAGAAGTATAGTCTCTGTTTCCGTTTGGATGGAGATTAACTATATTCATGTGAAAGTGGGTGATTGAATAAAAGACGTACAAGTTTTATGATATTTTATTTCCTAAATTAACAATTGATTAGAAACAAAACAACATGGTGTCAAGTGTGGGATATCTCCCGCCGTTACCGGCAATGGAGTGCATAGATAATTATAGCCATAATTTTGAAACCTGGATACAAAAATATAAAATCTACATTGAAGCACATGGCTTAGAAAAAGAAACTGACAAAAGAAAAATTTCCATATTGCTAAACTTCATTGAAGATAAAGGCATACAAGTTTACAATTCATTTAACTGCAACGGAGAAGAAAGTTTGGACACAATAATTGAAAAATTCAAGACATATTTTAATCCTAAAAAGAGTTTAACAATACAAAGGAATAAATTTTTCACGGTCACACAAAATGAAATGACGCTAGAGGATTACTTTCAAACTGTAATCAATCTTGGAATATCTTGTGAATTAGGAGAACTGAGAGAAGGGTTAACAGTCGCTAAATTGATATCGGGATTGGATAAAAAGTACAATAATTTCAAAACCAAGTTAATGGCTGAGGACGATACTAAATTAACAATTGATTATGTTATGAAATATTTACTAAGTGCAGAAGTGTCAAGAAATTATATAGAGCAAAAAGATTCCAAAGAAAGTGACAAAGAACAATCCGAAATTTTATATGTAAGTAAAAGTAAGAAAAATTATTACAATAAAACAATTAAAAATTTTAGAAATTGTGGAATGAACCATCAAATCAACCAGTGTCCTGCATATGGAAAAAATGGCTTTAATTGTGAAAAACCAAACCATTTTACAAAAATGTGCAAAAATACAAAAAAAAAATAAAAGGCAAGTACATATGGTAGAAGAATCCAATATAAATGAAGAAGAAGGAGATGATCAAGATTTGTTTGTAGGAACAATAAGAAACGAGGTACTACAACAATTTACAATCAGAAATAAACAAGTTAATGTTAAAATGGACACTGGAGCCGCATGCAACATTATAAGTTGTGATTTATGTAAATCTTTAGGCCTCAAAAAATCAGAATTTTGACTTGCAACAAAAAAGTATTACAACTTAATGGAGAATGTGTTCCAGTACATGGTTCATGTTGGCTTCAGTTAATACATCCTAATAAAGACATATGATGTTCAATTTATAGTTATTAAAGGACAGGTTCCTACATTACTTGGTTGTAAAACTTGCTTAGAACATAATTTCCTATCTGTAAATACTAACCTTGTAAATGTACTTAACACAACATGTAAGACTGATAGTAGTAGTGTGATAAATAATTTAACCAGTAATTTAAAAAATCATTTCAGTGATTTATTTGATGGCAACCTTGAATGTATTCCGGGTACAGTAAAAATACAGTTAAGTGATGACGCAATTCCAAATGTACAAGCTGCACGCCGTGTTCCATTCTCATTACTATCTGAACTTCGTCAAGAATTATTCAGAATGGAAAAACTTGGAGTTATTGTAAAGGTAAATAAACCTACAAGCTGGGTTAATAATTTTGTTGCTGTAAGAAAGCCAAATGGAAAACTACGAATATGCATAGATCCTAGAGCTTTGAATAAATATATAGTTCAACCAAAATATCAGCTACCAACAGTGGATGAAATCAAAAATAAAATGAGTAACGCTAAAGTATTTGCTTTATTGGATGCATCAAATGGTTATTGGATGCTAAATCTCGATGATGATAGCTCAGACTTATGCACATTCATTACACCGTTTGGTAGGTACAAATTTAAAAGGCTCCCGTTTGGTATAAGTTCAGCAGCTGAAGAATTCAGCAGAATTATATCTCAATTGTTTGAAAATGTAGAAGGAGTTATTCCATATGTCGATGATCTTTGTATCTTTGCAGAATCGAATGAACAGTTGTATGAAAGAATAAAAAAAGTATTACAAATTGCATCATTAAATGGTATAAAATTTAATGATAGTTAATGTAAATTTTTTCTTACTGAACTTCTCTTTGTTGGACATGTATTTACAGCTAATGGTATTTTACCTGACCCAAACAAGGTACAGGCAGTAATGAATATGGAACATCCAAAAACTAGAAAAGAATTAGAGCGTTTCTTAGGGATGTGTAATTATCTATCTCGCTTCATAGCTAATTATTCCAAAATTATAGAACCTTTACGAATACTTTTGAAAAAAGATGCTGTCTTCACTTGGGATAGCAATCAAGAACACGCTATGAACACCTTAAAAACAGCATTATGTAATAGCCCATGTTTAGCATTTTTTGATACAAATAAAGACCTTGTATTATCAGTAGACTGTTCATCTACAGCTATGGGTGCTGTTATATTACAAAATGATAAGCCAATTGCATTTGGATCTCGTGCTCTGAATAGTACAGAACAAAACTATTGTCAACTAGAGAAAGAAATGTTGGCTATTGTGTTTGGATGTTATAAAATGCATCAGTATGAATATGGTCGTAGGGTTTTGTTGAAACTGACCATAAACCATTAGAAACATTATTTAAAAAACCACTTCATAAAGTTCCAGCTCGTTTACAAAGGATGATGCTGTCTGTGCAAGGATATAACTTAATTGTTAAGTACAAACCTGGAAAACTATTGTTTATTGCTGACACTTTGTCTCGTAGTTGCCCTAAGAACAATGTATGTAATACTGACATGGAAAACTTGAACCGCAATATAATTCTTCATATACAGTTGCTTAGAGAGAATTTGCCTGTATCTAAATCCCAACTTATAAAAATACAAAAGTGTACTGAAACAGACCCAGTTCTTAAAAATGTAGCAAACTATTGTAAAAGAGGGTGGCCACGAAATATAAATAATGTTGAAAAAAATTCACGACTTTATTGGACTTTCAAAGATGAACTTGGTGTATTAGACAATATCATTTTGAAAAATAATTTAATTGTAATTCCAGAATCCTTAAAGTTAGAGATGCTCAACATTCTTCATCAAGGACATGTTGGTGTTAGCACATGTAAAATTAGAGCCCGTTCATGTATTTTTTGGCCTAACATAAATAAAGATTTAGAAATGTTTGTAAGAAATTGTGAAACTTGTGAAAAAATTTCACCCAAATCTTACTAAAGAACCTTTGTTACATCACAACATAGAAAACATTCCTTGGCTTAAAGTTGGTATTGATATCTGTACAGTTGACTCTAAAAACTATCTTATATTCATGGATTATTACTCAAAATATATTGAAACATATAAATTAGATAACTTATCAAGTGAGTGTGTAATAACGAATTGTAAGTCCATATTTGCAAGACATGGCATACCAACTAATGTAGTCATTGATTGCGGAACTTAGTTTACATCTGAAAATTTTAAGACATTTGCTGATAAATACAAATTTAACCATATCAAATCAAGTCCAAAACTTTCGCAATCAAATGGCCAGAGTGAAAGTGGAGTAAAAATTTTTAAGTAGGTATTATAAAAAAATGTAAAGAGGATGGGTCGGATCCATATCTTGCTTTGTTAAATTACCGCAATACAGTTAAACAATATATGCCATCTCCTGCTCAGTTACTATTTTCCAGAAATTTAAATTCTTTACTACCAATTCCTAAAATTCAATTAAAACCAAAAGTACATACTTATGGTAAAAATTATTATGCTCATTTAAAACATATTAGTAAGCATTATAATAAATCATCTAAAGCATTGAGTGATTTATGTACAGGACAAAATGTATATTTTAAGAAAACTCTTGAATCAAATTGGGAAAAAGGTACAATTTTTAAGAAATGTATTGAACCTCGTTCTTATTTAATAGAGGATAAAGATGGAAAGATAGTTAGCAGAAGTAGAAGGTACATTAAAATCACAGGTTAAAATATAATTAAAAATAAGTACACACATAAAACTGATGTCAATCAATTTCATGATTATTTTGATTTAGATTATAATAGTAATGATCATATGAATGAGCAAAACTTATGTGATTCTTATAATATAAGTAATAGTAGTGAGATGATGAATAATAATATGTTACATAATAGTAATAATGATTTCTGTACTTCTAATATAAATGATAATATTAAAGTTACTGACAATGATCAAGTACAACAAAATGAGGTCCAAGAATTTGTAAAAACTACTCGCTGTGGTAGAGTAATTAGGGTTACAAAGTTTAATGATTATATTTAGTTTTACAACAATATGATTCTGATTCAATACTGATTGTATGTGCTGTGTAAGCAGTGTTAATTATTTTATTAAGATTTAATTTTAACTTAAAAGGGGGGATGTTTATGAATTAACGTTATGTTATCTGTGCTACTTTTCCTAGAAGTATAGTCTCTGTTTCCGTTTGGATGGAGATTAACTATGTTCATGTGAAAGTGGGTGATTGAATAAAAGACGTACAAGTTTTATGATATTTTATTTCCTAAGTCCATCGACCATCAACATCAAGTGGCGGAGGAAAATTGCAAAACAAGAAAATTATTCAAAATAAGAGACAAATAAATACAAAATATGATTCAAGGCATTATAAACAAAAGAATAAAATATTAGAAGAACATCAGTTACAGAATGTGTGTCTATGCTGTGGTAAAAATAATCATTTCTCAAAAGATTGTCGATCAAAGAAGTTTTTAAAATGTGTCAGCTGTGGAAAACCAGGGCACATAGCTAAGGTATGCATTTCAACTAAAATAAAAAATAAATCTGTTAAATTGATTCAAAACTCAGAAGAGGAAAAATTTATCTATGAAATAAATGAAATAAAATCAAACTCTGCTCAACCAATTGTGATTGCAATGAAAATTAAAAATAAAAACCTAGATTTTGAATTGGACACTGGTTCTGAAATGACCATAATCTCTAAAAATGACTTTGACAGATTACAGATAACATCTAATTTACAACCTACAAATATAAAATTCCGCACATATACCCAAGAAATATTCAAGCCGTTGGGAGTTACATTTGTCAATATTGAATACAAAAATATACAAGCAAAAGGAAATTTATATGTTGTGTCTCAAAAAGTAACACCTGTTCTTGGACGGGAATGGTTGAGAAAATTAAAGATAAAAGAAATCCCACAAAAAGAAATAAAACAAAAATATCAATCAGACACAGATATCAATATATTTAATATAGAATTAACTACCACGATATCTTAAATAAATACTCAGATATATTTGAACCCTGTGTGGGATTAATTCCTAACAGTGAATGTCAATTAATTTTAAAAGAAAATGCTAAACCAGTCTTCATCAAACCCAGACCATTACCTTATGCACTTTATGAAAAAACTAAACATGAAATAGACATTTTGGTCTCACAAGGAATATTAGAAAAAACAGATTATGCAGAATGTGGTACACCTTTGCTTATTGTGCCAAAACCAGACAAATCAGTGCGCATTTGTGCAGACTATAAAGTTACTTTAAATCCTTAATTACATGACACCAGGTATCCAATACCTCGGATAGAAGATATTTTCAATAAGGTCAAAAATGGTTAATACTATTGTGTTATAGATTTGTACAACTTGGCTTACTTACATTTGCAGGGGTCTAAACTGGTCAGTAAAATCAGTAAAAGTCAGTTTTTTTGAGCATGGTCAGTAAATGTCAGTTTTTTGAGAAAATGGTCAGTTTTTTCAGTTTTTTGAGATCAACACACATATTGCCCCATAAATTTTTTTGGAACCTTATTAATATTTTACTGATACAATTTTGTCTGTCTGTGTGTACCTGTGTCGTTCCTATATCTGCCTACCTTCTTCATTTTAGATTTTGCTTAAGTAATATCTCATAATATATCGTGTCAACAAAAAACCAAATTGTAGTCATTTCTAATTTTCTTAGCCGGGCCCAGTGATGATTTGAGGGCAACAAACAACTGACGCTCTATTTTGATGTCTTGTGTCAACTTAATATTGTAGCATCATTATTTCGAGGAAAAATCCTACTATTTTTTCTTGAAATAAACACATATATTATTGTGTGTGTTTAACTTTGCATATTTGTTACAACTTCAGCTTTTTAACCTACATTGTATGTGATTTGATTTGACTGCTGTGTAATTTATGCTTACTAACCAAATAACTAATATGGGAAATGTAAATTTAATGAGGACTGGCTTAATAAAAAAAATAAAAAAGTAAATAAAAAATGGTGAAAATGAGATTTTTTGTTGTGTGTGCATGAAAAAGTTGTCTGTGGCTTAGGGATTTGAGGCTTTGGAGCAACATGCATCATCAAAAAAACATATTGAACAGTCAAAGGTGAAGCTGGCTGTATCTTAATTACATCGAGCAAGTGTTCGGCCCGTTGAAGACCCGAAGATTGGTCCACCCGGTAGAGCACCCGTACTACTATATAGCGTTAAAGATGGGCTACCAGAGCTGAGATTTCATGGGCTATGAAGATGGTAGCATCTGATTATTCTATAGAGCCATCCTGCAGTTCAATAAAATAGCTTTTCATGGCAATGTTCCCGAATTCGGTACCAGAAGATTTTTCTATGTCTACAACCAAGGCACGATATCTAATTTGCGATGCGATAGCGCCATATTTAAAAAAAGAGATGCTAAACGACTGTAAAAATTCTTATTTCACTCTTTGTTACGACGAAAGGTATAATGCTGCATCGAGAAAAGAACTTCAAGTCGCTATCAAATACTGGTCTCCAATAAAGGAGATGATAGTTACGAGTCACCTGGAAACCTTTTTTATCGGTAAAGCAACCTCTCAAGATATTTTTAACAAACTCAACGATGCTTTAGACAATGCTCAGCTTTCCAGAAAAAACTTCTTATGCTAGGATCTGATGGTCCCAATTTGAATAAAGGCGTCACAAGATTAATGAACGAGACTTTGGTATTATTGGGCAGACCAAAACTAGCAGATATAGAAACATGCAATATACACACTGTGCATAACGTGTTTTTAAAGGGTTTGAACTTTTTAACTATAAAAAGGTGGTGGTGGTTGGCTATGAGGATGGTGGAGGCCAATAATTGTAAAAGTATTTTTTCAATTCCACATGAAACTTCTATTTTAAGTTAGTTCAGATGGTCAGTAAAAGTCAGTTTTTTTAGATTTCTGGTCAGTAAAATCAGTATTTTTGAACACTGAACCTGTTTCGACCCCTGCATTTGAAGCTCGATGAAGAGAGTTAAAAGCTTGCCACTATTTCTACCCCTTGGGGAACATACTTAGTAAAAACACTTTTCATGGGCATCAAGACTGCGCCTAATTTATTCCATAAAGTGATTGACCAAATCATTAATGGCTTAGAAGGGACAATAGCTTACTTCGATGATATTTTGATTCAAGGGAGCACCATCCTGGAGTGTCAAGAAAGATTGAATAAATGCTTAGAACAATTGAGAAAATATAACTTACATGTCAACAAAACTAAATGCAAATTTTTTGCTACATCAATTAAATATTTGGGTCATCAAATTAGTGAAAATGGGCTACAAAAATGTTCAGATAAAATTCAAGCTATTTTAAAGGCATCTCGACCTACCAATGTTAATGAAGTAAGATCATTTTTGGGATTAGCATTGTACTACTCAAGATTTATTCCAAATGCTTCAACTATTTTGCATCCATTAAACAGACTTTTGCAAAAAGATGCACCCTTCATATGGAATCAGGCATGTGAAAATTCTTTTAAGAAGATAGGCATTCAAAAGATTTTATCATTATTTATATGGGCGAAAATGTACACTTATAATTGACAATAAACCATTAGAACGAATATTTCATCCAAACAAATGAATGCCCAGTTATTTCAGCTCACAGATTACTGAGATATGCTCATTTTATCAGTGGATTTGATTATAATATACAACATAAATCATCAAAAGAACATACAAATGTTGATTATTTATCAAGAAATCCAGTGAAGTTAGATGTCAAATTTATTAAATATGAGGAAGAGTCCTATCAAGTCAATGAAGTAACAATATCAACTATAACTAATACTACACCTATTACTGCAGAATAAATTCGTATAGAAACAAATAGTGATCCAGAATTGAATAAAATAAAAACACAACTATTAAATGGTGAAATTCAAAATCCAGAATATACACTTCATGCAGGAGTAATAATGAGAGGAACAAGGGTATACATACCTTCTTCACTTCGACCAGCTATACTGAATGAACTGCATTCCACACACATTGGAATTGTCAAAATGAAGAGCATTGCACGATCATTATGCTATTGGCCAGGTATCGACAATGAGATTGAATCTCTTGTAAAATCATGTAAAAGTTGTGCAGAAGTTAAGAAGAATCCTGAAAAGGCTCCACTTCATAAATGGCAAGAACCTGAAAAGCCATGGCAACGCTTGCATGCTGACTATGCCGGACCATTCAAAGGTCATCATTTTCTTATAGTTGTAGACGCAAAAACGAAATGGATTGAAATTTCGATGAATGTAAATTCTCCAACATTTAGATCAACTATAGAAGCACTAAGTGAATTCAATTCCAGAAATGGACTGCCAAACATGTTAGTTACTGACAATGCTACAATTTTCAAATCTGAGGAATTTATCAAATTCTGTAAACAAAATGGAATAGAACAGAGATTTAGTCCACCGAACCATCCTGCTACAAATGGTCTTGCAGAACGAGCAGTACAAACTCTGAAACAGAAACTTAAGGCTATATCTGATGAACCTGAAACTCTTAAAGAGAAACTAAATTCTTTTCTTTTAAAATATAGAACAACACCTCTTATTAATGGTAAAACGCCAGCTGAATTACATATGAACCGACCACTCCGTACAAGACTTGATTTGATACGCCAAGATATAAATATTCCTAATCGATGTAATGAACATTTTAATTTTAGAATTCTTCAACCCGGAGACAGAATTCAAGCTAAAAACTATTATGGATCTAATCTATGGAAATTTGGCACTGTTGTAGAAAGATTGGGAAGATTGCACTATATGGTAGAACTTGATCATGGATATGTGATTAAAAGACATATAAATCAACTAAGAAAGACTGAAGTTGGTATAGCACCACAATCAGTATCTCGACCTTGGAATATCACTTTTAGTAACCAGTTTAATAAACAAAATGTTATTCTAGATAACACTACAAATACATCCAGGAATGATCAATCAAAAAATCCTATGATCAATGACAGAACACAGAGTACAAAAAGTACTATGTCACCACCACCTGCAAGAGAAATACCTAATGATTGTCCACCTAGTAGAGTATCCATACATCAGAGTGTAATTCCGGAATCACCACAACCTTCTACTTCAATGGTTCAACAGCGAAGATCTCAACGTGTTAACCTATAGATCGTTTAAATTAATAATTTTTATTTTCATTGTTTCAACATTTATATTTGTACTTGAATTTAATTTCATTTTAACATTTCATATAAGTGGCGGAGAATTGTTGTATACTCTATATCATTTTGCATCTATAATTTTGCCGCTTCATCATCATCATCATCATTTCAGCCAAGAGACGCCCACTGCTGGACATAGGCCTCCCCCAGGGATCTCCAAACCGATCGGTCCTGCGCCTCCCGCATCCAGCGGCTTCCCGCGACCTTCACCAGATCGTCGGTCCACCTTGTGGGGGGCCTACCAACGCTGCGTCTCCCGGTACGCGGCCGCCACTCGAGGACCTTTCCGCCCCAACGGCCGTCAGTCCTGCGAGCTATGTGTCCTGCCCACTGCCACTTAAGGTTTGCAATTCTTTGGGTTATGTGGGCGACTCTTGTTCTTCTACGGATCTCTTCATTTCTGATGCGATCGCGTAGAGAAACCCCGAGCATAGCCCTCTCCATTGCCCTTTGAGTGACATTGAGCCTTCTGATGAGACTCATTGTAAACGGCCACGTCTCAGTTCCGTACGTCATCACTGGCAACACGCACGAATTGAAGACTTTCGTCTTAAGACACTGCGGTAGATTGGCCGAGAATATGCTGCGTAGCTTCCCGAACGCTGCCCAGCCGAGTTGGATTCGTCGATTTACCTCTTTCTGGAGATTGGACTTACCGAGCTGGACTATTTGTCCCAGGTAAACATATTCGTCAACAACTTCCAGTGTAGAGCCGCCAACCTTCACAGGAGTGGGTACTACATGGGAATTCACCATAATTTTGGTCTTGTCCATGTTCATTTTAAGACCCACTTGTTGGGAAACTCTACAGAGGTCTTCGAGCATTGTGCCTAGATCTTCTGCCGCCGCTTAAAAATACATTATTGCTAGTATGTCTGTCATGTCGATTCGATTGATTGATTGTGTTGTGTTAAAAGTAAATTAATAAATAAAAGTGTTATCTAAATTCATTGTACAAATTCTAAACTATAATACATAAAAAATGTGATTAAGTGGATTCATAAAAATAAACAACAGTTTACACAACTGTTGTTTATTTTTATGAATCCACTCCATCCATCCATCCATCCATATGGATTTTATTTAAGACAAATACACAACAGTTGGAGTGCTAGGACGCATTGGACTAGGAAAGGGAGACAATTGGTGCTTCCCAAACGAAACGTGGCGGCTCGGCTCAAGTTCACTTGGCTCGAGTCAGACTACCTAGTCTTACATTTTTTTATTAATGTAAAAGGTAGTAGTTGAAGCGTCGATGGCGTAGTGCGTAAGGCAGTCGCCTTCCAATCGGGAGGTAGCGGTTCGAACCCCGCCACGTACCAATGTGTTTTCAAATTTTGAATTCATATGTACGTTTATTCGACGCTTTTACGATGAAGGAAAACATCGTGAGGAAACCTGCACACACCTGTGAAGAAAGAATTTCTTTACAAGTTGTGTGTGAAGTCGACCAACCCGCACTTGGCCAGCGTGGTTGACTAAGGCCTAATCGCCCTAGTTTAGGGTAGGCTCGAGCCCCTCGGTGGGGACGTATATGAGCTATTGATGGATGGATGAGACGAGTAGACAGCCCACCTGATAGTAAGTGGTAACCGCCGCCCGTGGACTTTGCCAATATCAGGGACATAGCCATTAAACAATAATAGGGATGAACTGTACTGCGGTGTCGAGTGGTACGATGATAAAAGGGTACTAGGTGAAACAGCTCTTTGGAAAACTCACCATTGAAAGGTCGATAGAAGACACAGAGAGATCTGAAGTCCCTCCGTGACTCCAGCATCTCTTAATGAGTCCAATAAATCAGGATCACCGATGATTCGAGTAGTTCGTCTTTGCAGGAAGTCAAATAGTTCTAATTGGTACTTTGGGGCTCCTGACCAGAGATGTGAGCAGTAGGTACTGCACATGCGGAATCGACTCTGTCCAGAATACCCAGCTTTTTGTTAGATAATTTAGCCTTGCCTTCAAAATAACTCCATATTAACTATTGGACTTTGCTCAAGATATCGACACCGAGGATCCCGATATTGTCAAAAATTTGAAGGGGTAATCATTGGAACTTAAGCGCTATAGTAAAAGGGTCCTTCTTGGCAGTGGCACAGAGCTTTGTGGGACACCAGCGTAAATGGGTTTTGTCTCGGACTATCTCAATTACTTTAAATCTGCGACCATCCAAAAAGCTGGCAATCCATTTGCAAAAAGAAGACAGCTTCGCTAGAAGAGCTCTATACCTTGGCATTATAGAATCTGACAGCTTCTCCGCTTTCTCTATGAACTCCGCAGAATGGTGTGTTAAATACACTAGAGGGTCACCAGCACCACAGTCACCAGCCGAGCGGTTATGACGGAAGCCGTACAGGCGGTCGCTAATCAGATGGTGGTCCTCTAGGTACTTGAATAGGTAGTTTGCCATTAATAACACGCTCTAATGTCTTGCAGAGTAAGGATATTTCTGCTATGGGCATTGACGGGTGTGACTGATCACCCTTCGGGATCAGGTGGACAAGAGCTATCTTCCAGGAAGACGGAACCCTGTGGGATTTAAAGGAGAGATAGTAGAGGCGCGTGAGGATTGGGGGCGAACTCTGGAGTGCAACGTCTTCCTTCAGCACCCCTACGAAAGATGCCGTCCAGCCCACTCGACTTATAGCACGTTTTGTGGATTTCTAGCACAAACCTTTTACACCGTTTGATTGATGGTGGGGTTGGATAGCTCTTCTGTTGTCCAAGGTCGAGTTTGAGGCAAAGGGATGTGCCACGAGAATGGCTTTATCTTTTGCACTAGGAGCCAGATAACCATAAGTTGACATTTCATAGGGATTCAAGAATTGCGTGCGCCGGTAGTGCAGTCGCAGGTTTCTGTTCAATTCGATTATTTTGTATTGCTATCAGTCAAAATAAGATTTCCAAAGTAGGTACTTCTAGGAAAAACTACTTCGAATTTTTGCATCGTACAATGGATTAACAGATTGTTTGCATATATTTGTATTCGGTGACTCGGTAAATTCCAAAAACTACACCACAGAAACAATGTTCTCTGGCACGCAACTCACGCCGCGCGGTGAATGCCGGCGGCGGCGGCGGCGCGCGGATCAATCGCGGCGGCGCGACGCCCATGTCTAGCTGGAATTGAAGACAGGATTACTTTACTCATTCTTGTTGACTTTACGAATGCGTTTAACACTGTTTAACATGATATTTTGTTATCAATGTTATCTCATCTAAGGTCTCAACTAAGATGACTGAGTGGTTCTTTTCATATCTTCGGGGATTTGGGAAGAGTTGTCTTTCTCATGGCAAGGTGGCATTCTATCTCCACTTTCCTTTTTCAGATTTTATAAATTTTATCACCTATCATATTTACTGTGCGTATCTCCTGTATGCTGACGATTTGCAACTTTATACTCAAGCAAAAGCAGATGTTGATAGTATAAATGATGCCATTGCTAGAATCAATCAAGATCTTGAAAGTATTAAGGATTAGTCCGCGCGGTTTGTAGTCCGCGTTAACCCAACTAAATGTCAGGCGATAATGGTGGGCAGTTCCAGGCTTATATCTAGACTGAAGCATCAGAACCTTCATTCTGTAATTTTTGATGGTGAAGTTATCCCTTTGAGCAACAGTGTCAAGGACTTAAATAACAACTTGGGGACAAAACAATAGACAAACAACTTGGGGTGGCATATACATTCAACGCTCAACTGGCAACCTCAGGTTTGCCAGAGGGTTACTGGAACTCTAAGATCTCTCTACTGACTGAAAAACTTTCTGCCTACTGACATCAAAAAAATGCTTGTACAGTCTTTAATTTTTCCTATAATAGACTATGGTGATGTGAGCTATTTCGACCTGAATGCAGATCTACTCCACAAACTTGACCGACTTCCAAATAACTGTATTCGATTCGTCTTTAATTTAAGAAAATATTATCATGATTCGGCGTTCCGAATGCGCTTAAAATGGTTACCTATTCGGCAGCGTAGGCAGAGAGCCTTAATGATTTTATATTCCTTACTTTATAACCCTTACACAACCTCTTACCTCAAGACACATTTTCAGATTTTGTGTAGCTCTCATAACAAAACCCTACGTTCTGCCTTCAATGGCATTCTCATAGTTCCCCCTCATCGCTCTGTTACTGTTCTGTTCACTCATCCTTTTTTGTCCAATCTATTCTTTTATGGAACGCCCTCCCTCTAGAGGCAAGAAACGCCCCAAGCAAACTAAGCTTCAAAAATAAATTGCGAAGGCATTTTGAACAAGAGAACTGATTTTTTTTGGGCATCGGCAATCAATGCATTGCGATTATCACGTTGGTCGTAGGCATTTTAGATATATATTAGTTATATTTTATTTATGTAGTAGAATTTTATGTGCCAGTGCTTTTATTTATTCGTAACAACATAAATACAGGAGACATTACATTGAACATAAAGTTTAGTTCTAGAATTAAAGATGAATGGGTATAAAGGGTCCAGGAAGGTGGTCGAAGAGGATACAACCGGGGGTCATGGTGGCAAGAATACTGGCTGCATTGCCTCGCTGAATCGCGATGCTGACTATGTTATATGTACGTAATAATATGATACTTATTCGGGGTTATAAGTATATAGCCTAAGGTTGACTGAGAGAAAATGCCTCAAGCATTAAATCCGGCTTTGTACTAAAAATATGTACACCCAGTAACACGTTACGCTAGGCTTTAATGTTGACCTTGGGACCGCCCTTATGTCGCTCGTAACCATTGATTTACTACCAAACGTAGATAACGCATGAAAGTTCGAGAAGTGGGCCGGTGAAGAACTGCCCAATCGCGACTCGTGCAGTTCTTTTCCATAGTTACTAAAACACAGAACACAGAAAGAGGTTAGAAAGGCAATCATGCACCGTTTGTACGGGAACCGCTGTCGCCAGTTTTGCTCCCACTTCTTTTCCTTGCACCGCCCATGCAAAGTCGCGCGAAATCGGGCTGAACCAATCACAACGCTCACTGGGCTCCTCATTCACAGAAATTCACTGACGTCAAGAGCCGCGTGTACAAATAACATTATTTTAGTGATTGACATCGATGAATAGCTATCGATATTAAATATTGCCAGCAATTTCACCATTTGAAATAATAGGTTGGGGAAAAAGTTTCTTCGTATTTTTTAAGAAAATTCAAAACATTTTTTAATATAGTTTATTTACATTTAACTAAAGTATGTAGGTACCATTTTGTTCGATAACTTTTTGCCATCTTGTAGGTAGGGACATGATCCCATTGCTATAGAAATTTTGGGACTTCTGGTCAAAATACCGCGACAAGTGGTTTTGGCAGTCCTCTCGTGATGTTAACCTGACACTGCCTAAAGAATTCTGAAGAGACCGAAACAGGTGGAAATCTGAAGGTGCAAGGTCAGGACTATACGGCGGATGCATTAACACCTCCCAGCCAAACTCTCTTAATTTTTGCTGAGTGGCTAAAGATGTGTGAGGTCTAGCGTTATCATGATGAAAAACCACACCCCTTCTGTTGATTAATTCCGGCCGCTTTCTCTCAACTTCTTGCTTTAATCTCATCAGTTGTTCGCAGTAGAGTTCAGAATCGATGGTCCTGCCTGGTGGTAACAGCTCATAATGAATAATGCCCTTCCAATCCCACCACACACACAGCATCACCTTGTTGCCAGTTAACCCGGGTTTCGCCACAGTCTGTGAAGCCTGACCGGCCTTTGACCACGACCTTTTTCGCACGTTCTTGTCGTACGTGATCCACTTTTCATCACCAGTTATCAGCTTCTTCAAAAATGGTTCGGTTTCATTACGTCGTAATAAATAATCACAAATGAGTACACGGTTCATTAGGTTTCTTTCAGTGAGCTCGTGAGGTACCCAAATGTCGAGCTTTTTTGTGTACCCAGTTTTTTTCAAATGCGCCAAAACTGTTTTGTGGTCAATTCCCAGTTCTTCAGCTACGTCGTAACTACTGACATGCCGATCTTGCTCCACTTTTTCAAAAATGGCATCCATTTTATCTGTAATAGGGCGACCAGAGCGACGTGCATCTTTGACATCAAAATTTCCGGATTGAAAACGCTTAAACCAAATTTGTGCTACTCTCACAGACACTGCACTAGGTCCATAAACATCGCAAATTTTTTTCGCGGCTTGCGTTGCATTTTTACCTTTTTTGTAGTAAAATTTTAAAATGTATCGAATTTCTTCATTAGATTCACTCATCTTGGCGGTACGAAAAACAAATGAAAATCACACATTTTCCTAATTTGAATTTGGAATTATGTTCTTTAAAATTTAAACTTTCAATGATACCAAAACCAGCCAGATACAAATAGTATAGCCAAAGAGATTTTATTACAAGTTTATACATACTATAATGCGAAAAGACTTTTTCCCCAACCATATTTAGAAAACCAAAAAATAATTATTACTTTCATTATACGTTTATAATTAATAATATTCAAGTAATATTTTGTTTCTATGTAACAAAATTATAGCTTTTTAGCTCAAGAATGTTGTAGGTTAGACGTAAAATAAAAGAAAAACTATAATACTATAATGCACCGGTCCGAAAGCATAAACTAGAATGGATAATCTGACAAACCGACGTGCGGTAGTTTAGTTGTTATGATATTTTAGTTGGATGGAGAAGTAAATATTTGTAAAGTAAATATTTACCTGTAAATTTGTGTTTTTTAAAGTACTCAAATCTTCATGTCTTAATGAAAACTTTTTCTGTAAATCGTTAATAATATCTTCCATTTTGTATACTTTTTTTTTCAAACGTCGATTTTGTGCTTGTATTTTTTTAATTATTTTTCTTTGTCGTTTTATAACAGTCTCTTTAGAAACAAGTATTTTTTTAATTTTTTTTCCTGGGTGTTGATGCATTTGAGCTATTACTTGACGGTACATTGAACTGAAAATAATTACGGATTTATTAATTGACCATTACATCTTAAATTAATTTTTATGTTGTCGTTATTTTTACCTCTAAGATTTTTTTGGGACTGTCTTTATTATCAAAGAGGTTGATGTTATTGAATCCAAAATGTCCTAGAATAAATCAAGTACCTTATATGTAATGTATTTTCTTAAAACTTTACGCTACATATTTTACATAATATTCATAAACATAGCTTTACCTGTCTCATCCGTTTTGTTAAATCATTATCGTTTATATTATTTCTCGCACTACGTTTTTGTGATTTACCATTGTTTAATTTCTCTTTGATTAACGACGAAGTAGAACTTCTCGCATTATTTATCTTAAACATAAAAGAGTTGGCTTACTGATATTGCAATCATTATTTGATATCATTAAAAAATTATAATACATACTGCAGAATACAAATACACGACTTTTTCATGTGGTATTACACTGCTTTTTAAATACTTGTTCCCAGATTTTTTTATATCAAAATCATTTTCACTAAAATGTTTTGAGCAAATGGTGCTTGACTTAGTAGGAATCCATTCTTCTCTACCTGTTGCGTCAATCCACTTTTTACGTATATCCGGATCTTTAGGAAAACTAAAATAATATGTCCAAAAACAGTTATTAAAAGGGTATAATTGATAGTAAAATATATTTAAAATAAATAAATCAATACAAAAACAACCAACAGACTCGTGAACAAATGTTCATGCTTATCACACAAACTAACGTAGGAATAAGAACAAGACTAACACAAACATTTGTTCCCGCCAGGATTTGAACCTGGACTGCTTGATGTAAAGCTCCGTTACTGACCACCTTACCACGGCGGCGCGGCGTCCTAATGGCGTGTCTAGTATTCATGATATAACAAGCTGGCTACCTACCTATGCTAAAATAGTCATATAAATATTATGGTGATATTAAAAATTCTAAGTTGTAAAATTAGTTTAGAATTTGCCCATAATTTTTTTACTAATCGAACTAATTGTATCGTGAAAATTGAAAATAAATTTACAATTTTAATCTTTGGATACATCACCATACTTATATGAATAGGATGTTAGAAAGGGTAGGTGTTAGCTTCGCCAAACATTCTGTATTATCGATAAGTAATAATTATTATTATGGCATTTTAAGTGACAAATAATATGTTATTTTTACTTTATACAAATATTTAAAAATATACATTTATCGATAAAATGTAATGCGTGCGTTTTTTGATTAGCACGGCACTATCCCTTGTACTGCGTTAATGCTCATCAAGCCAAATGCGTCACTACCGAAAGCAGTGTACTACATTACGCGCTCTAAGTAATATGGCAAAAATCGCGTGCGTACATTGCCGGTAATGAATATTTTTTAGAAAAATATTATGTAACTTATCGTTATGATCAGTTTTGGTGGATTTTGACATTATGATCTATGGAATATGGTCATTATGATCAATTTACTGCTTACCGATGAAAAGAAATTCCTTCTTTAGCTACACTTGACACCTGACTTCTTGTTTTACAAGTAATTATAGCACAAGAAGGCATTTTTTTTATATATAAAGCGCCGCGCTTCACGATACACTCAATGTGTTGTACGTCAGTGATTAAACAACGCATTCGCGTTGCGGGGCCACAAGTATGAGCATTTAGTCATAGTTGTGGCTACCGTGCCCCGCCCACATAGCCCTTCTAACCTCTTTCTGTGTTCTGTGTACTAAAACGTCAATTGATTTGTGGCTAGGTATGAAATGATGTAACTTCAAACGGTTGTACTTTAAAAAGTTGCCGTAATAATGTAGAATAAGGTTGAATTCGATAAATACGGTAATTTTAATTCGGGCGGATATCAGCGAGTACAAATGTATAGTCGATTAGGTGACAGATTTCAAGCGCGTTTTTGTATGAAGTGCTCTATCTACGTTTGGTAGTAAATCAATGCTCGTAACAGCGGCGGCTTTCGTAATGCAAATTTAAAGCTTGACGTGTTGCTGACTGTACATAAAGAATAAAGAGTTCATGCCATCCACCCTACATTAACAAAAGCCACGCGTTTATTTTGCTTTGTACGGGTTATAAATTATAATGTATGGGAATGACATTACCTTGTGACGTCACTCTATTTTTCTCGCAGCTAGCTAATGTCATTTTCATACATTTTTTCTCCGTAACGCCTGAGGAAGAGCTTTGTGAAATTTGTTTTAAAGGGACATGAGTACAGTAGACTGCATTATTCTCATCATTATAGAGATATTCATTACATTAAAAGCAATGTATAAAAAATAAAATGTTTATTGATGACATAAAATTGTAATATGATAAATGCTTCATCAAACAGAAAAATAAATGTCTATACTTATTTATAAAAACATATCAGTTATGTATAAGAATATAAACGTACTTTTTTTAAATTACCTGGGTTCATAATGTCTTTTAAATATTTTTAAACACATTAGCAATAGAAATAATTTATATGTCAATGTACATATCTTTTTGGTGTTGGTGTGCATATATCTAAAGGTGAACGCAGCACATTTATTAGCATCGTGCGCGCCGTACGCGCATGTGACGCGTACGGCGCGTGCTGATACTCTGTTACCAGATATACAGGGCATCCCAAGGCTATGCGACATGAAGAGAAAGTACCTTAAATATTGTAAACAGGATATATGGCTGAATGGAGACTTTATTTTATTTTTAATAGTAAGTAATACTCTCTCTCTCTCATCACAGCTCATGTACGTCCCCACCGAGGGGCACGAGCCTACCCTAACCAGTTAGGGCAATAGGCCTTAGTCAAACCACGCTGGCCCAGTGCGGATTGGTTGGTTATAAGTAATACTGCATTCAAAGATTTTCAAAAAATTACGTACTTCGTCTGGGAATCGAACCGACTCAAATGTAATAAAAAAAAATCCCATATTTTTAAGATGCCAATCAAAAGAATGGAAAAAAATCCTCTTAAGTAACGTAGTATTCTTAAAAGGTATATATAGCTTAAAATATAAAAACATTATCAAATACTAAGTTTTATCATTTTATCTGCACGTGCACTTATAATAAGAAAAACTTTGCCATAAAGTAGTTTATTAAGTGGGTTCTTACTCGTATTTGCGAATAATCAAAGCTATCTATAGAATGATAATATAGCTCTTATAATTTTCTTGTGAATGAAATATTTTAATCTATTCCTTTCTTTTAAGATTCCTTAGGAGGAATTATTTTTTTGTCCATTCTTTCGATTGGCATCATAAAAATACGGAGTGTTTTTTTTAACATTTGAGTCAGTTCGATTCTCAGACAATAGTATATTATGCAACTAGTGAATATGGGACGGATTTAAAGCGAGGGTCATAGATGAATCACGAGCAAGTGAAGGATGCTAACGACTGAATCACGACTGCAGGGAATGATTCATGATGCTTGAAACACAAGCGTAGCGAGTGATTCAAGTGTTAGAATCCTAAGCGACGTGAGTCATTCATGGCCCGTGGTGTAAATCCGTTTTATTCAAGAGTTGCATACCTACTATACTTCATACCACGACTACGGGAAAAGAAAGATTTGAGTGATTTTCACTTCAATCTTTCTTTTTTCAGACATTTAAGTATTTTTTTGTGCAAGTAGGTTGTACAGCATTGAGATGGAGGTGTAATATATCGGTGTGTTCTAAATTCAAACACCAAAATAGTGATTAAAAGTGCTTTTTATTCACTGTTTTCAGTGAATAAAATAAGCTTTTTAGAGAATGAATGGTATAATAGTATATTACCCAACAAGTGAAAAAAAAGATGGTTTCTTTTCGAGACACTAACGCCCAGTTTCTGAAAGGCTGGTCAAAATATTGTTCAACTAACATCCATGTCATCTTAACAGCAGTGTCAAATCAATTTGAGTTTCCGAAACGTTGGTTAAACAAAATTTACTTATCTTTAATAATTTGATTTCTCATGAGAAATACTTTTAGACACGGTCACATTGCTGAAATCATATATTTTGTTTTATTCATATAAGTATGTATTTTGAAAACACAATATTGGTCTTTCCTTAATAATTTTAAAATAAATTTGACAGCTGTGTCAACTAACACAGTGATAAGTTGATTTAGCTTTCAGCAACTCAATTCATAGTTAACATTAGATTGACAGCTTGTTAGTTAATTTTATCGCTGAACAGCCTTTCAGAAACTGGGTGTAAGTTGTATCACGAGAGGAGCAAAGGATTCTAGAATAGAATCCTGAGCGGATCAAGGGATACAAGAGCCGAGATGATTTTTTTTTTCACGTGTTAGGTACTCTTCTTCTTATCATTGACTGGGAGAAAATAATTACTTAAAATTTGAAATTGAGGAATATTCCATACAGCCAGTTATTCCGTTTTGGTGGTTTTAGTACGTTTTTATAGCGAGAGTGTGCAACCTCTTTGCACATTTTCCTTTTTCTTACTTTACAATTTTTTTATAAATTTTTAGTATATCAATTTTTTTATTCAGTGAAACAAAGAGCGGTTTATTCACTGTTTTTGAAGAATCGCGAGGCCTTTGTCGAGTGTCAATGGTAAAAAGTAAGTTATTTTTAGAAAATCTTTGAATGCAGTGTTACTTACTATTAAAATAAAATAAGGTCTCCTTTCAGTCAAATATTCTATGTAATAATATTTAAGGTACCTTCCTTTCATGTCGCATAGCCTTGGGACGTCCTGTATAGTAATAACACTGCATACCTAAAAGTATCCAAACCAGCAAAATTAAAGTTCTTATGGTAATTGTTGAAACAGAATTTGGTGGTAGTATTTTACTTAGTAAAATGTAAAATGAAAAGGAATATAAATACAAGGTGTATGAAACATACCCTATCAAGCCGAAACCTCATTCATCATCATCATTTCAGCCAAGAGACGCCCACTGCAGGACATAGGCCTCCCCGAGGGATCTCCAAACCGATCGGTCCTGCGCCTCCCGCATCCAGCGGCTTCCCGCGACCTTCACCAGATCGTCGGTCCACCTTGTGGGGGGCCTACCAACGCTGCGTGTCCCGGTACGTGGCCGCCACTCAAGGACCTTTCCGCCCCAACGGCCGTCAGTCCTGCGAGCTATGTGTCCTGCCCACTTAAGGTTTGCAGTTCTTTGGGCTATGTCGGCGTCTCTGGTTCTTCTACGGATCTCTTCAAGTCGAAAACTACCCATGTATAATCATATAATAGCATTGAAAATTGGATATTGTAAAATTAATTTTGTAATTCCCCATCCATTTTTTCACAGACCCAATTATTTCTATGGTGGATTTCAAAATTAGGATTGTTAGCAATACTTAAGATTGCTTACGGCGCGTACGGTGCGTACGGACACATGTGCGAGATTATCAGTAAATGCGGCTCGTCCGGTGCGTACGATTTTGACAAATGTGCGTTCACTTTAAAACTCAAAGAAAAACAAATCGCACTGGACCATTAAAGTAAATGTAACATGTCAATGTATTGGATACAAGCATCTTATTAGTCTATTTTTATATCTAATTCGTTCAGGAAATGGCAACCAAAGTACTTTACTATATGTATACCTACTCTATATGAAACTGCAATATATCACAAATTATTATAGTAGGCACTCGTACACTTGTATAATTTTGTTGTAGCTGTACTGCTATTTTTAATATTACATATAAAGATATCACAATCATTTGTTTTTGTACACACATTCACCAGCTATCCACGTAGATTCAACTTTTAAGGTGTTAGGATTCAAAATAATGAAATCCGCATCATATCCGAAGTTTAATTTGCCCTTTCTGTCATCAATATCTAAAGCTCTGGCTGGATGCAGAGACGCCGCTTCTAACGCATATTCGAGGGTGCAACCTGAAAACGAGTATTTTTCTGTTAATATTTGTATATAAAAATCTCGCGTCACGTTGTTTGTCCAGGCTAAATTTCAAAACTTCTTAATCGAATTTGATGAAATTTCGCTCACTGTATGTAATTTGGTCCAGCTTAAAGATAAAAAAGTTTTTATTTCGACTATTGACGTATTTGACCTCAATATTTATAATTGCAAATTTAACTGTTTTTAATTATTTGTTCGTTCCATAAGCTTCAAACAGATGGCAGTGTGAGTTAATTTATTGACACAATGCTTGGTGCTCTTAGCTGGGCAACCTTCCAGTAGATGGCGTTGTTTCGATTTCTTTAAAACACTACACATTTATTAAAGACACACACACTTCCATTACATATTATGTTATAATTATACTATATTGCTGTGTATTGCTTTGTATGAAAATGTTATTATCTTTATTAGTGAATATTAATTTGACTACATTAGGAAGTTTAGTATAACTTTCATTCAATATATTATTATAACTAGTTACTAAGCCAATGCAACACGTGGTCAACAGGCCTATTCACTAACTACGGTTGGTAACTTGTTTGCTAACTTAGAACTAACATTTTTGAGAAACTTATGCCCAGCAGTAGACGTATTGTGAAGCAAGATGATGATGATGACTGTTTTTAGTAATGTTTAATCTATTCACGCTTCCGAATAAACTGCAGACATGCAACAAAAAAGCCATAATTACCAATAGATTCTTTAAATGTCAGAACACAGTTGTTCAGAGCAGTGGTGCTGCCACAAAGTACGTCTGTACCGGAAATGTAAGCCCGGCCATTCTGCACTGTCACCAATTGTGGTCCTATTCGGTAATTTCCATCGTTCAGACCTAGAGCCGCCACTGCGTCGCTGACAAGAACTAGCCCTGGAAATATCAAGTAACTTATTTCAATATATTGCGAGTTTAGTGGCTATGGTCTTAGCCACTAAACCGTGGCTAACACCTTTACCGTCAGATCTAGTTTCTCGGATCCATGTGGGGATAGAGTGTTATCTTGGTTTAGTAGGTGAAAGAATTTAATGGATAGTGGTGTGTATGAGTGGAATCTTATCAATCTTGGGCACCTTTATTTTTTATTTTATTAATTAAATAAAAGGTACATTTTATTCTTATAATCTACTCACTGGCCAAACTGGTGAACCAGTGTGTTGACGAGATATTCGCTCATCATTTGAAAAAGTAACATAGGTCCATACCTCACAACCTGCAATAGGTATTATAAATATTATATCATATAAATATAAATAACTATAAATATTATAAATATATGCTGATGATAATAATTATATAGAGTGAGTAAGTAAGTATATAAAAGCTACATAATCTCTTCCAATTATTTTTTTATTTTATTTTGGATTTTTTCTTCTGTCATTTATTGAAAACCTGGCGGACAGTGAAGGAAAGTTACTGCCTGGAGTTTGTGAAAACAAGGTTGTACCAGCTTTGACCGGTCAGTTACTGTCAGCCAGCTACATCAGAATTTTTGATTTCGCTATCCGCTGATCTCCCCACTGGCCAATGCTCACTGCGTGTTGCAAGCAACTTTTTGGCCTGGTTTTCACTGGCCCAGTTCATGACCACCCAGAAGTCAGCAACTGTGCATCCTACTTTCTACACAGTACTGTCACATTTGCAACGTGTTGTTACTACTGGCTTGCACAGTAGACAGTAGTAGACAGCTACTGTGCTACTAGTTCTGACCTTAGCGTTTTGGACCCATACAAAACCTGGACTAAACCTGGTCTAAAGTTAGTCTTGGTTTAAGCCTAGTGCGTTTTCACCTATGTTCATACACATAGATAGAGACAGAGTCAACTTAGTCCTGGTTTAAACCAGGACTATGTTTAGACCATGTTTTGTAATAAGACGGATAAAGTTGAGTTCACACAGAGCGAGGGTCAGCCCAGTAGCTGACCTGGTAGGAGTAGGGGAGGTAAGTGGACAGCAGAATCAAAAATATTTGAAGTAGCTGGCCGGCAGTAACTGATCGGTCAGAGCTGACACAACCTTGTTTTTGCGGTCTCAGTAGCTGTCGTATAGTATCTTTCCTTCACTGTCCGGTACATGGGCGAGTGAAAACTGGGCTTTTGACTTGATTAATGTAAGCTGTGAATGACCTTTCATGACACTCAACCCGTAGCTGATTAGTAGAATCTGCCAGTACATAGTAGACCTTATACATTGTACCTGTACTTAATATTCTTTTCAATTGATAAAGTTTTGTTAACACAAGCTTCAATTTGTTACAGTTATTTATGTGTATTTTCCAACTAAAATGTGTGCCCTAAATATTTCAAGGTCGTAATATTAATACAGCCCATTGGTCACTGGCAATCAGATAAAATAGAGAGCTTACCTGTCAATTAATAAAATTGTATAAATCAATAAGTTCATGCATTAATATTTACAACTCAAAATCTAATATGTATGTGAAACATCCATGTTACTTTACATTATGTGTTAAAACTGCCATTTACAATATGATGGGTAAATTAGCCAGTTCATAGCAAGAACACAAATTGCTTATAAATTGAGCTTAAAACCTGATTATGTGGACATGAACTTAACATGTATAAGCTATGTTGAGCTTAAAACCTGATTAGGGAGAAATTTGAAATAAAGTGTTTTTAGGGACAATAAAAAAATATTCACATATCAGAATGAAAAGTGTCTATTCATTTTCATATCTGAATATTTTTGTATTCTCTATAAAAACATACATTCTCTGAAAAGCCCTAATAAAAGTAAACTGTTTGCATCAACTGGGATTGTCATCCCTTATATAATTATAAGCATCCCTTACCAACCAGATATCCCATATCTGGTTGGTAAGGGATGCTTACCAGTTGGTAGTAGCCAAAGCATATTGTAATATTTGCAAGAGATAGTTAATACATATGTTTTACCTTCAGGGTTGGCTCTACATGCTATTCGAAGTGCAGCTGGATGTGTGTGTATGCCATCAGAAATAATTCCATAATATACTTGTTTTTCAGTCTTGGAAGCTAAAAGGCCCACAAGGCCAGGATCTCGGTGATGGAACTAAAATGTTACTCCTATTATTATTAACACAATATGGATATTTCATAGAATGCAATAGCATCAAATTACTCACAGGAAGCATAGCATTGAATAAATGGGTAATTAGAGTAGCTCCACATCGTACTGATTCCTCACCCTGGGAAAGACTGGCAGAGGAATGGCCCAAAGCCACTTTGATACCCATCTTCGTGAGGCTCTTAATAGCTTCAGCTGCCCCTGGTAATTCAGATGCTAGGGTAATAACCACAACATTCTCAAGAGTTCCATAAACTTCTTTAATTGATTTAAGACCCTGGTTAATAAAAAAAATACATGTTTTAGAACTACAAAGACACTACATTAATGATTATAGTTGATTAACTATCAATAAAGTGATTGTATTTGTCCGTCGGAGGTTAAATGGGATTGGAACTAAAATTTTTGAAACAATGTTTCAGAATTTAATTTTTTGGAAGTTTATACTGACATAATATATATTCATTTAAATTTATTTATTTATTAAAGTCTTCAATGCATAAAGAATCTATTTCACAATAGCCAGAGCTGTAGCAATGTGATAAGGAGTTCAATTGCTATTATAATAAACAACAACATCACCCCAGTAAAAAGTAGGTCACAGATAAGACTTGAAACATTACTCCAAAACTCTTTGTTCCTATTGATAAAACTTTCAGTTATTATTCAGTAAAAAAAATTATGGTGTAAAAGATGTGATGGTGATAATAGTTATAAAATAATAATAAAAAACGAATAAAATTTTTATACCTCATTTGGTGTTCTTAAGTAGTCTTCTAAATGAGCACCTTTTTTAGCTGGGCTGATGAATGGTCCTTCTAGATGAACTCCTAGAATGGTAGCACCATTTAGCCCTCCTTGCGATTTTTTTATTTTGGGCAGTATTTTGCTATACTTTTCTTTACTTGATGTTACTATTGTAGGACAAAATGAAGTAACACCACATGCCAATAGTGCTTTTGCCACTTTTTTTAAGCCATCCTCTACAGTTTCACAATCGTAAGAAAAGTCAACACCCCAACCACCTGAAAACAATTTTTTTGTAGTTAATAAGCCTCACATAACTGAAATTTTATAATTGATACTAATTTTAAATATGAAAGTTAGTAATTCACCATTTATTTGAATGTCAATGAACCCTGGTGCAATCAACAAATTATTGCAATCTACAGTTATGTCTGCTTTTAACTGCTCCACGTAAAATACTTGTTCAGGATTTTCAATTTTTCCATTCCGAATCCATAAATCCTCTCTAATTATTTTACTATCACGTAAAATAAAGCAATTATGAAATCTAGTCAAAACAGCTCGGGTCATATTAGAAATGGATGGTAAACTGTCTGTTTATACTACAAATCGTCCTATTCTTTTGTTAACCTCATGAGAACTCGTGAGAGTAGTAATGTTCTGTGCTGATGTAGCACTTTAAACTTTAAATTATGAATAAAAGACTGCCGTGAAATCTGACCGACTTACACTCAGAGAGTCACAGAACACAACACCCCAAAAAGACTTACACTGACTGACTGACAGTCACAGTCACTGACTCAGTGTTGCCAGATTTTTTCCACCTTCCCCCCCAAATACATTTAAAAAACCCCTAGTTTCTCCAGTTTGGTTGATAAAAAACCTCTGACTATTTTGGCCATGTCATATACATAAGCTTTCTAATATTGACAATAAAAAACTTAGAAGTTTTCTTCAAATTACCTATTTTAATTTATTTCACATACATAGCCGTGTGTCTGTCGATTCGGATTTATCGTTATAAATGTCTGTGTGAGGCTGTGGAAAACAGTCTTTTAGCCGGAATTATGATAAACAAGACAGTTCAATGGTAACATAATGTGTTGCCAGCTAATACTCGTAAGTTTTAGTGTCCCATTCATTCTATTTGGTGAATAAATTGTCGGTCTTGTCTGATATAAAAAGGAATTTGCCATTTGGTTAGAATAGTAGAAAACCTTCAGAAAATCCCCTAGATAAATTTCGTGATATCAAAACCTCCAAAAAACCTCAAAGACCTGCAAAAACCCCTAGGATTTAGGGAAATCCTCTGAATTTGGCAACACTGCACTGACTGACTTTTTTTTTTGTCATGTTGTTGTGTTGTGTGAATGTGGTAGAAAACTACTGTTAGTGTTGCCAACAGTATATTTGCATTATGTACACTCGCTAATGGTACTAGTCAATGGTACTACTGATATAAAGGCATCGCTTTCGTAACATTGAAATCTCTAGAAAGACCACTTAATAATGATTTTGTATAAAAACAATTTTTTATTGTGGTTTAATTAAGAAATAAAAAGAGCATATCGTCGTTGATATTGCAATACGTTCTATGTCACACCGCGTTTACACATTCGCGCGAATCGCGAGGCGAATAGCGAGGCGAATAACGAACTAGCTGTTTACACATGCGTGTTCGTTATTCGCCTCGCTATTCGCCTAGCAATTCGCCTCGAGATTCGCGCGAAATAGCGCGTTTACACATTTGCGCGAATCGCGAGGCGAATAACGAACACGCATGTGTAAACAGTAAGTTCGCTATTCGCCTCGCCATTCGCCTCGCGATTCGTGAGTTCGCGTCGGGAGCGGTTTTTTGGACGCGAATCAAAGGGCACGAATGGTGAACACGAACTTACTGTTTACACATTCGCATGCATTTAGTTGACTGCTAGCGCCCGACCCAACCGAACGTGTAGACAAATTAGAGTGGAGTAAAGTGCGAATTTTAGAATTCCTAGAACTTTATTATAGAGAAGAGCTCATTTGGAACCCAAAACATCGCAATCATAATTACACATAAAAAATATTTTACAAAAAATAAAAACCGACTTCAAAAACACTGAAAAGTTAAAAATAATATAAGAAATAGGTACAGACAACATCACACTTCTATATTGAAGTCGGTGCCAAACGATATCTCCTCGAAAGTCTTAAAATTTGTCACCGACTTCAATATAGAAGTGTGATGTTGTCTGTACCTATTCTTATATTATTTTAAACTTTTCAGCGTTTTTGAAGTCGGTTTTTATTTTTTGTAAAATATTTTTATTTTTAACTTTTTAGTGAATGAAATCTTTTTAGTAAAAACAAAAACCCTAATTTAATACCAGCTCATCAGTGAGCTGGTATTTCATTAGCGTTTCCATCGATTTTCATGGGATCCCATTATCAGAGAATACAAAAAGAATGTTGAAAATCAGTCCACAATTGGCGGCGTAATCGCATAACATACACACAAAAAAACATTCGCATCGAATTAAGAACCTCCTCCCTTTTTGAAGTCAGTTAAAAATAAAAACCGACTTCAAAAACACTGAAAAGGTAAAAATAATATAAGAATAGGTACTGACAACATCACACTTCTATTTTGAAGTCGGTGTCAATTTTAAGACTTTATAAGAGATCATCGTTTCGTACCGACTTCAATATCATCATCATCATCATCATCACAGCCCATATACGTCCCCACCGAGGGGCTCGAGCCTACCCTATATTAGGGTGATTAGGCCTTAGTCAACCACGCTGGCCCAGTGCGGATTGGTCGACTTCACATACATCATTGAACTTCTTCGCAGATGTATGCAGGTTGCCTCACGATGTTTTCCTTCACCGTACGAGCGTCAGACAAATGTACATATGAAATTCGAAACGAAAAACACATTGGTACATGGCGGGTCTCGAACCCCGACCCCCCGATTGGAAGGCAAGTGCCGAGTCCACTGCGCCACCGACGCTCTGTCGCGCGCTGTATATGCAAGTATGTATGTGTATATATAAACACATTCATACACATTACTTACATAACACTTACACACACACACATATACAATATGTATATGTGAGTGTTATGTGCGTGTATGTATGTTTTTTTCTTAATATCATATTATTTGAATGTAACAATTATTGTCATTTATTACATTTATTTTCTTATGCCGTCATTTACTTTCTCTCCTTAGCCTAATGGTTGACTGGTAGAGAGCGATGTTTATCGCTAAGTCCGCCATATGTTTGTAACATTAAAGCTTAAATTATTAAAAACTAAAATGTAGCACGCATGCCGCCATTATTTTCACGTCCTCCGTGTTCGTGTGCTAATATCAAAATGAATCACCCGCGAATGTGTGAACAGTAGTTCGCGGTGGCACTCGTAGGTACGAATGTTTCGTCGAATGACGAGGCGAATAGCGAACACGAATGTGTAAACGCCACACGAATGTTTCGTCGAATGTTTCGTCGAATATTTCGTCGAATGTTTCGTCGAATGGCGAACACGCATGTGTAAATGCGACATCAGATAATGCTGATTTTTCAGGAGAGATTTGAGATTTGGGGATTGGAGTCGCTCACGTCCGTAGGTTTTACCCTCGAGACCCTACACGTGATCCCCGGGTGGTGCTAATCGAGTGACTAACTTCTGGTGGTAGGGCTTGAAAAACCCGACTGGCTAGCGACCACCGTGCGCATGACGTAAAACCCGTCAAGTGGCCATTTTTTGTCCGCGTTTCGGGATCAGCTAGCGCACAGCCAGAACTTGAGGGGTCGTTGCTGCGATTTGTGTGGTTTGTGTGGGCTTCCGTCGACCCAGTGCCAGGTTGACTGCGTTGACCCTCCGCCCAGGAAGACCCGAAGAAACGGCTGTTCCGCTGGCCGCCCGTGGTATAGTACAGGGGCCCAAGCGGAACTAACCAGTCCGTGAGGCTGCCCCACCATGCCACGCATAATCTCGGGGTGGTCCGTCGTGCCGGTTGGTGACCGGACGGTGGGTCCCGGCGGCCACTTCCGGGGGGGTTCGGGGGCCCTTCCGTGCGGAGGGAGGGCAAATCAGCTGTCAGCTGTTCCCTGGCGAAACAGGCCTACACACATTAACTATGCAAAACGCGGCAACGACACCTCAATTTCACGCCTCTCACTCCAACAATCATGGCAGCGCAAAATAAAAGAACTGGTCGTACAGCGGTGCATTATCCCACCAAAACACCATTATTCGAGGTGGGGCTCGCTAACATCCGCGGGCTCCATTCTAACCTTCTAGCGTAGGGCGCGCTATTATATTGTGTTTAGGGAAAATAAACTCGAATTCGATGTTAAGAGCAAATGTATTTCACAATAACCAAAGTTAGAATGACAAACCGTCAAATCGACAATCAGAATATATAAGTCAAACTATTTAAAAAGTACTTAACTAAAAAGGTTACATAGAAGTGAGAGGCTAGTGGTAGAAAACAAAGTTAGGGCGAGCTGTAGCGAGCCGGTGGTCTTCGCGTTCGAGACGATCTCCGCGCTATATTCTCCCCCTCCAAGCCGCTCGAACGTCCCGTGGGCGACTTGGGATTTGATTTAGGTCTACCGCGACGTCTTTGCACCAAAGGTTCAAAATCCCCGGAATAAGGCGTGAGCAAACTGGCATGATATTTACCCTTCAGTACATTATTTTTATCTTCCACCTCAAAAGTGGTAGGTGAAACTACACGTCGCACTACATAAGGACCCTCACGTCTAGGAGCAAACTTTTTGGTGAATCCCTTACTAGCACTACTCAAAACATGCGTATTAACTAAAACTAAGTCACCAGGCTTGTACTGAGGATTAGGACGACGAGTTTGATCAGCGGTGGCTTTGCGACCATCTTGCTGTGTTTCTAGGCGATTGCGAACCTCTTGCAAAGTAGAGACAAAGTTCGTTAAATAAGGCGTCACCTGTGGTACATAGTTAGCTTCATCGATTATAGGGCGCAAATCATTGACAACAGAAAATGGGGTTCTGCATTCACGAGCAAACATTAAATAAGCCGCAGTCCTCCCAGTAGCTTGATTATTGGCCGTATTTAAAGCAAAACGAACAGACGGCAATGCTTCAGCCCAATTACGATGCTCGCTTCCAACCAACATCGACAAAATCTGTTTTAAGTCTCGGTTCTTCCTCTCCGCAGGATTTGCCTCGGGATGATACACGGGAACCAGATTTTGCTTGACATGAAAAACATAACAGACCTTCTGCATAACAGCAGACACAAATTGGGGACCATTATCCGAGATAACACGCCGTGGAAAACCATACCTCAAAAATACTTCTTCTATCAGAAGCTTAGCACAGGCTTCAGCGGTAGCTTCTGCCATAGGAAAAATTTCCACCCATCTACTAGCCGTATCCTCAGCAAGGAAAATCCACTTTTGCCCTTCATCATTTACCGGCAAAGGTCCAAAAAGGTCCATAGAAAGTACCTCAAATCTACGGTGGAGTATTGGAGTTTGAAGTAGTCCAGCCGGCTTTAGATTCGATGCTTTGTAACGTTGACAAAGGTCTAAGTTCTTTAAATATGTGCCAACATAGGCACGCATATTTGGAAAATAAAAACGTTCCTTTACCTTCTTCAGGGTTCTTTCCAACCCAAGATGACCAGCGGTAGGTGCATCGTGTAACTCACGCAAAACATCCCCACGCCACGACTCCGGAACTACCAATTGCGGTTCTTCAGATTCTCCATCAGGGTCTGAACGATACAAAACACCTTGCACCATGTAGTACCCCCGGTCAGTCCATCTAATAGCGGCATCACTGTCATCAGATTCAAAATGTTTAATAATATTAGAAATAAATGAATCCTCTAATTGTGCATTACGAATCTCATCTGGTTGATGATGTGGTAGATCAATTGAAATAAGTGCGACATCGCAGCCCTCTGCAATATTAATTTCTTTAGTTATAGGTCGACTAAGCGTATCAGCTATGACATTTATTTTGCCAGGAGTATAGTTGATAACCAAATCATAAGCTTGAGTCTTCATAGCCCACCGAGCTAAGCGGCCACTGGGTGTTTTGAGGGACAAAAGCCATTTCAAAGGTTGATGGTCAGTACCAATTATTACCTGAGAACCCTCTATGTAGCCTCTGAACTTTTCTAGTGCCCAGACTACCGCCAACGCCTCCCTTTCTGTCGTACTGTAATTCCGCTCAGCACTTGACAGCAGTCTACTTGCGTACTCAATGGGACGCTCCGAGTTCACATCCAAACCCTGCAACAAAACGGCACCGATTGCACACGCACTAGCGTCGGTCCGCAAAACAAATGGCTGTTTAAAATCCGGTTGGCTGAGAATAGGCGCAGAAGTAAGACCTCGCTTGAGCTCGTTAAAAGCATTTATTTGATCATCCTTCCATACCCAGATTTGTTTCTTTCGCAACAATTTTGTAAGTGGTTCACTCACCTTAGAAAATTCTAGAATGAATTTTCGGAACCACGAGCATGTTTGAAGGAAAGTCCTTAGTTCCTTGACATTATTAGGAGGCAGCATCTCAAGCACGGCGCGAGTCTTCTCTGGATCAGTTTGAATACCACGAGAGGATATAACGTGACCCAAGTAAGTTACTTGATCGCGCCCAAAAGTACATTTCTTTCGATTTGCTTGTAACCCAAAAAGACGAAGCCTGTCAAATACCTTCCGAAGGTCATTAATATGCGTATTTAGGTCCCGGGAAATCACCAAGACGTCATCTAAATAAATGACAGCTGTCACATCTTTAAGGCCAGACCTAAAACGATCCATCAACCTTTGGAACGTCGCCGGTGCGTTTTTTAAACCAAACGGCATCCGGCGAAAACGAAACGTTCCGAAGGGCGTAATAAAGGATGTTTTGTCACGATCGCCATAATCAACTTCTATTTGCCAGTACCCTGACTTCAAATCAATCGTTGACATTACGCAATTGGCCTTGGATGACAGAAGAATGTCACCAATTACCGGAAGTGGATAAGTGTCAGTTTTGGTAATACTATTTAGCCTACGATAGTCCACACAGAACCTTACCTCGCCGTTTTTCTTTGGAACTAGTACAACGGGTGAAGCCCATTCAGATTCTGCTTCTTCTATCACCTCTTCTTCTAACATTTTGTCTATTTCGACCCTCATCTGCTCTTTCTTCAAAGGTGTTACTCTATATGGTGGGACACGAACTGGAGGATGGTTACCTGTATCTATCCTATGAACTGCAAACTTTGTAGGCCCTCCCCCTGTTTCAAAGATGTCAGAATTATTACGAAGTAATTCATTTAAAGTGTCTTGCTCAGGTGTCGAAAGATTTACGCCTTCGTCGTCACGCAAGTCAACTGAGGCAATAGTCGAGCAGGTGATATCGTTTCCAAATTCAAAGCTCATTCTGTAAGAAGATGAATTAATCGAGTATATATTATTTTTGAAATCTAATACCATGCCAGCGTCAATTATAAAATTCATTCCTAACAACGAATCAGTCGCGCCAGGTAAAATGATAAAAGAAGTTGGAATAATTAAACCATGTACAGTAACATCAACGACTGTTACCTCTGCCTCAAAACATTTAACAGTCCCATCAGCTAATTTATTTTCAGTATTTACAATATTTATTTGTTGTTTATTATCTATTAACAATTGCTTTAAACTAATACTAGCGATAGAATGTTTCGCACCGGTTTCTATTACCAATTCACCACTTACACCAAAAATATTTACAGAAAGACGAGGTCGGCCTCGTGAGTCAATAGGACTGCCACCCAAAGCGGCTATAGATTGAAAATTAGTCGCGGTCTTCTTAATTTTACATGTCTCACAATTGGAACGTACTACGCCTGGCGTTCCACAGCCAAAGCAAGAAAGTTGTGGTGGTTGTTTGCTAGGACTCGGAGTGTTCTTTTTACAATCATTTTTAGACGCCAAACGTGGGCATGCATCTATCAAATGTCCAAATGTTTTACAATATTTACATCTTAGTCTAAACGTAGGAGCATTAATTACGCGAACAGTAGGATCTGTAACTTGTCCACTTGTAGATGGCTGGGGCTGAAAAGTATTTACTCTCCCAGTATTTGTAGGTTCCGATGGAGACAGCGATCTTTCGTCAATCATTTCTTCTACAGATCGGCATAAATATAATAACTCAGTAAAAGAATTAAATGAAGTACGACAAACTTTCTCTCGTATACGGCGATGTAACAATCCATAAATCATGTCAAGTTGAACCTCTTCAGAAAGCGTATTTGGCGGCAACTGACTAATAAGAGCTCTGGCCTTACATACAAAAATATCGGTAGTTTCGTCTCCTTGCTCCCTCTCGAAAAGACGACGGTACACCTTGTACGGTGGCAGTCGAACACCGTAAGTATGTAATAGAAGCTGTATCGCTTGATCCCAATTAGTAACAGAGTACTTTATGCCTTGCTACCAGGTAGCAGCAAAATCCTTTAGTAACATAGGAATACCACGGAGAGCTATGTCATCTGACACACCAACGCAGTCCTTATAAATCTGTACTGCATCGACAAAAGCTTGAACATCGCCAGTACCATCAAATCGAGCTGAACAGCCAGAAAAATTACTTCCGACAGGGTTGAGTGAAGCAGGCTGAACTCTCAAAGCGTTAATAATTTGAGCTAACTGACCGTCAGTAATCACTAAAGGCGTAGACGTTGCTGTCGCAGGTGTAGGTGTTTGCGGCGCATAGTAACCACCACCACCAGCTCCGACGAATGGCACCTTCGCGTCCTGAGCGATGCCAGTACCCTGTGTGAGCTGTGGACACACAGGAGTAGTAGAAGCAGCACCATAATCACCACAACTAGAAGCGTACACGCTCTGTTGCAGCAATAAATCAGCTGTCCCCGAAAAAACTGGCGAATGCGCAGCATGTGCACTAGTAACTACAGCAGCAGTAGTAGTTGCAGATTGTCCATAGGTAGCACTTGGGCTATTCGCTCTTGATCGCGTTAACACCATATTGAAGTCCACGTTATACTTTAATTAGATTTCAAAATATTATTTACAAAGTTCAGTGTTGAAATGCGGAAAAAAAAAGTTCAAAAACTTATCGATAAAATTATCGACACACGCACAACACAAAATGTTCGAAAAAGTTTATCGAAATTACATGCACATCACTATTTCGTTAAGAACACGTTGTCATGGCAACGGGAAAAACATTAATGCTCAGCAATAAAATATCACTATTTAATGGCAAAAAGTAACGAAATGTTCCGAAATATTATATACACTTATACATATACCGCTGCACCGAAGACTGACCGTTCACGAGTATACAAGCCGTTATACCAACCACGACTGCAACACTATACTCGGCAACAAAACGGAAAAAGTCTCAAAGTTTATCCAAAAAAAAAAAACCACAATAATTAACTTCACACTTCGGCTCTCACGTTGGGCAGCCAATTCTAGCGTAGGGCGCGCTATTATATTGTGTTTAGGGAAAATAAACTCGAATTCGATGTTAAGAGCAAATGTATTTCACAATAACCAAAGTTAGAATGACAAACCGTCAAATCGACAATCAGAATATATAAGTCAAACTATTTAAAAAGTACTTAACTAAAAAGGTTACATAGAAGTGAGAGGCTAGTGGTAGAATACAAAGTTAGGGCGAGCTGTAGCGAGCCGGTGGTCTTCGCGTTCGAGACGATCTCCGCGCTATAACCTCTTAGCTGTCCACCACCATCTCGAGACAGCCCGTCCAGCAATACTGTTTTTGACGGAGACGCAAATTATCTGCCCGGCCGATACAGGCTACCTTAATTACCCCGGCTACGCTCTTGAGGAGTCCTTCAAGGCGAAGGCTGGTGTTTGCTTGTTCGTCCGGGCGGACGTTTGCTGTCGTCGCCTGCGCTGTTTGGAGGAACCTTCCTTTTCCATCCTTGCGGTACACGTCGATTTTGGCACTCATTGCCGTGTCGACGTCTGCGTCTACCGTTCCCATCGTGGTGACCTGGAGACAACTCGACTTTTTGAACATCTAAGTCGGGTGGCGGATAACGCGCAGGAGCGATTTCCTTCCGCCGAGCTGGTGTTTTTAGGGGACTTCAATGCTCACCACGAGTTGTGATTAAGTTCCTCTAAAACTGACCATGCGGGTAGGACTGCCCACGCATTCGCTCTCACGCACGACCTGACACAATTGGTCACCCAGCACACCAGGGTACCAGATATTATCGGTCAAGCGCCCTCTTTATTGGACCTTCTGCTGACAAATCGCCCTGACGGATATCAGGTGGTGATTCGAGCTCCACTAGGATCTTCGGATCACTGCCTGGTATCCGTCTCAGTGCCTCAGGCGTCGCAACCGTCGCCTGTGGTTGCAGCACGCCGTCTGTGGCACTATGCGTCAGCAGATTGGGACGGTATGCGGGATTATTACGCATCTGTCCCTTGGACGCAGCGCTGTTTCAATGGGATGGATCCGGACTCCTGCGCTACCTCTGTTGCTGACGAGATCATACTAGGAATGGAATATTATATTCCGCATTCCAATCTCGTCAGTAGAGGCAGACGTAACCTCTGGTTCAATCGCGAGTGCGCCTCTGCTGTTGAAAACAAACAGCTGGCTTACCGCGCTTGGATCAGAGGCCGAGCTTCTAGGGATCCCAATACTAGCCTACTGAAAACAGCCTACAATAATGCCACCAAGTTGTGTAAGAGGGCTTACATTAGAGCGGATGCTCAGCGCATTGCACAAGTGGGCCAGGAACTGCTTGCGCACCCTACGGGTAGCCGTTCTTTCTGGCGCCTGGCCAAAGCTGTGCAATCAAACTTCTGCCAACCCTCGCTGCCACCGCTGAGACATGCCGATGGTTCACTTGCTCATCAGCCGCAGGAGAAAGCCGACCTCCTGGCAAAACTCTTCGCGGCTCATTCCCGTGTCGATGACTGTGGTGCACAACCTCCGAAACTGTCCCATTGTGGCAGCACCATGCCCGATATCCGTATCAGACAGCGTGATGTGCGGGCGGAGCTCCAGTCGATCGATACTCGATAAGCAAGTGGACCAGACGGCATTCCTGCGATTGTTCTTAAGAAGTGTGCAGCAGAGTTGACTCCGGTCCTGACGCGTCTATACCGTCTGTCGTTCTCTGCTGGTTGTGTGCCGAAATCTTGGAAAGAGGCCAATGTCCAGCCGGTTCCCAAAAAGGGAGATCGTTCTGACCCGGCTAACTATCGTCCTATAGCCGTCACTTCCATTTTGTGCAAAATCATGGAGAGGATTCTAAATACCCAGTTGATCCGTTATCTGGAAGGTCACTCGTTACTTAATGACCGACAGTATGGATTTCGTCCTAAACGGTCAACAGGTGACCTTCTAGCGTTCCTTTTGCACAAATGGGGTGAATTTATCGATAAGCGCGGCGAATCGGTGGTTATTAGTCTCGACATCGCCAAAGCTTTTGATAGAGTCTGGCACAAGGCTCTTCTTTCCAAACTTCCGGCATACGGATTACCCGCGCAGTTCTGTACATGGATTGCCAGCTTCCTCCACGAGCGTAGAATTCGCGTTGTCGTTGACGGCTGCGCTTCGCGGTTCGTGGCAGTGAACGCTGGAGTTCCGCAAGGCTCCGTTCTATCCCCAACATTGTTTCTTGTGCATATCAATGACATGCTTTCCTTGGGAGCTATACATTGCTATGCAGACGACTGTACAGTGCATGGGGGATATCATGGAAGCTCAGGGGCTGCTCGTGGTGATATTGGTAGGGAGAGGCAGAATCTTATCATTGAGCTCAACAGGACGCTGGACCTCGTCTCCGAATGGGGCTCCAACAATCTTGTTGAGTTCAATGCTAAGAAAACACAGGTGTGCGCGTTTTCGGCGAAAAGGTCACCTTTCCTCCCCCTTCCTTCTCTTCAGGGCACAACCCTTCACACACAGAGCAACATCACCTTGCTCGGAATGAACATTCGCTGCGATCTGAACCCCAGAGACTACATCGAATCCGTCATAACTACTGCCTCACGGAAACTCGGTGTCCTGAACAAGGTGCGTAGGTATTTTGCGCCGGACCAACTATGCTTATTGTATAAAACTCAGGTTAGGTCTTGCGTGGAATATTGCTCGCACCTTTGGAACGGCTCCGCTCAGTACCTGCTCGATGCTCTGGACAGATTGCAGCGTCGCGCTATTCGCATTATTGGCGATGTAGAGGTAACTAGCACCCTCGAGCCTCTACAACTTCGTCGTGACATCGCCTCTCTTAGCGCCTTTTACCGAATGTTCCATGGGGAATGCTCTGAGGAGCTCTTTAACCTTATCCCTCCCTCTCCATTTTTTAACAGAAACACGCGTAAGGGCCTTCGGAGTCATCCGTACACTGTGTCCTCCTTCTCACACCGTACCAAGAAATTCCAAGATTCCTTCTTCTGTCGTTCATCCCACACTTGGAATTCTCTACCTACGCACGTGTTTCCTTCATCCTACAACATGGGTTCCTTCAAAAGAGGCGTGAAAAAGCATCTTTTGGGCCGGCAAGGGGCGGGCGGGTAGGATAGTGGATGTCGTCCCTACTCTATCTGTCAACTCATTTGGGCCTCTTTCACCGCTTAACACCAGGCGGGAGGAGGTCATTTGCCGGGTCATACATAAAAAAAAAAAAAAGACATAAAACATTTTTAGTATTGTAATGATTACTCTAGTGATTACATTTTAAACTACATTTTGAATAACTATGTTTTTCTTCATATTTTTTTTTGTTATTTAGCTGTTTCATCTGCAATCAGTATTAACACTATGAGCAGGTGAGGGGAGAAGAACAAAGACTTGTAGGATATCCATCCAATGATGAAGACACCTCTTCATTGTTGGGACATTAATCGTCCCCCAATCCTATGATGTGACTCCTTTTCAGGCGTTTTGGAAGTCCATTGGAGACAGATCCTGAATGAGCGCATTTGGGTGATTTTGTAAGCGTGACCTGTATTTTGTAAAAATACAGATCACGCCTCTTTGCTCTGACATGGTTTTTCCAGGCTAGTCGACGGTCCAAGTGGATGCCCAGGTATTTGACACAATCCACGTGAGGGGCCTTTCGTTGGACAAAGTTACTGGGGGGCAGTCACCATGTCTGAGAGAAAACGTTATATGAGATGATTTAGATGCACTCGCATTGATTCTCCCTTTTATTAGCCAATTTTCAATATTGTTGAGGGATTCTTGGAGAATAGACGAAGCTGTTTCCGGAACTGGATGACTAGCCAGTATAGCAGTGTCATCTGCAAAGGTGGCAGTTGTAACTAGCTCTGAAGTGGGAAGATCTGAGGTAAATAATAATATATAAAACATATAAGGATGGTCCAAGCACTGATCCCCGTGGAACACCCGCTGCAATGTCATAAAAGTTCGAGTATGCTCCGTCCTCCTTAACTTGAAATATTCTACCATCCAGCAGGCCTATTCGCTAACTACGGTTGGTAACTAGAACTGTCATTTTTGAAAGACACTTTATATCCATTACTGGTTTAGTGATCGTAAGTGTTACGGCGGCGTTCATGATAGCAGTAATGGATATTAAGTTCTATTCAAAAATTTCAATTCTAGTTAGCAACCGAAGTTATTGTATAGACCTGCAGGTAGGATTTTATAATTTCAAAAAATGTGTGGGGTAAGTGTTTTTTGACTTTGTACAACAACCCCTTGTGCCACACCTTGTCAAAAGCCTGTTGAATGTCGAGAAAAACGGAAGAACAGTACTCTTTCAGCTCCATTGCTTTGTGAATTTTGTTGCAGACCCTGTGAACCTGTTCTATGGTGGAATGGTGCTGTCGAAAGCCAAATTGGTGGTCAGGAGTAATTTTAAGAGCCTCCAGGGATGACAATAGACGAGCAAGAAGAACTCGCTCACACACTTTGGACATAACTGGCAATAGACTGATTGGGCGATATGAGGAAACCAAACATGCTGGCTTGCCCTGTTTATAGACCATGACAATTTGGGAGACTTTCCAGTGATCTGGGAAGTATGACAGTCTTAGTATAGCATTAATCAGAATGGTGATAAATACTATCCCCTTTCTTGGAAGCTCCTTCAGAATTCTTGGCGTGATTAGGTCGTAGCCAGGTGCGGATTTATCTTTAAGCTTTTGAATGATTCTTCTTACTTCCCTTGGTGATGTAGGTTTGATAGGGATATCCATTTGCATATCTTGCCCAAGAACCTCATCGATTGAACCGTCATCGAAACTAGGATCGGGATTATTCGGAGTAAATACATTTTTCAGGTGATTGGCGAATGTTTCAGTTTTTTCTTGGTTGCTCCTAGCCCATGTATCGTCTAACCGTTTAAAAGGTGGGTTTGGCCTTTGAGATTGGTTGAGGCTCCTGGTCGCTTTCCACAAAGAATAGTTAGAAGTTTGGGTTGCACTCAGTGACTCGATGTGTTGCTGGAATTGGTCATCATGGGATTTCCTTATGGCTCTTTTTAGATCTATAGACGCGTTGTTCAGTTCTTTTGTCAGCGGGGTGTTTACTGGTATGCCAGACTCGACGTAGTCTCCGTTTTTCTTCAATTTGAGCTTTCAGCGCTGTAGTTAAGATACGAATATTTGATTCGCTACCGGGCAGTAGTGGTGTACATTTCCATGCTGCGACTTGGATGAGTGATGAGATGTATCTAGGGCATTCTCGACGTCGTTTGGGGATTTAAGAGGAATGTTGAGATTTATGTTTTCATCTAAATAGTCTCTAAATGAAGCCCAATCTGTTTTGTAGTTTAAAAGATTTCTTTGAGTAACACAACAGTGATTTCAGGACTCGATTTGGGTGTTTTAACTAATTGAAAGTTTTCAGGTATGAAGGTGTTGCCCTCTAACTCTTTCTTTTAATCCTTATTTAAGCCTTCGCACAATATATGACCCCAACGTTCAGAGATTTCATCCTGGATTTTTGTTCCGAAAAGCTCGTGTTTCCCTTTTGAGGTCCCTAAGACCTCTAAAATATTCTCAAATAAATTGGTTGCTGGAGGGTTAACATCATTTACAAGTACCTGAGAGCTAGTGGATGGTATGGGACACTCGGCTGATGCTTCTGATGTCATCACCTGTACATTACTAGGTTGTCACTCATTACAAGTTTCAGTCACATGAACCACTGACTGAACATATGGGATGTATGTGAACACACTGAAGCCAATTCATCCTCTTCATAGATTACACTTCATATATATATCTAAAAGTTTTTCAGTCAAAATTTAACATTTCTGGTAGCATCAAAACATTTAAAAGTGTCTATTTTGTAAACAAAACCCGTAGGTACCTATATATTTAAAAAAGTTGTAAGTGTAGGTAGGAAAAGGAAAAACGAAAAGCAAAATAAAAAATACTTTAGTAATCATACAAATCACAATGTCTTATCTATTGGATGTCATATTATACAATACTAGCTGTGCCCGCGAACTACGTTTCGCCATCAAAATGCTTAACACAGTGTTTAGTTTTTTCCTCCATTTTATTCCATAATGATTCAATGATTCAACTTTATTGTGCCTTTCTTGAGCAGCGGCCATTTCGAAATTAGGACAATTTTCGTAGGTTCGTAATACTCTAGGTACTCTTCAGGGCTTTTCATTTAATACCCATATTGCTGGGTTTGAAAAGCAACTGTTATCCGCCCTTTTTGAGCTGCAGCCATGTTGAATTTACGTCAATACGTTTATAGTGTACGTTCATAGTACTCTACTGATCAAGGCCTTTCATTTGATACCCATATTGCTGGGTTTGGAAATGAACTTTTATCCGTTATTTTTGAGCGGCGGCCGTATTGAATTTTGTGTCATTTTCCTAGGTTCATAGTGCTCTACTCTTTAAGGCCTTTCACTTGATACCCATATTGCTAGGTTTGGAAACGAACTTATATCCACCCTTTTTTAAAGGTTGAAATTATGGCAGTTTTCCTAAGTTCATAATGCTTTACACTTTGAGGCTTTTCATTTGATACCCATATTGCTAGGTTTGGAAACGAACTTTTATCCACCTTTTTTGAGCAGCGGCTATGTTAAATTTATGTCCATGTTGCTAGGTTCATAGTGCTCTACTCATTAAAGCTTTTCATTTGATACCAATATTGCTGGGTTTGAAAACAAACTTTTATCCTTTTTTTTTGAGCGGCGGTCATGTTGAATTTAGGTCGATTTTCCTAGGTACCTAATGCTCTACTACTCCAAGGCCTTTCATTTGATACCCATATTGCTAGGTTTAGAAACGAACTAAAAACTCTTTGCGGCTCATTCCCGTGTCGATGACTGTGGTACACAACCTCCGAAACTGTCCCATTGTGGCAGCACCATGCCCGATATCCGTATCAGACAACGTGATGTGCGGGCGGAGCTCCAGTCGATCGATACTCGAAAAGCAAGTGGACCAGACGGCATTCCTGCGATTGTTCTTAAGAAGTGTGCAGCGGAGTTGACTCCGGTCCTTACGCGTCTATACCGTCTGTCGTTCTCTGCTGGTTGTGTGCCGAAATCTTGGAAAGAGGCCAATGTCCAGCCGGTTCCCAAAAAGGGAGATCGTTCTGATCCGGCTAACTATCGTCCTATAGCCGTCACTTCCATTTTGTGTAAAATCATGGAGAGGATCCTTAATACACAGCTGATCCGTTACCTGGAAGGTCACTCGTTACTTAATGACCGACAGTATGGGTTTCGTCCTAAACGGTCAACAGGTGACCTTCTAGCGTTCCTTTTGCACAAATGGGGTGAATCTATCGATAAGCGCGGCGAATCGGTGGCTATTAGTCTCGACATCGCCAAAGCTTTTGATAGAGTCTGGCACAAGGCTCTTCTTTCCAAGCTTCCGGCATACGGATTACCCGCGCAGTTCTGTACGTGGATTGCCAGCTTCCTCCACGAGCGTAGAATTCGCGTTGTCGTTGACGGCTGCGCTTCGCGGTTCGTGGCAGTGAACGCTGGAGTTCCGCAAGGCTCCGTTCTATCCCCCACATTGTTTCTTCTGCATATCAATGATATGCTTTCCTTGGGAGCTATACATTGCTATGCAGACGACAGTACAGTGCATGGGGGATATCACGGAGCCTCGGGGGCTGCTCGTGGTGATATTGGTAGGGAAAGGCAGAATCTTATCATTGAGCTCAACAGGACGCTGGACCTCGTCTCCGAATGGGGCTCCAACAATCTTGTTGAGTTCAATGCTAAGAAAACACAGGTGTGCGTGTTCTCGGCGAAAAGGTCGCCCTTCCTCCCCCTTCCTTCTCTTCAGGGCACAACCCTTCATACACAGAGCAACATCACCTTGCTCGGAATGAACATTCGCTGCGATCTGAACCCCAGAGACTACATCGAATCCGTTATAACTACTGCCTCACGGAAACTCGGTGTCCTGAACAAGGTGCGTAGGTATCTTGCGCCGGACCAACTATGCTTGTTGTATAAAACTCAGGTTAGGTCTTGCGTGGAATATTGCTCGCACCTTTGGGACGGCTCCGCTCAGTACCTCCTCGATGCTCTGGACAGATTGCAGCGTCGCGCTATTCGCATAATTGGCGATGTAGAGGCAACTAACACCCTCGAGCCTCTACAACTTCGTCGTGACATCGCCTCTCTTAGCGCCTTTTACCGAATGTTCCATGGGGAATGCTCTGAGGAGCTCTTTAACCTTATCCCTCCCTCTCCATTCCTTAACAGAAACACGCGTAAGGGCCTTCGGAGTCATCCGTACACTGTGTCCTCCTTTTCACACCGTACCAAGAAATTCCAAGATTCCTTCTTCTGTCGTTCATCCCACACTTGGAATTCTCTACCTGCGCACGTGTTTCCTCCATCCTACAACATGGGTTCCTTCAAAAGAGGCGTGAAAAAGCATCTTTTGGGCCGGCAAGGGGCGGGCAGGTAGGAGAGTGGATGTCGTCCCTACTCTATCTGTCAACTCATTTGGGCCTCTTTCACCGCTTAACATCAGGCGGGAGGAGGTCATTTGCCGGGCCATCCATAAAAAAAAAAAAAAAAAAAAAAAAAAAAGAACTCTTATCCATCTTTTTTGAACGGCGGCCATGTTGAATTTATGTCAATGTCGCTAGGTTCATAGTGCTCTACTCATCAAGGCCTTTTATTTGATATCCATGTTGCTGGGTTTGAAAACGAACTTTTATCCATTTTTTTGAGCGGCGGCCATGTTTAATTTAGGGCAATTTCCTAAGTTTATAATGCTCTACTCTTTGAGGCCTTTTATTTGATACCCATATTGCTGGGTTTGAAAACGAACTTTTATCCACCTTTTTTGAGCGGCGGCCATGTTGAATTTGGGTCGATTTTCCCAGGTACCTAATGCTCTACTCTTCAAGGCCTTTCATTTGATACCCATATTGCTGGGTTTGGAAACGAACTTTCATTGGCAGTCATTTCGAATTAGGTAAACGTGGCTAGGTTCAATGTGTTCTACTCTTTAGGTCCTTGGTTCGATATCCATGTTCCTTAGGTGTATACAAAAAAAAAATGTGATCCGTCATTTTAGATATTAGGACAAGAGTCCCGTACGCGTAACCCAGAATTATTGCAGTCAGATATTTTTTTTAATTATCAATATCAATCAATTACTTTTAATAGTTTTAAATGGATGAAAGAGTTTGATTCCTTAGTAATAATGTAAAAACATATAACACCTTTCAAAATACTTTTCAACATTTAAAAAATTGTACCTACCGATTTTGAGAAAATTGGTCAAGAATTAAACCAACCTAAAAATTTTATATTTGTGACGTGATATTGTCATAAAAATGCTTTATACTTTGGTTGTTTATCTTGATTCTTTTGCCTTACCACCAGGGTAATACATAACAAAAAGACAATTTAAACTTGCTAAACTTCTTGGTTGGCGAAATCCAGATGGGCACAGCCAATAACAGAAAAGATTAAGTTTTTCTTTGCACTATGTGACAGACTTGTCAAAATAATTTCACGTGCGCCATGTTGATTTTCTACTTAAGCATTGTGCGGAAATTTTATATAGTAATATACAAACAAACAAAAAATGTTTTTAAAAACATTTCTATCGTGTTCTGCTAATGATTTTAAGGCGACCTGTGTATTGTTTTTCTTAATATTTCGCAATTACAGATTTTTGCACCCCTACGATTTTATTATATACATTAAATACGATTAAGATAATTAATACAGAATCGTATCTCTGCAACTCCATTGCACCCCATCAAGGGATGGTGGTATTTTGCGTCCGCCATGTTGGATTTTGACATCGATGTTATTTTCGTAATCTACGACCCAAAAAACCATGAAAACGACAATAATGTCGATATCACATTTTACCACCCCATTTCACCATATTAGGGGATGAATTTCAATAAAATACGAAACATGTTATCCATCGATTCTATTAACGTTTATATGCAAAATTTAAAGTAGATTGGACCAAGAAATCTAGTTGTCCCATACAAACTTTGCTCCCCTTTTTATATATAATCCTTTATTGTACACACACATGTCAAAAAATATACATTTAAAACTTAAAGTATATACAAGGGCGGACTTATCTCTAATAGAGATCTCTTCCAGCCAACCCAAGTGATAGTGTAAGATGTTGTGTTAGCGGGAAAAAAGTTGTACAAAAACAGAACCGAAAAAAGAAAATAATCTGATTTTAAACTATATACTTAACTTAACTTTTTCACCCCCTTAGGGGTAGAATTTCGGAAAATCCTTTCTTAACGGGCGCCTACGTCATACAAAGAACACACCCTCCAAGTTTCAAGTCTCTACGATCAGCGGTTTAGGCTGTGCGTTGATCCGTCTGTCAGTCAGTCAGTCAGTCATTCAGGACAAAGCATTTTATAGGTATAGATAATTTACTTTTTTATTTTTTAAACGTGAGGGCAGTCTATTAAAAAAGCATGGGAACAATATGCTCCAGCAAGTCCAAAAGGCATGATAATCACTTTGTATTAGTGGTTTCGTTTCTTGCAAATGAATAAACTTTGATAAGTATATGGGCAAGTGAAATGTGTACAAAGCAGTTGGAGTCATTATGATATTTGATGGCCTTTTGGTAAATACTCATAGTCATCGTCGAAATGAAGTTTGTACCTACTCAATTTTACCTTCTGGTAAGTACCTACAGTAGATTGCAAATATGGGTAACTACCCGGGGTTATTGTCTAAAAAAAAATCTATCACAATAGCCTTGAAATTACCGATCATTGCGGCGTCAATGCAAGACTGTGTCGACCTGTCTGATAAAAAATTAAATAGCAATGGATGCACTTTGGTTGAAAAAAGTGAAAGCGATCGTAATAGATCGCCAACAGTGCGTTAACTTCAATGACGAAACTTCCTTCTGGTCCGGATTATCCGCTGGCGTACCGCAGAGTGGAGTTCTCTCTCCCCTACTGTTTTCAATTTTCATTGACCGTATATCTACTGTTCTGTGCTGTCGATTCCACCTGTATGCTGACGACTTGCAAATTTACCGCCATTTCGAACCATCTGAGACCTAAACAGCCTTTTCATTATTAAATGAAGGTCTTGCGGCTATTCAAGTTTGGGCAGAATCATTTGGCCTTCTTGTCAATCCAGCCAAATCACAGGCAATGATTGTGGGAAGCAGTAGGCTGAGATGCAAATTAAAACTAGACACTACACCACCTATCAGCTTTAATGGAGTAACTATTACCTATTCGGATACAGTAAAAAATTTGGGTCTAATAATGGACTGCAATATGTCTTGGCGGCCTCAAATTACTGAGATCAGTAAACGAATACACTTTGCAACTCACTCTCTCAAGCGACTCCAATACTTTCTCCCATTCAATACTAAAATTATGCTTGTGCAAGCTCTTTTACTTCCTATTTTAGACTATGCCGATGTCTGTTTTCTAGATTTAAACCAAGAACTTCTTGACAAGCTTGAGCGACTTCAAAATCTGACTATAAGATTTATTTTTGGTCTACGCAAATTCGATCGTATTTCCTACTATCGTTCCGAGCTGAAATGGCTTCCGATCCGTGAACGTCGTAATATGCACATTTTAACAACTCTGTTCAAAATCCTTAGAGATCCTAGTTCCCCACAGTACCTCCGTTCGCGGTTTCATATACTGCCTCCCCCCTCTCGTTCCCTACGCCCATGCTACTCTGAAACGCTAGACCTCCCCAAGCCTAATACAAACTTGTTGCTACACTCATTTAGCTTTCGTGCCGCCCAAATGTGGAACCACCTGCCCTCTGTAGTCCAACAGAGTCCTTCCGTGCCTTGCTTTAAATCCAGGCAGCACTTTCAATCGCTAGTATTAAATCCGCCTTAATACTAGCGATTGTATTGTACAATTGTATTGTCATCATCTGCATTGTGTATTTATGTATATATGTATGTTTATAAATATAGGTATGTATGTTGTGTTTATTGTAGTTATACAAATGTATTTCTAATAATCTAATATCTCACTTGTGTTTTTTGATGTTTCCTTCTATTTATATAATTTCCAACACACTTACAGGTTGACTGGAAGAAATCTCTAATAGAGATAAGTCCGCCTTTGTAACGCAATTTATCATCAAGTTTATATTTAGATTTTGTGCGCAATAAAGTATAAAGGACTTACGCTTGACACTATTTTTTGGGACAGCCTGTATATATATAGATTTTTGTTACACAATCAAGGGACTGGTCTTATGCTTCAATATTTATCTCAATGGTAATTCGATTTCGAGATTCTGCTTTCGGCAATTTATCAAAGAACTCAACAATACTGTTGGTCTCTTCGGATTCATCATTTCGAGGTTGTGGTTGAACTGGAGCCAGCACAGAGCCGGCATTATTCTGTAAATTTTCTGTAAGCCAGTCTCAAAGCTGCCTAGAGCCGATTGGCAAAGTTCTCAAAAACATGACCTTGCAGACATGAATTCTAACATTATTGTCTGATCGCGGCATTAAAAAATATTTAAAGACATTCCTTTCTGCTGCTTTTGTTGTTAGAAGAACTACGACGGTATTGGGGGGCACTGATGGCAACTTAGTTTCTAACAAACTTTTCGTGAATCCCATAATTGCATGTTCCAAAATTCGTCGGAAATTGACTGCCAGTAGTTAACAGACAATTTCTCACACGGCTCTCTATTTCTAGGCATAAAAATTATTGTCATAAAATCATATTCCATAATTTTGATTGAAATAATCGTCAAGACGCATCAGGAAGCAGGATGCTAATAAGCATAATATTGTGTGGCAGAAAATAGTTCGTCATAAGTATTAAAACCCATAAATTCGAAACACAGAACAACTTGATGCATTTTTTTTCAAAGCATAATTAATGTATAGCATATTAATCACAACGAATAATAGATTTACGTAGAATTTCTCAAGACATAAAAAATGATATTAAAGATGTATCTAAGCTCTTATAAAGCATACTAGCATGCACACAGACATGGTAGTGTGGATATATGGATCCAACATAGGCAGACCTCGCGTGTGGGTTGGTAATGAAACTCGTTAATAGATTAAACTCTGTATTTCAGCACGCGTTTATAGTATGGATGCGCGGGGACGACTGACTGCCGGTTGCAGCCAGTCGTAGGTGCTATGCAACAGAATACATAAGTGACCACAGGTCCTTACACCATTCCTCTCCTACAAAAAAAATTCGGCAACATATAACTAAATATTACAATTCAAAAGTTATTAAGAGGATTGTGAAGTAATCGTGCGCGGCGCGAGTAGGTATTTTCTAAAATGCTATCTGTTTCACATCGCTCGGCCTCCGGTCTGGCGTTTACACCACAAATACAACATGCGCAAATTTTCACGCACACTACGACACAGCAGCGCGCGACTCGGCCACGATACTCGGCGGCCGGCGCGAGAGCTCGAAATTATTATTCTATCGTTCGTAATGTTTTGCGTTGCTTATATTTCTGACTCCCTTTCCGCTCGCAACTTCGCCATCGTTACTTTCATTTTTCGTGTGGGAATTTTATGTTTTCACACAGAAAAATAATTTTATAGCCTATATTACTCAGTGATAATGTAGCATTCTATTAGCCAAAGAATTTTTAAAATCAGTCTGGTAGTGTTTGAGTTTATTCATTACAAACAAAAATACAAACGTACTTAATCTTCTTTCTTCATAATATTTTAGTAGATGAGGTTCGAAATACAGAATTTATTTACATTTCGTAAATTATTTGTGTATTGAAATTTATTGTGAAGGCACTTATTTGGTATCCCTATAGGTAACTTATAGGATTGAGGGTGAGGACTTTTTGTCAGGAAAGTATGTATCCTATATTTACCTGTCTAAGGAAAATGCCATTTTTTAAGATGAGTGTTATACTGAATTAAAATAACTTGCATTTCAGATGTGAATCTTTTCTGAAAATAAAACATTAAACATATAATAATACTTTTACATACAAACTAAATAGGAACAGGGATACAAAAATAAAAAGTAATAATAAATAATAATAATATTTTTTTGATTGGGCTGGGCAGCTTTTGCAGAACTTGGCTTTGCTTTTAATATGAGCATTAGCATAAAACAGAAAGCGCGGATCTTCAACTAGTGTGTCCTACCAGTGCTTACTTATGGAGCCGAGATATGGATAACAACTAAGGCCATCGTCCACAAACTAGAGGTGGCACAAAGAGCAATGGTAAGAAAATTGGTAGGAGTAACACTCCGGGACACGAAAACGAATAGTTGGTTCCGAAAACGGCGTCAGGTCTCGGACATTACACACCACGTAGCAAAGCTCAAGTGGCAATGGGCTGGACATATAGCCAGAAAGCCGGACTCGTGGTGCAGAACTATCTTAGAGTGGAGGCCATGGAACCGTAAAAGACCCAACGGGAGACCACAGATGCGGTAGAAGGACGACATCGTCAAGATGGTGGGCACAAACTGGATTAGAGTAGCTCAAAATAGAACGGAATGGAGAAAGTTGAAGGAGGCCTATACCGCCATGGTAGAAGAAAAGGCTTAGATGATGAATAATATTTTTTAATAATTATATGATTATTTTTGTTGGTGATGTTCACCTCAATTTCTTTATTAATAAGCCAAACGTAACATCATCTGCAACTAGCTCCATCTCCATCCATCTTTGAAATTAGTCAGCAGCAAAACAAAAATAATGTGCGTCGGTGGAATCAGGGTTAACAACAGGGCTCTGTGACTGATCCCTCTATGAGTTTCCATAATTGATCCTCAAACCCAAGATTCCTCGAAAAGCCCGGAATACCAAAGGAAAAGGTGGCTAGATGACATTAAAAAAGTAGACTGGACTGACATCCACAATTAAAAAACGCAGGCGTTTTATTAAGTAAATAACTAGTTATACTAATAGTTTTAGAATTAATTTTTTTCCACCTCCGTGGTCTAGTGGTTGAGGCCACCGGGTATTGATCGGGAGGTCCGGGTTCGATTCCCATTGGGGACAGAAGCTTTTCTGATCGGTTTGGTTGGTGGTAGGGCTTCTAAGCCCACCTGGCTAGCTACCACCGTCTTACCTAAGTTTGTCGCCATAATAACATGTTAATAGCATTGCTGTGTTCCGATATAAGGCCAAGAGCTTCCCTGTCGTATGAAAAAAAAACCTATTAGTAGGATTATATGTAATCAGGTTAATCAGGTTTTGCTTTAAATTATATTGTTAAAATGAAAAGAAAAAAGTCAAAACCGTACGAAGGGTGCCTTCTCCAAATATATGCCTACCCTGCCTAACCTACATATATTATTTACTTTGTCGTTTGTATTTGTTATACATTCGTAGATTGCATAACGCGAGTACAAATAAAATAATATTGAAAATAACGCTACTTGCATATAGTTTGTTACACGTTTTTTAGCTGCTCCAACTTGGTTATACGAAAAATAGTTTGTGAGCAACTTAGAATACGATAACGAACATACAATGCATAACAAATACCTATCACAAGAAACAAAAAACGAATTTCTTTTGACAGTGTGTCTTTGTGGCACATATCTATTATAAAAAATAAAAACCGACTTCAAAAACACTGAAAAGTTAAAAATAATTATAAGAATAGGTACAGACAACATCACACTTTTATATTGAAGTCGGTGCCGGTAACTTGTCAGTGTTTTTGAAGTCGGTTTTTATTTTTTGGAAAATATTTTTTATTTTTAACTTTTTAGTGAATGAAGTCTTTTTAGTGAAAGAAACCCTAATATAATACCCTAGTATTAAATTAGGGTTTCCCTCGATTTTCATGGGATCCCATCATCACCATACTCTATCGAATACAAAAATAATTTTGAAAATCGGTCAACAATTGGCGGAGTAATCGCGTAACATATATACAAAACACGTTGGACACACGTAAAAATTTAATGGTTTTTCTCGATTTTTATGGGATCCCATTATCAGATCCTAACTTTGATGACCATGGGACCAGCCTTGGAGTATCCTATCGAATACAAAAAGAATCATCAAAATCGGTTCATAAACGACGAAGGTATCCGCGAACAAACATAAAAAAAGCATATAGGTATACGGTCGAATTGAGTAACCTCATTTTTTCGAAGTCGGTTATCAATCAACTACATACTTACTTACAATTTATTTTCTTATTTGATTTTGGGAATTTACAGTTAGTTAACAGGCTACAGGCTGCTTACCCTTAAATAAGGTTTGTATTGAAATAAGATCCTTAAAATAAAACACTAAAATCAATAAACGTATTCGAAAAGACATTTACTTTTTGATGTAGAAGGTATTTGTGTAGACTTGAGTAATACCTTTCAGTATTGATCGATATATCGATATTACTTTCTCCTCCCTAGTCGACAATAACTACGATAACATTATGTCACATCACTAGTAGATTATGCCCCATTATACCCCTGCCCCCGACCCGTATCGTGCGATAGAGAGAGTTGCAAGAACTGGTCGAAATTGCCTACAATTCCTGTTTGAAATATTGTTTCGGGCGATAACTGTTTTACCCCCCTAAACCTTTACGAAATTAGACACTTTTGGTCTCATTCTATTCAGTATACCTTAAACGATGTTTGTACGTTTTGCTTTTTTCGTAATTCAGTAAAATTTAGTCAAAAAAAGATAAAAATGCTCAAGGTAGTTTTTAAGTCTAAAATATAGATATTTAGATGCTAATAATTTATATTCTGAGCAATATTTCTTCAAAATCAAAACGTACAAACCTAGATCTTCATTATATCTACAACATTTCCAAAAATTATGAAAATTGGACTATGCTTAGTGGGAGAAAAGCGTTATCGCTTTTTGTATGAAAATTTACAGCCTCACAATCCTCTTAAGTTCTATTTAATTCTAACTTGCTTACAACTTGTGCGACTTTATCGCGTAGCGATAGTAGCGTCATCAAAAAGATGATACTTACTCGAATGACAAACTGCTACGTTGCACGCTATTGTTATTGTAAATAATAGTCCAGGTGCATCGTATAGAATTACATGGAATGTGCACTGACAATGTTTAATCTTACTATTGCTAAGGCGTATAACATTAATTCTCGTGGGAAATTAATTATTACCTATTCCCAATACATTGCAACAAAATAATGAACGAAATAAATTCATTTATTCTGTATTTAAAAGGTATTTAAATTTAATATACATAGAACTGAACATTGTTATTTATTAAACAGAGGAGATAAAAGAATGCATAGTCACTACTTAGCATAGTATCTTAAGGTTTAAAAGTAGAATACAGTTTTAATTCATTACATACAAGTACAATACGTGACGTGATTTTCGCCAGTCAACATATACCAAAGAATAATACAAAGAATTAGTAGTTGTAAGGTAAGTTACTTTTTAACGATTAAATTATTAAGTTTTTTTGTTATTGCTTATTATTACTCACTTTGACAAAAATAAATAATAATAATACATAAATTATTTTTTATTTTAAATTTGTAAAACGATAAAAAAAATTTGCAAACAATTAATTTTAGCTAGGTACAATTAGATTAAAATAAGTAATAGTTACGAAATACATATAGCGCAAAGATTTCAGACGCACCCATACTACACGAACACTTCACTTTCACACTTCACATATAATTTGCGGATGTTGGTGCAGCGGCACTACTCGGGGGTGCCTGCTGCTGCATCGGCATCCTCTCTACCTTGACAACTGGTACGCTTGGATACGCCACTGCGATTTCTTTTCGCAACCAACCTTTCACACTCTGTCGGCATCTCATGCGTATGCCATAACAAAGTAGTATGACTAGTATCACTACTATTATTATAGTAGCGCAGCCAAAATAGTTAATTTTATTTTCGACGTTCGTCGTTATCGCCTGAGCTTGGGCTAACGCTACGTTCTCCTTCTCTTTACTTTGATTAAAACCCATGTTATCAAAGAAGACTGTTTTAGAGATAAATACTAGTGCTCTCTAGCAGCTTTTAAATGCTAATGTTTTGTGCATTAAGCATTCACCTTTAAATTAATTTATTGGTTATATTATTGCCAAATCATTATATTGCATTGAATGCATTAATTGTGTATTGGACGCATAAATAAGTAGTTATGCATAATAGCAAAATCTTTGCAGATTTTACAACCTACTTAAATTAAATGTAATTGTTTATAATTTTATTGACTAATTTAATATACTAGCTCTATATTGCGATTTTGTTTCTGATATTGTACGTATTGTGTATATAATATATTAGGCATGTAAATATAGTTACAAATAATGTTTTTATTTAGTAAATGTGTTTAATTTTTTTAGCTACTAAAGAATGTTAATAAGAAAACTAAATTATTTATTTATTTGTAAAGCGTACCGGTGGTCTAGTAGTTCGTCCATAGCGTGTGACGACAGGGTTGACAACCTGAGAATTAGCATGCATGATACCATTGTCCTGTATTTCTCTAGGTTGAGGATTGCCTAAGTTACTGTTGTTATTTAAAATGTTGTTATCTTGCTCTATTAATACGTAGGCTGGCTTCAATCTATCTATTGAAATGCGAACCTGTCGATTAGGCAGTTGAATTAAGAATATTTTTGAGTTACGCTCAATAACTTTAAATGGACCATCATATGGTGGCTTCAACGATTTGTGAACTGCGTCATCTCTAATGAAAACATAATTACATTTTTGTAAATCTTTACTAACAAAGAATTTTTTTGAATTACGTGATGACTCGCTGCAAGGGGTGAAATTACGTAAGTTTAGCTGAATTTTATAGGCTATATTGGATGGGTCACAGGGTTCAAATTCCTTAGACGTTTCGTAGAATTCGCCTGGTAGACGAAGTGTTCGTCCGAAAGTCAGCTCTGCTGCGCTCATTCCACTGTCACTACGACAAGCCGAACGTAACCCCAATAATGCTGTTGGTAACTCATCTACCCATGATTTGTTAGTAAGGCGGGCCATTAACGCTGCTTTAAGAGATCGGTGCCAGCGCTCGATTGCACCGTTGCTCTGAGGATGATATGGCGTTGTACGAATTTTATTTATTCCCAATAATTTCATTAGGCCTAAGAAAAGGTAACTCTCGAATTGGCGACCTTGATCGCTAGTGAGTCTTACAGGACAACCGTATCGTGCGATCCATTCGTTGAAAATTGTTTTCGAGACAACTTCCGCTGAAATTTCTTTTAAGGGAAATGCTTCTGGCCATCGCGTAAACCTATCAATGATGGTTAAACAATATCGATACCCTTGTGGAGATGTCGGTAGTGGCCCGACAATATCCACGTGGATGTGTTCGAAGCGATTAGCGGTTTGGAAGTGACCTAATTGAGATATTGTGTGACGGCTTATTTTCGCCTTTTGACACTTTATGCATGTCTTGGCCCATGTGCCTACATCTTTATTCATCTCGGGCCAGAAAAATTTTTGTGTTATTAATTTACGTGTCGTTCTTACTCCCGGGTGACTTAAATTATGAATAGTATCGAAAGCAATTTTTCTAAATTCTTGTGTTAAGTACGGTCTAATATTCTTTTCCGTAACGTGACAGTAAATATATTTATCACAAGTAGGTATGGGCATTTGTTTAAAGTACGTTTGACTGTTATGTTTAATTTGTTGCATTAAGTACTCGTCTTTAGCTTGCGAGTCTGCAAGTTGATCGTAATTTAGTACAGTCGGACAAAAAATTGTTTCGACGCGTGATAATGCGTCGGATACGATGTTCGCGGGGCCGCTCATATACTGTATGTCGGTTGTAAACTCGCCAATAAAAAGTAATTGTCTTGCGCGTCTCGGTGTTTCTTTGTCATCTTTTCCTGACTTACTGAAAGCGTGGCACAAGGGCTTGTGGTCTGTATAAACTGTCAAAGGGCGACCTTCAAATAATTTTCGGAAATGTTTAATGCCAGAATGAATTGCTAATAATTCGCGGTCATAAGTACTGTATTTTTGTTGACTCGAAGACAATTTTTTTGAATAATAACCCAAAGGTTGCCATGAGTTACCGCATTTTTGTTGTAAGACTGCTCCTATGCAATTATCAGATGCGTCGGTCATCAAGGCCAAGGTCGAATCGGGATAAGGATGAGACAGTGTAGCGGCGTTTTGTAATGCCATTTTGCACTGCTCGAATGCATTATCAGCTTTATCCGTCCATGTGATAATTCTTTTATCATTTCTTTTTGAATTTGTTAGGTATTTATTTAGTTCTGATTGATAAGACATTGTATTAGGTAAATGTGCACGGTAAAAGTTGACCATGTCTAAAAATCGACGTAATTCTTGAATATTTTTTGGCTTAGGAAAATTTAAAATTGCATTTACTTTATCTTTAAAGGTTTGATGCCTTCTTCACTTACTTCATGACCTAAAAATTCTACTTTAGACTGACCGAAACTGCACTTAGATAAGTTAATAGTAATTCCAAACTTTTGAAAACGCTGAAATATAATTTCTAAATGATGTTTATGCTGATTTTCATGGTCCGAGGCCACGATGACGTCATCAATATAATTAAACAGGAAATCTAAGCCTTGCAACACGTGATTCATAAAACGTTGAAAGGTTTGCGCTGCATTACGTAAACCGAACGTCATTCTAGGGAACTCAAATAGTCCAAATGGGGTCGTTATTGCAGTTTTCTCTATATCAGCTGGGTTAACTTTTATACAGTGGTATGCTCTATTTATGTCTAATTTTGTAAATATAGTTTTTCCTGATAATATGTATGTAAAATCATGCAGGCGCGGAATGGGGTACCTGTCAGGTTTTGTTATAGAATTTAATTTACGGTAATCACCGCATGGCCTAATATCCCCATTTTTCTTTGGAACAATATGCAATGGGCTTGCCCACGCACTTTTTGATGGCCTGCATATTCCAGCTTCTTGCATGATATGGAATTCTTCTTTTGCTTTTTTATATCTATCCGGCGGTAACGGACGTACGCGGGCGTTTACCGGAGGACCCGTTGTTTCAATGTAGTGCAAAATATCGTGTGACTGAGTTTCTTGGAATGACATTGGTTTAGTAATCTCCTTATATTTACAAAGTAAATCGCTATAGGGATGTACGTCACTTACCGTATTAATTGAAGGCTCCGCAAGACTTACTATTGACGCGATTACATTTAGGTCGGTCACTTGATCTCTTAACTTACGAGCACTAAGGTCCACTAATATTTTATGGTGACTAAGAAAGTCTGCACCTAAAATGGGTTGTTTTACATCGGCCACAATAAAATCCCATCGATACGGTCTGCGAAGTTTTAAATTTAACACTAAAGTTTTAATACCAAACGTTTTGATTTCAGTGCCGTTTGCCGCATACAGTTTATAATCAGAGCACTGCGAACGATTTTTGGTTCGGTTCACTGGTAGAACGGAGACGTTTGCTCCCGTGTCAACCAGGAATCGGAGACCACTATTTATATCTAAAATACGTAAGCGGGAACACGGTGATATGGCACAGATCTCCGCTGGTACCTGTGCCTTGCTTATTAGTTTTCCGAAGGCGATGGTTTTTTACACGCGCACGGCTGTACGCACTTATGTGCTTTCTCCTGGAACTTGCGGTGATAAAAGCATAAGCTTCCGGAGCTAGGAGAACGATGTGATGATTGGTTCCTATATCTTCCTGCTGACCTTGACTGATAACGGCGATGCCGGTAGCGAAAATCTCGTTGCTGGGGACGTGAACGTTCTAAATTCATCATACGGACACTAAGTTTGGCGATCTCTGCCATTATTAGAGCTGTATCGTTGGAGGTCGAGGTGTTGCTGGATACTGCAGCTACTTGGCTCGTGCGTGTTGCTTCAGCCACATTGTCTGCGACGGCAGCGAGACTGTCAAGATCCTTAGTTTCTGTTACTGCCAATACTGCACGCACTGTGTTCGGTAGATGACCTTGCCATAGCACGCGAAGAGTGTCGTCCGGGATTTTGTCTCTTGCCAGGTCTCGCATTCGGCGTAAGAGTTGTGAGGGTTTTTGATCCCCCAGATCCATTTCACCGATAAGCTTCACAATTTGTCTGGCTTTCGAATCCTCAAAAAGTGACAATAGCTTTGTTTTTAAAGCGTTATATTTGCCAGATGTAGGAGGATTGGCAAGGAAATCGCTGATCTGTGTGATAACGTCCTTCGGCAATTTCGATACGACCAAATCGAATCGTGAGTCGTCGCCTAATTTTTGTGGTGCCAAAATCGCTTCTGTCCTAATGAACCACACACGCGGTTGGTCTGGCCAAAAATCGGGAATTCTTGAAGAAACTGTTATCGCCATGATGTCAGTTGATGTCTCTGGCCCTAGAACTGGAGGCACGTAGCTCGATGTGGACGGTGTCGATGGTAAGTAATTTTGTGGATTTGTACTCGAAGTCATAATTTAGAATAGTTTATAATTTATATTATATAATTTAGTAACACTGCACTTATTGTCCAATTACCAACGTCGGGTCACCAGTGTGGATATATGGATCCAACATAGGCAGACCTCGCGTGTGAGTTGGTAATGAAACTCGTTAATAGATTAAACTCTGTATTTCAGCACGCGTTTATAGTATGGATGCGCGGGGACGACTGACTGCCGGTTGCAGCCAGTCGTAGGTGCTATGCAATATAATACATAAGTGACCACAGGTCCTTACAGTAGCAAGCAGGCATGCAAGCAAGCAGGCATGCAAGCAAGCAGGCATGCAAGCAAGCATGCAGTATGTAAGCAAGCACGCAGCACGCAGCATGTAAGCAAGCATGCAGTATGCAGCATGTAAGCAAGCGTGCAGAATGCAGCATGTAAGCAAGCATGCAACATGCAGCATGCATGCAAATGCAAATAAGCATGCAGCATGCATGCAAATGTAAACAAGCGTGCGCCTTGCAAGCAAGCATGCACTATGCAAGCAAGCATTATCATCATTATCATCATTTCAGCTAAGAGACGCCCACTGCTGGACATAGGCCTCCCCCAGGGATCTCCAAACCGATCGCTCCTGAGCCTCCCGCATCCAGCGGCTTCCCGCGACCTTCACCAGATCGTCGGTCCACCTTGTGGGGGGCCTACCAACGCTGCGTCTCCCGGTACGCGGCCGCCACTCGAGGACCTTTCCGCCCCAACGGCCGTCAGTCCTGCGAGCTAGGTGACTTGCCCACTGCCACTTAAGGTTTGCAATTCTTTGGGCTATGTCGGCGACTCTAGTTCTTCTACGGATCTCTTCATTTCTGATGCGATCGCGTAGAGAAACCCCGAGCATAGCCCTCTCCATTGCCCTTTGAGTGACATTGAGCCATTAAGTGATGTGGCCGTTTACAATGGGTCTTCCATTGTAAACGGCCACATCTCAGTTCCGTACGTCATCACTGGCAACACGCACGAATTGAAGACTTTCGTCTTAAGACACTGCGGTAGATTGGCCGAGAATATGCTGCATAGCTTCCCGAACGCTGCCCAGCCGAGTTGGATTCGTCGATTTACCCTCTTTCTGGAAGTTGGACTTACCGAGCTGGACTATTCTACCTGGGGTAAACATATTCGTCAACAACTTCCAGTGTAGAGTCGCCAACCTTCACAGGAGTGGGTACTACATGGGAATTCACCATAATTTTGGTCTTGTCCATGTTCATTTTAAGACCCACTTGTTAGGCAAGTTGCAAGCAAGCATGTACCATGCAAACAAGCATGCAGCATGCATGCAAATGCAAACAAGCGTGCGCCTTGCAAGCAAGCATGCACTATGCAAGCAAGCATGCACCATGCAAGCAAAATGCACATGCATGGTTTCTGTCACGGCTCCGATGCTGCGGGGCTCCGGCGGTCCCACGCGAGCTTATCGTCGCAGATGGTTTTCGCTTACCACCGCAGCTTCGGCTTGCTGGTCGGCCAAGCCGGCCAGCCTCAGTCGAGGCGGCGAGCGTTAAAACCACCTGATCCTCAACTCGCGGGCCGCCTCACCCCTCCGCGCCTACGCGGGTTTGAATTTTACACTGTAGAGGTAGGACAGACAAGTTCAAATTCAAATTCAAATTTGAAATTCGATATCCTTTATTCAATTGGGATTTTACAATCACTTTTGAACGTCAAAGAAGCTACGCCGTTGGTTCACAAGTCTACGGCGGGAGACCTTGTACTGGAAAGAACCAGCAAGAAAACCAGCAAGGGCTATTTTTTTTCCCTGTATTGTTACAGAGTCGTCAATTGGAAGCAGAACTTAAAGTAAAAGATTGTGTTCAACTTCCATTACAAGATTAGATGTGTCAGTGTATATTATACATTTAAATCTATAAATTAAGTCTACAATTAAGACCAAGCATTGACATCATTCAGATAATCATTGACTTTATAATATCCTTTACTCATTAGAGTCTTTTTTACATGCGCTTTAAACTTATGAAAAGGTAAGTCAGTAACACTCTGTGGAACTTTGTTCTAAAAGGATATACATTTCCCCATAAATGAGCCTCTAGTTTTTTGGAGCCTGTACGTTGGAACGGCAAGTTTATTTTTATTTCTTGTATTTAAGTTATGAAATTGAAAATACTACGTGGAGTCGGTTTTGCAGCGATTAGTTTCTGTCGCTAGTCATCATCATCATCATCATATCAGCCAATAGACGCCCACTGTTGGACATAGGCCTCCCCCAAGGATCTCCATACCGATCGGTCCTGCGCCTCCCGCATCCAGCTGCTTCCCGCGACCTTCACCAGATAGTCGGTCCACCTTGTGGGGGGCCTACCAACACTGCGTCTCCCGGTACGCGGCCGCCACTCGAGGACCTTTCCGCCCCAACGGCCGTCAGTCCTACGAGCGATGTGTCCTGCCCACTGCCACTTAAGGTTTGCAATTCTTTGGGCTATGTCGGTAACTCTAGTTCTTCTACGGATCTCATCAGAAATGATGTGATCACGTAGAGAAACCCCGAGCATAGCCCGCTCCATTGCCCTTTGGGTGACTTTGAGCCTTCTGATGAGACCCATTGTAAGCGGCCACGTCTCAGTTCCGTATGTCATCACTGGCAACACGCACGAATTGAAGACTTTCGTCTTGAGACACTGCGGTAGATGGGCCGAGAAAATGCTGCGTAGCTTCCCGAACGCTGCCCAGCCGAGTTGGATTCGCCGATTTACCTCTTTCTGGAAGTTGGACTTACCGAGCTGGACTATTTGCCCCAGGTAAACATATTCGTCAACAACTTCCAGCGTAGAGCCTCCAACATTCACAGGAGTGGGTACTACACGGGAATCCGACATTATTTTAGTCTTGTCCATGTTCATTTTAAGACCCACTTGTTGGGAAACTCTACAGAGGTCTTCGAGCATTGTGCCTAGATCCTCCACGGTCTCAGCCATGACTACGATATCATCAGCAAAACGAAGGTGAGTCATATACTCGCCGTTTATGTTGATGCCGAGTCCCCTCCAGTCCAAAAGCTTAAATACATCCTCCAACGCAGCTGTGAACAGTTTCGGCGATATAACGTCACCCTGTCTCACACCACGCTGAAGTCGTACTGGTTTCGAGTTTTGGTCCTGAAGGCGGACTGACATGGTGGCGTTTTCGTACAATGACTGCAACACTTGGATGTACCGATAGTCTATTTGGCACCTCTGGAGTGATCTAAGTACGTCCCAGGTCTCGACAGAATCAAAAGCTTTCTCATAGTCCACAAACGCCAAGCATAGTGGCAGATTATACTCCTCGGTCTTCTGTATAATCTGCCGCAGCGTATGGATGTGATCTATGGTACTATAGCCTTTTCGGAATCCGGCTTGTTCGGGAGGCTGGAAGTCGTCGAACCTGCGTGCGAGACGATTCGTGATGACCCTCGAGAATAGCTTATAAACATGACTCAGGAGCGTGATGGGTCTATAGTTCTTCAACTGGGCCCTGTCGCCCTTTTTGAAGAAAAGTGCCACCACGCCCCTGTGCCATGCTTTAAGCGTTTTGCCCTCGAGTATGACGGAGTTGAATAGCCGCTGCAGCGCTTTCCGGACTGGTAGTCCACCCGCTTTTAGGAGTTCGGCTGTAACTCCATCATCACCCGGTGCCTTGTTGTTTTTAAGCTGTTTAAGAGCCACACTAATCTCGTACAGGCTGACGTCCGGGATATCTTCGGTATAGTGCCGGGTCAATTTGGCTCTAGGGTCTGTAGCCGGAATAACAGGTGCCTGTGATGTTGCGTAAAGCTGTCCATAGAAGCGTTCGATCTCGGCCATAAGCTCAGGTCGGGATGTAATGACTCTGCCGTCCTCTGTCTTCAGCTTCGTCAGCAGACTCTGACCGAGTGACAGATCTCTTGCGAACACTTTGGAGCCCTTGTTCTGCTCAATGGCCTCTTTAATACGTTCCGTATTAAATCGGCGTATGTCGCGAGTCAGGCACTTAGAGATCTGTTTGTTGAGTCGCCGACGAGCATCTTCAGAAGACTGCCGACCCATTCCACGCCTTTCCTCCATCAGCTTAGCTGTCGGCTCCGAGATCTTACTGCTAGTTAGCTGCTTAGTACGGCTGGGTTTGCAAAACTTTGCACTCACCATAAGGACAGCTTCCACAACCCTGTCATTATAAGTGTCCACATCCGTGCAGTCCTCCAGGCTATCGAAGCGATTTTGTAATTTGAGTTAAAAGTGCTCGGGGTTTTGGATCTGGATGGCTTCGGGACGGAGCGCAGACTTCACCAGTCGATACCTTTCCGCTTTTATGTTAAGATTCAATGCGCCTCGTAACATTCGGTGATCGCTCCCCGTGTTAAACGAATTGATCACTGAGACGTCATTGAATATGCGGGTCTTAGTCGACATGATGAAGTCAATCTCATTTTTTGTCACGCCATTCGGACTTTTCCAGGTCCATTTTTGATGCAGCCGTTTTTTGAAGAAAGAGTTTATCATATAGAGTCCCTCTCTCTCCATGTAGTCGGCTAGCATTTGACCTCGAAAATTCCGGATTTCAGCTCCAAATTGCCCCACTTTCAACTCATTATCGCCCCGCTTGCCTAGCCTTGCGTTGAAGTCTCCCATGACAACGGTGTAGTGAGTCTTGGAAGCATGTATTGCCCGAGAAATATCCTCATACATAGCTTCCACTTTCTCGTCGGGGTGGGTCGAGGTCGGGGCGTAGACCTGTATGACCTTCAGCGAATACCGTTCGGTGATTCTGAGTATAAGGTACGCCACCCATTTCGACACACTTCCGATCTATACCACGTTGTTCACGAGAGACTTGTGGACTATAAACCCGACACCACCTTGGGACAGTTCTTCGCCCTCCCGGAAATAGAGCAGGTTGCCGGATTTAAGGACCATCGTATCCTCACCCTCTCTTCGGACTTCGGATAGTCTTACAATACTCCAACGGATCCTGCTCAGTTCCCTCTCCAGTTCCAGCAGCTTCTCCTCGGTCCGCAGTGTACGCGCGTTGTACGTTGCCAGGGCCAAGGTCGTTTGACGGGGGGTTTTCGCCGCCCGGGGATTCTTCGCACCCCAGGTCCCAGCGCCGGGTCGACGACCGTCACCGCCGGCACGGCCTCCGGGACCGCCGGGCACTTGGGGCCTTTGGTTAGTTCGATTATTCATTTTGGGGGGGTTTTGGGCCTTCTCCCACCACGCTGGCCCAGTGCGGGTTGGTGGGGTGCGCCAGAGCCTCGTCTGTTGAACAGCAGGGTGTACCGCGTGCAGGTGAGGTTGACTTGGGTTCCGTTAGATAAAGTTCGGAACCCCTTACACCCTACTGTCGCTAGTAGGATGAATGAATTATTTTGTCAAATACATACATATACTTTATACCTACTATGTATGTACTACTATACATGCTATGAAAATATAGAATATGAGGATTAATTTGAATAAAATAATGTACGAAATGTTATAAAAAGATTAGTTAAACAGAGTACACATTGTAATCCAATGACCGACATTTTTACGACCTAAGCTCTTTATATTTCTATTTATTATTTCAGAAGCATTTATTAATTTATCAAATGCTTTTTGTAAGGACGATACTTTACGTTCGACAACATGATCTTTCTGTTGAAGATTTTTTATCTCATTATTGTACTTAATGGCATCATCTTCATCTAAATTTCCAGATATAATTTTTATTAGTGAGCCAAGGGGCTTAAAAATAGCTCGTTTGGTTCTTCTGTTACTGGGTAATATTTGAACTAACTTGTCTTCCGTTTGTTTCATCAAGAATTCGATTTGACTATCTAACCCTTCTGTTTCATTACCTAGGCTATAATCTTTTATAATATTTCTAATTTCTTTAAAATCCCGAATATTATTACCTATTTATACGTCTAATGATCCTAAGTCTAACGTTTTAAATATTGTCCAGCAGTTATTCTTCACTACTGCTACCCCCATCCTCAGTGAAGCTATTCCTGGATTCCGGTCTAGATTTTGAAGGTCCAGGCTGCTCACTCCAGCTACTACTGCTACTACCAGTAACGACCTGTGGAGGACGTTTGATATTTTTCATTGTTACTCTCGTTACTCTTTTATTTAGTTTAACGGGAATAACATTACGTTCTACTTCTACAATTTTAGCCTTTTCATAGCGCGGTAATTTTTTAGCTTTCCTAGTGCGTGTATTTTTCATAAAAATATCACCCCACTTTTAGACTTGGTGGTTCTTCTCCACCTTTCTTTTCTCGTACTTTAATTTTATCGGAATTTAGTTTATCTGCTACATACCTACTCGTAAAGGACTTTAAGCCGTTTTCTGTGATCTATTAGTAATTTTTGCATGAGATTTCGTTCCCTGTCTATATCGAATACGTTGCCTGCATCTGTGTGACCAAATACCAATTCAAATGGTGTAAAATCAGTTGCGAAATGAATACAACTATTATATGCCATAATAGAGTATGTCATTACAGAGGCAGCGTCTAAGTCTCTTTTATCATACTTAGCTAGACGGTATATTTCAATAATGGTTGAGTGAAATCGTTTCACTATAGCCATTGAACTGGGACTATTTGGAGCTCCTATGTGATATTTTGCTCTATTTTATATAGTTTTAATATTTATTTAATAAGTTCGTTGTTAAATTCAGTACCCGAATTACAGTTAAGTTTTTTAGGTAATCCGTACATACTAAAGTATTTTATAAGAGCCCTAACAACTTCCGGTGTACTTCTGTTAGGAATATAAATGGTTTGTCCTAATTTACTGAAAGCATCCACAATAGTTAAGTAATATTTTCCTTCAATAAATAATAAATCCATAAAAGCTTCTTGAAAAGGTGAGTCTTGACTTTGCGTAAGTTGAATATGAGGCTTTATGGGTTTCCTATCGTATTTCATTTTTCTGCATTGTTCGCAACCGTTTATGAAAGCAGTGATTGTTTCTTTCATTTCTGGCCAATAATAGTGTCTTTTAATTTTTGCCAAAGTTTCTCTGATACCTCGATGACAAGTTTTGCCATCGTGATATTGTAAAGTTATGTTCTTTTGATCGTCTTCGAAATCTGTCAAATTAACTATACGTTCTGTACATTCTACTAAATTTAAAATTCCTTTCTTAAATAATTTAATAATAACATTGGAAAACGTTTTTCTGTAATTTTCCTTCTCGAAATAAATGAAATACTTATGTTTGGGATCTATATACTCTTTTAGAAAATCTTAGACTAATTTCTAATTATTAGTTGGCATATGAACTTCAATAATGTTTTGTTTGTTATTTGACAAGTCCTTTACTGAAATTTCGTTCTTAAACCAAGTGTATACTAATATTTGTCTTGGTTTAAAGTCGATAGCTTCATGAAGGATAGGAATATCTTTATGTTCTCTATTTGAGACTGAGTTTGCTGTTGCTCCTGACTCTGAATCTGAAATTTTGACTATTTGTGGGCTCTCTTCAGAATCTGAAAGTTCTAACGTCTCAATCTGAGGACTCCCTTTCTTTCCTTTCTATCTATCTAACTCTTTAACTATATCTTGTAATCGTTCATCAGTATCATCTACGTTAACAAAAATTGAGTCTAAGTCATCATCAATAGCGTTAATCTTAATTCTCGACAAGGTGTCGGCGTTTGTGTTTTGTGGCCCTTTTTTATATTTAATCGTGAAATCATATTCTTCAAGACGAAGTCGCCACCGCGTTAATTTACTATTGGGCTCTTTTAGTGAATATAACCAGGCAAGACGCATGATCCGTGTAAATGGTTTTTTTTCCGTAAGGCCTGAAATGTTTTACAGCCCAAATAATTGCTAACAGCTCTTTCTCAATCGTACTGTATCTAGTTTCAGTTTCACTTAAGCTGCCACCTAGCATAAGATATAGGTTGGTCTGAACCAATAGGGCCTTGCGATAACACCGCTCCGATAGCAAAGTTTGATGCATCGGTGGTGAGAACAAAAGGCTTGTTAAAATCCGGAAATTGTAACAATGGTGCATTAGTTAAAAGCTTTTTACATGTTTCAAAAGCTTCTTTATATTGATCATCTATTATTATTTTTCGACCTTTCTTTAAACATGTCGTAAATGGCTTAGTAATTTTCGCGAAATCTTTAATGAATTTCCTATAATATCCTATCAACCCTAAAAAGCTTTTAATTTGTGTTACGGTTTCTGGTAACGGATACTTTAAAATAGCATCTATCTTATCATTGTTAGGTTTAAGACCCACGCTTGTTATTGTGTGACCTAAGTACAGTACTTTCTTTTAAAAAATGCGACTTATCTAACTGTACCTTCAAGTTAGTTTCGCAGAAACGATCAAATACGGCACGGAGTTTTTGCAAATGCTCTTGAAGGCTTTTTGGAAATATGATGACGTCATCAAGATAGATTAAACAGTGTATGCCCTGCAGTCCTCTGAGCACATTGTCCATTGCTCGTTGGAAAGTGGCAGGCGCTGTTTTTAATTCGAATGGAATTCTGTTGAATTCAAAATGTCCAAACGGTGTGCTAAATGCAGTTTTAGGTCTATCCTCGTTTTGAACCTCTATTTGATGGTACCCACTGGCAAGATCAAGGGTACTGAAATAAGTACTATTTCCTAACATATAAAATAAGTCACTGATATTTGGGTACTTGTCATCGATTGTAATATCGTTAAGGCGTCTATAATCGATAACCATGCGCCATTTTTTTTATCCTGAAGAGTCCAGTTTTTTGGGTACTAAATGTACTGGAAGCACTCCAAGGAGAAAAGGACTCTTAAATTATATTATCCTTTAACATTTTATCTACCTGACTTTTTATTTCTTCCTTCTGTACTGGAGGTAACCGATGTATTTTTATGTTGATCGGGTCCTCATTCTTTGTTCTTATCTGATGCTTTACTTGATTTGTAAAAGAAAGAGGGATATCCTCACAATAGAATATGTCTTTATATTCTCTACATAACCGCTCAATTGCCTTCCGTTCCTCGTCGTTCATATGATCTAACCTTATTTTCTTCAAATTATTTGCTAACTTATTATCAATTTACCTATTTCTATCCGTATAATTAATATTACTCAAAGAGTCTGGCACATATGACTCTGTAAGGAATGGCCCCGTTACTACTAAGGTGTCTTGCTTATCGGTACAATTTTGAATTACCGATGTAGCATAACCTTTACTACATCTGACTATGGCAGCGGGCATTCTAATCCCTTCTTTAAATTGCTTATAGTCAAGAATGCCGTCACCGTCTAATAAAGTTACCGGTAACCTAACGCGAACTTCACTACGTGGGGGCAAAATACATCTTTCTCTCAAAGGAGGAGAATAGATAATGGGAATCTGCGTATTTTTTAAATGCAATATTTGACTATCTATTATTAGCGTAAGATCTTTATAGCGTAATAAAAAATGGGAGAAAGAAATTTAGTGATTGGGCTACGCCTGGTATATATAAAAGTCGCAGAAAACTATATGAACTATATGCTTTAAAAGGAACATCCAATGACCCCGCTTTCATAAATTATGTCAGAAATTACTCTAAAACATTCAAGAAAGTGTGCATGTGCGCAAAAGCTATGTACATAAGTAACAAAATCAGTTCATCTAAAAATAAAATAAAAACCACCTGGAATATCATTAACCAGGAAACAGGTAAACCCAAAAGTACTGTGAATTCTTTCCTTTAGAAATCAATAATCAAACTATTAAATTAGACAATGCGGTTGCTAAAGCATTTGAAGACTTCTTCTCTCATATACCCATAGAAACTACAAGTAGTCTCAACTCATGTCCCAGTGAGGCTGTAGCTCTTTTGGGACGGAGTGTGAAGAGGTGCAACAAGGTGTTCAACTTTTATCACATTGATGCTAACACTGTGTTTTGAAAACATTTCGTATGATTAGTACCAAAAAAACTGAAGATCTTTGGGGTGTTTCGACCCATATAATTAAATCTGTAATTAAAGAACTTGCACCGCAACTTGCGTTGATATTCATTAAATGTGTCGATGAAGGTGTCTTTCCCGACCTCATGAAAAATAGCAAGTTGATACCTCTATTTAAGTCTGGGAATAAAAATGACCCTTCAAATTATCGACCAATTTCGATTCTACCAGCTCTTAGTAAAATATTTGAAAAAATTATATCTAATCAGTTAACTGATCATTTTTCAAGCAACAACATTTTACATATGAACCAATTTGGTTTTACCAAAGGTCGTTGCACTACTGATGCCGATGTTGCACTTCTGAAATACATTTTTGAAAGGTTAGCTTGAAGAAAACCCGTACAGGGATAAGCTCGCCTTTGCAATACCATTTTTAGAGTACCAAGTTGGTGCGAATCAGTAGATTGTAGAATAAGAGCATAAAAGGAGTAATTTTACCAGAGATCGGTAAAATGGGTTTTATGGTCAAGTTTTACAAACTGCTTTTTACGACTGTTGTGAATATGTAAAAGATGAAAAAAACCGGCAAACTTGTATAAGATGTGTATTCGTTCTTTGTTTTTACAGACATAAAAAAATAGACAAATATATGACACAGTTCTTAAAATATAAATATGAATTTAACCATAGACGCTAGATCGGTAAGGTTGGTGCAATTCGCTACACTCCGCGGCGGAAACAACCGGAAGGTTCAAGCAAAGAAACAACGTAAAAAAATATATTCATCTAATAAAGTCGTGAAGGTACCTTGGTACTTTCAGGACTCGTCCCAAGCGCGTTCTAGTCTCAGTCACATTAGTCTCGACGGATACGTCAGGATTGGTATGAGTCGTAGAACGGTCAACGTCAGGTCTATTTAAACAGTCAAGTTGTACTGCAGAAACTTCTAAAGGGTATAGCCGCTGCAGCGGTCTGACCTTCTCGCCAGAGGCAGTGCGTACCCTTGCCACTCTTACTTCCTTGTCAGTGCCAGGGAAGACCTCTATCACCAGACCTAGTGGCCAATTAATTCTTCTGCGATCGTCAATCTCGATCAAAACTATATCACCAACCTTGATATTATAATGAGACATCTTTTTCTTAGATTGTAACAATGTACTTAAGTATTCTCGCCGAAATCTTTGACGAAATGCTTCTCGCAGAGCTTGTACATACTGTATGCGTGCGTTCAAGGCCTTGCTGTCTACTGCATCCAGATCCGTGACTTCATTATTCACAATTGGTTGAATAAAATTGGAGGGTGTAAGTGGCTGCAGCTCATCTGTGCTATTACTTACATAAGTGAGCGGCCTATTGTTAACCGTCGCCTCGCAGTCGCATAGTACGGTTTGCAGTTCTGTCAGCGTCACCGATGCACGACCTAAAACTCTGCGTAGCACTTCTTTCACTACACCGATGAGACGCTCGTAGAACCCTCCCCACCAAGGTGCAGCTGGAGGCAAAAAAATCCACGATATGCGTCTGATTGAAGAAAATTCAAAAATTTCTTTCCATTCAAGACTATTGAGGGCATTATCCAGCCCACGAAAATTAGTAGCGTTGTCGCTATAAATCACCGCGACACGACCCCTGCGTGCTATAAAACGTCGTAAGGCCATTATAAATTCTGAAGTTGATAACGATTCTACTGCCTCTAAATGAACAGCACGGTAGGTAGCACATGTAAATAGAACAATCCATGACTTATTACCAGATTTCAAAATTAGAGGACCGGCTAGGTCAACGCCTGACACCTCAAACGCCGACTTGGCCTCCATCCGACCGATCGGTAGGCTTCCTGTTAGTGGCTGACAAGCTTTGCTTTTGAATCGCTTGCACCTAACACAGTTGCTTACCACTTTCCTACAAAGTCTTCGCAATCCGATAATCCAAAAGCGTTCACGTAAGTTGCATAACAAAGTCTGAACTCCAGCATGTTGAAGAACTACGTGTTGTTGCTGTACCATACGTAGAACTATAGTTTCACTACCTGGTAGCACAACCGGATATTTAAAACTAACGCTCGCAGTGCCTAATGCCAATTTAGTATCAAGCCGTAAGATTCCTTTGTCATCTGAGAATGTCTTTAGATTGTTTACCTTCTCTATATCATCTAAATGCTTCATTTGTATCAGTTTGAACAAAGTCATCTCCGCACGTTCACACTCATAGTGCGATAACTCTTTAGTAAATGGTGTTGGTTTTTGTCTCCATCTCCACATCCATCCAATCATTCTAACGATCTTTGAATAAACAGAGAAATACAGCAATGTATCTAAAAAACAATCACATTCAGATAACATGACATTAGTTATCCCTTTTCTCTCTTTATTCGCTTCTTTGAAATCGGCTTCAAACGCAGAAACTGGCCACTCGTTTTCATTCAATCTAAGCCAATCTGGACTAACCCACCAACGACTATCAAGTAATCCTTTAGGTGATATTCCTCTTGACGGCAGGTCAGCAGGATTCATGCTGCCTGGAACGTGTCGCCAATTTGCTGACGGAGATGCGGATTTTATCTCGTTTACCCTATTTGTAACGAAAACGCTCCAAACGCCACTTCCCTTGATCCAGGTCAACGCGACGCTTGAGTCTGTCCAATAATAGGCTGTTACGTTTGGCAGGGCTAGTGACTCCAATGCGACCTTCATTAATCTCACCGCTAGCGTTGCCGCAATCAGCTCGAGGCGAGGTATTGTGATCCTTTTCCCTTTGTTTATAGGAGTAACCCTAGATTTGGCCAGTACTTTGGCTAACTATCAAATCGCTAAGAGGAGGTTAGTGTCAACTACTAATAGATTAGTTCAATTAGGCAAAATTAAACAGTATGATGAAGCATTTAAGGAATGGCTGACGTTAAAAATAATCGAAATTGCTCCTGACCAAAATATGAAAGGTCATTACATGCCTCATCACCCTGTAATTAAAGAATCGAGCCTTACTACAAAAATAAGGCCTGTCTTTGACGCATCGGCCAAGGATTCGAATGGTATATCTCTAAACTCGTGTCTAGAGAAAGGTGTCAATTTATTGGAAGAAATACCTCAACTTTTAATAAACTTCCGTAAGGAAGCTATAGGTGTCTCAGCCGACATCGCTAAGGCCTTTCTCCAGATTTCCTTGATCTCTGACGATAGGGATTATTTGCGCTTTCTCTGGTGGTCAGATCCGAGTGACACAAATTCAAATATAATCACATATCGTCATAAACGTGTAGTGTTTGGAGTTGCGTCGAGCCCCTTTCATTTGATTGCAACAATAAATTACCATCTGGACAGAAGTCCACCAGAATTAATGAATACAGCGTTAAAACTGAAGAAATCTTTTTACGTTGATAACTGCGTCACCAGTGTAAAATCAGAGGAAGAGCTGAATAAATTTGTTAGCGAGTCAAAAAATCTTATGCGCGCCGGAATGTTTGATTTACGAGGATGGGTTTCAAGTCCAATACGTGTATGTAATGAAACAAAATCTATGTCTGTTTTAGGGGTTATATGGGACGTTCAAGAAGACTCTATTCGATGTAACTCTAATCTTTTAAAAAATACTGATGACAAGTTAACTAAGAGAAGTCTACTGTCAGTCATGCAGAGAGTTTTCGACCCAATCGGTTTCGTGTGTCCAACCACTATTTTACCAAAGCTATTGATCCAGAAAACGTGGTCAAGAAACCTCACCTGGGACCAAGAACTGCCTGAAGACATAGCTGCTGAATATAAGGTTTGGTTGGATGAAGCACACTTAATCAACGAGTGTATAATACCTAGGCGACTTACGACATATTCAATAGAAGCTAGTAATAATACACTGCACGCCTTCTGTGATGCAAGTATGAATGCTTACGCGGTTTGCATATTTTTAAGATCGCAATTCAATGAGCACGTTGATTTAAATTTAGTACTGGCCAAATCTAGGGTTACTCCTATAAACAAAGGGAAAAGGATCACAATACCTCGCCTCGAGCTGATTGCGGCAACGCTAGCGGTGAGATTAATGAAGGTCGCATTGGAGTCACTAGCCCTGCCAAACGTAACAGCCTATTATTGGACAGACTCAAGCGTCGCGTTGACCTGGATCAAGGGAAGTGGCGTTTGGAGCGTTTTCGTTACAAATAGGGTAAACGAGATAAAATCCGCATCTCCGTCAGCAAATTGGCGACACGTTCCAGGCAGCATGAATCCTGCTGACCTGCCGTCAAGAGGAATATCACCTAAAGGATTACTTGATAGTTCGTTTGTGGACGTGGCACATCCAGCCACGGCAGGCATACCTCGTATCGTCCCTCCTCATTGATGCTGATAGAGTTCTCAAAGTTTTTGAGGACTTAGATGTCATGCTCATTCCTTGCACTTTGCTCTGCCGGGTCTCTGATACCTAGCGTTTCTAACTCCCACAAATCTGAAATATTAATTTTATTAACACAACTCATAGTAGTTATCATGTGCGCTGTGGAACTGTAAATTCCTGTAACTAACCCTTGAATAGTCCAGCCTAGTTTCGTCCTAATTGCCGTTAAACTGTTACTTACGTGAATAAAGTCACCAGTCAAAAGTACACTGGAAATGTCAGCTCCGATTAGTAAAGTCACGTCGTTAGGCGAGTTAGTAGTCTCGGTCAATACAATATTATTTATTTTTAATTTTTCGATAATTTCGTTCGACCTAATTTTTGGTAAAAAACCACAGATGTTTCTTTGCTCTACCACTGACATTTGACAGCAAAAATCGTTCGACACACTTTTGACAGTGATGTCATAAATATTACGTTCCTCTCTGTTTCTTTCCTCTCCGCCGAATAGACAATGGGTAATGAACTCTTTTCTCGTAGGTTTCAGTTGGAGCTCTTCTGCGATATCTTTTCGCAAGTAAGATCTCTGCGCTCCACTGTCGATCATTGCTCTAGCTAAAACAGCTTTCCCCATATTGTTGCAGATTTGTACGATGACCGTTTGTAACAGGGTGGTCGATTTAATTTCGCAATGTAAATTATTCGCCCTTTCTGTTTCCAAGCTAGGTTTACTTCTGGAATCTTGTTCTTCAAGGCTATGGCACATGAGTGTTATATGCCGCTTCTTACAAAGGAGGCACTTCGGGAAACTTCTACACTTTTTTGCTAAGTGATTCTGTTTCAAGCAGATCAAACAAGCCTTCTTAGCCTTTATGTGGTCAATTCTTTCTTGGAGTGACATCTTGGTAGCTTTGTGACATTCGACGCTGGAATGCGTGTCTTTTTCACACCAGATGCAAACCACGTTGTTGCGTTTCTCTGCTTTACTTTCAGCTATAAAACAGCAAGTGGGTACCTTCTGAGTTGGTGTCAAGTTTTTTGTTGTACCTTGGCGCGCTAAAGTGATCCGCTCTTCCGATTCCACTTCCTGCCTCAAGAATTCTACGAGTTTACTCAAATCCCTTTCATCGGCTTTGGTTCGGTGCCACGCTCTTAAAATTTCATCTGGTAGTGCGGACTCCACCATGGGAAATAAAATGGACGCGTACTTATCCTTTGTTACGCCTAGTGTCTCTAATGCTTGAAGATGCATTTGTAGACTATCATACAACGTTGACAGACCTTTGGCGTCAGATGGTGATTGCCCCTTTTCTTGCATGAGAGCTAGTAGACCTCGAACATATGTCTCAATTAAGACATCATCGCGCGCGAATCTGGACTTCAAGGCCAGCAGTGCCTTATTGTAATTCTCTCCGCACGGAGGATAACTTTCGACTAGTTGTCTCGGACTTGTATTTAGCTCCATACATTGAAGCAAGTATTGGATCTTGTCACTGTTATCCATTCCAGGATCTTCATCAATTTTCTTAAATTGACCCCAGAATAGAAGCCATTTTTTTACGTCCCCGTCAAACTTTGTTATTTCTAATTTGGGCATCATTATTTTGCGCTCTTTTGTACACATTATGCTTGACTTTGCAGACCTCAGTGAGACGTTGTCGTCATTGTTCGATCTGTCAAATGCAATGTAGAGACTCCTCAGTTCAGCCCATCGATCTCTGTATGTCAGCATCTTATCTTGGTCTTCCTGGTAAGATTTTTCATCGAAATCGACTTCTTCAATCCACAGATCCCTTATTTCAGCCTCACATTTGAAAAGTTCGTCTGCACATTCTGTAAGCATCAAGTACTTACGCTCCGCCAGGGGTACCTCCTTGTTCATCACCGCTGATTCAAAATTTTCGGCAGAAGTGGTAAATGCTCTGCGGAATTGGGTGCGCTTTCGTTTTAATACTTCCATTTTTTTTGGATGCACTACTTTATAAGGCTTTTCCTACGGTCGCCACAATGTTGTGAATATGTAAAAGATGAAAAAAACCGGCAAACTTGTATAAGATGTGTATTCGTTCTTTGTTTTTACAGACATAAAAAAATAGACAAATATATGACACAGTTCTTAAAATATAAATATGAATTTAACCATAGACGCTAGATCGGTAAGGTTGGTGCAATTCGCTACAACGACGATTGCAAAGAAATAAACAATCATTTCCTTATATACTAAGTAATACATTTTTTGCACTTAAAGTTTCAGGCGAAATCATTATTTGATCGTCACTACTCTTAGACATTGTTTGGTTACAAATACTTCATACGGATTGTTTTTCCATGCAAACTTAGTTGTTTCCTAATTGGATAATGGCAATGGTTGCTCTATTTTCCCAAAAAAAATTTGCATGTTCTTTGTTTTCCTTTTTTTCTAAAGTTGATTATTAAAGGAGATTTATTAAACAATCAAAAAGCTAAAAAAAACTGGGGATATTTTGTGATGAATTCAAATATCCAGCAAACAAAGACGATATTATATGAAAAAAAAGCAAAACATAGAAACAGTTTAAGCCGTAGCCGTTAGATAGTAATATATTTGTCGTTATTAAATTAAGTTATAATCTAAATCTCACAAAAACATATCTATTAAATGAAAGTTTACTGTGTCTGTGGCTGTAAGTTCTTATTATTTTAGTCTGATAAGAAGAAATTATGCACAAGACCATAAAACGCCATTTTATGCAGCATTCTCTCGACAAGAACAACTTTACGACCCTGAGAAGTGAAAAATTTGTTTTTTTTCTTTCTTGTGACTTATCTGTCAGTTATCGGTTAACTTTATCAATAATAATTTATGTAAATGAAAATGTCGCGTCATACAAATTTAAATTTGCGTGAAAGAGCCGAAATTGTGTCACTTCATAATAAGTAACGTATCGCGTAAGCTAAATATATCATGATCGACTGTTTGGTTTTGGGTAAGACGCGAAACAGAGGAAGGCAGCCTTTAAGACGATATTCCGCCTGTGATATCTAGACAGAGATTTAATGAGATGTCGCTACGTAGACAATGATTTCACGTGCATTTGGCTGATGCGAAAAAGGCAGCGCGTTTAAATTTTGCCTGAGAGTTTCTTAGACTTTGTTGTTGTTGCATACCTCTTTATTGCAAAATTTATACAAAGCACAATGGCAACAAAAATGGTATTGCAAAGGCGAGCTTATCCCTGTACGGGTTTTCTTCAAGCTAACCTTTCATAAATTACACAGGGACTGTTTAAAGCGGCGTTGGATACGTCAATTTTGTAGAGAGAATTAAGGGTAAGTCACTTAATAGGTAAATCTCAATAATATAATAATAAATAAATATTATATAAAATCTGGATATTTCACGGAGATGTGGAGGAGCTGCCGGATAGAACAAAGCGTTGTAGGTATAGCAGGGTTAGGAGTTGGCAATTTCTTCGTTGTCGGATGGTACCTAATTGATTGGTCGACCATAATATTTACGCACGAAAAATTTAAATCGAGTCAACATGGGCGGATGAGTCTCTAACGATATGACAATACTAGATATGCGATCATAATAGGTTGGGGAAAAAGTTTCTTCGCATTTTTTAAGAAAATTCAAAACATTTTTTAATATAGTTTATTTACATTTAACTAAAGTATGTAGGTACCATTTTGTTCGATAACTTTTTGCCATCTTGTAGGTAGGGACATGATCCCATTGCTATAGAAATTTTGGGACTTCTGGTCAAAATACCGCGACAAGTGGTTTTGGCAGTCCTCTCGTGATGTTAACCTGACACTGCCTAAAGAATTCTGAAGAGACCGAAACAGGTGGAAATCTGAAGGTGCAAGGTCAGGACTATACGGCGGATGCATTAACACCTCCCAGCCAAACTCTCTTAATTTTTGCTGAGTGGCTAAAGATGTGTGAGGTCTAGCGTTATCATGATGAAAAACCACACCCCTTCTGTTGATTAATTCCGGCCGCTTTCTCTCAACTTCTTGCTTTAATCTCATCAGTTGTTCGCAGTAGAGTTCAGAATCGATGGTCCTGCCTGGTGGTAACAGCTCATAATGAATAATGCCCTTCCAATCCCACCACACACACAGCATCACCTTGTTGCGAGTTAACCCGGGTTTCGCCACAGTCTGTGAAGCCTGACCGGCCTTTGACCACGACCTTTTTCGCACGTTCTTGTCGTACGTGATCCACTTTTCATCACCAGTTATCAGCTTCTTCAAAAATGGTTCGGTTTCATTACGTCGTAATAAAGAATCACAAATGAGTACACGGTTCATTAGGTTTCTTTCAGTGAGCTCGTGAGGTACCCAAATGTCGAGCTTTTTTGTGTACCCAGTTTTTTTCAAATGCGCCAAAACTGTTTTGTGGTCAATTCCCAGTTCTTCAGCTACGTCGTAACTACTGACATGCCGATCTTGCTCCACTTTTTCAAAAATGGCATCCATTTTATCTGTAATAGGGCGACCAGAGCGACGTGCATCTTTGACATCAAAATTTCCGGATTGAAAACGCTTAAACCAAATTTGTGCTACTCTCACAGACACTGCACTAGGTCCATAAACATCGCAAATTTTTTTCGCGGCTTGCGTTGCATTTTTACCTTTTTTGTAGTAAAATTTTAAAATGTATCGAATTTCTTCATTAGATTCACTCATCTTGGCGGTACGAAAAACAAATGAAAATCAAACATTTTCCTAATTTGAATTTGGAATTATGTTCTTTAAAATTTAAACTTTTAATGATACCAAAACCAGCCAGATACAAATAGTATAGCCAAAGAGATTTTATTACAAGTTTATACATACTATAATGCGAAAAGACTTTTTCCCCAACCTAATATAACATCGACTAATATGTGGGGTTGGATGTTTGCTGACGGAGTCGGAGAACCAGACTAATTCCAAAAAGAGTAATAGTCTTAAATTATGATAACAATTTGGAAAACTTTATGTTTATTTTTGTATAGAAGGCCAAGCAAATACTTAATGTTGTTACCCGCAACGCTTATCTTGAAAATGAACTGCCTGAATTTCATTTCCTCCAAGAAAATTGTAGATTGGACACTGCTCGTGTGTATTTGTTGTTACATAGGTAAATTCAATGTTATTGTACATTTCTAACAAATTCATTTGCTTTTTTTTTTTTAAATATCATAGCAATATATTTAACAAACACAACATCTTATTTTAAGAGCTTCGCTCTTCTTAAATTAGCTCTATAGTACATGAAATTTTTTTAATCGTTTGTATCATTAGAAATATTCACTTATTCGACGGAATTACCAGTTACACCAAATCTCAATACCCTTAGTGGGCGCCTACATAAGCCAATACCGAATTTCATAGGAAACGGTTGGGTACAATATGGGAGGACAAAATTTTTGACTTTTCCGTGTTCTTTTTAATTCTCATTCATTTATTGAGAAACTTCAGAGTATTTTTATCGTGTTCATACTGATGAAAAAGATGCAAGTGTACTGAAAATAGAACAAAAATCTATAAAAAATCAATAAATCTTACTGACAACCAACAATAAACTTACCACCCAGTCGCGGTAAACGATAAAATTATTTTTATTTATTTTATTTTCGAAGGTGAATCATCAGTTAACAAATCAAAACAAAACAATGTATGTAATTATCAAAGGACCTATTATAGGTTCACACATATAGATGATAGTAACAATATCGTCGAGCACTTACAGATTTTTAGCAAGGTTGTTAAAAATATATTGTCCCTTTACTATCAACTACAACATCATAGTTAAGTTCCGTCTTACAGAATTACAAATTGAGCTAACAATATCTATATCAAACCTTTCGCACACCCCATTGAAACAATTGCTCGCGCCAATTAAGTAGGAATTCTGTTATTCTAAAGAGAATTTTCTAAAGAGAAGAAAAGAGAAGAGAATATTCTAAAGAGAAATTATTCTAAAGAGACAATCATACGGGTCGTTTTCCCACACAAACCTAATCCCGTTTCCTTTTTGGATAATGGCAATAGTTGCTCTTTTTTTTTTACAAAAAAGCTATGGCCACTATAAGCATGTTCCTATGTTTTCCTTTTTTATTGAGTTAATCCTTCAATTACCTAAAAAATTGGCTAGATTTTCTGCTGCTTTCAAACATCCAGCATCCAGCAAACAAATTAGACGGGAGTATATGATTTTGTTACAAAAAAATAAATTTAATGACTTTTATGACTTTTATGACTTTTATGACTTTTTGGTGCTTTTGAAGTCAGTTTTATTTTTGTATTTTTTATATCTTTTTAGTTAAGTTAAGAGATGCGTATAAGAATCTCAGCCAAGGTAAACACCAGAATAACTTAGAATAAAACGTCTTGCTCTAAACAGTTTTGAAAGAATTATTCCCGAACTCTTAATCTACCAGAAATCTTCCATCATCAGCTCAGTAACATGACATGATGATTACCAGACGCAAATACCTGTATATCTTAAGAAAAACATGAAACTCGTTGGATGTGCCTTTTAATTTAAGGGTTACATACCGACCAGCTTTCACCATCGCATTCAGTTCATTGTTAAAAACTCACCGAGCGCTCATTTGCTTGTATCCTTTCCAGGCCAGCATCGATATTGTGATCTGTTGTTTCTCTTGCATTTGTCATAGTCCGAATTTGTATTAAAAAATAACTATTATCTTCAATGTTTCCATCTATAGTTTAAAAGACGCATGAAATAACTATTTGAAGTCAAACAATCGAATTGAAAGTTAAACAAATTTTAATAACCATATACTCTATATTACTACTTTAAATTCTCTTTAATACTTCTTTCCTACAGACAAGAAAGAGAGGCGGGAAAATCACATTTCCGCAAGGGGAGACTAGACGGGCAAAGGCTCAGGGTTGCATAAGTAGAAACTGACGGACAACGCTAAAAACACATTTTTAATAATAATCATTATCCAATACTGTAAATGGTGACGAGATTAGTTGTTAATGATTTGTTACTAGCGATTTAATTTGTCATACTCTGATAAGCAAAAATGACTTTTAATTGAAAATTAGGTGTCAATATTTATCGCTTTATGGGTGGTGTACAAGAATATAGCGTGACCGACCCGTGGTACAACTGTAGTGGTAGTTAGCCGGGCAAGACTAGTAAGAGCCCTGTCAAACAAATAAATAGGTATATTGATAGGTATAAGTATAATGATAAACATTAATCAGGATGAAATTTTTTTTAAAGTTATTGTTTATTTATTTATTACTAATAAAAGTACTCACAATTTGCTTCTAATTATTTATTTTATACTTTCACAATAGCCAGCCATTTACATTTTTTTTAAATTCATTCTTCCCTTTTCTTGGGAAAGGCAAAGGCGTCAGCCATACAGCCTCGTCTGTGATATTTTCTTCTACCAGCCATTTACAATCACAAACGAGACAGAGCTTCTACCATAGAGTAGTATAATAGAACGGGAACGATACATGAGTCTAGTCAGTTCTCTAGCAGGGTTGCCAGATAATTAAAACATGAATCAATAGTTATACTCGTAGTTATCGTGTGAAAAAAGTTTTACCTTGGAATTCCACATTAAATTGGCCTGTACATTAAACGTTGCAATTTCACATTCAAACTCCTATTATCATGATTAAACAATTCAGACTTCAAGCTCATAACTTATTCACTTGTTTGAGTAGTCTCAGTCCCCATATTGCAGTGTTAGGAGGAAAAACTATGGTCCAGAGAATTCAAAAATAGGTATTTGTCAAATGTATTGCTGACGCGGTGTGTCTTGACAAACGAGCTGACTGACTGACTGACCGAGGCAACTCGGTCCGAAGATATATATATACTTATAAAAAGTACACAAAATAGATGTTTCACAGTCCCCTGTTTTTAACCGACTTCAAAAAAGGCGGAGGTTCTCAATTCAAAGCCTATATTTTTTGTGTGTATATTACGTGATTACTCCGCCGATTGTGAATCGATTTTCAAAATGCTTTTTGTATTCGATAGGTACTCCAGAGGTGATCTCATTGTCATCAAAGTCAGGATTTGATGATGGGATCCTAGAAAAATTGAGGGAAACCCTTAAATTTAATAGGTTCATCCAACGTGTTTTATGTTTTTAATCGTCTTCGAAAAAGGAGGAGGTTCTCAATTTGATGCGTATGTTTTTTGTGTATGTTAAGCGATTACTTCCCCAATTGTAGACCGATTTTTTAAATTCTTTTTGTGTTTGATAGAGTAGATCCTCGGATGGCCCCAAGATCACCAAAGTCAGGATTTGATGATGAGATCCCGTGAAAATCGTGGGAACCTACGTTAAACGTGTTTCTTGTTTTTTCAGAAACTATTCACGTAATCGAGGCTGGTAGTTATGAACCGAACTGATGATGGAATGCTCATTAACTTTTAGGAGTTAGAAGTTAGTTTTTTCAATACAATAGGCATGTATTATCAAGTGAATTAAACTAAAAAGATTTCATTCACTAAAAAGATAAAAATATTTTTTTTACAAAGAATAAAAACCAACTTCGAAAACACTGAAAAGTTAAAAATAATATAAGAATATGTACAGACAACATCACATTTTTATATTGAAGTCGGTGTCAAACGATGGTTTCCTAGAAAGTCTTAAAAGGCACCGACTTCGCTCGATTTTCATGGAATTCCATCATCAGATCCTGATTCTAGAGCACCCCAGGACTATACTCTATCGAATACAAAGAGAATTTTGAAAATCGGTCCAGAATTGGGGAAGTAATCGCGTAACATACCTACACACAAAACACGTTGGACACACCTAAAAATTTAAGGGTTTCCTCGATTTTTATGGGATTCCATCATCAGATCCTTATTTTGGCGACCTTGGGACCACCCTTGGAATATACTCTATCAAATACAAAAATAATTTTGAAAATCGGTCTACAAAAAAAAACATACGCATCGAATTGAGAACCTCCTCCATTTTTGAAGTCGGTTAAAATTGATATTCTTAAGAAGTGAAAGGGAAAGTTGCATTTGTCAATCGATATTACGTTGATAGACAAGTCCATGCTCGCATAGCAGATACAATATAATACCAACAGCTCACAACATAATAGAAGCCTCCCAAACCACTTTTGTGGTCGACTGCGAGTGCGGATCTCGCTCATGATGCATTATTTATTACTTAGTTGTCAATTTTACTTAGCTTATGTCTTTTAAGCTTAATAGCAAACGTTGTTTTATGAGTCAGTGTGGCTAATTCAGGGGGCAACGTGTTAAACATGTATGGAAAATGTTTGTCCAGTGTAGGTACGGTCTCCGTAATTGTTTCAAACCCTGGGAACAACGTACTTGCCGCACGAAGCAGCTCTTCCGTGGTGGCTGTGCTGCAGTGGTGTCAATAATATGTATAAATAATTTGTGCACTTGCACTATATATACTTATAATATATACTTGCACGATGTCATTTGAATATTTTGAAAAAATCAACAAAGGGTAGATAATTTATCAACTATTATACTCGTAATAATAGCCTTAAAAGACATGATGGTTTAGGCTGTAGTAGGGGGTAAATCGTGGTGCGATAACGACTTGACATCATTATGTTACTTTACACAAATTATAAATAGTACCAAGGTACATCGAAACCGAATCGGTTCGATTCTGTCATGTGCAGTAAGCTCCCATTCAAGCTTTAATAATGATAATAACCCAACCGATCCGTAGTCACACCGTGTTGTCACACCAGTGTGACTATAGTTAATTTAATTTCTCTGTAGTCACACCGCAATAGCCCAAACACACCCTTGACGATAAAAACAAAAGACCCGAAGATCAAATTTAATAAAATATACTATATATTAAATGTTTAAATTATATGTACAGGGTGTCCCAGAAGCCGACGTCAAGCCGAAAGCAGGTGATAGACTAACTCATATATGTTATCAGAAAAATATAACAAAAATCTAAGTCACCTATTTAAAAAAAAATCTAGCATTAAAAAAAATGGATAAAATTTACACCCTGTGACGGTTTTTTCACTGTTGTTGCTACAATTCTTGACTTTTCTAAACATTTTCTTTTGTTTTGTAATCCTGAATAATGGTTCTGTATACTCTAATCTAAAATTTAAAGCCAGCTGCTCCAAATAAGAAGAATATGCCATTTTTATCTAAATTAAATATTCAAAATTAATTTTTCGCACAGCTTTAACAAGCTGTACTGAAAAAAAATGTACTATGCGAGTTTGGCAAGTAACTGCAAAAGTTGGCGCATTCAATAAGGATTCCAAAATGGTATGACACTTGGTAGATAATTTCTACGATTGCAGACAATATTTTTTTCCAAAAACAGGCAGTTTTGAACAAATTTTTCTTACGTACTTAAAATTTATTCTAATGTACCCATGGTTTGCTTTAAGGCCGTAACTTTAACATTCTAGTTTGAGTGAGACCTGGAGAGTCATTTTACGAAGTGTGAGAGAGACAGATAGTGAAATAAATTAAATACACAAAAATTGTTTAACATAATTTATTTAAATGTCAAGATTTACAACAGGTGTTCAAACTGTCTTCCTTCAGCTCTAATGCAGGCTCGACATCTTCTTAAAAAAGATCGGGCTATCAAGCGGGCGAATCTTCCATTATTAACAAAATCATTTGCTTCTATTATTCTTTGCCGTAGGTCAGTCACAGTTTCGATTGGCTTTGCGTAAACTTTTTCTTTCACCGCTCCCCAGTAAAAGAAAATGGATTTAATTAAATCTGGGGAACGGGCTGGCCATGAGATAGTACCAGATTGTCCTATCCATCTGCCTGGGTATTCCTCATCGAGATATTCTCTTACTGAGCTGGCATAGTGAGCTGGGCAACCATCTTGTTGAAACCACATATCTCTTAGAATGTTAAGTGGCACATCTTCCAGTAGATTTGGTAAATCATTTTGTAAAAAATGTAAATAAACTTCACCAGTCAAGGCGTCTGGCAGCTCAAAAGGACCTATTATTTGTCCATTTAAAATTCCGGTCCACATATTCACTTTAAATCGATATTGTGGTCTATCTTGCCTCATCAAATGAGGATTTTCGATATGCCACTCGTGTAAGTTGTGTAGGTTCATGTAACCATCTTTTTAAATGTCGACTCATCTGACCACAAAATTTTTTCGAAGAATCGCGGATCTTCTCTGTGTTTTTGTAGCATTGTTTGACAAAAAGCAACACGGGGTCGATGGTCCCGGGGTAGTAGAGTTTGTACTCGCTGTACGTGGTACGGGTGTAGCTGATTTCTTTGCAAAATCCGATGGGCTGTACTTTTGGGTACTCCTGTGCTTCTCTCTATTCCACGTACAGAAATACTCCGATCTTCTTCGACAATGTCTAGTACAACGTCCTCGTAAGGGGGACGAAATCTTCTTTCACTATGTACTTGGTTCGGCAGTCGGCCCTCTGAGAAGAGTAATCGGTGCACATTTGTAAAGACTCGATGATCCGGAAAACGATCTGCATTTGGGTACCTCTCACGATAAAGTCTAGCTCATGAAGCATTTGCTTCATGGTCTAGCTGCAGCGTTGGCATTGCATCTACATTCCCCATAAATTAAATGCATTTTGGCGTATTCTTGTGTCGTGTATGCAGACATGGTGGCACTACACAATTACACAATCAACGATAAGTAGTCCGGTGCAAAGCAAAGGTCGTCGGTAGAGAAACTAAACAGTCCGAATCCAAATCACAAGCAATCAAGTCCAATAAACGAAGCAGAAAGTGGTAAGCACGAAATCAACACGAACGAATACAAAAAGATGCGCAGTAAGCGAAGGAGCGAAACATACTGATGTGTTTTGTTTGTGCGTTAGCGAATAATTGGCGTCACTATCTGTCTCACTTCCACTTCGTAAAATAGTCATTTTACGAAGTGGATGTGAGACTCGCCGTCTCTGTCACGTTAGCGTCACTATCTGTCTCGCTCATACTTCGAATCTCTCCGTCTCTGTCACGTTAGCGTCACTATCTGTCTCTCTCACACTTCGTAAATTGACTCTCCCGGTCTCACTCAAACTAGAATGTTAAAGTTACAGCCTTAAAGCAAACCATGGGTACATTAGAATAAATTTTAAGTACGTAAGAAAAATTTGTTCAAAACTGCCTGTTTTTGGAAAAAAAAATATTGTCTGCAATCGTAGACATTATCTACCAAGTATCATACCATTTTGGAATCCTTATTGAATGCGCCAACTTTTGCAGTTACTTGCCAAACTCGCATAGTACATTTTTTTTCAGTACAGCTTGTTAAAGCTATGCGAAAAATTAATTTTGAATATTTAATTTAGATAAAAATGGCATATTCTTCTAATTTGGAGCAGCTGGCTTTAAATTTTAGATTAGAGTATACAGAAACATTATTCAGGATTACAAAACATTACAAAATAAAAGAAAATGTTTAGAAAAGTCAAGATTTGTAGCAACAAGAGTGAAAAAACCGTCACAGGATGTAAATTATATCGATTTTTTTAAATGTTAGATTTTTTTAATAGGTGACTTAGGTTTTGTTTTATTTTTCTGATAACATATATGAGTTAGTCTACCGCCTGCTTTCGGCTTGACGTCGGATTCTGGGACATCCTGTATATCGTTTAGCTGTGGCCGCAAATTATATATCTACAATATCGTTTAAATGCCCATAGCTTTCCCGATTTTCCAGGTGAGTTAGAATTTTCCTACTCACCTGGAAAATCAAATAATAAGCACATATCAAAAAATTACTTACTTTGGAGACCACAAATAGTTTCAGGAGTATCTGGGTTAATAATGATAATTATGACAAGATAATAGAACAAATACTTACTTTTTTATGAAAAAATAAATACCTACGTCATTGACAATAGATTCTTAGGAAACGGCTTTGGTAATTGTTATAATTTAGAAACTTAATTAAAAATACCTTTAAATATATCCATACCTATACTGAAATAGGTAACACGGGAAAATAAAGAGAAATATGTACCAAAAAGTAAGGACAGTTTGGTGAAGATGTGGACAAGGTGACTATTGATCGAGTAAAATTATCCATAGTCACACCGGTGTGACAACGGATAAATAAAATTAACCATAGTTACACTGGTGTGGTAATACGGTGTGACTACGGATCGGTTGTCGATAATAATGCGTTTATTCCTCTCACAAAGTATAATATACAATACACTAAACAACAGTACAATAGGATGGGGAAACAGGAGATCGAGAAGTACAGATCATGTTGATCTCGGATCACCCGCCTCTCTTTACAATAGTGAGGTCATATGAAATGATGGTCACAAGTCATTGTTAGGGAATTGGGAAAATTAAGGCTGAATTAAGATATTGCAAATTTCTCAAACAAACAAATATTGACTGTTTGGAGTTTGATATTACAATGGTATAGTGTGTGCACTCTAGATTATGAGAGGTCGATGTCTAAACTAAGCAGAGCTTGTATTTTTAAATTTGCACTATGAAAATCGCCACTACTACGAGCGATATAAGAACGGTCCAAAGGTCAAAAAATATAACTTGATAAGGAGCACAATGTACCAGTGTGTTTTTCGTTTTTAAAAGTTCATACTCAATTTAGTAGGTGTATATTGGGCATTCTAAAACAGTTTTCATCAAAACACCGCAAACGAACGCAGTGAGATTTGAGCTACGCTTCGCTGCGCTCTAGCTCCGCAAATCTCACTGCGTTCGTTTACGGTGATTTGATGAAAACAGTTTAAGATTGCCCAATATACATTATATAGGGTTAAATGGAAAAGAAGATTTTTTATTTCATTTCATTTCATAATGTTTCTATTGTGTTGTGTTGTTTGACTGTAAACAGTATACTTTTGATTGATTGCGATTTACTAGACACATTTTCAAGGTTTTCTATCTCAGAATATTAAGGCATTCAACTAGGTAGCAGTGCAATAACAACAGAAATTAAACAGGTTGAGGTTTCGTAGCTTCAGGACTCAACTCTCGGATAAGTATCTGTACCGTTCTACACTCTGCCTGCCATACAGTTTCAAAGCATTCCCACGAAATTCATTTATCAGCAATAAATTTATTGCACATTATTCATATATCCAGTTACGAGTGCTTACTCAAATAATAAGGCTTCTTTCACACGTTAATACTTTTATTTGTTTATTAAATTACTTCAATTAAATATATTCTTTATTATAAAACAAAGTATAAAATTAATAATTTTTACAAAATATTTAAAAGGGCGGGCTAATCCCTGAAAGATGTGTTCCTGTCATCACACGAATAAAAAATAGAAAATAAATATTCCAATAATTTAAAAAATGAAAATATAAAAAATATTAAGAACATTTTAACTACCTACCTTGGGTCAACATGGCTGACTAAGGTCTTAACATCCTAATTAAATAGGGTAGTGCGGTGGGAACGTGTATGAGATGCTGCCGATGAATACCACCTATGTATTATTACAATTATTTTCTTAAACTTCTGTGGTTCTGTCGTCATGTCGTATGAATATCGTTATGCTATAGATACATTCGGTTCGCCTAATAGAACGATATACCTATTGATTATCTGTTTTAAATAGTAGTATCGAAAAATGAAAATTAGAAATCGCATCCGTTATGTATTATAAAGAAGACTTTTTAATTTGGAGATAATATTCGTTAGTAATTGTAAATATGTATGTACATGTATAATTTAAATAAATATAATAAACCCGAAATGAAAAAAAAATTGGAGCATGCAGCCTTACACGAGATTTCTGCATCAGCAGAATTAAACGGTAAACAATTATTTTGCTGTATATGCACAGTATTGTATTGCAAGTTTGTGGAAATAAACGACAAACAATTAATTTGCTGAATATTTCCGCGTCGTATTGCACATTGGTAGAATTATGGGTAAATATCAAATTTTGCTAAATATCATGAAAGTCAGAGGTGCAAAACGTTATTAGGTTTTATATTTTGAGTATGGGACCGACTTTTTGAAAGTAAACTACCAAACTATAATCTTCTCTTAGATGTTGTGATGCTGAATAACGATCTACTACTACCTCGAAAATAAAAATCCAATACACGTAATTGCATCAATTCGTCGTTTTGTTTCTTTCTTACTACGTAAGTACTTTTTTTTTATATAGCTGACGAAGTTCAGCCGATGATCGGACCGTTTTTGGATCATACGCAACTGCGGATCAAAAATTTTGTTGCAGACCTGAGAACTGCTCCACTCACACGTCCGCGGGACTATGGTCCCCAAGCGCAAATTATGTAAACCGTCCCGGGTACCATAGTACCCAAAGCGCTTCGCGTCTCCTTTGCCTAAAACGCGCGGTGTGATAAAAAAATCACGAAAAAAAAAATATTTTCTCTAAATAAAGTGTCATTCTTTAGTGTTTGAAAAACGAACACTGACCATGGAAGTGGAAGTGAATGCATTAGGCATCTCGATAACGTATAGACATCATATCCGTGAATGCATATTTGTTTTCTTATAAATATTTTGTGTGGATATGATTTGGACGGAAATTAATAATTTTGTGATAATATATATAATATTTTATAATATTACTTACTTATTTAACAATATAAAAATTAATGAGCATTCTTTTTTAGATTAGTCATGTTAAATAAAAATGATTATAAAGATAAGGTATAGGTTGAGAACCTCAGTAAAATTATTACTTGCATTGCACTTTTCTTATATAAAATCCGGAAAAACTGTAGTCACAGTACACTCCAGTGCTATCTCTGACCACTAACAGTGCTTCAGTACCTCCTCATCAAAAAATCTCAAGACCAAGACTGCTGAAAAATGTTCGTAAGTTTTTATACTTTATTGCTATACTTTATTGGCCTTACAAATAAAAACTTATACCGAGGATAATCCTCGGAATAATTTATTCTGTGTTTTGTCTTGTTTTAGCACATGTCAGATGTAATATGTCAAAATAAGACAAAACACGGAATAACTATTCCGAGGTTATTCCGAGGTATAAGTTTTTTATTTGTAAGGCCGTTAATCTATTCTTTAAATGTCTATAAGTGGTTGATCATCTTCATGCTTCAACAAATTGAGCCGTTGGACCAGGCTGTATATGACGTGACCTCTCCAAGTGCTATCTTCACGAGGGACCATCAAGCCCAGCAGTGGCATGCTGATTGACTGATGATGATGATATTTTTTTTATCTTATGAATTGAAGATGTGAATCTTCAACTCGTTTTCTTGTAACCACTCTTAATACTAATATGACATTTACTATTTTCAGGTCGGATAGCAAGCAAAACAAAAGGTCAGCCAAGAAGAGCTGTGAATCTGACCTTTTCTTTGATACCGACGACGAAGACATCAGGTACTTTTATTGCTATATTTACATATATCTAAATTTCAAGTGTTTAATGTGTACAATAATCGTGTATCCTTTTTCTATCTCCCTAGTCCAAAGAAGAGAAGCAAGGCGATAAAGTGCCTATCGAAGGCGAAGAGTGCAGAAGTGAAAAATACATCGTCGTCCAATACTTCTGAGTGGTTGTTCGACTCAGAGTCGGACAGCGAGGTTTCGCGGCCGCCAAACCTGCCAAACAAGACCACCAGTATCCTGACACGCCGAGTACCTGGTGGTGTAACGCGTCGGACTGCACAGCTCGACGGCGACTTGCTAGTGGAGCTACGCCTCTACAACCAGAAGGAGGTATCTAATCTCAGCGGCCTTGACCGGTGCGAGCGCGCTATCGTTTGGGTACGCTTGCAAGGCGAAGCAGAATCTCCAGAATTTTACGCATTAAAAAAAATTGTAAAATTAGCTAAGGCAAAGTTTACCACAGAGGGGATATTTTATAAAGATAAAGTTAAAAAATAGGTTCTCTTTTGTTTCTCTCTGCGTAAATTATGTTTTAGCTGGTTTACTTATTGTTTATCGTTAGCAAACTCAAAGATTAGGTACTTACATACTTAAGCCTTTATTACTTTAACTTTGAGAATTTGTACTGTCCAAATCATAATGTCGAGGTCTACTTTCTGTTCAGTTTGTGACGTATCCGTAAATAACAAAGTTTTCTCTGCACATTTGAAAAGTATTTTACATAAGAACAACAGTTCGGTCGTTGATAGTGAGGGGGTTGAAAAAGTTCATAGCGCTTTTCGTAATCGTATAGCATCGTACCGTGTTCGATATGAAGATGAGGGTCATGATAGTGCGCGTGTTCGCCCGCCCGCCGAGTTTTTATGGCACTTGCGCTCTCGCGTACGCCTATTGCTCATAGCGAAAATTCAAGCGCACACTAATGTTAAAGCTAATTTTGAACTTTTCTGTGAATTCTTTCTGCTTAGTAAGTATGATTCGATTTCAATCAAGTCATTTACAACGGAAAACTTCATCTTGCATCAAAACTTCAATTTTGAAGATATGTTTTCAAAAATTATTCACTTAATTTGTAAAAAAATTGAAGAATTTGAAGAAAGAGATAGTGGGTGGGCCTATTTACAAAGCCTATATCTAGAAGTAAATATAAACAAATATAACCCGTTAAGAGGCTCCAGTTTTATAGAATTACCAAAGTCCATAAAATGTAAACGAGCATGTATCAACATTCAAAATTCTGATAATTATTGTTTTTTATGGTGTGTCATGGCAGCACTATTTCCTATAAACAGAAACGCACATCGAACGTCAGCTTACCCACACTTTAAAAATGTACTCAATATCAAAAATATGATTTTTCCAGTTGGGTTTGCGGACATCAAAGTTTTTGAAAAGAATAATCCTCGCATAAGTATTAATATTTACGGCATTCAAAAGAATGGTAACATTGTTGGACCTTTATACAAAAGCGAGATTCGCAAAGATCATCACATTAATATGCTTTTCCTGGAAAACAGAAAACGCACCCATTACTGTCTTATTAAAGATTTATCTAAATTACTTCGTCTTCAATTAACTAAACATCATTCTAAAATATATTTATGCGAGGATTGTATGATATTCTTTGATAGTAATGATAAACTGAAAGCTCATGTTTGTGGTGGTGTATCGACAATATTACCCGGTGATGGAACACGAATTCAATTTAATCATTACGAGCGAATGCATGACATGCCCTTCGTCTTATACGCAGATTTTGAATCATTATTAAAACCAACTGAACTCGATTCTGGATCAGGCTGTACAAAGATATTGCAAAAACACGTACCATCAGCATTTGCTTATTACGTTGTGTGTTCTTATGATAAGTCGCGTAATAAATATGTATCTTATCGAGGTCCAGCCTGTGTAGAAAAGTTTTTAGAAAGTCTATTATTGGATATAACCGATATTTATAACGTTTTGCAGTCGCCAGTGGCTATTTGTTTAACAAATGAAGACAAAGCGAACTTTGCTCGGGCTACAAATTGTTTTCTTTGTGATAAAATATTGTTTGACGATAAAGTTAAAGATCATTGCCATCTTACAGGACGGTATCGTGGTGCAGCTCATTCTTATTGCAATATTAGATATCGTTTGCCTAAGTTTGTTCCTATATTTTTTCATAATTTAGCGGGTTATGACAGTCATCTTTTTATACGACAGTTGGGAAAACTATCAGGAAAAATACAAGTAATAGCAAAAAATAAGGAAAACTACATATCTTTTACAAAATGTTTTCAAATTAATGATAAAGATATCATACCTGTTCGATTTGTTGATTCTTTTAAATTTTTAGGCACAAGTCTAGAGAAACTTGTCGCAAACTTAAAAAATGACGACTTTAAACATCTGCGGCGTTATTTTCCTTCTCGTGAGCATTTTGCTTTAATAAAACGAAAAGGGGTGTATCCATATGAATACATGACTACTTGGAGTTCATACGAAGAAAAAGTACTTCCGCCTCAGGAGTTCTTTTTCAGCAAATTACGCAATAGTAATATATCTAAAGTAGATTATGATCATGCAAAAAAAGTCTGGCAAACGTTTGAATTATCGAATCTCGGTGAATACACAGACTTGTATCTTAAGTCAGATGTTCTTTTATTAGCTGACGTTTTTGAAAGTTTTCGCCAGACATGTAAGATGAATTATAAATTAGATCCAGCCTTTTATGTTACAGCACCGAGTCTCAGTTTTGATGCCATGCTATTAAAAACAGATGTTAAATTAGAATTAATACACGACCTGGAAATAATAAGAATGATTCAAAAAGGTATTCGCGGTGGAATATGTTTATGTTCGACAAGGTATTCAAAAGCCAATAACAAGTATTTAAAAACTTACGATCCAAGAAAAAGTAATAACTTTCTAATTTATATCGATTGTAATAATCTCTATGGATATGCAATGTGTGCTTATTTGCCTCATTCCAATTTTAAGTTATTGAATGACTTGGAAATCGCTGGAATAGATTTTATAAATATGCCAACTAACGGAGACACTGGTTATATACTAGAAGTAGATTTAGAATACCCCGAACATTTGCATAATGATCATAACGATTTTCCATTCTGTGCTCAAAAATTTACTCCGCCAGGTTCTAAAACTTCAAAATTGATTCCAAATTTATACGATAAATATTTCTATGTCATACATTTTGCTCATCTGCAAACATGTATAAAACATGGTTTGTTGTTAAAAAAAATACATAGAGTTATTCAATTTAACCAGAGTCCTTATTTAAAGCAGTATATTGACATAAATACTGAATTACGAAAAAAAGCTAAATCTACATTTGAACAAGATTTCTTCAAACTTCTTAACAACAGTATATTTGGCAAGACGTTAGAAGACACAGAAAAGAGGGTTAATGTGAAATTAGTCAATAAGTGGAATGATGATAGTAACAAAACAAAGAAAAGTTTCTGTGCAGAGCAAATGATAGCTCGACCAAATTTTCACAGTGTTACAATTTTCACTGAAAACTTGGTAGCCATTCAAATGAAGCCTGAAACAATCACTTTAGATAAACCTATATACATTGGTTTTTCCGTTTTGGAAATATCTAAGAGTCACATGTTTGATTTTCATTATTCTATTATGAAGCCTTTTTATAAGGAAAAGTTAAAACTTTGTTATACGGATACTGATAGTTTTTTGTATTCAATAGAAAGTAAAGATTTTTATGCTGATTTAAAATCAAATTTTCTTCCCTATTTCGACACTAGTAATTATTCTGTAAATAACGTATACGACATTCCTAGTTGGAACAAAAAGGTGCCAGGTCTCTTTAAAGATGAGCTAGGAGGAAGTTTGATTTCGAAGTTTGTAGGATTAAGGTCCAAGTTATACTGTATTAAAACGGCAGAAGATGAATTAAAAAAAGCAAAAGGCATACAGAAGCAAGTATTAAAAGATGTACAATATAAAGATTATTACAAGGTATTAAATGAAAATACATTTTTGAAGAAAAAAAATATCATATTTAAATCTCTTAAGCACGAAATATTTACTCAAGAACAAAACAAAATAGCTTTGTCGGGTAATGACGATAAACGTATCATATTAAAAAACAAAATTTCTACTTTATCATGGGGTCACTGGGATAGTTTAGTTTAATATCATTAGTTTTTCTTTAGAAGCACCGTATTGTATAGTTTATTATTATTTTAATGGTAATCATGAATCAAATTGTAAGTTGAGAAATATGTTACCCCATCATCTATTTATTTATTATATGGCTTAAGTAATGAATAAGATAGAATAAAAACATACATGAAATTGTATAGTATGTACCGACACGGCACTTTATATTGTAAAGTTATTTAATTTTAATATTGTTATCCATCAGTTATTTGTTTAATAGTATTATACATTGTTTTTAATGGTAAATAGGTAAATTAATTACCTAGTTTTAATCAAATACTTAATGTTGTATTGTAACGATGAAAATATATAACGTTATAAACCAGCTACCATGTTTTTTTTTATTTCATAATCCATAAAATATAAAACTATTAATAAAATAGCACACGCAATGAACAATTCGAAACTGGTTGGGACATGTTATTGCTGATTTAGGTATTCCAACTTATAGTTCATTTGTAATTTGTCCAATTGCGATTCCGTGCGAATGCTTTGTTGTTATGTCAGCATTATATTTACACTATAAATAGCTATTAAAGTTGAATGTTTTTAAAATTTGTTTCACACATAATTAATCAAGTGACAACTACGGTCACCCAAATACATCATGGTAAGTCGTATAAATTATTTTTCTTCAAACTATTTTCTTGTGTAGTGGTTAGATCACTAGTTAATGTTTATTTGTATATTTGAATTAGTTGGAAGATAATGTTGTTGTTAAAAACTTATGGTTGTGATGCTGTTATTGTGATTCTCATATTCTATCGGTTCCGTATAAGATAGTCAGCCTCCTTGTGGATCCTAGATATACTCTTCTACCTCCGCCACTATATCAATCATTTCTTCGATGTGAAATTATTTTCGTTGCATAATAAATTTAATTTCAGAATAGCCAAGAAATCTCGCAGTCGCTACTCATAAGCAAGGAGGCAACAGAAGATTATCCTCCTTGCTTTGAGCAAAATGCGCAAGATATGTTGGAGGGCTTCTCTGAAGAATTTCCACATTGGAATGCTAAAGATTCACCGCTGCATGCCAAGGTGGTTAAAAGTCTTTTTAATAAAAAGAAGCCCATGAAGAGGAGAAGCAAGTTACTGCAGAATACGAAGGGGAACGAACCTTCTTATTTAATTAAAACAATGCCTACTAAAGGGCGGCGATTAATTAAATTAGAAATATTAGATCTGGAATCAACCAGCAATGATCCATTAATAAAAACACAATATGTGGTAACCGAGCATATTGATCCAATAATGGATCAAGCAGAAAATATTATAACTAATATCTCTAAGAAAATATGTGGTTACAGTTATAGTTTTTAAATAACTATTGCTGACCTATAACATTTGTAGATGTATATTAAAATTCTCTAATGTGCTAGATGCGTACCTACTATCTTTAGTTACGTGTACACTCACGGAGATACATTATTTCGACAACATTATTCTTCTGAAAAATTATAGTAATGCTTATAAATTTTACTAACTAAGACTTATGTTATTTTAAATAGTTATGTTAGTTTAAGTCTTGTATTGTTTTCAATAAATATTATTTAAAAATAAAAAGACTTGTATGAAAATATTTGTTTTTATTTTAACACCTCTATAATATAATCAAATATTTTGAAAAACATTCATTCAGAATAACCTCTATAAATAAATCTAAGATAAAATTTATTAGAATTCAAATACATAGTTTAAAATAATGGTAATAAAATTAAAAATATAGTTTTATTTATTAAAGAACGCAGTCTATTACTTTGTTAAAGTAGGGATGCAAGTAATTAAACAATGTTTATTTTTAAGCATCGATTCCTTACTCATATCATTTTTTATTGCACGATTCGAGAGGGGTGAGAGCTCTTTCTTCTCTCTCAGTGCACTTACAAAAGTAAATATACTGCTAGTTCTCTTATTATTACGAACGCAAAGTGTTATATCTATTTTGTTAAAAGCCACGAATCAAAGCGGACAAGTTGCTATGAAGTTCCTCAAACAAAAGGAAACGTTAAAATTAGATTATAATATCTGTCCTGCATCATTATGTGAAGCAAAGGGACATGGCAACTTATTGCCGAGCACTATACGATGTATTGTTTATGGACCATCAAATTGCGGCAAGACAAACTTAGTAATAGGTTTGTTATTACATGAGAATGGTGCACGTTTTCGTAACTTATATGTATATTCTAAATCATTATACCAACCAAAATATGTGTTCTTAGAAAAAGTATTAGATTTAGTTGCAGACATATCTTATAGTAAATATAACCATAATAGTGATATCATAAGCCCACACGAAGCTTTGCCAAACTCCATTATAATATTCGACGACGTAGCTTGTGAAAACCAAAATAGCATTCGGGATTATTTTGCTATGGGTCGACATAAGAATATTGATTGTTTTTACATTAACCAAACATACAGTAAAGTACCTAAACAACTTATAAGGGACAATTCTAACCTCATTATTTTATTTAAACAAGACGATGTAAATTTAAAACACGTTTACGATGAGCATGTAGGTTCAGATATGTCGTGGTCTCAGTTCCGTGAAATGTGCTCAACTTTTTGGAATAAACCATTTAATTATGTTGTGATCAATGAAGACTGCGAAAGAAATAAAGGATGTTATAGGATGGCATTCGATACTTTTGTAGTAGTAGATTAATATACATAAGTTATTGTTTCATCAATACACAATCACTATTACTCTGGATTTTGCATTGAACGGAATCCTTGTCAAAATGGAAAAGCAACTTAAAAAACAAATTGTAAAAGCTGCAGCTGCTGTAAAAAGAAAGGTTGAAATGATAAAGGATATGAAAAATACAAATGATGCCACTCTGGAATCCATATTCAAACCTATAACCGATCCACTGAAACAAACAGCCATTAAGAACAATGAAATTTCTCATGAAGATGAGGATGAGTTTGAACATTATACAATAAAAAAAAATAAACATAATGACAGTGAGGCAACAAATTTTTCTGATGACGATTTTAATGAAGAAGAGGAACAACAGTTCTATAAAAAATTTAATTCCGAAAAAACCCTTGTCGTATCACCTTCTGACAACAATAATATGAGTGATGCTTCCTTTAAATCTTTTCAATCATCACCAAATGTTTCACTTAATAGTTTATCGTGGTGTGCTTCGCCCGACGCAAATATCCCTTTTGGAATAAAAAATGAACGAGGAAAACTTATGCTCGGCCAAACACGTGTTTTCGACGACGGAAAAATTATAAAAATTGGAAATCGAAGTTTAAACAAAACTCTTGGATTAAAAGAATTACTATTTGAAAAGACACCAAATTTGGATGTAATCACAGATGAAGATTTGCAAAATTATAAAGAGCTTCTAATAGAAACTAATGCACATAGGCGTAATTGTGATCCACGCAAGCCAATTAATAGTAACAAAGGGTTTAAGTACATGCATATTATTAAACCACTGTTTAAGTTTTCTAGAAATAAGTATGACAGCACAGAAAGTCTTACGGTAGGAAAAGGAATAAATCTTTTAAAAAGTGTAAAGAAAGATATAGATTACGTTTATTGGGATGATCCAAATGAATTAGTAGATCGATTGAAATTACTGTTTGCATCTCGTGATGCTGGCAATACCGGCTTAGATAATGAAATTATTGCGATTATAGAAGAGCTGTACGAAGCAGGCATCATTAAAAAAACCAAATATAAGGAACCGAATTTTAAAAAACTGATCAGTAGTTATACAGCAAACACCGCATAGATACGGAAATGAATGTAGATAAATTTGGTCATCACGTTCATAAACGTTTACGATTAGAGGAATATATTGGAAATCTCAACGATACATTAGTGAAGTCAGAAACAGGTGAATATGATTTAAAATCATCAAGATTAAAAGGACTTATATCGCCAGGCAATGATGACGAAGCCGCAAATAAAGCTTACGTGGATGAAAAGACACACGAACTAAGAACTTATATTTTAAGTGATGTAAATATTCATTTAAATGATTTTGAAAGTTCAATACTTAATAAGCTAACCACCTTGTTTTACACAAGGACAGAAATTGATCACATGCTTCAAGAGAAACCAGATAATAATGAGCAAACAAGACATAGTGAATGAGCTTCACAAAGCAGCAAGAAGGAATTTTTCCCGGCGATGTACGATCATAAAAGGAATAGATGATTTATGGCAAGCCGACCTCATAGATTTGCAAAAATATTCACAGTTTAATAAAGGGTATAAATATATTCTTATCGTAATTGACACTTTATCAAAATATGTATGGATCAGATCTTTAAAATCAAAAGCGAAAAATTATGTTACAGATGCAATGCAAAGTATTTTAACTACATCATTACGAAAACCTAAAAATTTACAAACTGATTTAGGCACAGAATTCTACAATGATAATTTTAAACAATTAATGAAAAAGTATAATATTAATCATTATTCAACATATTCTATTAAAAAAGCATCTATAGTAGAAAGAGTTATAAGAACAATTAAATCTCACCTTTACAAACTATTTAGTTTGAACGGAAATTACCAATGGTATAAAAATATTTTAAAGGACGTTGTAGAACACTACAATAACACTTTGCATAGAATAACAAAATTTAAGCCTGTGGAAGTTAACAAAGTAAATGAGCTTATAGTCAAAGGTTATATTATGAATTCTCAAAAGAATAAAACAAGTCGGGGATATACATTTCGTGTTGGTGACTATGTTCGCATAAGTAGATATAAAGCAGATTTTTACAAAGGCTATACGCCAAACTGGTCCACCGAAATATTTCGTATAGTAAAAGTTAATCACACTAACCCAACAACTTATCAAATAGAGGACAGACGCAATCAAAGAATCCTCGGCTCATTTTATGCATACGAGTTACAAAAAACTAAGTTTCCAGACCTATACCTCATTGAAAAGGTTATAAAAAGAAAAGGAAACAAATTGTTTGTAAAATGGTTAGGATTAAGTAATAGCGAAAATAGTTGGGTTGATAAGAATAAATTGGTTTTATGATATAAAATAGCTCAAGATATCTTTATTGATTCACTTTTTGTTTATCAATGAAGAAAGGAAGTGGTATCATAAACAGCTTAATAAATAAGATTCCGTTTGAGTTACATTTACCGGGCTACCAATATTGCGGCCCCGGCACAAAGCTTCAGAAACGATTACTTAAGGGTCAGCGAGGAATTAATAAATTGGATAACGCTTGTATGCACCACGATATTGCTTACATAAACAACGACGCTAACGTAAGGCACAAAGCTGATCTAGATCTATTAAATATGGCTCAAAGAAGATTGAAATCAAAAGACGCTGGAAAGAAAGAAAAAATTGCTTCATGGATAGTAAAAAATGCTATGAAGGCCAAATTAAGAGCTGGTGCAGGTGCTCGGTCGTTTATGACGGCTGTGAAAAAACTCAAATCTAAATTAAAAAAAATAAAATCTAAAGACACAAATTCTACTATTAAATCTGCGCTCGCCGCTGCAAAAAAACTATTTAGAAATCAAAATAAAATGAGTTTACCTCGTTGTATTCCTATTCCAAAATGTGGAGGACTGTTACCGTTAATTCCTATTTTCGCGGGATTATCAGCTTTAGGTTCACTGGCTGGTGGAGCAGCTGGCATAGCAAAAGCGGTTAATGATTCAAAAGCAGCTCAAAAAGCTCTTCAAGAATCGGAACGACATAATAAGATGATGGAGGCGGTTGCTCTCGGAAAAGGATTATATATTAGACCTTATAAAAAGGGTGCAGGTCTATATTTGAAACCCTCAAAAAACTAATAAAGCGGCTACCTAGGCGGGCATTAACTAATTGGGATATATTAGAACATGCTAGTGATATTCCATTTTTTCGTGGTGTTTTCATGAGGGATACGTTGCCCTCAAAACCTAGGAAGATAGAATGCGGTATTATAAATTTAGATACTTCAAATAACATTGGAACACATTGGGTAGCCTACGTGAAAGAAAATAAGTATGCTGAATATTTTGATAGTTTTGGTAATCTGAAACCTCCGTTAGAACTACTTGATTACTTAAGAAGTGTTTCTTTAAATTATAACTATGAGCAATATCAAACATTTGACTCTGTTAATTGCGGCCACCTTTGTATAAAATTTTTAAAGGAGTATTGGAAAACACATTTATATAAAGCTTGAAATAAAATTCTTTATCAGTAGTAAAATGTCTTTCACTGTGTCTATAACTGGAAAAGGATCCTCTCTGATAACAAACTACTCACCTACTTTGGAATTAAGTGGATACTATGAGTGTGGATTGTTGTATTTTTCAACATTTAATTCTATACCCAACATAGATAAAAGAAATAATAAATTCTACTATGACGATAACGAAGTAATCGAAATACCTGAAGGAGCTTATGAACTTCAAGATATCTGTGATTATTTAAAGACATACATTAGAAATGCAATGTTAAAATTAACTTGTAATAATAATACCTTAAAAACTACAATTTTTTGTACTAAAGATGTTCATTTTAACAAAAGTGACTCACTTGGAAGGATTTTAGGTTTTGGTGGAGAAACAATAAAGGCATTAAAAAGGACCGAATCTCTGTATCCTGTCAGTATATTGCCAACAACCATTGTGCGCATCGAATGCGACGTAGTTAGTGGGTCATTCGTGAACGGATCTGCAAGTCATATTATTCACGAGTTTGTTCCTAACGTACCACCTGGTTATCGGATCATTGAAGTGCCGAAAAATCTAATATATTTTCCTGTAAATAAAAGTTCTATAAGTGCAATAACTATACAATTATTCGACGCCGAGAATAAACAAATCAATTTACGAGACGAAGAAGTACAACTGTATCTACATTTTCGTAAAAATGATAAATTTCAATAAAAATCATGACACAGCTTGCATTCAAGTTAGTACTAGAAGATCACCTCATAAAAGCACACCGCTTCACATAAAAAAGAAGCTCACCAAAAACAATAAGGAATTTTTGAAGTTGATTGGCTTGTTAAAATGAATATTTTAAATATATCTCAATCAACATCATACGACAATAGTATTGAAAGTTTCGAATATCATTCTTATAAACCGTACGTAACAAGTTTCAACAAGAATGATGAAATAAGAATACCTATTAATCAACAAGATCTATGTCTGTTACCCTCACTCAGCACTTTGTATATTGAGGGTAAAGCCAATGTTTATAATAGTTCGACTAAAGAAAAAATATCAAATGTGTATTTTATCAACAATCCAATACTATATTTATTTCAAGATATTCGATATGAGTTAAACGGAATAGAAATAGACAAAATAAAAAATGCTGGCATAACTACAACAATAAAATCGTACCTCTCGTTAAATGATAATGAATCTAAATGCTCACGTGTATGGGGATGGTCAACTTCTGGTACAAACAATCTTAACGGAGGAATTTTTTCGGCTTCTGTGCCGTTGAAGAAAATTTTAGGTTTTGCAGAAGATTATGAAAAAGTTATAATTAACTCCAAACATGAATTGGTGCTATTAAGAAGCAATACGAATCTCAATGCTTTGAAATTAAATGTCGGAGAGGTGGTCGAAGATATAACTATTAGCAAAGTTGTTTGGCGAGTTCCGCACGTTAAAGTATCAGATCGTGAAAGAATCAATTTGTTGAAACATCTAGAAAAGGACAGGCCTATTACACTAGCATTTCGAAATTGGGATTTGTATGAATATCCATTATTATCGAAGACACGTAAACACACTTGGTCTATCAAAACTTCGTCACAGATAGAGAAACCAAGATTCGTTATTATAGCCTTGCAAACCAATCGCAAACACAATGCGGAAATGTCAATGGCAGAGTTCGATCACTGCAATGTACGAGATGTAAAAGTATATTTAAATTCATCGTATTACCCTTATGAAGGATTGAATGTCAGTTTCTCAGAGGATAAATTTAATTTATTATACGAACAATATGCAAGATTCCAACAGTCTTATCATGGACGGCGACCAGAGCCGTTGATGAGCTTGAAGGAATTCAGAGACGTTGCCCCATTATTTGTTATTGATTGTTCTCACCAACAAGAAATGATAAAGGGATCAATCGATGTCAGAGTGGAGATTGAAACAGACCAAGAAATCCCGGATCAGACAGCAGCATATTGCTTGATTTTAAATGACTGCATTTTTGAGTACAAACCTCTGAGCAATATTGTGAAGAAAATATCTTAACTAAATAAAGTGCAATCAAAAGGTATTTGAAAGAACAAACTTCAACTTTATGTTAAACAGTGGAATACAACGAAACAATGAGTGCTGATAAGAGTTCGATACTTTTTGTTGATGTTCAAGGATTCAAAGACTGCAAAAATAATTTTATTATTAAGGAATTTGCGTTAGCCACAAAAGAGTTTACGCAAGTCTTTTTAATAAAACCTCCATATTCGTATCTAAAATTATCTGCCGAAGAAAAAAGAGCAGTCAATTGGATTGAACGCAACAGAGGAATATACTGGAGTCAAGGCAATATAGATTTCAGAGAATTTAAGAGATTAATTATTCCAATTTTAAAGGACCAAACCATAATAATGAAAGGTGTTGAAAAGCAAAAATGGATTAAAGATTTGTGTTCTGACTGCTTTTTGATAAATGTTGAAGGCAAAGGTTGTCCTAATTTTGCAACATTGCGCAATAGTTATGCTAAAGGTGGAGCTAACTTCAATTGTATAACTGATAAAAAAGAGTGCGCTCTAAGGAATGTTTTATTCATAAAAAAGTGGTACTTAAGCACATGTAATTTATGACTTCAGTAAATTGTACTTGAATGAAAATTTGTATTTAAAGTATTGTTCTAGTTTAGCTATGATGATATTTGTTACTTGCTTTATAATAAAAAAATATTTTTAACAAAAATTTCTGCGTTTTATTAATGAAAACAAATATGGTGATTCAATATACTCGCATAACTCTTTATTTATCAAAAATTACAATTTAATGGTATGAATAATTTAACCCTGTATAATGTATATTGGGCAATCTCAAACTGTTTTCATCAAATCACCGTAAACGAACGCAGTGAGATTTGCGGAGTGTAGCGGAGCTAGAGCGCAGCGAAGCGTAGCTCAAATCTCACTGCGTTCGTTTGCGGTGTTTTGATGAAAACTGTTTTAGAATGCCCAATATACACCTACTCAATTTACCTACATTTGTCTGTGCTCATACGGTGAAGGCAACCTATGAACCTATACACATCTGCGAAAAATTCAAAAGTGTACTACCTACCTATCGGAAGTAAACCAATCCGCAATAAGCCAGCGTGATTGACTAAGGCCTGAACACTCTAAATTAGAGTAGGCTCGAGCCCCTCGGTGAGGACATAATATATGAGCTGTAATGATGATGACACCAAAAATTATACACACGTTGACAATATCATGGTAAATCCTACTAAATGTTTGGATGTTTGTTAGACAATCACGCAAAAACGGCTAAACGGATTTGAATAAAATTTGGCATGCATGTAGCCTTTGACATGGAAAAGAACATAGGCTACCTTTTATCCCGATTCCTTAAGTAGTTCCCGAGGAAAAATTTAAAATTGTTTACGAGCTAAGCTGCGGGCAGAAAGCTTTGAAAGGACCATGCCCACTTTTGTATGGAGACTTACCCCGTCAGAGATTGCTTGCTTAGGTGGCAAACGGGGTTTTATATTCTATGCGATCCATCAACCTTCTGTCATTGCAAAAAAATGTTTTATAACTGAAATGATGAAATGTAATCACAATGTAACATATTTTATAATTTATTAGAAAATGTAATGAAAGAAATAATGCATAACATTGAAAAGGTAAAGGATTGTAGCTACTCGTACAACGAAAAAATGCATAAATATGTAGTTGCCATTTTATAACAGGAAATGCATGTAAGTATTTAATTTTTTGCCGAAAAAACCGTACCTTCTATCTGTTTTATATTACACTGAAAAATCATGTTTTGATAAAATATATTTAATTAGAAATACCGCTTTATTGGTCATCAACCTTGATAGTGGGGCAAAATCGGGCATCCTTTGATTTAGACCCAATTCTGATGTCCACGCAGACGAAGTCGCGGGCAGAAGCTAGTATTTTATAAACAAAGCTCAATCATCGTGTTGCTTTCAACATGTTGTTGGCAACAATGCAGTTTCTTCAGTAACATCGACACTGTTTATTAACTGGTGCTGTTGCGCAACAATTGTTCACCGAAATTACAACGAAACTTTAAACTTTCTTCACAGTTTTAGATCTAGCATTTGTTTAAATTATGACTGATGGACCTATTTGCACTTGCATTTTCCACGTGATACTTCAATTTGGAAGTGCAATCCATTGTGCTTGTGTCCGCGAGTTTGCAGTTTTCAGCAGGAACTTGAGGGATTTCAGGATTTGTGCCGCGACTGCGCGGGCCGAGTGTGGCACGCGCCCGCCGAAACGTTACGCCAGTAAGCTCCGAGCGGTCTAGTACGCTGCTAGTTCTTGCCTCCGCCGCTGGCAGTAATGAGTGATCGCGCGTGATCGGTGATCGCATGCTTGCTACTACTTAAAAGTGACAGCACAAGTGATTAATATTACAGTTGAAAACAGGTGAACTTTGTTTACGTTCCGCCTCAATGTTATTACTGTGGCTGCAATTTCTTTAGAAGTCTTAGATAATGAAGGAAAGCCAACTTTCGGCACCTATAGACGTTTGGCAACTTATTTGCAACTAACGGTTAGCTTATTTTGTTCTTCTTTCATTGAATCGTAGCTTTCTGTGTGCTTCTGCTTCAGTAGTGGCTGTTGTGTGTTTATGCTTCTGTGATATGTGAGTTACTGCAAAATATATTTTTTGTAAACTACTTTCTTGCGATGAAATGAGTTCTCTGTCTCCATTCTAGAATGATGTATTAAACTTAGCAAGTTTAATATTTTGCCAAGCGACGAAACAATGGTTGGTTAAGACAACAGTTTAATATGCGTGGGTTTTAATCTTCCTCCGTGTAAGCAGTGTATTATTGTTTGTTGGTTGCGGCTTATCGCAACGTAGTAAGGTAACAACACTGCCTCAAGCTGAATCCAATAAATTGAAGTTTATTTATAAACTTGGAATTCCATTAACTCGTTCGGTACGTAAAGGTGAAAGCATCCATTAATAATTAGGTATTTGTTGAGCTCTTCAATATTATGTGGTGTTGTTCAAATAGTTAAATTCGAAAATTGTCTATGCTGTCGTGTTTTTGTTTTGGGGTTAATCACAGAACCTTTGATATTTAAAATGAAGTTATTAAAAATAAGCACATACATACCTATGATTCGTTTTTTTCTTGGAGATTCAGAGATTTCTGTGCCTTACATTGGTTTCTTCTAAAAATAGAGCAACAAAATGTCTTTGCCGAAAAGTTTTTTTCCGAATAGAAAAAAATCCAAAACGTACCTAGGTAGGATGTTCCATCATAGTGCATGTCACTTTGGTTTTTGAAAAAAAAAATTTTTGGGCTATCATTTTTTTTGATAATGGTCCATGTTTCGACTACTATGTAGTTTTTAATGTGTTGATACATTTCTTTTATGTGATTTTTATTCTCATTTATTTGTTTTACTGGAAATCTAGTGAGGGACTTAGTTAGTTTCTTTGATGTATCTTCGATAACGATAAGTAAATAAAAAGTGTCCAACATACTTTACCTATTTAGTTATACTATATACATATTAACTTGACGACATAAATGAATTACCTACGAACGGGAGCTGGTCGGGCTGATGTCGCGCGGTGGCTTTCCCAGTCCCCGGATCACCTTAATCAGGGACGGATCCAGGATTTCGTTTTGGGGGCGCCATTCTAACAAGGTTCGGAGCTAGGGTTAAAATCACAAGTAAACAAAAATAAAGTACAAAATAAATAATAATAACCCGTATAATCGCGTATTTGAACTGTCTCAAATATCTGACAATAGATTTTTTTATATCGCGGTAATAGGAAGAAAACGATACCTTATAGTTTCCAGACGTTTTGGTCGAATTCATAGAATGTTAATTAATACATTAACTAAAAAAAGTTTAAAAATGAAATAAAACCCTTTTTGAAATATTTAAATGTATCTAAATAATAATGGATCGCCAAATGTGTTCCTAAGCGCAAAACTCGCGGACGGGTGGACCGATTCAGCTAATTTTTTTTCATGTTTTCCTAAAGGCACAAGGAACTTATGGAAAGAAAAAACATAAAAAATGGAAAATAGTAACAGAGTAAATAACTTAGTCCGGGCAGCTAGTTCGAGATAGAAATTTTCTCCAAAAATCCGCCATTTTGACGCGTGTATAAATGTTTGTAAGTAATATGCAGCCCTAAACATATACATTAGGGGTTGTTAAATTATTCTTAAGTTATTCCACTGATTTAAATTGTTAATACGCTAATAAACCCATTTTTTTGAAAAAAAACCTTTTATAAATTTCCTTGAATTTTTTACAGCTAGCTTGTTCTAGCTGTAGGGTATACGTGGGTAACACTGAAAATGTTTAGAAAATAAAAAACGGCTTAATGTCGAAAGTTGCAAATACTTTTATTGTTTTTCGAAGCAATCTCCGTTCCTCTCTACACATCGTCGATTTTGGTTGAACCACTGAGAAAAGCAGTGGGCCCATTCTTCCTACAGTCCGTTTTGCGGAGTGCGCTGAAGCATTGTCGTGGTGAAGGAGGATCCTGCTTCCAGGGCGCTGCTGTCGAATTTTTTCCAAGACAACAGGCAAACAGCGATTGACATACCAGTCTGCAGTAACTCTCCTTCCATCTTCTAGCATAACTGTCGCGAAATGACCTTTCCGACCAAAGAACGAGGCAATCATCTTTTTTCCTTGACTTCTTCCTTTCTTTACCTTAGTTGGCCGACCCTCAAAAGGAAACACCCACTGAGCTGATTGTCTTTTGGTTTCGGGTTCGTAGCAATATATCCAGCTTTCATCACCTGTGACGATGTCAAATACAGCATTTGAGTCACCGCCGTTGAACTTATCTAACATTTCGCGACACCAGTCCATACGAAGGCGTTTCTGGTCGTCGGTTAAAGTATGGGGAATCCATCTGGTACAAAGCTTCCTGACGCCTAAATGTTCGTGTAATATTTTTTGAACTTGACTCATACCAATGCCTAGACTTGCCCGTATCTGCTGATAGGTCACTCTCTTATCTTCCTCTATCATGCGTCGCACAGCACTGATGTTATTTTCAGTAGTCGCTGTTAAAGGACGTCCCTCACGCGGATCATCACTGAGATTGCTACGTCCACGCTTAAACTCGTTAAACCAATTATAAATAGTGGCACGAGATGGGGCTTCATTAAGAAATGCTAATCGCAGCCTATCATAGCTTTGTTGTTGAGTAAGCCCACAACGAAAGTCATAATAAATCACTGACCGAAAATTTTCTCGCGTTAAGTTCATTTTCACGTGTAACAAGAGTTTTAGATTTGCCGCCAATTCCCAAAAACAAATGACAAATGAATGCAATATATTACATTAGGTTACCAAAGAGTTCTATAATTGAAATACAAAAAAGTTTTCATTAGCAATATTTCTAACTGGCCAATCTGGTTCAATCATTAACTCATCCTTGTATGTGAATACACACGCCAACAATAATTCTGATATACAGGCTTACTTTTGAAGTAGGAGCCAAATTTTTATCATCAAAACACAGCTGTTCCATACAAATGATCAACATCCACTGAACCTAGATGCATGGAACAGTAGATTTTTTTCGCGATTTTAAGTTAAGTCCCATAGTAAATGGTTTTCAGTTTGCTTGTCTGAAGTTCTGAACAAGCACACAAAATTTGGCTCTTACTTAAAAAGTAACCCTGTATACAAACACGAGTGTACGTGAAATAATGTTCACTACACCAAAATACAGCTCGACACCAGGGGGCTTAGACAAAAGAACAAATCAAAAACGATAGTGAAGTTAGAATGGAACAAAATGGATGGGAATGAGTCCACACCATGAATCATTTTCATACATTGCCGTTCGATACAGAAACGCGAATGATACTTTGGCCTTTTGAATCATTCGTCTGGCATCGAGCGCTTTTCGAACGTCACCTGTGCTCGATTTTTATTCATTTTCGTTTCATTTGCAATTAAAATTAATAGAACATTACCATGAAAATAAATATAATTTAAATTTTCGCCGAAAACAAAAAGAAGGAAAAGAAAAAAAAAAAAATTCAAAACCCCCGACAAAAAACCTCCAAAAAGTAAAAAATAAAATGTGTTGGTTGGCCCTTTAGTCGTCACGTCGGGGGACCGCAATTATAATACTCCTGAAGTGGTTCCAATGTCAGTAAAGTCAGGACCTGATAATGGGATCCCAGGAAAATCGTGGGAAGCCCTTAAATTTTATAGGTACGTGCAACGAGTTTCATGTTTTTTTTCCAAGGCTACTCAGGTCTTGCGTCTGGTAGTCATGAACCGAGTTGATGATGGAAGGATCTTTAACTTTTAGTAGTTAGGGGTTAGTTTTTAAAAGTTTTTAAATTCATGTGTTGAGCCTTTGTTGTATTTTTCAAGTTACTTCGGTGGGCTGGTATTAAATTTACTAAAAATATAAAAAAAAAGAAAAAAAAAATAGAAACAGAAGTTAAAAATTATATAATAAGAATACAGACAACATCGCGTTTCTACATATATTGAATTCAGTGCTAAACGATGATCTAGAAAGTCTTATGGCATTTGCACCGACATCAAAATGAACATGTGATAAGTAAGTACTTACTTATATTATTTTTAATTTTTAAGCGTTTTTAAAGTCGGTTTTTATTTTTGTAAATAAAATATACTTACTGAAATCCCGCCGCTTGCGCTGTGTGTTCAATCAACAATCAACAACATCCGTTCACTCAAACAGTCAGCTTTATTTAAAATATACAAGATTTATGGTAGTAATATAAATGTTAAACCTTTAAATTGCAACGAAACTAAATGGTCCGTCGTAATCCTGGCAGCGTGAGCAAAACGTACGTAGCGCATAGTCGGCATAGTTTTAAATGGGTATAAAGATTCATAGATCATTCCCGAGTGACCGGCCCGCGCATCCGGCGACAGGGGAAGGCTTTTCAAATCTCATTATCAACCTTCCCGCATATAAAGGCTATTGCCTAAGGTATTTGAAATTCACGGCGGACATAAAAATTGGCACCCTATTCGTGGCTGTGGAAATATCTTTAGGTTTATTTGATTGTCTTGTAACAGTAAAGAGGGTTCAACCTATTTGACGCGTGTTCTTATTGTTTTCTATTTAAGTGTACCGCTGGAGATACTGAATAGTCGTTTAGTATTAACACTCTGAGCTGAGCATAGGACTTACCTTTTTGTCGCGGTGAAATGCTGTTATCACTACAACTACCAAGGTCTAGTCAGTAGACTTGTGTATGTATTAACCGAATGAACATTACTATTCTTACAAAACGGATGTATATTATTAGGAACATAGATTCTGGTTCGGGTAGTGGAGTTGTAGTGTGGACCTTACCTAGCGCGCCCATAAGGGCAGGGAGAACCCCGGGGGGTTTTAGTTGGTAGGCCTGGCTCTCTGCCGCGTTAGCCCCGCACACGCCCGCTGTCTAGCCAATGGCGGGTACGATGCGGTCACGCATTTCCCCCCGAAAAAAAAGGAATATAGATTCACATAAATAAATTAAGACACTACTGTCATACTACCGATTTCTTTAAACTTTTCTTGTAAAGAATCTCTTATTTTAAGGCTATAAATTGCTCGAATAGCCCTCTCCTCGAGCTCAAAATTGGTCTAAATGTCGGCAGTATTTTTCCACAATTAAATACCATTATGACATCACAATATGACAGTAAAAAAAGTCTCGCTGTATCAATATCAGACAGCTGACGTATTTTACATACAGCGTAAGCTGCATAGCTTAGTCTATTGATCAATGAATTGGCAATTCTTTTTTTAAAAAAAACGTCGCTCTATACACTAGTATTTTTTCCTGTGTCGTGGGTGCAGTTACAGACATAGAATTTCACATGCACATATATATATTAGCGCCCTGTATATATATTAGTATATATTTCTGTTTCTGTTGTATATAAATTTCTGTAGGCCGTACAAAACATTTGTCCCGTACGGAAATCAAACCCGCGACCCGTTGCGCAGTAGGTGTGGGCTCCATTGCAGCTTAGACACTAGCGTTATCCTAAAAAAACTGCGGTATCCACAAGGTCAACACATTTAGCCTTTTACTGTTGTGAGCCTTATTGACATTGGGTAATACAAAGGACATGGTCAGGGGCGCCATATCTTTGTGGTATTGAAATAAATAGAGCGTCTAGCAGTATTGTGGTCTATAACTCTTCTTTAAAAACTAACAGACCCCGATTTTGTTTTAAAAAACATTAAAAATTCTGATGGTAAATATAAGAATCACACTGGCAACACTTAAAAAGTATTGGCAACACGTGTACCTACGCAGTTCTTCTTCTTTCTTTCAGAATAAAAGGGCGGCAGCAAATGTGGACTACAGTCTTAGTCCAAGCTGTACTGTGGACCCTGGAACGCGTTAACAAACAAAGCGTTAACATACAGATTTTTTATTTTTATTCATGCACCTACAAACAAACAATAAATTAAATAACAATCAAATACATAATATTGAGGCAGGTAGGTTGTGTAGGTTCTGCTTAGTTCGTCATTTGTGGTTGCGGCAAAGGTTGACGTCATTTGCGGTTCCTTTTTTTACGAGGGGAATGCGTTTGCGCACCGTCCAAGCTCCCGCAGGGCAAGGGTGTGTGGGACTCCGCAGCGAGCGACTACCCACTAAACCCCTCGATATGCCGTCTTTGGCACCTGGCGCAGCCACATCCAAAGGACGCGCCGCTGCCGAACGAGGTCGTGGGAACCCTTACGGACCGACCATAACCCCGTCCGCGGCACCTACCTACCAATGGCATGCCCCTGGCGCCCTCTCCAAGATGGAGATGGAGAGGAGTTCCCGGGGCATACTCCGGGTGGTAATTTTTTACTGTGGTTTTCTTCCACGCGGCCCGACGCTCAATGCGCCAGGCCCTCGGCCCCGCTCAGTGCGGGGGGACGGCAGACCCCACTGGACCCACCGCCGCGCACACGAGCCGAAGCTCAGCGGCGCCAAAGCACCGACCCACCGCAAAAATCGGCCACGGTGGCCACACGAGGTGGCCCGCCGACTAGCACTCGGCCATTCCACGGGGCGTGGGATGGGGGCCGCACAAGTGTGCCGAAGCCACACAGTGATCGGGTCAGCCTCAGTCCTTGGAACAACGATACGCCGGAGCTCTACGAGTCTCCCAGCCTCGGAACAACGACATGCCGGAGCTCAACAAGGACCCGCACCAACCCGACGAAAGGTGCAACGGCACAAAGCGCAACGCGCCATGACCCGCAAGCGGGTGCCCAGGCGACACACAACCCCATCTTCAAAAAGAAGGGGAGGTGACGCCCCACATGGCCACGTGAAGTGGCCCGCCAGGTTAAACCCGGCCACACCACGCCCCCTCCACGGGGCAGCTGTCAGACTTTTAGCTCGCGGCAGAAAATCTGCCGGGTTGCCCAGGGTGCACCACGAGGAGGTGTTCTGACATCGCACCCCCATTTGCGGTTCCTATCTTGTATTGATATTATAAACTGCAATATGCGATTGATTTAAAAATTGCATTCTGTTATCCTTTTTAGATAAAAATAAAACTGTATTTTTTTTAAATACTCGTACAAGATCTCAGTACTCGTCAATACGAATCAAACGAGCCCATACTCGATGGGGTTGTGTCATCTTATTTCCTATGGCCACCTTCCAACTCCAGCATTAATTCAGTCAGCCCCATGTCATCCTAATATTGTATTGCCTCGCGATATACATATTCATGCAAAATTTCAACTCAATCGAGAACCGGGAAGTGATCAAAAATTTGCAAGATTTCATTACAGATACCTGAAAAGGTGAAAGAAGGACAGGTGAAAGAAGCTTGTAAGAAAGGGCTCACCTTTTAAGATTTTTCATTCTAATAAAACACTTTTGCCGATTTATTATAAATTAACTTCTCGAAAGAATAAACAAGCATGGAGGTCTGATACGAAATCTCTCAAAAAGGCACGAGTTTGTTACAGTTAGGTACTTCTCATAAGCGGAGAAATTACTGCTAATCTCCCACACTCCAATGAGTATGAGAGATGATGATAGATGCAGAATACCCTGTCTACATGGTCCTGTGCTAATAGACCATGCCACACAGTCGGAATAAGCGATTAATGTTTGCAGTCCTCGCGCTAAATCTCTCTGAGGAAATTAATGATGTAGAAGCCTAACAGTGTGCACGGCTGACAAACGAATAGATATGACCGCGCCAGGATAACATCGGGAAACCCATTGTCTCGAATTCTGGAAATTGACGAAATGTAAGGATTGAAAATGCAATTTTATAGTATTACTTTCTTATATTACTTACTCAGTAAACTATAATACCTAAGTAGTATAGTACTGACTGATAGGTACCCCTAGTTATGCCTGCGCGGCAAATTTTTGTATTCCATCCATTCATATAAAATCACAAATCACATGCTCTGACAGAATAATGTTTATCATGGCCGAGTGTAAGTAGTATTTGGTCAACGGCTTTTTGCTTTCCCTTACCATTGAGAGAGGATTTTTGAAAATTTTGAGGGGATGAAAGCTTGTCTAGAACTTTACCGTGAATCATGAAACTTCGTATTTCGACTAATAATAAACAAATGAGTAAACAAGAGAAAAATGCAGTTATGCAAAAAGTAGCCAATACGCCTATTTAAAATTTATTTGGATTTCCACTGGGTGATTCTGTACAAAAAAATACGATCTGTATGTTTATTTGGAAAAAATTGTACACGTTGAATAGCGAATCGCCCATAAATTTTTGAAGAAATATATGATAACTTGAAAAAAACTTGACATGAATATGATTGAATATTAAAATTAGAAAATAAATAATTTTAACACCAAACTCAACACATTTTGACATCAAATAAATCAAGATATACATGAAGTACCTAGTCCTGTACTAATAAATGTAATTCTGGCACTTGCCAAACACGTTCGTTTCTCCCAACGAACGATACGTTTCTATAAAATTAGATTTGGCTCCAAATGGCTACTAGTTGCCCTGTCCATTCCAATTCTGATGCTCACTTCGTCCATCCTTCTTTGTATTAGATTGTAGCTAGTGCAGCGTCACTGTTTTCTACTCACTTATTAAATTTTACTATGACGTTGCACCTTACGCCGTCATATAACATTCTATTAATAGGTTTCGTAAGAAAGTACTAAAGGCAGAGAATAGTTAATGAAATCTAGTTATAGATTGTAGCTTAAGGCTATGTAAGAATCTAGTAATAGATTCCTTAAGTAAGTACTAAAGGCAGAGAATAGTCTATAAAATGTATTTATAGTTTTATACAATTATACATGTTTATGTACATACTTTGTGTTATTATCTCATTTCGATTAATTGGGAGTTCTCAATAGTTGAGAAATTTGAGCTTATTGGTGTTTTATTCAACATCGAATAAAGATGTTTTAGTATTGAAATTTTCTCCGTTCTTGTCATTTCATTCTAATGATGATAACATACTCGTACAACAAACACAAGAAACAAAAAGAGCAATTACTTTTATGATGGCAAAATCTAAAGCATGGCTCTGCTTTATTTCAGTTAACTTGAAATAGCCTTATTTCAAGTAATTCAAAGTAACATGATTACTTTTATTCAACATAAGTCTTTATATGCATTTATCGTCGTTAAAAAGAAATATAGGTACAATTCTAATTAAAGGAGAACATAAAATTAAATTTGTGACTAACTACTGAACTACCGAGCTTTTACCAGCCCTGACGAAATTGCAACTGTATAAATTTCATTTGAAAAATATTACGTATCAATTTTAATTCAGAAATCTCTACAGTTTTCTTGAAATTTGGTTAGGAATAAAACAAACTTACCTACAAACTTTATATTTGTGACTTTGCATTTTCATTAAACATTATAAATAAATTGAAAAATGAATAAATAATACAAGAAAAAAGTTCGTCTCGGGCGGGATTCGAACCTGCATCTTGAACACATCGTGTTGACGCATTGACCACTGGGCCACCGAGCTCTTACCAGTCCCGACGAAAATTCAACTGTAGTTTTCGTTAGAAGATAAATCCGGGAAAAAGGGCAATATATCATATATAAGTAGTTCATGTAATAATATGTTATTCGTATCTTAACTATGCATATAAGCAATATACAGCAACACACAAATCATACGAAACTCCTTGATACACGTTAGGCGTTTCATCAATTTATGGGAGTTGGTGTAGAGTTATACTGCGAAAACTAACAATCGCTCGTAACAAAGTCTGAACAAAAATGAGCTTTTAGAACCCTCAGAAAAAGTGTTTTGAATGTATATTTTTTCATAAATATGCTATAATTTTTTATTCTGTTATGTGCATAATAGGGTTAAATTGAGATGAGGAGTCAAATTGAAAAAATATATCTAGACGTCCACAAAATGGTCTGATTTCATGATATCTTCATGAGTATTGTTTTTTAAATCAATGAAAAAATATCATTCAAAGCCATTTTAAAATGTGAGTTACATCTCTAATATTGAGATGCGTCTAGTACACGCATATTCGACCCTTTTTCCTGTACTCCTTTTCGGTCAAATAACTCGGTTAGTAGGCGTATTTGATTGAAAACAGTGTGAGAGTTACATTGACGACGAAAAATGTTAGACGTAATAAGATAACATTTAAAGTAGACACGTTTATTCATTACAAGAATAAAGAAGGTAATTATTATTAGAAATTAATCAATGATTAATTATGATGCAGGAATACAAGGTTTTCTGCCCATTCTGGTAACCTCTTGCGTTTGTGGTTATAGACATTTCTCGCTTCGGAAAATAAACGCTCGCTGTACACAGTGCTTGCAGGTTGCAGGAACACTCGTTAAACACACTTGCTAAATATGCCAACTCTGTATATCTGGTTTTGTGTACTGCCCACCACTCGAATGGATTCCGATCTCGCGGCAACAAACTCTCGCTCACATAACGATCTAACTCTAGATCGATAGGACTTTTAGGATCTTCACGCTCCAGTGTCGCTCGAAAGAAACCAATTCTTCGTAGCAGCTCCAAAAAGCTACATTAGTGTCTTGTAAAGACTTGGGATTGGGAATGGTAACTTTCATATCTTCGCTGCTACTGGAATTCTCTATTAGGTCACCCCTTTTAATGTATTTTAAGAGTAGCATCCTAAGATATCTAAGATAACAAGGAATAGTATTTTTCGTCTTCTATTTCACAAAAGCGGCTCTGAACTTTTTCTTGGGGTTTTTTTAAATGTCTGCTACTCGTATGTTTGGGGTACATTTTAAAGATTTCACCTTGAGGCGTGGATAAATATTTTAGTAGGGAATTAGTGCATGACCTCTGAAATTGAAGAGACTGATAAGTTGGTTATTTTAGCAATTTATTCCAACGGTTTGAGTAATGTTACGCACTCTCTAAGAATTTCCCATTGACATTCTGTTAACGGCTGAACATTGGTAGTGCTTCAATTTATCGGACACTAGCTGCCCTCTCCGGCCTCGCTCGGGTATCCTAAAAACCTTTTGACAATACAACAATGTAAGAAACCATAGATTTTTGGTATAACATTGTTGTTAAATTTTTCGTCACTTCTATATAAAAATGTTTTAATTCACATTTTTTACTTTGTTTGTATACTTTTTCAAACATATTCTTTTACATTTAGTAATGTTATTGCCATTAATATAAAAAATATTTGTAATTGCTTATATATGTCATGTGAGATATCATGAAAGTAAACAGAGCGGGAGGCTATATTTTAGCAAATTCGCATTGTCGGAAAATACACTCGTAGGGTGGGTTTTTATTTACACACTCGTCGCTTTGACCCTAAAACTAATTTGGAGCATAACTCAAGAGTGGCGGGTGGGAGCAGCGAAAGGGCGTGGGTCACATATGTCACTATCACGACACATGGAGACGTCTTCTTATCTGACCAATATTATGGTTAACTTTTTTACCACGATGCTAATGAATGAGTCAGCACACTTTAATAATGACACCAGCTACGTAATATTATAACCATTTCGTAACCGCATCAAAAATGAAAAGTTCGGTCCGGAAATAATGATCCAATTACCAATATTATAACTTATATTGTTGATGTTTCACAATAATATGGCCATTGAAATGCGTTGAAATTCAGATAAAAAGTAAATGCAGTCTGCGTGAAAAGTAGCGAAGCGTTTTAGCTTTGTGTCACTTTGACATCAACCAATATTAGTAGAGAATGTGGGATGTAAAATAGTTAAGCATTATTTTGACAAAGTACTTCATTGTACTTTTGATGCTGTTGCTGATTGTACTTATAGGTTTATCTCCATTCACTTGCATACACATTTAAATAAATATTTTTCATTACTGATACTCAGAAAGTAGGTCTGAAGTTGCCTGAGAAGTGGGTTGAAAGTAATACTTATCAGCCCTAGGTAGAGTCGTTTTCAACTAATTCTATTTCCACATTTCTATTGAACCGTGTTCCAACTTTCTATACAGCCACTCAATTACAGCGCGGTGTAAAATTGAAATAACATAAAGTTAAGTATTAATTAAATAATATATTTTTTAAACGACTTTATTATAATTAACTTTCAACTATTTCCTTAAAACACCATAGATTTGGGCAAAATATTTACCATTTTTTCAATGATGAAAATGAAAAATATTGGCTGAATAGCTGGTCGGCCACAGAATAAAAAAAAGTAAGCAGGAAAGCGGCAATCTGATTTTCATTTGTTGGAATGAAATCAATGAAAATCTGAACATTTTTGTTAACAAAACTCTACGATGTAGAGTTTTGTTTACACTTCCGTATAGAAGAGATGTGTATTAACACAATGAGTTCATCTGATTCGGATATGGATTTAACGCCTGATTTCATAAAAAAAAGTAACTAAAGCAGAAGTTGTGGATTTATTAAAATATAATTTACTCCTTTTTTCTTTAGCTGTTTTTATATTTAATTGACTTGTATTCGTAATGAAAAGCACAGTGTTTATCTCTGTTTAAAGACTTATTTAGTCCCATGAACTATAGGCAAACCCCGTCGGGGGACTAAATAAGTTAGGCAAACCCCGTCGGGGGACTAAATAAGTTACTTTCACCCCTAGGGTAACAATGTACTGTACTATTGCTCACTGGTGTTAAGTAGATATTATAGTCACATTTAGAACATGTATTGTGATTTTTGTGTGATTTGCAAGTATGTAACCCTTACTGGAATCATAGTGTACCATTCCAACTTGTAATAAGTATCTTGCAAACCAACTAATTTCACTCCAGTTCAAACAAGAATACAGCGATACAAGCATTGTCATTGAAAGCATCTCCGTTTTTATCTATGGTCTATCTATGGGTTGCAGCGATTTTACTTTCTTGTAATAAATCTCTCGATACCGCCAAGGCATTTGACAGGGTGTGGCATACAGCTCTTCGAGCGGAGTCTATCCTATGGTATCGGAGTCTATACTATCCTATGGTATCCCCGAGAGACTCTGCAGATAGGTTGCCAGCTTTCGGAATGATCGGAGCATTGATGACGTCGTTGTCGATGGCTCATCCTCCGAGACCAAAACCATTAATGCTGGTGTCCCAGAAGGGTCGGTGCTCTTCCTAAAGTTGTTCATTCTGCACATTAATAACTTGTTGTCTATGTAGAACATTCATTGCTATGAGGATGACAGCACGGATGATGCGTACAATATATCAGTTGTCAGGTCTTCCGGAGCTTCGTATTGGAGTTGCGATAACACTTTGTGTCTGAAGTTGAGGATTTTTTGGGGCGTCAGAATGGAGGGATTGAATTTACTTTAGTACAACCCTACAAAGGCAAAAATTTGCATTTTCACTGCCAAGAAGGACCCATTTACTATAGTGCCTCAGTTCCGAGGATCCTTTCAAATCTTCGACATTGTTGGGATTCTCGGTGTCGATATCTCGAGTAAAGTTCAATTGGGGAGTCATTTGGGAGTCAAGGCTAAACTGCTTACAAAAAGCTGTGTGTCCTGAATAGAGCAAAGCGGTACGCCACATCAACATCTTGTACTTTACAAAGCTCAAATTTATCCGCACGTGGGTACTGCTCACATCGGGCACGAATCCTAAAATACCTAATACTGCTCGAATCATCGGTGATCGAGATCTGTTGGACTCATTAGAGTCGCTGGACTCATCGAGGGAGTTCGGATCTCTCTGTGTCTTCTATATATCGACTTTTTAACGGCGAGTGCTCCGAGGAACTGTCGTACCAACGTCACCTTTTTATCATCGTACCACCCGAGACCGCAGTACTGTTCATCCCTATTACCTGGAAGCGGTTCGTTTCAACGCTCATTACTTACCATTTACGATCTGGCTTTGGAATGAACTTACTGCTGCTGTATTTGGCTATGTAGTCATCTTCACACTAGGTTTAAGAAGAGTATTACACTCAAAGTAGGCAGCTACTTGGCTATGTCCCTATTGGCAGTCTGTGGGCGTCGGTAACCACTTATCATCAGGTGGGCCGTCTGCTCGTCTGCCTTTTACAGCAATAAAAAAAGTTTTTATCAGTGATCTGTTTTATTAACTCACCTTCATTCAACCATATATTTTTTAAGTAAACCTCGTTGTTTGCATTTCATGACGCTGATGACATTAAGTTGTTGAAATCAAACTCATAACTATGATTGCTAAAACATGATATTGAAGTACATGTATTTTTTTCTACCTATACAAATCTTTTGTGCTTCTTGTCACATCTTACGTAAGTTTAATTTACTGTGTAGTTTCGTTTGACTATGAAGTGTGTTCAGGTAAAGTTAATATTTGGTGGCTTAGGAAATTACAAGCATACCTTAGCTTCATAATACCAACTAGAAATACTCGGGAGGTAAACCACTTAGCAACAGGCACTCTAATTATGAAGTGGGTAGGTCGCCGCAAATTAACTACAGAATCAACGGAGCTTTGGTGTGCTTCTAAAATTCAAAGGACGGAGACGGCGAGTGGAACGAAAGCTAAGATTGAACGGACGACGCAACGCAAAAAATAATTTTAGATAACAATTTAAAGAAAAATAAGTAGGGACAATTACAGTAGGGCGGTGAAAGGGCGGCCGGCGCATAAGTCACTGTCACCGGCCGTGTCTACACCAACTTTTTTTTTTGCTATTTTGCGGCGTTTGTGTTGCAGCGATGATTAAAGATACCCCATATCAGCGCTTTGTTACGAAAACTGTGTTGCAAGCGTCGAGACCTTGTTGACTGTGTTTTTGTAATGACGAAAATTATCTCATTATGCCTGTGGTGAGTATGTTGGTACATTTGCTGTTTGGATAGGGGCTGATTTTTTTATCGCATTACATTTTTTCTGGAATAAATACGGCAGTATGGACAGCTTTTGTCTAATTAAAACCAGCTAAATTACCACATTTGCCAAATTTTAATAGTACTTAAGTTAATTTTTAATAATAGTAAATTTATTTGTTGATTTTGTATGAAAACTGTCAATGTTTAAGGTTTGCAGTTGGCAAGGCATCTCTTTATCAAAATTAATTACAGCAACTCCAGCAAGTAGATAATAATAGATAAACATTCTTTTATTCACTAATTGTATGATGGGCTCACAATTCTTTTGGGTAAAGGTCATTAAAATAAAAAATCCTTTTTACAAATGTCAGAATTAAAAATATTGTAGTACTGTATCACTTACTAACCGTACTATTAACTTCAAATATAATTTTCGAATAAAGGCAAAACTTTGCTAGGCTATCAAATTTGAGTTAATTGACAATTTATTTCCATTTATAGCTTGTCAAAACTAACTTTCTGTTGAAAGTGTGCAAAATGTTTTCAATTAGCGTCCTCCGAACTCCACTTTGTTTAGTTTGTTAAATAAGCCTACGAATTTGTGGGATTGTTGTTTTAAAGCTTAACTATCCCCACTGTGATTCACACAATAACTTCGATAATAAATTAAAATATACGAAATGAGAGGAACCTTTTCATTTGTAATGAAATATTTTGCAGACCCGGACTATTACCTTCTATGTATTTTGTTGGTTTTGAAGGTATTGATTTTTTGTTATTGTTTCTTCCTGATCATGCATCAATTATGAAAATAATGTATATGTATAATGCTTAGACCTATTTGATATGTGTAATTTAAATAAGATTAACAAATATCTTAACAGATATAATAAAATTTGATATTTGGACATTCATTATTTATTTATTTATTGGACCATCAACAAGTTTACATCATTTTGTAATTTAAAAAACACAAAGTAATTAGTTGTTAGATTCATTACCTACTTTATTCAATAAAACAAAGGTTAGTTTTCCTCCAACATGCCTATGACGAGGAGCTCACAAACGAGGTAATAAGGACAGTAACTAGTATATTACAGTTATAAATTAATAAAATTATACTTAACAGTTAATAATGTTTTTATTATTATAAATATTAGGAAGTTCTGCCCCTGTAGCATCACCACTAAAACATGATGATAAAGCGGGTTATAGCGTTTAACTGTCAAAACACTAGCTGTGCCCGCGAACTGTTTCGCCTTATAAGTTCAAAGAAAAAACTTTAAATCTACTTTCGTACGACTCAGTAGTACGACTCAGTAGTACAACAGACAGACAGAGCTACTTTCGCATTTATAATATTAGTATGGATCATAGGTAAGGATGACAGTTCAACAAGATAAGCCGCTTTATCGTATCGGTTTTTTAGTGATCATGCTATGGCTGCTGGTGACGACAAATGTTGTACTTATCTGCTATATTCTCATGCAGATTGTGGCTTACTTACCTATATTATTTTAGTTTTATTGATGGCGACCCTTTGCCTATACATATACCAGGGTTGTCTATATATATAGGTATATGTATAGACAAAGAATACTTAAATGAACCTCTAATAATCCGTATCCGCATGTATAGATATACATGCGGATGCGGATTATTAGAGGTTCATTTAAGTATTCTTTGAATACACAAATACATGAAAATTCGCATCCGCATACGCGAAATATAATTAATATTTTTAAGTACACAAATACATGAAAACGAATTTAATTTTAATATGTGTTATTGAATCATGTCAAAAGAACAAAATTAAAATAGTTTTTACAACAGCAAATACGCGCAAGGCACGTGCCACTGGTCCCGACCACTTTCTTTACATGTCGTTACTTGTAGGTACAGATATGCATCCGCATCCGCAAAGCTCAGCATTGATTGATGCAAATGCGGATGCAGATGTCTGTATTAATGCGAATAATCCGCATTTGCGGATGCGGATACAAATATCCGTATTATCTATATAGCTTAAAAGAGAAAATAACTCTGTTTTGCAAGTTTCGAAATAATAAGTTAAGATGAGGGGAACAATAATTATTACAGGTCAACAAAAGAAATTGGTGTTGCGATATTAACCTGTGTTGACCGGTGTTATACGAGTAGTTAAAGATTTAGTGCTTTGAATTAAAGCATCTATTATATTGCTTCCGAAACTTATTTGAGTTGAGGATATAGAGTCGTGACATGGCACAGTCTTAATCAGTTAACTCGTACGATAAAAGTAATAACATTAATCGAATAACATGTTAAAGTATCATACAAAACGTATAAATATCTTTATTCCCCATGGCGTAATAACGAAAAGAATATTATATTTTAGCTAAGTGAACTTGATAGCTAATAATGATGTCAAAGAAACTGGGGGAAATATACTGTGTATGCATTGTATTTTCCGAGATATTTGGAAACATTTCGCCCTCGTATTTTCCTCGAGTGCCAGATAAGTTGGTGTCTCGCGTTATTTGACGCGTTCCCTACGCACTGCGGCCGCTCTCGAATCATAATTCTGATTTTTCTCAACTTTGCTCCAACAACTAATAAATTAGCTGCAAAACCGGAGCTTATTGACATTAGTGAACAGGCTTCGCAAAAACATATCTTATGTTTAACGTACAATACAACAGAAAGTTAGTTGACGCTTAAAAAACTTCGCCTTTCGACGAGTAGGCATGGAAAGCTTTTATTTTGGGAACGCCTATTGTTGCCAGAATGCAAAGCTCTTCGTCGAGAACAACTCTGAATGTTAATCAAGCGATAAAGGAAGATGTCCATCAGTTATTCATGTCACAACAATATTTCGTTGTAATATTGTAGTGTGGACAGGCAAAGCTTTTTGAGAAATTGTAACTTTCTATTTGTTGATAAGTAACTGGCTTAACTCCTCTATTGTGTCGTAAACGATTTTCGTTATTCGTCAGTAATTTATCATAAGCTATAGTTATTCGATAGAAATATCTAGATTTGTCTTTAAGGGACCTCCGTGTTACCTATTTCTGCCGCAAAGCAGCAGTGAGTGCATTGCTGTGTTCCGGTTTGAAGGGTAAGATATGGCAGTGAAATTCAAATTCAAATTTCAAATTCAATATCCTTTATTCAATTGGGATTTTACAATCACTTTAGAACGTCAAAGAAGCTACGCCATTGGTTCACAAGTCTACGGCGGGAGACCTTGTACTGGAAAGAACCAGCAAGAAAACCAGCAAGGGCTATTTTTTTCTCCCTGTATTGTTACAGAGTCGTCAATTAGAAGCAGAACTCAAAAGTAAAGATTGTGTTCAACTTCCATTAGACGTGTCAGTGTACATTATACATTTAAATCTATAAATTAAGTCTACAATTAAGACCAAGCATTGACATCATTCAGATAATCATTGACTTTATAATATCCTTTACTCATTAGAGTCTTTTTTACATGCGCTTTAAACTTATGAAAAGGTAAGTCAGTAACACTCTGTGGAACTTTGTTGTAAAAAGATATACATTTCCCCATAAATGAGCCTCTAGTTTTTTGGAGCCTGTACGTTGGAACGGCAAGTTTATTTTTATTTCTTGTATTTTAGTTATGAAATTTAAAATTGGTATCGAATGTGTTATAATTTTTATAAACATAAATCAAATTTTCATGAGTGACTGAGTACCGTGACTTTACACAACATGGCTGTTGAATGTAGTACAATTTTCCTAGGTTCATAGTGCTCTACTATTTAAGGTTTTTCGTTTAATGCCTATATATATTGGTATGTTTGGAAACGAACTTTAATCCACCTTTTTCAAGCGGCGGCTATGTCGAATTTATGTAAATGTTGCTAGGTTGATAGTGCTCTAGTCATCAAGGCCTTTCATTTAATACCCATATTGCTGGGTTTGGAAACGAACTTTCATCCGCCTTTTTAGAACGGCAGCCACATTGAATTACCTTCAATGTTGCTAGGTTCTTAGTGCTCTATACTTTTCAATACCTTTCATTTGATACCCATATCGCTGGGTTTGAAAAAGGAATTTTTATCAGTTTTTTTTAAACAACGGCCATATTGAAGTTAGTCATAATATGTGTGCAAAAAACATATATCACCTTTCAAAATACCTTGAAAAGGATATTGATTTCGCTTCACTTTTCAAAATTTCATATCCTGTAATATTTACAAAGCTGCAACCCCTACAAGGATATCAGTGTACGTTGTCAACTTAACATGGTACCTAGTAATTTTACCACCTGTCTTATCCTTCAAAACACTGAAAAGGCAAACACCGCTGCTTGCAGGCAGTTTGATGGAGGTACCCGCGCCAACGACTAGTACTGAGCCTCAACTGTGTCTGCTGATTGTGTAGGGCTTGTATCTCATTTCACGTATGAGGAGGCGGTCCACCTGGCGTCGGTCGGCACGACGATGGTCGTCCGGCGCATCCGCCTCCTCGGGCTGGCGTCGCCGCAGACCCCAGGCGGGGCTCCGTGTCCGAGTGGCCCCTCCACTCCAGATTCAAGTCCAGATCGAGAGCTCCATGAAGTATCTCGGTCTGGTGCTGGACCCCCGATTGGATTTTGAGGAGTATTTTAAGCTCCTCGCCCCAAGGCTGTCTGCCGCCGCGGTAGCCCCCCCCCCCCCCCCGCGGTAGCGGTGTCTCTCCCCCAACGTGGGGGGACCGGGCGCAGCGTGCCGTCGACTTTATCAGACGGTGATAAAGTCGATGGCGCTGTACGGAGCCCCGATTTGGGCGCAGCGTCTCGCCCCCCGAACGGTGGCCCTCCTGCGCAGGCCACAGGGTGTCATTGCCACCCGGGCCGTGCGGGCCTACCGCACGGTCTCTCACGGGGCGGCCTGCGTTCTATCGGGCTCGCCTCCGTGGGATGTCGAGGCACGCGTCCTTGCGGCCGTGCACCGACATCGGGTGGCAGCGAGGAGTCGGGGGGAGCGGATGACCCTCTCGCCGCACCGCTCCGGCGCAGGCGGTTGGGGAGAAGGCGTGCGTTCTTGGACGCGCGCCACCAGCTCCCCTAGCAAGCTGGGGAATGAAACGGCTCGGCCGGCTGACCACCGGTCGAGAGACACTTTTCACCCCTAGCTTGGCCGCCTGGGGGGTCGAATTTGGAGATACTTGTCGACCCCCCCGTAGAGGTAAGTCCTGGCGCGTGCACCCTCGGGCACAATCGGGGAATGGCTAACGCCGATCCCGATTGTGTCTCTACGTAGGTAGAGGTATCTGGAGGGTTTTTAGCCGGTATGGGGTCTTCTACTCGAGTCCTTGGGGTGTCCTCGTTAGTCGGCCCCTTGTCGAATACTGTAAGAAGTATCTTCTCTCCTAAAAAAAAGGCTTGTATCTCATTACCTGGTTCCTAAGGTAGATTTAACACCCCTTACAAAGGACATTGCTCTGCGTCCATACATTGTTCGCCCCAATACTAACAGCAGTGAAAAAATGCTTTTCGTGTAATGATACATTAGTAAAGAACAATGGCAAACTCCCTAACAAATTTTTGTTGATATATTTTTTTAGTGAACATGCATGAACAATATGCCAAACTATAGAGTTTTAATTCCTTAGTAAAATAATAGCAGAATGAATATTCTACGAAGTCGGGACAAAAAGTTATAGACGCATAAACTTTAAGAGGTTATTTTTTAAAACCATAAATAACGTCGTCGAGAATCGAAATCCTTTGGCTAGTAGTAGTCAGCAGTCATGATAGGAGATCTCAGTAGTCCAGTAGCAGTCAAGAGTTACTCAAAAGCACGAAAAATCAACAGCAAATACTTTAATGCGCAAAGCAACGCACAAACAAAACAAAACAGCGAAATTCGGACCAATCTCTAATTAGTCTGTGGTTAAATGTCAAATAGACAATGCGTTCCGAATTGATATTTCGCATCTTGGGTCAATTGTGAGCGCGCTTACGCTAGCTGTGACTTAAGTTATCGCCATCATATAATAATTTTCTACGTTACAGTGATATTGCTGTAACTCGTAATCGCTGTAATAGCGCTGACATGACAGATCTGTAACACTTATTACTTTCAACGCAATACTAATTCGAACCGGCATTGACAGGTAATCGGCAAATCGGACCGCAGTGATTGTCGAAGGAACTCATAATAACTTTTAGTAATTTGTCGTACTTATACATGTAACTATTTTTCCAGACTCTTTCACATTTATGTGTTTTTTGGAAAAATCATAAGATAACATTTTAAGCACATTTGTAATGTTGAAATTTGTGGACGCTAAATGATTCTGTCGGATATTATTCTGCCATTGTTCTTTATACTGTACGACCACATCAATTACTACGGACAACTTTCAAAATCGAATAATATATGAAAATAAATCAGATTGTGAGGTTAGTTGAAGTAACACTTTATTTCGTTAGAGCAATACGCATAGTCCATACATATACAATTATTAAAATAATAATTATTGCAATCAATCAAAGAACGTTATTATAGCCACGAAGTACTTAAAGCACGAGAAATCTCGAAATAATAAAGCAAGTCAAAACACAACGAACTAACAAGCGACAGCGCGTGAGTAGTCAATTGACGTGTCTTAACGTTGTAAATTGTGAAAAGTTTATATCAATAAATAAATATCCATACCTACATAAAATAGATTCAATTATATTAAATCTAGCAAAAGTAATAATAACCATTCGTATATTTTACTTCAGTTAGTTTTGTTTCTGAAAGTACTTTTAAATATTTTTGATTTGTCCGTCGAATACCTACATATTTGTTATGAGTGTTATAAAATATGCATATAATTAAGACGTAAATCAAATCTTTGTTGACCATAGGATGGTCATGGGGCGATTTTCGACATTGTCCTTTGCGCGTTTATCAACATTATTTCAAGTAAAATCTTTAACAGCAATTTAGGCCTGTTTTCCACAACCAACCTCATAGAAAGATTTAATAAAACTAAGAACCAGTCTACTAAGCTGAGTTATGATTATACATATGCACTGTGAACTCCATCGCAAGATTATTAAATCGTAGGGTTGCAGTTACAGTTGACGTAGCTGCAGACTGTTTCCTTTGGCTGAAAACCTTAATATTTCAGTAGGTAGTATCATTACTTGTACACACTAATGTATTGCATGCCGTGGCAGCCTTTCAGTAAGGCATCACTTTGTTTATGTGACTGTCTTGTTGGTTGTCCTAAAATATAAATAAATAAAAGGTTTTATTCATAGCAAAATTCAATCTTCAATGTGACAAAAATATAACTGTTTTGCATTACAACAAAACAGATATTATGTGTGTGAGAAAACACACAGCGTTGGTTGAAGAAGCATCCATAGATTTTACCGTCTTAAGTATTAAATTAAGGAACTTACCAGAATTATTCCTATGTATCAAGAATTTTTCTTTCACTCACCAAGGCTGCATGTACTCCATTCCCTTTTACATGTAGCTCAGTAGTGACATATACCAGCTGTCACTGTCATAGTCTTCAATAAACACCTGCAAGCCCTTGCTCAACGCTGTGTGTTTTCTCACACACATAATATCTGTTTTGTTGTAATGCAAAACAGTTATATTATATGTGTATCTAAAACACACAGCGTTGGTTGAAGATCTGTTTGATATCTGCTGGTGAAAGAAATTCTACAAATGCTATGTGAAATCTCAATAATAAATAATATAGACATCATAACTTGAAATCAAATCAATTATATTCCTTTACAAATCAACAAAAATAATTAAATTAGGAAATATATAAAAAGTATAGGGTCAACAAATTTTGGTTATATACACTATTCTTTCCTTTTTACTTCCTTATAATAAATTTATAAAAGGTCTAGGCATTCTTCTAGATAGATCTGTTCATAATATCCTCAATAATAGCTCTATTTTCTATCCAACCTTTAGATACTACTACAGAACAGTTACTGGCCATTCAAATCAGATTCTTATTTGATCCAGCCACCAATTATTGTTCTAATGACTTCAAATTCAAATTCAATTCAAATTCAAAAATCTTTATTCAACTTAGGCCTTTACAGGCACTTATTGACGTCAAAACAAAGCAAAACATTCTAATTTAAAGGAAACATAAATTTAACCTTGTATGTGCATACATCCTGAATATACCTACTCAAGATGTCTGCAAATACAAGTAGTAAAGAAAAAAAAAAAGTTGAATCTACACCGGTTTAACTATTGGTTTAACTACTCCAGCAATAGATATAAGTATCCAAGATCTGTTCACATTCCCTGTACTCTCAGTTAATGCATTATTTTTCTCACATGATGAAATGGACAATTGGACATATTTGATGGATCAGGTACTGTTTCATTAGCCACCCTGATTGTCTATTAGTAGCAATATCAGCCCTTGAGCCAAACTTGGACCAAAAACATATTTCTTCTTAGGTTATCTATTCAGGTAGTTCTAAAAGAGTGAATACCCTTCTGCCAGGGGCCAAAAGTAATATTATCGCTGTTCTGATTCCACAATTCTACTTCTATCTGAGTTTACAATTGGTGTCTCAATTTATTAATAATTAATTCTCAATTAACCAATCAAAAAGTATCTTGGTATCCTAAATTGAGCTTTTATTGTCTGTAGTCTAGCTAGCGGACCAATTTATTTATTTTTTATCTTGTCAATGTTAGTTGCACAGTAATATTATATGTATATAGCTGACTTGTGTAAAAGTCTGATATGATATGACAGCTTGTCCTCTAAATAAAATTTTGCTAAAAATCTAGCTACATCTTGACCCTGAGGTGATTTATGGTCAATATCTGTATGTTGCACCAATCAGTCCACCTCCTGCTTGGGGCCTTGTAAGTTGCCACTGTTGAGTCACGGCAACTATTTGTAAGCAGTTTCCTTTCCTGCGTTGACCTGTGAGCTATCTATACTAAATAGCCTCAATTTTCTAAGCAAACAAAACTTCTGTGTCTGTGGTGTTCGTTCTTGTTCATTGTGAAATCTATTTCAGCAGATTTTTTTTTTTTTTATCAGTTCCTCTAGAGCTCTTGTCTCCAGTTCTGCCAGCCAAAAAACACTGAAACCACTGAGGTGCTATCAGACTGAAGGTTACCTGAGCTGTGTTGTGGTGCCTCAGTACTCTGGGATTTAAGTTGGGCATTGAAACCTCCAGGCCAAGCTGAACCGCTAAAGACGACTTAATGGGTCGCAAAATAGCGCGGAGTCTCTGCAATCCCAGGTTATGCAGGCTCAGGTTACGTGGCACAACTGCGCGACGTGATACGAACAAGTCAACATCTGGCTTGCCCCACTTTTTAAATATAGGCTCCAAGGCCTGGGGCAACAAATGCCATTCCTGCGCCGCTGGTCAGGCTGCGCTTTTTCGAGACGCGAACAATTCGACATGTGGCACACCCCATCTTTCGAATAAAGCCTCCGAGGCCTGGGGCAACAAGTACCATTTCCACACTGGTTGGACTGCGCTTCTTCGAGACGCAAACAAGTCGACATCTGCCATGCCCCACTTTTTGAATATAGCCTCCGAGGCCTGGGGCAACAAGTACCATTCCGGCACTGGTTGGACTGCGCTTCTTCAAGACGCAAATAAGTCGACATCTGCCCTACCCCACATTTTGAATATAGCCTCCGAGGCTTGGGGCAACAAGTGCTATTCCAGCACTGGTTAGTTTCTGGACAAGCGGCCGGCAATGCCTGTACCTCCCCGAGAGATACGCCGCTAAGTGTGGTGTTAAATTTGTTTGATCATCCCTAACAATTTCATTGCTAATTCAAGCAAGGTGAGCAATAGCTTGGAATGTGTGCTACAAACGTTCTGTTGTACAACTGTACAAGTTTTGGCAGCTGACTGCTTATAACATGTGTACACAGCAAATATCCCTTTTAGGTTTGGGTGCCAACACTTTGTCTTTGAAACCATGTTTCTGATAAATCCGACTCGCCGTTGAGTTTTGTGACTCAGACCGCAACTAACTTTTTTTTTTTTTTTTTAACATAAGTTACAACTCCCCTGTACAGTGGGGTGGGATAATACTGTGATCAACTGACTGATCTTAGCCACCAGCTCAGAACCTGGTACCTACCTCCCTAGGTAAGATTTATTTCATTCTGAGGTGGTGCTGCCTGAAACGTCTGAGAAACATCTATGTATGACGACAATAGGCGCCCTTTCAGAGTTGTTAAGCTTGAAAAATTCAGTAAACTTAATTTGCTTTATATCTGTTGTAAGATAGCTTGTCTTTTGTTGAGAAGCTAGGTTATTGCTAGCTTTATTCTTGTGGCTTTGTTTAAATAGCAAGGCCATTGTTCTTTCCTGAGTATTTCAGAGGAGACTCAGGTACTCTATTGATTGGTAAGGTTCTTATACTGAATTTTTGTAACTTATATGTCAACCTAGCATCTCCAGTATATTTAATGTCGCAGATATTCTGCTATCCAATCTGATACCGCAACAAAAATCCGGCAGCTGAAGCTGGCCAAATGGAAAGGATGTTCATTCCTGTAAATCTATTTTAACCAACCAGTGACTGTCCTTTTTTTTTTTTTTTTTTTTCGAGGGGAATGCGTGACCGCACCGTACTCGCCATTGGCTAGACGACAAGCATGTGTGGGGCTCTCCCGGCAGAGAGCCGGGCCTACCCACTAAACCCCCCGGTGTTCTCCCTGCCCTTATGGGCGCGCGTGGTAGGGTCCACACTGCGACTACCACTACCGACGCGCCCGGGCTAGCCCGACCTAACTGGTCGGGCTATCGCCAAGGGGGGATTGCCCGAGAACACTAGGGCAATCCCCAGACGGAGGGCCTTACGGCGACGTGCACGGGGCCAACCGTGCACGCAGGCCTCCACGGCAGGGTCATTAGGCGGGCATCGCTTGTGCGAATGCCCGCCTTCGCCTGCCTGTCCGTCTGCGGCGGATGGGAGCGGCTTGAGAATCATTCTCCCGCTCCCTCTCCGCGGCCTCCTTCTGCAAGATGACGTCCTCGCAGAAGGAGGTGACAGCCCCCCATTCCGCCTCGCCGCGGAGCATGGCCACGACCATGCTCGTCAGCGAGAGGTTTCCGTCACCCAGCGCAGCGATGAGTTCGCTACGCTGGCTTCGCCAGGCCAGGCACACCAACAGGGTGTGCTCGGCAGTGTCGTCGGGAGCGTCGCAGTGATGACACTGCGGCGTTTCCTCCCGACGCGCGACCCGGTGCAGGTAGTGGCCAAAACAACCATGTCCGGTCAGTACCTGCACCATGCGGAACGAGAGACTGCCCTGCCGGCGCCCTACCCACTCCTCCAACACCGGACGTATCGCTTCTATCGTCCGGTGGCCGGCAGCTGGGAAGGCGAGCGCCTCACCCCATCGACGCAGAGCCTCCCTCTGCGCCTGGGTACGAATCCGCTCCACTTCTTCAGGAGCGGATCGTCCCCCCCGTTCTCTGACAGAAACCCGATGTCGATACACCTCCGCATGGACGCGTGCATCGACATCCCACGGCGTTTGGCCCGCAAGAACGCAGGCCGCGCCGTGGCTGACCGTGCGATAAGCTCGCACGGCCCGGGTTGCTATGACCCTCTGCGGACGTCGCAAGAGGGCCACCGTTCGGGGGGAGAGGCACTCCGCCCACACCGGGGCTCCGTAGAGTGCCATCGACCGTATCACCCCGTGATACAGTCGACGGCACGCCGATCCTGGCCCTCCTACATTAGGGAGGACCCGTCCGAGTGCGGCTGCGGCGGCACACAGCCGTGGAGTGAGGAGCTTGAAGTGCTCCTCGAAACTCCATCGGGGGTCCAGAACAAGGCCGAGGTACTTGAGGTGCGCCTCGACCGGTATACGGACCCCCTCCACTCGGACTCGGAGCCCCGGTGGGATCCTGCGACGGGGGGCGTGGAAACTCATGGCCCTCGTTTTATCAAGGGCCACTGCCAAGCCCAGGAGGCGGATGCGTCGGACTACTAAAGAGGTGCAGACCGACGCAAGGTGGGCCGCCTCCTCCCCCGTTTTGGCTCTTGCCGCGACGAGCGTGTCATCGGCAAAGCAGACGACCTCCGTTCGTGGCAGGAGGCCGCCTCGCAGGACCCAATTGTACCCCAGGTTCCATAGTAGAGGACCTAGTACGGATCCCTGGGGTACACCTGCCGCCATTGCCCACGTATGGACGCGACCGTCCGGCCCCTCGTAGAGAACTGACCTGCCTTCAAGGTAGCTCTCCACGAGGGCGCGGAGGTACGGAGGTACCCGGTGGAAACGGAGTGCCTCCTTTATGCACTCATGGGGAAGGCTGTTGAAGGCGTTGCGGATGTCAAGAGACACCGCAACGACAGTCTCCCCACGAGCTGTGGCCCCCTCAGTCCACCCCTTGAGGAGGGCCACTGCGTCCATCGTGGACCGGCCGGTGCGGAAGCCGAACTGGTTGTTAGCCAAGTCCGGCCCCCGGTCCTCTAGGTGCTCGATGATGCGGGAAGCGAGAATCTTCTCGAAAAACTTCCCGGCTTCATCGAGCAGCACCACCGGCCGATACCCAGTCGGGGAATCCGCGGGGCGGCTCTCCTTCCTTATCAGGCAGAGCCTGCCTACTTTCCACCGACTGGGGAAGCGGCCCGAAGCGATGCATAGGTCAAGCACCGCTCGGAACCGCTCCTCGAGGTGTCTCAGGGCGAGGGCCAGAACCCTGCTTGGGACACCGTCCGGTCCCGGCGCCTTCTTCTTGCGCCGTAACCGGTCCCTCACCGTGTCGAATTCCACGTTCGACACGGGAGGGACGGCGGCAGCCACCTCCACCGGAGGAGTATCCGGGGGGACCATTCTGGGGGGCTGGAACGGACCGGGATCGGGGAACAGAGTCCCCAACACCCGATCTAGTAGCCCCCTGTCCATAGCGGAGGTAGGGGGAGTGGAAGATTTGAATTTCCCCCTCACCATCCGGTACGGACGCCCCCACGGATCATCGTCCAGAAGCCGTATAAACGACTCCCTGGACTCCTCTTTGGCCCTGCAGATTTCGTTCCGCAGGGCCTTCTTGGCTGCCGCATACACCCGACGAAGTTCAGCTTCCTCGTCGGGTGTAGTTCTAGCGCGCCTACGACACCGCACGTAGGCGCGCCTGGCCCTCATGCTGGTGGTACGCAGATCCGCAATTACCTGCGTCCACCAGTACACCTGCCCCCTTTCGGGGCAGGCCTGCGCCCTAGGCATGGCGGCTTGGCAGACGACTTTCATGTCGTCTGCGAAGAGCTCCGCCATGCCATCGACATCCCCAGCAAGGTGCGGTGGCACTTCTGCCCACGCCCGCACCATCGCAGCCTCCTCCGCCACATCCGGGCGGAGCTTGGTGAGCGCCCATCGAGGAAAGGCGCTCACCGCGGAGCCCCTGCGGTTCGGGGTCCCGCGGGATGCCGCAGAGACCTCGTATCGGACGTAAAGGTGGTCCGATAGAGTCTCTACATCTTCCTCCACTCGCCAGTCGTTGATTCGACAGGCGAGGGAGGGGGTAGCGAAGGTCACGTCCACCACGGACGTGCCCTGCACCCGGACGCAGGTAGGGGTGGAGCCCCTATTCAAAATCTGGAGCCCCAGGGACAGAACCCAGGACTCCAGATCTCCACCCCTCGTATTGGTGCGGGAGGACCCCCACGCGGTAGACCACGCGTTGAAGTCCCCCGCAACTAGCACCGGCACCGGGGCCGTCCTGCGGACGACCCCCTCTAACGCAGCCAGAAAGATTTGGAAGTCCGCCCGGCTGCGATTGGGGGAGAAGTATGTCGAGACGATCATTATTCTCCCCCACATGGCGGCAACGTAGCCAGTGCCCCTCTCTCTAAAAACGAGAGAGGGGGCTGTGCCACGCGCCGCCCGCATTATGGCGGCGGAACCATCCGCCGCCTCCAACCAATTTGACGACTGTGGCGGAACGTAGTACGGTTCCGACACAATCGCCAAACTCACTCCCCACTCCGCCGCAGTCTGACACATGAGGTCCTGTGCCGCGGCGCAGTGGTTAATATTCGCTTGGAGGAGCTTAATGGGACCACTAAGCATTGGTGGTCTCCATGGGCTCCTCCTGGGCCGCAATAGCGGCCGGTCCTGCCTGTGGTGCCGGGGGTGCCGGTGACGCCGGGCTCCTCGGGGCCACGGCTAGTTTCACAGGGGCTAAGCGGCCCCTGACCGGCGGGGGGGTACAATTAATCCCCCCCATGCGGTGATCGGCCGGCCTCTTAGCGTCCGCACAGACGGCGCAGTTAAGCGCCGCTGTGCAGTCCACCGCTTTGTGGCCCTCAGACCCACAACGGAAGCACAATCCACTGCGGTCTTTGGCGGAGGGGCACCGCTGGATTGGGTGGCCCATGCCCATGCATCGGAAGCACCGCATGGGCCTTTGTTCCAGCAATTGGATGGAGGCTGAGCTCCATCCAACTTCAATGCGCCCAGCTGCAGCTAGGCGCTTTTCCGCCTCCACCGGCACGGAGGCGAAGGCCGCCCCGACACCCCTAATCCCCGTGTGCACTCGACCCACCTTGATATGGTGGGCCGGGCACTCACCGACCCGCGCCAGGATTTGCCCCAGCTCCTCGGCGGAGACCGAGTCGTCCAAACCGACGACCCGGATGTCTGCCGTTTTTACGGGACGCGTTACCTTTGCCGCGTCCCCCAGGGCCTCCCCCAGCTTCGCTGCCAGTGTGTCAGCCTGGGACGGCGACGTCTCCTTAGGGAGCTCGATGATACGAGCCCCGGTGATCCCCGTCCTAAACTTTGCCGGTCCGATGCCGAGAGCACTGAGGCTGACCGAGGCCTTCGCCTTGGTGATGGCCTCACTATATGTAAGGCCCTTCGCCACTGCCTCCGGCTTGAGGGCCAATACCACCGCCAGCGAGCGTGGAGCCTTGGGCAGTTTCGGTGCAGGCTTGGCGGCTCCGGCGGAGGCGCCGGCTTTCCTGGGCGTCGCCCCATCTACAGCCGTCAACTTTTTGCGACCCTTACGCACGACCACCGACCAAGCCCCGTCGACCGGCGCCGCGTCCGTTGCTGCGACCCCCGTGGAGGAGGGTACCGCCACTGGCGTTGAGGGTGCGGCCTTCCTCTTGATCGCTCTTGCCTCCTTCGGCATGTTGGCCGGCGGAACAAGTGTGGTGTTACCGGTAGCGGCCCTTGCTGGCCGCTGCTGCTGAGGCTGAGGTTGCAGCTGTGGCTGGACTACGCGGTCTGACGCCAGAGGCGGCCTACGGACTTGGGCCGGCATAAGCCGCCCATCAACCTCGAGGCCCTCGAAGCGGGCCGACACCATTAACCCGACCTGGGCCAGGAGCTCCCTCTGAAGAAACTCCATGCTCTCCAGAAACTCTGTTCTGGAGAGACCCTCAGCGGGAGCGGCCTCAGCCGGTTGGGCCGTCGGTAGCTGCACCTCCGGCAGCACCTCTTCCATGGCGTTGTCAGAGGCAGGATCCTCCGACTCGGCGCTCTCTTCAATCACAGGGGCTGCGTTTGCACCGCGGCCCCTTGGGCGTTCTACCTCCCGTTCCGAGAAGGCCCGACGCAGGGCCTTCATTTCCACCAATAGGCCGTCCAATTGGCCTCGGAGGCGTTTATTGTCAGCTTGAAGCCGACGTATCTCCTCCGAAGAATTTCTGGACGCCAGAGTGCGGACAATGTCGACAAGCGACTCCGACGCATCCTTAATTTCGCGCACGCAAGTCCCCTTTAGATTTCGTGACTTGCGTGCCACTCCCACGAGCGCCCTCGCGCTCTCCTCCGCCTTGTCGCATAAGAGCTCGGCTGTGGGCTCAGAGGAGCGCTTCCCCTTGCCTTTCCCCTTTTTGGAAGGGGCCTTCGCCAGCTCCGTTTCGGACTCCGATTCCAGTTCGGTATCCTCTGGCTGTTGGAGCTCCCGCCTTGCCTGGGCGATCCCAACGCTATGCGATAGGCCTCCCCGGCCCCTACGAGTTCGGGGAACCTTAGGCGCATATGGCGCCGTAACATCCTCCGCCTCGGTCTCCAGATCCGTTATCAGTGGATCTTTGAAGAAGCGACCCAGGACAGATCGCTTCCTCGGAGCGGGTTGTGTCAGTGTCAAATCCACCTCCGACAACGACGGTTTCGTTCCGCTAACCATTTCCCTGTAAGCGGGACGAGACGCACTCAAGCGAGCGCTCCGACGGGGTGCTGACCCCCCGACGCTCGATAACGACAACATAGGAGACAAAACCCCTTCAGCACCCTTAGACGCACCACCATCAACAGGCGAGCGGCTTTTTTCTTTCCTGGTTTCCACAGGAGATCTCACGCTATCGGAAGCCCCGATGGGCCCCCCCTCGTCGGCGCCATCCGTCTCGGACATAATGTCCGATTCGGACATGCTCCAATTGTGGGCCCAGCCCAGCAAGGAATTTGTTGGCGAGAACAGAATAAAAACTATTCGTCACACAACAACCAAAAACAATCAATCCAAATCGTAGGTAAATCAGTCACGTCAATTCGAAGCCAAGTCGTATACAAATAGTCGCCAATGTAAAAAAAGTAATAATAAAAATCAAAAACAAGGAAAACAAATCTAAGTCTAACCTAAACCTACAAAATACAAAAAAACCTTATACCTAACAATAAGAAATAATAAAATGAAAATATCACTATCAATAACCACAAAATAAAAGATAACGTACAAACAATACCAATATAGTACAAACTACAGTAATAGCCGGGCCGGGGCAATGACCCCCGCCGCGCCACTAGCACAAACACTGACTTACAAAAAACGAAAACCTTATACCTAGGGACACCAATAACCTACAATTTATTGAAAACAAACAGACGATGAAGTAGTAATTTGTGTATTTGACTTCAAACACACAAATTATTCAACAAACAAGACAGCAGCAACAACGAAACAAAAACGAAAACAACAATAATTAAACCATACAAACTACGAACGAGTGATAATTAAATCGAGATCGACGCAACACACTAAGAAAAGGGGTCAGGACGCGCGCGCTCGCTATGACAGCTCGCTCGCGACTTCAACCAGTGACTGTCCTGCAGAAAGTCTACAATATCTCTCTGAGAAATTAGTTGAAAAGGTATTGTTGTAACATTCCTGTTCAATACCCCTAAATCAAAAATTGGCCATATTCCTCCATCTGGCTTTAAATTACCAGATTCATCTGCGAAGAAGTTTTTATACAATATTTGTGAAAACTGAATCTGCTTAGATGACAAGAAGTAGTTTCTGTTTGCCTGGAATTTGGCTGTTGTTTATTATTTTCATGTTAAAAGAATTTGCACCTAACTGCTTCCAAGCATTAGCTAAAAATTATTTTTGTCTGATGTTAGATTAGAAATGTCTTGTGCTTGGTTGCTAAATGGGCTAAAATTACTGGTTCTCAGGAGAATATCTACCCTTCTTGACAACTCTTTATCTTTCTTTGTTCAGTCGTATTTTCTGATTCATGAGCATGACATAGCTGAAAGCTCTTGGAACCTGCCCGAGTCTTGTTTATCAATTATGTGGGAGTGTATAACCACATGTGGAAACCATCTAATGATTGGATAATAGGCTGTAAAGCCGCCCAACTAAACAAGTGTTCATGCCTTAATGAAATAGAATAGAAAACATTTATGTTGAATAAACATGTTTTGAGGGATGACTTTAAATTCATCTCTCTTTTAATATTCTTTCTCTTCTTATTTCAATACATTCACTACAACTCCCACCTATTATCTGAAACTTTATGCAAAGGAGAGCCTGGACCAAGCAAGGTCCATTTGATCAAATAAGGATTTAACTCACATGGATTAACTGCTGCCCAGTTTACTAGAACTTGTAAAAACTGTCTTAGTGATTTACATTGCTCTAAATCAGCATTTGTTAGGCCGGTTTACATATTTTCTGCAGAAGCTAAATAGTCCCTAATTTATTAAAATAACATCTCATTAACTTTAAACAGTAGACACCTGAGGTGTTTTCAGAATAACCTCTTAATGAACATTATCAACAAATGCCTTTCAATGACTGTTATTCAAAATGCTGTAACTTATTAACCTTTAAATCTCGCTTCTCTCTGGCAGAACGGATAACCTTTTTATCATCCTACTCATTGTATATCTCGCCTGTTTTTTTTTTTTTTTTTATGGTGTACCCTGATCTCACTTTGAGTTTACTGGGCAGTAGGCAAGATATTGATGGTATGTTGGGGATAGAACTAACGTACTGCGGTAATCTTTTTAGATACTTATTTCGAAATGTAAGTAGGTACCTAATTCGATTTACCAAGGCCGAGATTCGTGGATCTTCTTGTCTGTGAGTCCGCTTTCTCCTATTATTTGGAGATAGTGAAACGAAACTCTGTTCGTCTTCCGAAGAGGAAGAAATTTTGTCAATACTAGCACTACAAGAAACAAGCACTTCCTCCGAAGCAGCGGCATTCGAGTTCCGAACATTAAGATCCACAATCTCTTTTCACAATTTATTTTGTTAAATAACAACTTACCCCGATACTGCTCATCACTATTTTTACTGTTTTAAATAGTAAAATAGAGCAATTGAAAAATTTTGTGCATAATCGCGGCAAAATCTACAAACGCTATGACAGTGACAGCTGGTATATATGTCACTACTGAGCTACATGTAAAAGGGAATGGAGTACATGCAGCCTTGGTGAGTGAAAGAAAAATTCTTGATACATAGGAATAATTCTGGTAAGTTCCTTAATTTAATACTTAAGACGGTAAAATCTATGGATGCTTCTTCAACCAACGCTGTGTGTTTTAGATACACATATAATATTGAGAATTAGAAAAGGACTATTTGACTTATTAGGCGACGAATACACATTTCCTGCTCGGAGTTGTGGTTACGAACTTGGTAAACAAGCGGTTGCGACAGCGTATTCTACTTTGAGTGCTTAAGAAAGTTACTATAGCAAGAACTAGACACTCTGTTGTAAATAGACAAGTGGATTGTTCACGATACTTTAGTTATTAAGTTAGTTCACAGTAAGATCTTTCTCGGTTTCGTGTTTAATAGATTAAAGCCCGGAATGGGTGAGTGTTCCTTACCTGTTTCGTGGTATTTAGTGTCACCTTGTTTAAGACCGTTTTAGAAATTTGTACTATCATTATCATTAAAAACTTAAGATAATAAAGACAGAATTTACGAAACATCTGTTGATTACGACTGGTTTATGAATCTACGTGATTTGAGTATCATATATTGCTATGGAGTCGAAGGTAGCGCCTGCGAGTGTTAGGATAAAGAGAGAGCACTTGGAAGTAGATTTGTGTTGTATTCACGATGACAATGATATGATAAACACACATACGTATGTACGCCGTTGTCTTATGAGTGCATGTTCCACCCACAGTAATGTAAAAGTCGAATAAAATACAGGAAAATAAGGTGCGTAAAAAGTTTGCTCTGTTTCCATAACGATTTTAATGCATTATGCATTAATACCTTTTCTGGTAACGTCTTTGATGTTGTATTAGATATGATCGTATCGTGAATAAAAACTATACTGCTTATACTGACGAAGGTTTATTGTGGGTCAAAGCTACGTCGAAGAGGATTAGTGTCACAAAAAGTGAATACAGACTTTATCTCTCCTTATCATTCTTTGAAAAGCAACGATATTATTTCAGATGTTTGAACATACACACGGATATGAGATTGCAGAAAAGATATTGTTACGTTTGCGGGGGTGGGTGTTGTATAGAAAATCGCGAAACACCGACAATTATGAGACAAGATTCAATTAAGCACTAATAAAGTCACTTCACTTAACACTGTAAACCGCTTTAAGCACTATGGACACCCAACACTTTACTGTAAGACGCTTCCAAGTCGCAGATGATCGCTCCAAGTCGCTTTGTATAGCTTGATCCGCTCGGTTCGCTCTCTTGGAAAGAACTGTCCGTCCGCATTCGCCTACGCGCTTATACACGGTGTTTCAAAATAACCATTAAATAATCAATTCTTTATCGAAAACTCATTATTAAAATGTGTTTACACGTAATGTCATTCAACCCAAAATTTTCATGTAAATCATAGTAGGGTTGAATGACATTACGTGTAAACATATTTTAATAATGAGTTTTCGATAAAGAATTGATTATTTATTGGTTATTTTGAAACACCGTGTATTAGGGCCGACGAACATTCGGGGCATTCGAGAATGTTTCATTCTCGCATATTCCGTACCCGATCGATTGTTTATCTTCTCTTCTCGAAAGTTCCGTGATACCCTTCGCACTTATTTTCGCACTCTGTTTTTGAACATTCTGTGCCCAATCGATTGTTTGTCTTTCCTTTTCGAACGTTTCGTCGTATTCCCGATTATGTTCTGTCTTTGTCAGCATGTTCTATCTCTGTCAGCCAGCACGCCTAGAAGTGTCTAGATGCATTTCGATCTAACTTTTGTATCTGGATGGTGCTGACTATTGTTGTCCATTTCTTATCGCGCTATCTCACTCACTCCTATTGGTAATTTAGTCATATATCGAAGTGTGCTTCAAAGGCCCATAAGGGGTCCTGAAAACGCCTGAAAACGGGTTTTCAGGCTATAGTGTGGTTCGATAAAGGGCAGCCTGAAACGGAAAACATGTTTCAGGCGCCTGAAAACAACGACAACTAGGGTAAAATTTCGATATTCTAGTATGTGATAGGGCATCTCCTGAAACGCGCTGAACTGCGTTTTTAGGCTGCTGAAAACGCTTCTAAGGCCAAGAAAACCACGCCGGAAGATTCTTATACCATCGGCGTAAACTAAAATACATTATTTCTCATCGCCCTTCGTCCACAATCGTACTTCGTCATTAAATTAAATTAAATTAAAATTAAATTAAAATTAAATTAAAATTAAATTAAATTAAAATTAAATTAAAATTAAATTAAAATTAAATTAAAATTAAATTAAAATTAAATTAAAATTAAATTAAATTAAAATTAAATTAAAATTAAATTAAAATTAAATTAAAATTAAATTAAAATTAAATTAAAATTAAATTAAAATTAAATTAAAATTAAATTAAAATTAAATTAAAAATATTTTATTTCAGGCATATGTCCCATAGAAATTACAATTGAAAAATTGACACAAAATAAAATAAAATAAATAAATTTACACATTGGGTCAAAATATGTATAAAATAAGATCTTGTCATTGGCAATAATTCCGTAATGCTCACTTTGCCCCAGCTGGTTTGATAGCAAGTGACCCATATTCTTACCTATTTCATCACAGAATATAACATTTCGATACGGGCAGCCTGGTCTCACCCGTAACTATTGACTGACGTACCTTACTGAGCGCAGAAGATGTATGACTGGGTACACAATTATTGTTATCCAAATTATTAGTTATATTGCTATCCAATATTAAATTATGGTTACTGTTATCTATAGTCTGTTTCTGCAGAAGGGAATGATAACGATCTTCATTGAATTGACAGAGTGTGGCTAACTCTGTCACTGACTTAATAAGCTCCTTATTTTGGTTTTGAGCACTTTCGTAGTTTTTTGTTATATTTGACAAAGAATTTTGTAAATAGCTAATGTTATCAGTTAGGTCTTTTATGTCCCTGTCATACTTACTTCTGCTTTCTTTTAGTTTTACATCAAAAATGTCTAATGAATCAATTAGACATGCACGCTCTTTTCGTAACTTGATATTAGATATAAATACATTATGCTTTTTAATGAGGTATTGTGTTTTTTTATAAAATTTATTGATTTTACAATATTTACTAAGTTTTTTACTGTGAAAATAGAGTGGCAAATGGTTTTCTGTTGCAGGTGAAGCATGTGCAAAATTTTGACAACTAGACGATTGCATGAGTTCCTCATATAAACTATGCGTGTGGTTATTTTCCATGTCCCGCTTTAATTGCTCGAGTTGGACAATCTGTTGGTTTGCATCACCCAACTCACATTCTAATTCTGTGATTCTATTCAGAGCAGTTTCATATAAATCATTACACTGAACTAAACGATTGATGTTATCCAGCAATTGGTGGCGCTCCGCAAGCACTTCTTGATATTTCATATCTAACGCGGTTAGATAGTTTAGTATTTTAAATTGTGAGTGTGTGAGGCACAAAACAAGCAGTTGTTTTAGGCATTTTACAAATATCATTGTTTTTCAACGAGCTACAGAACATTTGGGTATGTTGATAAACGGTAAGAAAGGTGTTTCTCACTATTTCGTTATTACATTGTATTATTCTGGTGGTAAAGTTATTCCTGTGCGTGCGCATGAGAGCAAAGAAATCCTTTACACGTTTTTCGGCAAACATGCCAGAGGCGCTACATCGCCAAGGGAGTTGCAGCATACATCGAAAAGCGTTATTATACTGTACTCTTAGCATGTTTATAGTGCGTTGTGTGTACTTCCACCACAACTGACTCGTATAAAATGCCTGGCCTGGAAGAACGTGATTTTCGCCTGTGCAGAACACTGCTTAAATCTTCTTAAATTAAACATGCAATAATTTCGGAAATGGCGACGATTGTTTACATTGGTTTGAATAAAATGTCTTTACACCACACAAGCTGTAGCTTATGTGGATTACCCGCCTATACATTTGGTTGTCAAAATGTTGACGATCTAATTAATGTCATACAAGATTTGATTTTTAGATTTTATTCTTTTGTGTTATCTCAAAAACAACTTTCAATTAATTTTATTTACTTATGTAAGTTTGTTTCTCTCACCCCATATTAAGAATAAGTTTTTTTATTATAATGAATTTCCGTTAGGTAGCTAAAGGAGATTAACTGAAGTTATCTCGCTACAACGAAGAATTATTTACGTTCTAATTTTTAAACTAATATAATGATATAACTTTGTTTGCAGTATAATAGTAAAAACTCCTTTGGCCGTAAACTCAATAGTACCAATTCGCAGTCGGGCTTATGCAAACAATTTCAGTAAATAGTATCCACACGTGGAAGGCAATTTTCAAACAAACGGGAAACGCAAGTGGATCGGTAAATAAGAGATAAAGTTCATCGGATTACCATGGCTGGCTGATGATAATGAAAGAAAGTATTTACTTTATTCATTTGTTTTATTGTTATTCAGGTATCTTTTAATATGGTTCATAACAAATTACAGAGAATAGCAATGTGGTTTTATTGTGTATATAAGTTAAGAGGAAACCATACGGACCGATTTTCCATATAAATGTAGTCCTTTGTTTGCTGCCAGGATGATGGCAACAGTTGCTCTAAAAATCTATGGCCACTATTAACACGGTCCTATGTTTTCCTTTTTTTTAAATAAGTTGATGATTAAAAAACCGACTACAAAAACACCAAAAAGCCTTTAATAAATAAATAATATAGGCATACATACTTACAATATCACAATTTTATATTGAAGTTGATGTCAAAATTTAACTAACTACATTAATTGTTCTTACATATTTTAAGACTTTCCAGGTGATCATTGCTTGGCAGTCTTGGCACTGACTTTTATATAAAACTGTGATGTTGCATATTTATGACTTTTTGGTATTTTTGAAGTCTGTTTTATTTTGTGAAAAAATATTTCAATCTTTTTAGTTAATTACATATTTACGTATTAGAATTTGAGCCAAGGCAAACAACAGAATAACATAAATTAATAAGTCTTCCGCTCTAAACAGTATTTGAAAAACTATCCCTTTACTCCTAACCTACCAGAAACCTTCCATCATTAGCTCAGTATCATAATTTATGATGACTACTAGATTCAAATACCTTAATATCTTCAACAAAAACACGAAACACTTTGGACGTGCCCATGATTGCACATGATTTCCCTCGATTTTCATGGGATCCCAACATCAGATCATGTCATGGTGACGATGGGACCACCATGGGAGCATACTCTTCTGATTACGTATACCTAAAAATAGATACATTCGAACACAGAACCTCCTCCTTCTTCGAAGTCGGTTAATGAAAGAGATTTAAACGTTCAAAAACCTAAAAATAATGCTATATTTTCTGCTGTATTCGTACATCCAGAAAACTCATTTGACGATATTACATGATAAAAAAGGTTTTGTTTTAGAGAGGAAAACAGGGGACTACAAAACGTTTATTTTGTGTAGTTTTCCTAGGTATCCGTATGTTCAGTACGGACTGCAGTTGCATACCTATTTTTGAATTCTGTCGACTTTGGTGTTTTCTCTTTATAAACAACTAGCTGTGCCCGCGAACTACGTTTCGCCATATATTTTTTTCCGTTTTTGCAACATTTTTCATTGATGCTCAGCTCCTATTAGTCATATCGTGATGTTAAATAGCCTATAGCGTTCCTCGATAAATGGACTATCCAACACAAAAAGAATTTTTCAATCTGAATCAGTAGTTCCTGAGATTAGCGCGTTCAACCAAACAAACAAACAAACTCTTCAGCTGTATAACATTAGTATAGATATGTTAAATATGTTTATAAGGTGTGTATCACATATAAAATCTAATGTGAGAACTGACAGGTAAAAGGGTTCTCGGGAATATACTAGACACAAACTAAAACGTTTCTCCCTAAAAACGTTAATATAACTTCAGTACTTTACAGTTTCATAAGAAATGTAGGTAAATACTCCTAGAATATAACAAAGCACGGAAAAAGAAATTCCTAAGCGTTACTATTGCGGTTTTGAATATATATTTTGTTGCTTCCAGAGCCCTGAAAATTTATTATTAAAAAAAGCGAAATACTTTTTTGTTGCACGAAAAAGGCACGGGAGGTATTAGTTGACATGTGTAATCTTGTACTCGTCCTTTGCAAGATTATACACGTCAGGTGTACCACGTTACGGTTATCTCGGGATAATGGGAAAAATCCTATGTCTTCGTATATCTATTGTCTTTTAAATTTTTTCTCGTAACGCGCATAATTTTCAACTACGGAGCACTTGATGTTAGGAGTTTTTTGAAGTTATTTATGGCTATCCTTTGTAAAAAGTAATGGCATTTTGCTTTGCTAATTTTTTTTAAGCTTCGGTGGCGCATTGGACTCGGCACTTGCCTTCCAATCGGGAGGTCCAGGATTCGAGAACGCCATGTACCAATGTGTTTTTCGTTTTTTAATTTCATATGTACATTTGTCTGACGCTCCTATGGTGAAGGAAAACATCGCGAGGAAACCTGCATACATCTGCGAAGAAATTCAAAGGTGTATGTGAAGTCGGCCAATCCGCACTGGGCCAGGGGCAGAAGTCTCGACATATATAACGATCGTAAACTTTGCGATTTTTGTCGATAAGTTGTAGTGTCTTTTCTAGCTAATTTATCAAAATATGATAAGAATTTAAAATTGGGAAAAGATAACAAAATTATTTCTTATATTAGTACAACAATATGCTTTATTCAGTTACATATAACGACATTTACTTGGCCATAAATGCAATTCTCGACATGAAAATTAACGCAAACCTATCGATTTTTGTCGCTAACTTATCGAAAAAACTGTCAAATTAACGATTTCATAGCGAGCCTTTTTGATATCTCGCAAAGCATTACAATGTTCGGCGCTAACTGGCATAGGCTGTACGAGTTGTACAACAAAAGCTCATGCCATTAATAACATTAACTTATAAAATTTAATATTTTTTATGATGGCGGAAGCATATTTAGCTTGGAATCTGTTTACTCTTGAGCACCGAACATGGTATTTCTAGCGACGAACAGTCGCTAGAAATCGGCGTAGTCGGCAAAATCCTCTCCATCTCCAACCATGTTACTGAATAAAGCATATTGTACTATTATAAGGAATAATTTTGTTTTCATTTCCCAATTTTAAATGCTTTCCATATTTTGATAGATTAGCTAGAAAAGACACTACAACTTATCGACAAAAGATAACGATCGTTATCTATGTCGAGACTTCCACCCCAGCGTGGTTGACTAAGGCCTTAACAACCTAAGGCCTCGTTTACGGAGACGCGGGGCGCGCGTCGAGTGTGGCGTGGCGTCTCGCGGCGCGTCCGACGTTTTTTCTGTTTACGGTGGGGCGGCGCGTGAAGCGGCACTCATAATCGCACGCGTAAACACAAACATATGGCAATATACGAGAATTGTCGCTGCGTGCGCCGCCGCGATAAACGCCGCGTGAGACACGGCGGTGCCATCCGCGGGCTCAGCCGTAAAAAACGCGCCATTTCAAGCAAAGGCGTTTAAAATCGCTTCTCCGTAAACGCACTCATACAACGCCATTTGTTTGAATTCTGTGCGGGCCGCGCCGCGCAACGTCCCGCGTCTCCGTTAACGAGGCCTACGTAGTATAGGGTAAGCTCGAGCCCCTCGGTGGGGACGTATATGAGCTGTTATGGTGAACTTTTTTTCGGGCTTTAAAAGAAATAAAATTTAAAATCATGTTGAAATTATATTGTTGCAAGGTCACCAATATGTTGCGATACCTACAAGTATAGTATTACTGTTGATAAACTATGTATTATATTAAATAAGTACATTATGATTTATATACTCCAATTTCAAAGAACTATAAAGTCGTGGGTAAAGTACAATTAGAACAACATATTTCAATTTCATGAGCGACAGCGTATTAGCATCCTGTGAGTGCATAACAAAATTAGTAATAATGGACTATTTACATATGTCATTAATTACAGTTGTGTACATACTCACTCGCAAATGGGGTTCTACTTAACAATCATACACAAAGTTCATAAATTACAAAGTTGCATGAATGTATCGAGTATAGAATGCTAGAAAGTGCCATTAAGTAGCGCGTATTTAATACACAATTGATACTAATCATAACGTAAAATTTTAAATCTACGTAAATATATAAAGCTCACAATACTTGACATTAATCACAAAATCTCGAAAATTAGTTGACCTATGAACGTGAAATTTGATAGAAAGGTAATTTCTGGATAAGACATGTCAGCTAAGAACGAATTTTATGAAATTAAACCCGCAAGGAGGTTGAAAGTTTGTATTTTTGAAGCTCGAAATTTTGTATTAAGGCTGATAATTAGAAATTTGAATACAATCATGTTAAGGCATTTTTGAAAATTATCTCTTAAAATGTGAAATAGGGGTTGAAATTTTGTTTTTTGTTTGAGTATCACACAAACAATTGCTTAACGTACTTCAAAGGGACTTTTTTAGAAGCTTTTGCTTAATAATTATACTGCGGAAAAATATATAATTCCCACGGGATAAAATGAAAATAACATGGGCGAAGCGCTGTCAGAAATTACATCTAGAAATATGTCGGCTTATTATTAAGTTTCATAAAATTAATCTAATATCTGGTGAGATTTGATGCACTGAGTGTGGGGGCTAGCAGCTCTTTGATACTAGTATTATGTTACGAGTATCTGTGTCTTTGAGCTACACGCTGACGAGGTCGTGGTACTGTTCATACGAGTTCGAAAGCTTTGGCTGTATTACGGTCCTTTCCCTCTGATAAAAAGGATACGGTGGTGGCGGACGTACTCGTGCTAAGGTATATGTTGGGGGCATCGTTGAGTTTTAGTCGCTGGGTGGCACTTTGCCGCCACTGGCTGCAGAGAGTCGGACATAGCCTCGCGTTTTCCGAGGTACTTATGCGTAACGCATTTCCATCAATCAATGTAAAAAAAGCTTTTTAAGCGACATCTTTACATTCCTTTTTGCCTTCAAAGTTTCATAGGAAATGGAAGTTTACGTACTTGAAAAGGCTCTATTGGAAGAATAGGGCGGACGTCGCCTACATACATTTATGTTGAAACTATCATTACAAATATACCTACTGAAATCTGAAAAACAGGAGGTAGTTAAAGATGATAGAAACGTAGATTAAATATTTACATTTAATAGGAACATTATCAAAATAAATTGTTTAAAAAAAGCGTTATTACAAATCTATTGTATCATTTCAAACAAAAATAGAACATTTTGTATATTTGAACTGCCACTTCAACTTACAGTCAGCAACACGTCAAGCTTTACATTTGTAATACGTAAGCCGTCGCTTCTAAGAGCGACATACTCGTAAGAGCGGTCTCATGTTCAACGTGTAAAGTTTGTCGTATTGCTGTGTATACGTCCATTGCTGGGCGTGGAAGAATTGGCCTAGAATACCACGCTGGCCACGGGTTAATATAGAGTTTTGTTTCGAGATTTCGGGGTTTCTCTGCGGTGTATGTCGGTTTTTACGACCTCTAGGGGGGAAGAAGAGGACTGGCGCCACATCTGTATGCTTACCTTTTAAAGTAGTTCATCATTTCAGCCAAGAGACGCCAATAGTACGCTATAGGCCTACCAGTAGGTCTAGCACGACGCATGGACTATAGAAGAGAAAGTGACTAACCCTCGTATCGTTTCGCGTCATGGTTATATTAGAGAGCGGGAAGAAACATGTTATTTGTCTCTTGTCCCGTTTTATCCACGGTCCGTGCTATGCCTGCAGGGGGCTTCCAAACCCATCGGTCCTGCGCTTCTCGCATCCAGCGCCAGGTTGTCTAAGCAGATCGTCGGTTCATCTTGTGGGTGGGTCTACCAACACTGCGTCTCCTAGTACGCGGCCGCCACTAGAGGACCTTTCCCCCCCAACCGCCGTCAGTCTTGCGAACGATGTTTCGGTTTCAGTTCGCAATTCTTTGGGCTATGTAGGTGACTCTACTTTTTCCAGAATCTCATAATTTCTGATGCGATCACGTAGAGAAACCCCGAGCATAGTCTCCTCAATTGCCCTTTGAGTGATCTTGAGCCTTCTGATGAGACCCATTGTAAGCGGCCACGTCGTTGTTACTGGCAACACGCACGAATTGAAGACTTTTGTCTTGAGACACGGGATCTGAGTGGTTAGAATACGAAAAATGATGATTATTTTATGTAAATTTTTAGGTTTTATGGACAAAAGTATTATCACTATAGATGATTGCCTTTTAGCAAGTTTTTTTGTTGGATAGTAATTTTTTGTTTCCGTCATTCACGATGCATTTATACGTATCAATTATTTATAAGCTCAAACATATCATGTCCGAGCACTCCACATATTTATTGAGGCGAGAGAATTTATGTCGTCACCAGGTCGCAAAATTATTCGGGTTTTTATGTGTGCGGATACCTATGGGAACGTGAAATCGTTAACAGATGCCCGGCGTCCGGTTTGTAATCACGAGATGGTCCAGTGAACATTTGTATTAGGTTAAATTTATGTGCGTCGCCGCCCGATGGAATTCCGCAAGGTCCCGCGAGGAGGGATTCGAAGGCATCTTCATTCGTCTGCTGTAGATGCTGTGGTGTGCGTTCTAGACTTGTGCAGAGTATATCACTGAGAAGAAAAGTGGGATCTTTTGGAGCTGCTGATATATATCACTCTTTTATATCACTATATCACTTTTATATCACTAGCTCAGTTGAGTAATTCATGCGAAAGAAGCATTGATGCTAGAGAAACTAGATCAGTAACTTACGTGTTTCTTTATTTTGTCAATGAGATAATGAATGTGTGCTCCGTGTCTATCAAGTATCAAATCTATCAATGTTTTATTAAAGTTTTATTAACTTATTTATTATTTGGAGTTTAGCATTCATAAAATTCTAGACTGTCTCATCTTAACATAACTTCACTAGCTGACCGACGTAAGCTCTTAGATTTAATGTCATTGCACAAACTTCTTCATGGCAAATTAATTTCACCCAATTTATTGCAACAGGTGTGTCTTACGGTCCCTTATAATATTCGTAGTCACCCTATTACTAATGTTTTCAATTTTCCCCTTACCAGAACTAATTTAGGTAGGTTTTCACCACTAAACAGATGTATTCAAACTTACAACAGCCTGAATAATCATGACATTGACATCTTTAGTGACCCTGAATGAGTATTCAAAAAAAATGCAAGGAAGAATTGATTTTTACTATATTTTTACACTATGGCTTTTTTGGCTGCAATAAAACGATTTTTTTATATTACTCGCCGTGCTCAACTAGTGGTTCTGATTTATTTACATACTCGTAGAAGCACTTTTCAATTTGTTATTGTTTGTTTCTGAGGTTTGTTTTGTGTTGTATATTATTATAATAATGTTGTATATACCTGCAATGACATATCTTTTGTACTGGTACATTTGCACATATGTATTTTTAATAAAGACTGATATTGTCGATGGTGTATCTGTCTTAAATAAATAAATAAATAAATAAGGAGGTTTATAATTAATTTGTATTCATATTATGTACTTCGAATGATTTTTTTTTATTATTGTTTTAAATACGAATAAATCACTTACCTGATTTCCCTTCATACTTGACAGGCTTAGGCCTGTCAACCTAGTTACATAAAATAGGTATTTATCTAATGAAGCAGTAGGTACTGTTAAAAACTATAAGTCATTTGTAAGCTAGGTTGGCGGTTATTTACAGTTTACTATCCTTCTTTGACTTGCCGAGTGAAAGAGAAAAGTTACCGAACCGAGTTACTGATTCAATGTCATTTCAATTCAATGCTCTCAGACATCTCAGGCGAGTGAAAGAGTTACTGAGATAAATATATATTTTAAGCTGAAGTGATATACCGATACTATCACTCCTTGCGTCCGATATATATCTTTTGCATCAATGACTCCTGAGTTACACAACTCTAGTGCGTTCATTAGCCATCATTTCGTTCTGCAGCGATGACACGGCCCGCCACTCGCATGATTGATCGTGCTCTGCTTGCTTCCAATTAAACTTGTCCACTACACTGGCGACATAAAATGCGACAAGATAAATTAGATGTCAAACATTTGAACAGAACGTGATGTCGTTAGACTATGCCTTTGAATTTAAATAACAATAGAGCTTATTTAATATTATTTACAAACTTTCATACTCTTCACCTATAACGAGGAGTAGTACACCCAGGGACAAATTTAGAGAAATACTACACTTTTTACATAGATTCAAGCTACTTTTACAACATCATATCGATTTGTGATTGACCTTTAATGCGTGTGTTTGATTGTTATCCAGGATTCATGACCAAGGCCATAAGAGATAATAACTAAATAAGGGATAAAATGTCCCATTTTGTGACCTGGAGAAGAACGGAAACATTCAATGGTGGTCCGCGGGGAATGTTTTTTGGTAGCGAATCCGATAGTTAAAAGGCTAAATATGGTTTCGTATGATAAAATACACAGGGGTATCAAAACTAGAAGTGAATTTTTAGCGTTCCTCTAAATTTGTCCCTGGGTATATATCGGAGCTGGTATCAAAGTAAGCCATACTATAGTATCATCTGATAGTAGGTACTTTTGGAAGATTGATTGAGTTTAAGAAAGTATTTTAGTAAGTCGGCACTCCCACTGAAGTCTTAAAATTCCAACGGTCACCTTCAAGAGAACGCTGCCCAACATTGAATGAGCTCGAATAATTTGTTTTGAATTTTGTTCATTCACTGATTCATTCTGAATTGATTTCACGTGTCCAAGCTTTAGAGTCTCAAATTAAAATGCTTTTTCTTTGATGGCTTTATTATCTCTTCAGACTGAGATGGGAGATAAAAGAGGGAAAATGCTGGAGTATTGTTATAAATTGTGTTCTTTTAATCGAAAATAATATGTGATTTAATGAATCTTCTTACTTCTTTTATGACTTTATTTTTATTCATTTTATTTAATTGTGCTTTAAAAAATAAGTAATTTATCACATCTTACCTAATAAAGTTCTAGTTGTGCTTTTTTGGATTCCTAACACATTTGTTTAGTGTTTCAGATTATCTTAATAAAGTGTTGGGTTTGTAATAACGTTCCATTAAATAAAACTCCGTCGACAAAGAAATAATACGCATTCCCCAAAGGATAGAGGGTTACGCTAAGCGGGTCGAACGATTTTCGTAATTAGTGATTTTATCAACAAAATCTAAGCAGTTTACCCGTACCAAGATCTTTGATCTCGGGGCTTAGTCGATTTTTCATAATTATCGTTTTTTCATATTGAAATGTTAAGATTGTTTTCACCTTAAAGAGTTTGTCCACAGTCCACTAACGACTGGTTTGAATATTCCATCATTTTCGAACAACATAATTATTAAGGGTGTACTGAAGGTGAACTTAATGCCAATGGCATTCTTTACCAGTCAATCGGCAAGGTATGAGAGAAAAAGTAGACGGTGTTCAAGTTAAGGTAAGCTGAAGTAAGCTTTATTGTATTAATAAAGTTTATTTCAGCATGAACAATAAGAAAAATATGTATGTATATCAACACAAATAAAATATACATAACTAATAATTTCCTTGCCTAATATAGATAACAAGATATATAATTAAGACATACATACATAAATAAACAACATACATATAGATTTATATTATAAAGATAGAATAAAAATGATACAAATGTATAGAATATTGATATTGCTTCAATCTAAACAGATTCAGGAAGTAAATGTTTGCGTATTAGGTATTTAAAAGATCCATCTCTGGCTTTGTTTAATGAAGATGGAATTTGGACGTATTTTGTATGGAGCTAATGTCAAATACCTATCGTTAGTAACCAAATCCTCAGATTGATTAAATTGATCAAATATATAGATAGGCCGTGAGAAAAAATAAAACAATTTCTTGCTTTACCGGTAATAGGTAGCTGAAATAAGGACTGTTCTGAATGTCCGGATGGATAAACAATTGTGGGTTTTAACTAAGCAGTGATTGTGGAAATCACCCATGTCGTTACCAATGATTCACTGTTTTTTATACGTTATGTCATTATGGCATACTTTGTTATAATATTTTATAATGTCGATAACTTGTTCCTTTCCATTTATGTACTAATAAGGGCCGCTTGTAGGAGTACTCCAAAATCGAGATATAGGAACAAAAGCATTTAGATTTTATTTTATATCTGGTGTCAATGCTTTGCACAATATCGGTTTGGCTTAAATCTCGATTAAAGTAACGACTGCACAACTAGTTGTGCATACATAGGTAGTTGATCCATGAGGAAAATCCCCTTCCTACCAATTAATACAGATTTTTTATTCTATAAATAAAAATATGATGCATTGGAATTCGGTAATCCGTTTGGAAAGTAATCTACCATAATAATAATTAAGAGAAAATTGGGCATAATAACAAATTAGAACTAAGAGATGTAAATAATGTTCACCTTACAGTAAACATAAGTTTGAAGGGTTGATATAATTGACAATTTTTTTTTTCGGTTATACTATCAAAGTACTATGTTAAGTATAATCTACACTTTAATACCACACTACACGCAGATGAATTCAGAATTACAGATATCAACGTACAAAGGGTATGGATTAATACCTTACCATACCGTACAAAGCATTAATTTCAACAAACGTACAAAGGATTCATATTTCCAAAAAACTGGTGAGCTGTATACCTAGACACCAAAGACCTATTTTTAAACCATTTCCATATAAAACTGCCAACAGTATTCCATTCTTATGCCATGCCATTCTCTTTATATTGCACCACTCGTCAAAATATAATAAAGCCGGGCAGAATTTATGGCGCATCGTGAACATAAACTAAACGAAAGAGGTAAGTTATTCTATGATCCTCACGTACTAAGTACGTACTTGTGAATCGCATAATGGCTATTAAGATCCCTTATATCTTCATACGTCGATGGCTTATATCATCTGTCGACAGCTTCGGAAGAAAAGCGACTTATTCAAGACAGATTCAATTATACTTAAACGGAAATTGAAAACGAACTCCTGATAGGTAGCAGTGTCCCGGGAGAGCACACTTCGTTGTGAGCATTTAAAAGCTTTTATACATTGTAAGCTTATTTGAATTTCATTGTATTGAAATTGTATATAAAATGAAGTGTCATTTTTAAAAATTCCCCTTTGAAACTAATTATGTACTTACACGTCATAATTACAGGCCACAGTCACGCCTTTGATTTCGCTTTTGGACTTTTTGTTTTATTTTATTAAATTTCTATATAGTTTGGGCGTTTCGGATATCAGCATCATTTCAGTCAAAAGACGCCTACTATTGGACATACATAGGTCTCCCCAAGGATCTCCAAACCGATCGGTCCTGAGCTTCTAGCATCCAGCGGCTTCTCGTGACTTTCATCAGATCGTCAGTCCACCTTATTGGAGGGGTACCAACTCTGCTACTTCCGGTCATCATCACAGCTTATATACGTCCCCACCGAAGGGCTTAAGCCTACCCCAAAGTTATAGTGTTTAGGCCTTAATCAACCACACTGGCCCAGTGCGGAATGGTCGACTTCACATACACCTTTAAATTTTCGCAGATGTATGCAGGTTGGCTCACTATATTTTCCTTTACCGTAGGAGCGTCGTCTCTCGGTACACGAGAGATAATAGTCGTTTATCGTAGCGTTTAGACTAAAGCACGGAAATAGTATATATATTACCGTAACTAAAGTAATAAGGTTGGTAAAATTAATTTACCCATTTTTGTAAAGTAAAGCGCTTAACACACGCGGAAGCCGGATGGTGGCGGAACTGCGGTATGCGATTTACTTGCGCTCGCCGCTTCTGCGCGTGGTTTCTGTGTGGTATGGTCAATAGTACCACAAGAATTATAAGCAAATCCGCTCCACTACCGTCTCGCTTGCCGCCTCTGTGTATGGAGCGCTTATGCGATTTACTTGTGCCGCGCCGCTTCTGTGGGTAGTTTCTGTGTGGCATTGTCCATAGCAACGGGAACATTACAAAAAGTGCCTCTCCGCTGATTATTAATATTAATGAAAATTCATAAGGCAAAAATCTGCCAACTTTATCAATTTCTTTCACTCATGTTATACGTGATATGATATACAGGGTAAATTTTGAGGTACCGGCAACCTCGCAGGATTAGATAGCTAACATCATGAACTACAATGTTTGTTTTACGAGTTTTAAGATAACTTAATACATTGAACAAAAATCAATTTTCAAGTTTTTATTACACTGTCGTGACATTGCTAAGTCTAAATTTTATTTATAAACGACGACGGAAGACAACGCTACGCTCGCGCGCTGGTGCGCGTAGAGTTACGAACATTCTAGAGGTATATTAAATGAATATTTATTTTTGTATGAAAAAAAATCTAACGAATTATCAAAAGTCGTTGAACAAACGTTATAGTTAATGATGCTAGCTATCTAATCCTGCGAGGTTGCCGGTACCTCAAAATTAACTCTGTATACTAGCTGTGTCCGCAAACTACGTTTCGCCTTAAAAGACTTCAACACTTTTTTAGTTATAATCTTATACTAATACAAAGTTCCAACCCCCATTTTACCCCTTTAGGGGTGAAGTTTCATAAAATCTGTTCTTAGCGGGTGTCTACACTCTATAAGGAAACTACCTGCTAAATTTCAAGTTTGTAGGTGTTATAGTTTCTGAGATTTCGTGATATGTCAGTCAGTGGTTGGTATTTCGCTTTTAATATATAGATTAATTATACGTATAATTAATGATGTATAAAGTGATAGAAATCAAATGCCCTTATTTTGAATTATTCCAAAGATGCTGATGATTTCTGTTTTACAGGTGGTAATTTATTTTATGTACATAGGTACACCCATTGTTATTGAGGATGTACCTGAAACATGATATATTTCAATTTTTATAAATAAAAAAATTAGTACGAGTAATTAACCTGAGATAGACATACTAAACAACTCAATCCTAAACATTAATTACACAATACTAATAGAAAAAAACAGTCATTCACTCTGTCTGTAATTTAAAATTTAAAATGAGTGTTAAAATAAACTTTATTTTAGTGACAGCAAAATAAATTCTCTCTTCATATTTACGGAAATGACTTCACCGCTTCACATTTCTAAAATTAAAATGAAATTCATAGGGTTTCTGGACTTTCTGGGTTAAATATTTTAATTTGCAAACAGGTGCTTACAAAACATACCCTTTACAGCCATTATGGACTCAATTTGTATCCAATTAATATTAACATAAGTGTATTCGGGCCAGTACAAGTTCTTTGAGATATATAGGATAACGTTGGGTATATTTACAGAATTGTTGGTTCACTCGAGCAAAATCTAATAATTTTTTTCACCGAAAATTCTCTTGTTATATTTTAATGCAGGAAATGTTGCGTAGATAACAATACATTATTTTCGTAATGTGACAAAGGTATTTGTTCTGTTGCAAGATTATTATATAGATACTAGCTTTCCGCTCGCGGCTTCGCCTGCGTTATTATTGTTTTCCCGTGGGAACTTATATTTTCCCGTAGGAATAATAATTTTGTAGCCTATTTAAGCCCGGATAATAAGTTTCATAGAAATTGGAGTAGATTTTAAATATTTTCCATATAAATTTTCAACCCCTATTTTGCACCCTAATGAGGTGAATTAAAATAAACCATGAAATACGTGTTCAATTAAATATTTTTAAAAGCATGAATCTCAAGTTTTATCAAAATCGTTGCTAATTTAAAGATTTTTCCATACAAACTTGCAACCCCTATTTCATCCCTAGGGTTAATTTTTTTAAATCCCTTCTTAGTGTACGTCCGCATATTGAGTTAAAACAACTGTCCAAATTTCACGTTTCTACCATTAGCGGTTACGGCTGTGCGTGCGTCTATAGATGGGAACATCTCCTTTTATATAATATACACGGTGTTACATAATAACCAATAAATAATCAGTTCCTTATCTTAAACTAATTATTAAAATGTGTTTAAACGTAATGTCATTCAACCCAAAATTTTCATGTATATGTATAATAGTATCATCATCATGTCTATGATTTACATGAAAATTTGGGTTGAATGACATTATGGGTAAACAAAATTTAATAATTAGTTTTCGATAAAGAATTGATTATTTATTGGTTATTATGAAACACCGTGTATATAGAAGATGTATAATAGACAGACATTACAAATGTCTGAATTTGCTACATTTTAACCTTGATAGCCTAATACGAACTACTCTCTAATTGTGTGATGCTAATTAATTTATATATTTTCTGTTTTTTTCCTCGCCTTAGTACGAATTGAGATCGTACGTAGAATAAAATGCGAGTGAGTGAAATTGAAAGAGCTCTTGAGGAACGGAGAATGGGACGGCCAATATTATTGTGAGATATTTTATTATAATTAAACAACTCTTACCACTATTTCAATCCATATTCGAAAAAACATAAGGACTTTGAAATATTGCGAAAAAAAATTTCTCATACATTTTCATGATTAGCGATTCATCTAGCTTCATTTGCACCTTATATTACTCGGGTATATGAATGAATTATTACGAGGTATACATTTTTAGCCTGGAGCAAATTGGCAAACACCCAAGAAGAAGGTACTCAGAAATCTTTTGAAATCCGCCTAATTTAGTTTTGGCTGTGTATTGAGGAGCTAAAGGGTGCCTTTAGGGTTTTGAAGCCTTTCATGTTAACCTTGAAAATAACTGTACTGTATTGTCACTGAAGCCAACTGTCTATCTCATTCCTAATTATACCTACTTAATTAAATAAGAAAATTAAAACCATGTTATTCCAATTTTAAATATTTTACATAAAATGATGCACCAAATAGAATAATGAAAATGTTAACAACTGACAATTTAAAAAAAATAATCATTGTAGGTACTTATTTGATTATTAAAGAAAGGCATATTTTGAAATGCATACCAAGGAACTTATCGCTCATCAATTTATATCCATCACTTAAATTTTTATATAAATTAAATTACTGATTGCAAATCAAATAAAGTTTGAACGCAAAGCATATAAATAACTTTTGCAAATGCATTGCTTGGTAATTACTTTATTTAACAAAACTTTCATTACATATAGGAATCTTTGATTGAGATTGTACGAGTAGTTCTATATACTTTGAGTTCAGGTATAGAAGTCTATTCACTAAAGTAAAATTTGAACTTGAGTGAGTTGTCCGAAATGGCTAAGTTACGTTAGAACTGTTACCACAGCAGCGCGCGAACTGAGCGAGCGAAGCGAGCAGCGGCCGGCGAGTGTCAAATCGAACTCTCCCTATTTCACTTGGTTAGGGCAAATAGTTATTTCTTTTGTAAAATCGCAGACAAACTGGTGATTCACTTAGGATTACTGTGCGCTTGTTAGTATTAGATACCTAACCATGCGTTGATAATAAAGATCCACTTTTAAATAAATAACCATGCGCCACGAACTTGAATCGTTGCTACATTAATAATATTTTGAGTTAACGATCATGCTGTGCAATCGGTATTTTTGATTAGGGTTGGGAATTTTTATTTAAAAAAAACATTTTTTTTTGGATTGGCACTCTGCAGTAAAATACTATATATTAAATTGTATCAATAGGTATTGAACAGAGCTAAAAGTTGTACTAGTAGTAGTCGTAATAATATTATATTATTAATGTAGCGTACAGTATTCGCGATTTTACTTTAGTGTTTGCTTTTGCGGTGCCAATACAATTTTAAATGTAGAGGTTTTGTCAAAAAGACTATATCGCCAGTCCGCCAGATGATGTTTTAATGCATTTTGAGTAAACACTCCCTTCTTCCGCCTCAAAAGGCACGCGCTGAGTTGTATGCCAAACTTAAAATTGCACGAGTGTGTTTATACGGCGACGGTGGCTCCCCGGCCGACCATTACGACCGCCAAGACGCACTCGCTTTTAAACTGAACCAGCTTAAATCGCACCAAAGTGTTATGAACACATTTTTTCTGTCCATAAACCCTCTTTTAAGCTTACTATGTTATGCGTGGTTCCAGATAAATCTAAACTAGCTGTGCCTGCGACGACGCTAGTATTTGTTATTTTGTGGAAAAGTTATTTACATTATGACTAAGATCGTCTCGTAATGATATGATGATTTTCCTTATACTACTTTTCGAGTGATGATACTCTTTCGGTTTATTAAATATGGTATAGGAAAAGATTTGTAAAATTGCAAAACTGTATAGATGAACCATCACAGGTAATTTTATTAAAATGACAAGGTTAAATGCAATTACAAAAACTTATAACTAGTTCGAGTCTTTACAATCATTTTCCTTACTTGAAAGGACAGTTGCTAAACGTGTATTTACGATGCGTAAAACATATTATGATCCACTGTAATGAAATGAATAATAAAATTTATGACATAAATAATTCAGTAAATATGCTAGTAAAATAGCATACCCAAATATGATGCCAGTATTTTGCTTCGATACTACAATTCCTGAACCATACGTGTATAAATATTTTATCAAGTAGACTCTTAACTAAAATAGATGTAATGGTCAGTATTTCAAAGATGTTCTTTATAAATTTAGCTGTGTCTTTATAATCTAGTGTCGACTTCAAACTAAAGAGTAGTATTTTATCCAACAAAAACAAGGACCATATAGGTACCTATTTATGAAGCTGTCTGGGAAAGTATATATCACGTAAATTTAGAAAGTAGTTCAATTAGTTCAAAATACACATAGCTACAGCAGAATACCAGTGATTTGCCCATCTGCATAAGCAAATCGTATGCTGAGCTGTGATCCCTTTTGCACCACTCTAGCACACAGCGGTAGTACATACAACACAGTGCGCGTTTAAAAATGCATATTTTATACATTGTTCCATTATATGTTTAGTTGCGATATTTTCATTTTGTCTGTTGTATTTATTTGTGTGCTGTAGTGTGCAAATAAAAATGTATCTATCTATCTAAAATTAAAGTCATACTTTTTATTCAGACTTTTGGACTGAGATTTAATTAAATTAAAATACATTCATGTATCTTGTTATTAAAACACTAATTTCACAAGTTCCACTTGAATCTTTATTAATTTTAATTATTGCGACCGGTTTCGATACGTCATCGTCAGGCATAACATAATTATGTCATCATAATATATCTGTAATATAGATATATACCAGTATAATCTAGTTTGGGCTCTACGTTGATACCTCAGACAGCCACTCACCAAAGTCTTTTATAAATACAGAATCTGTATTTATAAGACTTTGGTGGGCTCCACGTTGATACTTCAGTCAGCCACTTACTAAAGTCTTTTATAAATACAGATTCTGTAATTATAAAAGACTTTGGTGGGCTCTTAGTTGATACTTCAGTCAGTCACTCACTAGTTGTTTATAAATATAATATCTGTATTTATAAAATACTTTAGTGGGCTCTGTGTTAATACTTCAGTCAGACACTCACTAAACTCTTTTATAAATACAATATCTGTATTTATAAAAGACTTTGGTGGGCTCTACGTTGATACTTCGGTCAGACACTCACTAAAGTCTTTAATAAATACAATATCTGTATTTATAAAAGACTTTGGTGGGCTCTTCGTTGATACTTCGGTCAGACACTCACTAAAGTCTTTTATAAATACATATTCTGTATTTATAAAAGAATTTGGTGAGTGACTAACTGAGGTATAAACGTAGAGCCTAAACGACTGAAGCTAGAAGCATGAAATTCGGTACAAGGGTTTGTTGGCTTATAAATGCGCCCACTAAGAAAGGATTTTTTGTAATTCCTACAGGATGATGAGAAATCTCCATCCGAAAAATAACGAAACTTCAGTGTTGAGCTTTAATAAAGCGAAACATACAGCTCCTAATATATAAAAAAAACTTGCAATTTCGCATCAGCTTACACCTAACTATAACACGCAATTGCAAGATTTAAAAGAACTCTACCACCTGGTTGAAAAGTAGATCTTCCTGCCATTTGGAAAATATTTTGTAAAATGGTTACCTCGAGAATATTTACTTAGCGAGTCAGAATAGTGGCAATTGGAAAACGACGATCTCCGTGCTTATCACATCACTTTGAAATACAAGGAAGGTGAATGTAGTATAGGTATTAGGTACCTAACAATGACAGTAAATAAATGCTTACTTTTCTAAGTAGCTTTGTCTAAGCGATAGCAGCTGAGCGGTTAGCGAGGCAAACGGACGCGTCGGTTATTTGCTTGGATTACTAATTGTGGAGGAATGGACTCATCCCCACCGGTGTGAAGTTAGCAGCCAAAAGTAGCAGCCGATGTATAACCCAACCAATTTAAGAAGTAGTTATAAAATCTTCAAATAAAACTAATTAATTCAGCCTTTAAAACATTAGAATATATGTCACATTGCCTAAAGAACATAAAATAAGATAAGATCATTAAAAATTCCATTCTAACACTAATATAAATGAAAATAGTATTAAATCAATGAGATGATATTTTCAAACATGAAAACTGTGGCGCCTATCAATTTGTAGGCTCCTAATTATCTTGATATGCTCAAAACCTTTCAGAAAAGCCTAAATTTTTTATTTTATGATACCTATATCACCCAGAAACCAAGTCCATTAGCTAAAAAAAATCAGAGTAAATGTATGAAATATCGTGTCACAAGGCTTGTTAACGAAATCCTCCGAAACAACACGACCGATTTTTATGAATATTTTTGTGTATTTTTGGCAGGCCTTGGAATAAGCCATAGGCTATATTTTATATCACTAGGTGATAAGGCCGGCCCTCTTCAGATTTTTTTTGGTTAATTATTATGATGAAACGTATTTCGCGGGCACATCTAGTATATTATATAACAAAGGCGAATGTTGATTAGCTTCAAAATGATTATAGGGAGCGTACCAATTAACGACTTACTTATTAGTCTAAAACGTCTAAAAATCGTGTAGGAAAAAGTATATTTATAGTGATATTCAGGGGTTTAGATACCCGTTCAGGCTGGCAGACGTATCTTTGCAAGCGAATATCAAAATATTGAAACTGTGGTATCGGTGCCATAAAAAGCAAAGCGCGTACCACTTTGTGGCCTACTTAATATTCTAGATATGCTAATGTTCTTTTATAAAAGTCTAAATTTATTGGAATAACTAGGGGATAAGATACTTTTATCACACAGCAGCCAAAACAATAACTAGCAAAATATTGGAGTGAATACATTCAACAAAAAACGCGAATGTTGATTACATTTTCAGTTGATAAAGCACATGTACCATTTGATGATTTCTCCTATAGCCTAAAACAGTTCAAAATCTTTCTAGGACATGTATATTTAAAGTTATGTTGAGGGGTTTTTACACCCGTTCAGGCTACCAGCCGCATCATAGCAAACCAGTACCAAAATATTGAAACTGTGGTCTCTACCATAAAAACCAAGGCGCGTACCACTTTGCCGTCTAGTTAGTGAACTAGCCATACTCAAGTGCTTTCAGAAAAGTCTAAACATTTAGGCATATCTAGGGGATTAGATATTTCTATCACCCAGCAGCCAAATCATTACCTAGAAAAATGTGAGAGAAAATTTATTCATTTTTTAAGATGAAAGGTGAAAATATTTATAGTAAAAGAAGGAAGTGTACCACTTTAGGACTTACTCCAAGGTCTAGAATAGCTCAAAACCTTTTTTTAAAATGAAAATTTGTACATGTTTTGAGAGGTATTTAATTTTATTTAGGCTAGAAGCCGCATCTTTGAAAACGGGTATGAAAATATTGAGACTGTGCTCTCTGCCATAAAAACAAAGGCGCGTACCACTTTGTGGCCTACTAAGTATTCTAGATATGCTAAAGGCCTTTCATAAATGCCTAAATTTATGGAAATAACTAGGGGATAAGATACATTTATTACACAGCAGCCAAAACAATAACAAGCAAAATATTGGAGTGAATACATTCAACACAAAACGCGAATGTTGGTTATTTTTTCAGTCGATAAAGCACATGTACCATTTGATGATTTCTTCTATAGCTTAAAACAGTTCAAAATCTTTCTAGAACATGTATATTTAAAGTTGTGTTGAGGGGTTTTTACACCCGTTCAGGCTAGCAGCCGCATCTTAGCAAACCAGTACCAAAATATTGAAACTGTGGTCTCTACCATAAAAACCAAGGCGCGTACCACTTTGCCATCTAGTTAGTGAACTAGCCATACTCAAGAGCTTTCAGAAAAGTCTAAACATTCAGGCATATCTAGGGGATTAGATACTTCTATCACCCAGCAGCCAAATCATTACCTAGAAAAATGTGAGAGAAAACATATTCATTTTTTAAGATGAAAGGTAAAAATATTTATAGTAAAAAAGGAAGTGTACCGCTTTAAGACTTACTCCAAGGTCTAGAATAGCTCAAAACCTTTTTAGAAAATGTAAATTTGTACATGTTTTGAGAGGTATAAAATTTTATTTAGGCTAGAAGCCGCATCTTTGAAAACGAGTATGAAAATATTGAGACTGTGCTCTCTGCCATAAAAACAAAGGCGTGTACCACTTTGTGGCCTACTTAGTATTCAGGACATGCTAAAGGCCTTTCATAAAAGCCTAAATTTATTAGAATAACTAGGGGATAAGATACTTTTATCACACAGCAGCCAAAACAATAAATTGCAAAATATTGAAGTTAATACATTCAACAAAAAACGCGAATTTTGGTTATTATTTCAGTCGATAAAGCACAGGTACCATTTGATGATTTCTTCTATAGCCAAAAACAGTTCAAATTCTTTCAAGAGCATGTATATTTAAAGTTATGTTGAGGGATTATTACACCCGTTCAGGCTACCAGCCGCATCTTAGCAAACCAGTACCAAAATATTGAAACTGTGGTCTCTACCATAAAAACCAAGGCGCGTACCACTTTGCCGTCCAGTTAGTGTACTAGCCATACTCAAGAGCTTTCAGAAAAGTCTAAACATTTAGGCATATCTAGGGGATTAGATACTTCTATCACCCAGCAGCCAAATCATTACCTAGAAAAATGTAAGAGAAAACATATTCAATTTTAAAGATGAAAGGTGAAAATATTTCTAGTGAAAGTAGGAAGCGTACCGCTTTAGGACTTACTTCATGGTCTAGAATAGCTCAAAACATTTTTATAAAATGTAAATTTGTACATGTTTTGAGGACTATCAAATTTTATTTAGGCTATCAGCCGCATCTTAGCAAACCAGTACCAAAATATTGAAACTGTGGTCTCTACCATAAAAATCAAGGCGCGTACCACTTTGCCGTCCAGTTAGTGTACTAGCCATACTCAAGAGCTTTCAGAAAAGTCTAAACATTTAGGCATATCTAGGGGATTAGATACTTCTATCACCCAGCAGCCAAATCATTACCTAGAAAAATGTCAGAGAAAACATATTCATTTTTTAACATGAAAGGTAAAAATATTTATAGTAAAAGAAGGAAATGTGCCGCTTTAGGACTTACTCCAAGGTCTAGAATAGCTTAAAACCTTTTTAGAATATGTAAATTTGTACATGTTTTGAGAGGTATAACATTTTATTTAGGCTAGAAGCCGCATCTTTGAAAACGAGTTGAAAATATTGAGACTGTGCTCTCTGCCATAAAAACAAAGGCGCGTACCACTTTGTGGCCTACTTAGTATTCTGGACATGCTAAAGGCCTTTCATAAAAGCCTAAATTTATTAGAATAACTAGGGGATAAGATACTTTTATCACACAGCAGCCAAAACAATAAATTGCAAAATATTGAAGTTAATACATTCAACAAAAAACGCGAATTTTGGTTATTATTTCAGTCGATAAAGCACATGTATCATTTGATGATTTCTTCTATAGCTTAAAACAGTTCAAAATCTTTCTAGAACATGTATATTTAAAGTTATGTTTAGGGATTATTACACCCGTTCAGGCTACCAGCCGCATCTTAGCAAACCAGTACCAAAATATTGAAACTGTGGTCTCTACCAGAAAAACCAAGTCGCGTACCACTTTGCCGTCCAGTAAGTGTACTAGCCATACTCAAGAGCTTTCAGAAAAGTCTAAACATTTAGGCATATCTAGGGGATTAGATACTTCTATCACCCAGCAGCCAAATCATTACCTAAAAAAATGTAAGAGAAAACATATTCATTTTAAAAGATGAAAGGTGAAAATATTTCTAGTGAAAGTAGGAAGCGTACCGCCTTAGGACTTACTCCTAGGTCTAGAATAACTCAAAACCTTTTTAGAAAATGTAAATGTGTACATGTTTTGAGAGCTTTAAAATTTTATTTAGGCTAGAAGCCGCATCTTTGAAAACCAGTACCAAAATATTGAAACTGTGGTCTCTACCATAAAAACCAAGGTGCGTACCACTTTTCCGTCTAGTTAGTGAACTAGCCATACTCAAGAGCTTTCAGAAAAGTCTAAACATTAAGGCATATCTAGGGGATTAGATACTTCTATCACCCAGCAGCAAAATCATTACCTAGAAAAATGTGAGAGAAAACATATTCATTTTTTAACATAAACGTTAAAAATATTTATAGTAAAAGAAGGAAGTGTACCGCTTTAGGACTTACTCCATGGTCTAAAATAGCTCAAAACCTTTTTAGAAAATGTAAATTTGTATATGTCTTGAGAGGTATAAAATTTTATTTAGGCTAGAAGCCGCATCTTTGAAAACGAGTATGAAAATATTGAGACTGTGCTCTTTGCCATAAAAACAAAGGCGCGTACCACTTTGTGGTCTACCTACTTTTCTAGACATGCTAAAGGCCTTTCATAAAAGCCTAAATTTATTGGAATAACTAGGGGATAAGATACTTTTATCACACAGCAGGCAACAACTAGCAAAATATTGGAGTAAATACATTCAACAAAAAACACGAATGCTGATTATTTTTTCAGTCGATATAGCACATGTACCATTTGATGACATGTGCTTTATCGACCAAATATGAACGTATATTGAGTTAATAGGTATCTGTCTGTCTGTTTGTTGTTAGCATCGGTGAACTAGCTTTAATCTTTTGTCTTGAGGTAAACTGAGCTTTCATTATAAATATTTTCAACATTCATCTTTAAAAATGAATATATTTTCTCTTAGAATTTTCTAGGTAATAATTTGGCTTCTGGGTGATAGAAGTGTCTATTCCCCTAGATATGCCTAAAGGTTAAGACTTTTCTGAAAGCTCTAGCTAGAGTATGGCTAGTACACTAACTGAACGGCAAAGTGGTAAGCGCCTTAGTTTTTATGGTAGAGGCCAGTCCCAATATTTTGGTACTCGTTTGATAAGTTGCGGCTGCTAGCATGAACGGGTGTAAAATTCCCTCAACACAACTTTAAATGTAGATGTTCTAGATAGATTTTGAACTGTTTGAGACTACAGAAGAATTCATCAGGTTGTACACGTGCTTTATCGACTATATCGACATTGCTGTTCGTTTTATATACTTCAGATATCACACGAGTAATAACTCACTGCTGCTATCAATTATATGCAGATGATGTACAGCTGTACAAATCAGGACATCCACGTCATTTTCATGAGGTGACATCGAAAATCAATCAGGATCTTGATGCTATTGCTCGCTGGGCGACTAATAATGGTTTAGTGCTGAACCCAGGTAAAACCAAGTATTTGATCCTCGGTAGTGTGGCTCAGGTTACTGAAATTTTGAGGAATAAACCTGGCATTGAGATGGGTGGTCAAATGGTCGAGCAAGTGCGGGAGGCTAGGGATTTAGGTGTAGTCATATATAGCCGACGATTATAGACTTAAGGTGCTATATGGAATTCGTAATTATCTCAATGAAGATATGCGTGTTATGGTATGTGAGGCGTTGATTTTGTCTCAGCTAAACTACGGTGATATAGTTTACGGGCCGCGTATGCTTTCGAGATCACGTCGCTTAATCCAACGTGTTCAAAATGCTTGTTGCCGTTTCTGTTTCCATATATCACCTAGGAGTCACATCACACCTTATTTGAACGACGCTTCTCTGCTCAACATGAGTTCGCGTAGGCACCTTCATCTTGCGAGCCTCTTGTACGATATACTTAAATATAAAAAACCGAGTTATCTTTACACAAAACTAAAGTTTTATCATACTAGGCCTAACACCAGAGCCAGACGTTGCCTACTGGAGTACCATCCGCATAAAACGGCCAAGTGCTGGAACAATTTACCGCCACCTTTAGGTATATCAACCTCGAAAGCCATATTTAAAAAACTTTTTAAATCACATCTTGAAAAACAGCAATTGGGTATACCTGATGGGTATTTATTGAGAAATTTCCGAATTTAGCTTGTTCGTGACCGTAGTGCGGATACGCAAATGTGTACATTAGTTGACTCTTGTTCATATGTGCAACGAACTCATCGGTTTCATCATCAGACCTATGTTTGCACACATTTTCGTATGTATAATCGAATATCCTTCAAATATTTATTTTTCTGGTAGTAAGTGTCTTTTAACAAACCTATCAATCTTATATTTATATGTAATATGTTTGTATGTGTTTAAACATACAAATCTTATATTTATATGTAATATGTTTGTATGTGTTTAAAAATATTGAATAAATGATGAATATGTAGATATTAAATATATTTTGTAAACATTTCTCGATTTTAAACGTTCATCGGAAGGTCTTTTGGCTTTTTGATACCTCATTTTGAACCTCTGGGCTACAGCAGAATACCAGTGATTTGCTCATCTGCATGATCAAATCGTATGCTGAGCTGTGAGCCCTTTTGCACCACTCCAGCACGCGGCGGTCGTACAACACAGTACATGCGTTTATAAATGCATATTTTATACATTGTTCCATTGTTTGTATTGTTGTATTGTGATAGTTTTTGTTTTTGTTTGTTGTATTTAATCGTGTGTTGTAGTGTGCAAATAAAAATGTATCTATCTATAAAAATAATCATTATTCGCGTTTTTCATTTAATGTAATTACTCAAATATTTTGCTAGTTATTGTTTTGGCTGCTGTGTGATAAAATTTTCTTATCCCCTAGTTATTCCAATAAATTTAGGCTTTTCTGAAAGGGCTAAAGCGTATCTAGAATAACAAGTAGGCCACAAAGTGGTACGCGCCTTTGTTTTTATGGCAGAGACCACAGTCTCAATATTTTCATACTCGTTTTCAAAGATGCGGCTTCTAGCCTCAATAAAATTTTATACCTCTCAAAACATATACAAATTTACATTTTCTAAAAAGGTTATGAGCTATTCTAGACCTTGGAGTAAGTCCTAAAGCGGTACACTTCCTTTTTTACTATAAATATTTTTACATTTCATCTTAAAAAATGAATATGTTTTCTCTCACATTTTTCTAGGTAATGATTTGGCTGCTGGGTGATAGAAGTATCTAATCCCCTAGATATGCCTTAATGTTTAGACTTTTCTGAAAGCTCTTGAGTATGGCTAGTTCACTAACTAGACGGCAAAGTGGTACGCACCTTGGTTTTTATGGTAGAGACCACAGTTTCAATATTTTGGTACTGGTTTGCTAAGATGCGGCTGATAGCCTAAATAAAATTTTATAGTCCTCAAAACATGTACAAATTTACATTTTATAAAAATGTTTTGAGCTATTCTAGACCACGAAGTAAGTCCTAAAGCGGTACGCTTCCTACTTTCACTAGAAATATTTTCACCTTTCATCTTTAAAATTGAATATGTTTTCTCTTACATTTTTCTAGGTAATGATTTGGCTGCTGGGTGATAGAAGTATCTAATCCCCTAGATATGCCTAAATGTTTAGACTTTTCTAAAAGCTCTTGAGTATGGCTAGTACACTAACTGGACGGCAAAGTGGTACGCGCCTTGGATTTTATGGTAGAGACCACAGTTTCAATATTTTGGTACTGGTTTGCTAAGATGCGGCTGGTAGCCTGAACGGGTGTAAAAACCCCTCAACATTACTTTAAATATACATGTTCTAGAAAGACTTTGAACTGTTTTAGGCTATAGAGGAAATCATTAAATGGTACCTGTGCTTCAACGACTGAAAAAATAACCAAAATTCGCCTTTTTTGTTGAATGTATTCACTCCAATATTTTGCTAGTTATTGTATTGGCTGCTGTGATATAAATGTATCTTATCCCCTAGTTATTTCCATAAATTTAGGCATTTATGAAAGGCCTTTAGCATGTCTAGAATACTAAGTAGGTCACAAAGTGGTACGCGCCTTTGTTTTTATGGCAGAGAGCACAGTCTCAATATTTTCATACTCGTTTTCAAAGATGCGGCTTCTAGCCTAAATAAAATTTTATACCTCTCAAGACATATACAAATTTACATTTTCTAAAAAGGTTTTGAGCTATTTTAGACCATGGAGTAAGTCCTAAAGCGGTACACTTCCTTCTTTTACTATAAATATTTAAAAAATGAATATGTTTTCTCTCACATTTTTCTAGGTAATGATTTTGCTGCTGGGTGATAGAAGTATCTAATCCCCTAGATATGCCTTAATGTTTAGACTTTTCTGAAAGCTCTTGAGTATGGCTAGTTCACTAACTAGACGGCAAAGTGGTACGCACCTTGGTTTTTATGGTAGAGACCACAGTTTCAATATTTTGGTACTGGTTTTCAAAGATGCGGCTTCTAGCCTAAATAAAATTTTAAAGCTCTCAAAACATGTACACATTTACATTTTCTAAAAAGGTTTTGAGTTATTCTAGACCTAGGAGTAAGTCCTAAGGCGGTACGCTTCCTACTTTCACTAGAAATATTTTCACCTTTCATCTTTTAAAATGAATATGTTTTCTCTTACATTTTTTTAGGTAATGATTTGGCTGCTGGGTGATAGAAGTATCTAATCCCCTAGATATGCCTAAATGTTTAGACTTTTCTGAAAGCTCTTGAGTATGGCTAGTACACTTACTGGACGGCAAAGTGGTACGCGACTTGGTTTTTCTGGTAGAGACCACAGTTTCAATATTTTGGTACTGGTTTGCTAAGATGCGGCTGGTAGCCTGAACGGGTGTAATAATCCCTAAACATAACTTTAAATATACATGTTCTAGAAAGATTTTGAACTGTTTTAAGCTATAGAAGAAATCATCAAATGGTACATGTGCTTTATCGACTGAAATAATAACCAAAATTCGCGTTTTTTGTTGAATGTATTAACTTCAATATTTTGCAATTTATTGTTTTGGCTGCTGTGTGATAAATGTATCTTATCCCCTAGTTATTCTAATAAATTTAGGCTTTTATGAAAGGCCTTTAGCACGTCCAGAATACTAAGTAGGCCACAAAGTGGTACGCGCCTTTGTTTTTACGGCAGAGAGCACAGTCTCAATATTTTCATACTCGTTTTCAAAGATGCGGCTTCTAGCCTAAATAAAATTTTATACCTCTCAAAACATGTACAAATTTACATTTTAAAAAAATGTTTTGAGCTATTCTAGACCTTGGAGTAAGTCCTAAAGCGGTACACTTCCTTCTTTTACTATAAATATTTTCACCTTTCATCTTAAAAAATGAATAAATTTTCTCTCACATTTTTCTAGGTAATGATTTGGCTGCTGGGTGATAGAAGTATCTAATCCACTAGATATGCCTAAATGTTTAGACTTTTCTGAAAGCTCTTGAGCATGGCTAGTACACTAACTGGACGGCAAAGTGGTACGCGCCTTGGTTTTTATGGTAGAGACCACAGTTTCAATATTTTGGTACTGGTTTGCTAAGATGCGGCTGATAGCCTAAATAAAATTTTATAGTCCTCAAAACATGTACAAATTTACATTTTATAAAAATGTTTTGAGCTATTCTAGACCATGAAGTAAGTCCTAAAGCGGTACGCTTCCTACTTTCACTAGAAATATTTTCACCTTTCATCTTTAAAATTGAATATGTTTTCTCTTACATTTTTCTAGGTAATGATTTGGCTGCTGGGTGATAGAAGTATCTAATCCCCTAGATATGCCTAAATGTTTAGACTTTTCTGAAAGCTCTTGAGTATGGCTAGTACACTAACTGGACGGCAAAGTGGTACGCGCCTTGGATTTTATGGTAGAGACCACAGTTTCAATATTTTGGTACTGGTTTGCTAAGATGCGGCTGGTAGCCTGAACGGGTGTAAAAACCCCTCAACATTACTTTAAATATACATGTTCTAGAAAGACTTTGAACTGTTTTAGGCTATAGAGGAAATCATTAAATGGTACCTGTGCTTCAACGACTGAAAAAATAACCAAAATTCGCCTTTTTTGTTGAATGTATTCACTCCAATATTTTGCTAGTTATTGTATTGGCTGCTGTGATATAAATGTATCTTATCCCCTAGTTATTTCCATAAATTTAGGCATTTATGAAAGGCCTTTAGCATGTCTAGAATACTAAGTAGGTCACAAAGTGGTACGCGCCTTTGTTTTTATGGCAGAGAGCACAGTCTCAATATTTTCATACTCGTTTTCAAAGATGCGGCTTCTAGCCTAAATAAAATTTTATACCTCTCAAGACATATACAAATTTACATTTTCTAAAAAGGTTTTGAGCTATTTTAGACCATGGAGTAAGTCCTAAAGCGGTACACTTCCTTCTTTTACTATAAATATTTTTAACGTTTATGTTAAAAAATGAATATGTTTTCTCTCACATTTTTCTAGGTAATGATTTTGCTGCTGGGTGATAGAAGTATCTAATCCCCTAGATATGCCTTAATGTTTAGACTTTTCTGAAAGCTCTTGAGTATGGCTAGTTCACTAACTAGACGGAAAAGTGGTACGCACCTTGGTTTTTATGGTAGAGACCACAGTTTCAATATTTTGGTACTGGTTTTCAAAGATGCGGCTTCTAGCCTAAATAAAATTTTAAAGCTCTCAAAACATGTACACATTTACATTTTCTAAAAAGGTTTTGAGTTATTCTAGACCTAGGAGTAAGTCCTAAGGCGGTACGCTTCCTACTTTCACTAGAAATATTTTCACCTTTCATCTTTTAAAATGAATATGTTTTCTCTTACATTTTTTTAGGTAATGATTTGGCTGCTGGGTGATAGAAGTATCTAATCCCCTAGATATGCCTAAATGTTTAAACTTTTCTGAAAGCTCTTGAGTATGGCTAGTACACTTACTGGACGGCAAAGTGGTACGCGACTTGGTTTTTCTGGTAGAGACCACAGTTTCAATATTTTGGTACTGGTTTGCTAAGATGCGGCTGGTAGCCTGAACGGGTGTAATAATCCCAAACATAACTTTAAATATACATGTTCTAGAAAGATTTTGAACTGTTTTAAGCTATAGAAGAAATCATCAAATGGTACATGTGCTTTATCGACTGAAATAATAACCAAAATTCGCGTTTTTTGTTGAATGTATTAACTTCAATATTTTGCAATTTATTGTTTTGGCTGCTGTGTGATAAAAGTATCTTATCCCCTAGTTATTCTAATAAATTTAGGCTTTTATGAAAGGCCTTTAGCATGTCCAGAATACTAAGTAGGCCACAAAGTGGTACGCGCCTTTGTTTTTACGGCAGAGAGCACAGTCTCAATATTTTCATACTCGTTTTCAAAGATGCGGCTTCTAGCCTAAATAAAATTTTATACCTCTCAAAACATGTACAAATTTACATTTTAAAAAAATGTTTTGAGCTATTCTAGACCTTGGAGTAAGTCCTAAAGCGGTACACTTCCTTCTTTTACTATAAATATTTTCACCTTTCATCTTAAAAAATGAATAAATTTTCTCTCACATTTTTCTAGGTAATGATTTGGCTGCTGGGTGATAGAAGTATCTAATCCCCTAGATATGCCTAAATGTTTAGACTTTTCTGAAAGCTCTTGAGTATGGCTAGTACACTAACTGGACGGCAAAGTGGTACGCGCCTTGGTTTTTATGGTAGAGACCACAGTTTCAATATTTTGGTACTGGTTTGCTAAGATGCGGCTGATAGCCTAAATAAAATTTGATAGTCCTCAAAACATGTACAAATTTACATTTTATAAAAATGTTTTGAGCTATTCTAGACCATGAAGTAAGTCCTAAAGCGGTACGCTTCCTACTTTCACTAGAAATATTTTCACCTTTCATCTTTAAAATTGAATATGTTTTCTCTTACATTTTTCTAGGTAATGATTTGGCTGCTGGGTGATAGAAGTATCTAATCCCCTAGATATGCCTAAATGTTTAGACTTTTCTAAAAGCTTTTGAGTATGGCTAGTACACTAACTGGACGGCAAAGTGGTACGCGCCTTGGTTTTTATGGTAGAGACCACAGTTTCAATATTTTGGTACTGGTTTGCTAAGATGCGGCTGGTAGCCTGAACGGGTGTAATAATCCCTCAACATAACTTTAAATATACATGCTCTTGAAAGAATTTGAACTGTTTTTGGCTATAGAAGAAATCATCAAATGGTACCTGTGCTTTATCGACTGAAATAATAACCAAAATTCGCGTTTTTTGTTGAATGTATTAACTTCAATATTTTGCAATTTATTGTTTTGGCTGCTGTGTGATAAAAGTATCTTATCCCCTAGTTATTCTAATAAATTTAGGCTTTTATGAAAGGCCTTTAGCATGTCCTGAATACTAAGTAGGCCACAAAGTGGTACACGCCTTTGTTTTTATGGCAGAGAGCACAGTCTCAATATTTTCATACTCGTTTTCAAAGATGCGGCTTCTAGCCTAAATAAAATTTTATACCTCTCAAAACATGTACAAATTTACATTTTCTAAAAAGGTTTTGAGCTATTCTAGACCTTGGAGTAAGTCTTAAAGCGGTACACTTCCTTTTTTACTATAAATATTTTTACCTTTCATCTTAAAAAATGAATATGTTTTCTCCCACATTTTTCTAGGTAATGATTTGGCTGCTGGGTGATAGAAGTATCTAATCCCCTAGATATGCCTGAATGTTTAGACTTTTCTGAAAGCTCTTGAGTATGGCTAGTTCACTAACTAGATGGCAAAGTGGTACGCGCCTTGGTTTTTATGGTAGAGACCACAGTTTCAATATTTTGGTACTGGTTTGCTAAGATGCGGCTGCTAGCCTGAACGGGTGTAAAAACCCCTCAACACAACTTTAAATATACATGTTCTAGAAAGATTTTGAACTGTTTTAAGCTATAGAAGAAATCATCAAATGGTACATGTGCTTTATCGACTGAAAAAATAACCAACATTCGCGTTTTGTGTTGAATGTATTCACTCCAATATTTTGCTTGTTATTGTTTTGGCTGCTGTGTAATAAATGTATCTTATCCCCTAGTTATTTCCATAAATTTAGGCATTTATGAAAGGCCTTTAGCATATCTAGAATACTTAGTAGGCCACAAAGTGGTACGCGCCTTTGTTTTTATGGCAGAGAGCACAGTCTCAATATTTTCATACCCGTTTTCAAAGATGCGGCTTCTAGCCTAAATAAAATTAAATACCTCTCAAAACATGTACAAATTTTCATTTTAAAAAAAGGTTTTGAGCTATTCTAGACCTTGGAGTAAGTCCTAAAGTGGTACACTTCCTTCTTTTACTATAAATATTTTCACCTTTCATCTTAAAAAATGAATAAATTTTCTCTCACATTTTTCTAGGTAATGATTTGGCTGCTGGGTGATAGAAGTATCTAATCCCCTAGATATGCCTAAATGTTTAGACTTTTCTGAAAGCACTTGAGTATGGCTAGTTCACTAACTAGACGGCAAAGTGGTACGCGCCTTGGTTTTTATGGTAGAGACCACAGTTTCAATATTTTGGTACTGGTTTGCTATGATGCGGCTGGTAGCCTGAACGGGTGTAAAAACCCCTCAACATAACTTTAAATATACATGTTCTAGAAAGATTTTGAACTGTTTTAGGCTATAGAGGAAATCATCAAATGGTACCTGTGCTTTATCGACTGAAAAAATAACCAAAATTCGCGTTTTTTGTTGAATGTATTCACTCCAATATTTTGCTAGTTATTGTTTTGGCTGCTGTGTGATAAAAGTATCTTATCTCCTAGTTATTCCAATAAATTTAGGCTTTTATGAAAGACCTTTAGCATGTCTAGAATACTAAATAGGCCACACAGTGGTACGCGCCTTTGTTTTTATGGCAGAGACCTCAGTCTCAATATTTTCATACTCGTTTTGAAAGATGCGGCTTCTAGCCTGAATAAAATTTTATAACTCTCAAAACATGTACACATTTACATTTTCTAAAAAGGTTTTGAACTATTCTAGACCTTGGAGTTAGTCCTAAAGCGGTACGCGGTACTATAAATATTTTCACCTTTCATCTTAAAAAATGAATATGTTTTCTCTCACATTTTTCTAGGTAATGATTTGGCTGCTGGGTGATAGAAGTATCTAATCCCCTAGATATGCCTAAATGTTTAGACTTTTCTGAAAGCTCTTGAGTATGGCTAGTTCTCTAACTAGACGGCAAAGTGGTACGCGCCTTGGTTTTTATGGTAGAGACCACAGTTTCAATATTTTGGTACTGGTTTGCTAAGATGCGGCTGGTAGCCTGAACGGGTGTAAAAACTCCTCAACATAACTTTAAATATACATGTTCTAGAAAGATTTTGAACTGTTTTAGGCTATAGAGGAAATCTTCAAATGGTACCTGTGCTTTATCGACTGAAAAAATAACCAAAATTCGCGTTTTTTGTTGAATGTATTCACTCCAATATTTTGCTACTTATTGTATTGGCTGCTGTGATATAAATGTATCTTATCCCCTAGTTATTTCCATAAATTTAGGCATTTATGAAAGGCCTTTAGCATGTCTAGAATACTAAGTAGGTCACAAAGTGGTACGCACCTTTGTTTTTATGGCAGAGAGCACAGTCTCAATATTTTCATACTCGTTTTCAAAGATGCGGCTTCTAGCCTAAATAAAATGTTATACCTTTCAAAACATATACAAATTTACATTTTCTAAAAAGGTTTTGAGCTATTCTAGACCATGGAGTAAGTCATAAAGCGGTACACTTCCTTCTTTTACTATAAATATTTTTACCGTTCATGTTAAAAAATGAATATGTTTTCTCTCACATTTTTCTAGGTAATGATTTTGCTGCTGGGTGATAGAAGTATCTAATCCCCTAGATATGCCTAAAAGTTTAGACTTTTCTGAAAGCTCTTGAGTATGGCTAGTTTACTAATTAGACGGCAAAGTGGTACGCTCCTTGGTTTTTATGGTAGAGACCACAGTTTCAATATTTTGGTACTGGTTTTCAAAGATGCGGCTGCTAGCCTGAACGGGTGTAAAAACCCCTCAACACAACTTTAAATATACATGTCCTAGAAAGATTTTGAACTGTTTTAGGCTATAGGAGAAATCATCAAATGGTACATGTGCTTTATCAACTGAAAATGTAATCAACATTCGCGTTTTTTGTTGAATGTATTCACTCTAATATTTTGCTAGTTATTGTTTTGGCTGCTGTGTGATAAACGTATCTTGTCCCCTAGTTATTCCAATAAATTTAGACTTTTATAAAAGAACATTAGCATATCTAGAATATTAAGTAGGCCACAAAGTGGTACGCGCTTTGCTTTTTATGGCACCGATACCACAGTTTCAATATTTTGATATTCGCTTGCAAAGATACGTCTGCCACCCTGAACGGGTATCTAAACCCCTGAATATCACTATAAATATACTTTTTCCTACACGATTTTTAGACGTTTTAGACTAGTAAGTAAGTCGTTAATTGGTACGCTCCCTATAATCATTTTGAAGCTAATCAACATTCGCCTTTGTTATATAATATACTAGATGTGCCCGCGAAATACGTTTCATCATAATAATTAACCAAAAAAAATCTGAAGAGGGCCGGCCTTATCACCTAGTGATATAAAATATAGCCTATGGCTTATTCCAAGGCCTGCCAAAAATACACAAAAATATTCATAAAAATCGGTCGTGTTGTTTCGGAGGATTTCGTTAACAAGCCTTGTGACACGATATTTCATACATTTACTCTGATTTTTTTTAGCTAATGGACTTGGTTTCTGGGTGATATAGGTATCATAAAATAAAAAATTTAGGCTTTTCTGAAAGGTTTTGAGCATATCAAGATAGTTAGGAGCCTACGAATTGATAGGCGCCACAGTTTTCATGTTTGAAAATATCATCTCATTGATTTAATACTATTTTCATTTATATTAGTGTTAGAATGGAATTTTTAATGATCTTATCTTATTTTATGTTCTTTAGGCAATGTGACATATATTCTAATGTTTTAAAGGCTGAATTAATTAGTTTTATTTGAAGATTTTATAACTACTTCTTAAATTGGTTGGGTTATACATCGGCTGCTACTTTTGGCTGCTAACTTCACACCGGTCTCATCCCCACATGTTACATAAAAATGTAAGCGTGTTTAAAATTTGTGGCAAGATGTAACCAATGAATTAAACACAGACGAAATGTGCTATTATTATTGTACAGTGATTATTATTATTTTACTTTTTTGCATCTTTTTTGTATAAAATTTTAAATTCTCCCTAGTAAACCTCGACATATTAATATCATGTAATATTCGATTACTTGAAATTAAGAAGCAATTCTTTAGACAAATTTAAAGACATTTTACCACAACAAAATATATCTCTATAAATATACTTTAGGCCACCAGCCAGACAGGCGCTGCCTGTGTAGCCACTATCTAGCGAAGCATTTTGACCGCTTAGCCTGCCTCCTAGCTAACCTCCAAGCCTGCCACCTCCGGTGTGGCCTTAGCCTTAAACCGCACTGAGAGCGGGATGGCGCTATACGCAGGCTACGCAGCAAGAGCGGTTTCTTTAATTTTATAAAGAATAGATAGAAAGATTGTTTTAATATTATTTTAACCTTGCTATAAACGATCATGGTAAGGCCCCTGATATATGTAGGTCAATAACTTTATTCCCTTTTATTATATACCTATAGGTTAGAATGCAATGTTTTGTGATCTTGTAGGTATAAAAAATACAACATAAAACTAATAAGATGAAATATGTTATTGCCAAGCCCGCGATTTCTATAATTAATCAACCAAGGCTGTTCTTACAGACATAGGAAATTACAATATAGGTGACACCTGTATTGTTTATTACATTTGACGGCTAAGAAAAAAAAATGTTTTTTTTTATCCAACCTTCTGTAGGATCTATAATATTAAAATGTAACAATAAAACTTTTTCTGCGGCCCATAAAAAGTCCCTAAATGGATCAAAGTAAATCAGTTCCGGGTATTCCTGTAGAAACTAACTTACAGCGAATTTTGGAATAGAAATTACGAAACACAATATGAAAGATGAAGCTGGAGGTCCTCTCCTGGGAAAACTAAACTTTCCGGAGTTGGCGCCGCAAATAATGTTTAAGAAAAATAGCGATTGAAAAAAAAGTGCCCGACATCTTTTTGAATGAAGTCTTTGTGTATAACATTTTTATAGAAATTACCATAAAGCTCAAAATGGAAATCGTTTGCTTGTCAAAATGAACTTTAATGGTTGTTATTATTATAAATCCATGTCTCAAAGACTCGGGTCGTTTAATAATTTATTAAATCTATACAAATAAATAAAATTGAAGTGTCTGTTTGTAATGTCAAAATAACAAGTTTCTACTAAATGGGTATGAATGTATATCAGGTACCAATAACAAAAACACAATTTTAAATTTTTTCGTCTGTCTGTCTGTTTGTTCCCGCTAATCTCCGGAATGGCTGGGCCGATTTTAACGGAACTTTCACTAATAGATAGCTAATTATATAAGGTATAACATAGGCTACTTTTTATTAACCTCAACAAAAGTTACTATTTCACGCGGACGAAGTCGCGGGCACAGCTACTAGTATTTTAATAAACTAAATCACAGTTTTTTTACTTTCGTTGTTTATCACAAACACCATTAAATATTACTTTTTGAAATATGCATTAGGTAATACTCAAAGGATTACGAACACTGAAGATTGCTCTTTTTTGAATGCTTTTTTATTATACTAGCTGTGCCCGCGACTTCGTCCGCATGGAATAGTAACGGCTAGACCGATCTTGATAAAAAGTAGCCTATGTTATACCTTATATAATTAGCTATCTATTAGTGAAAGTCCCTTCAAAATCGGTCCAGCCGTTCCGGAGATTAGCGGGAACAAACAGACAGACAGACAGACAAATTTTTTAAAATTGTGTTTTTGTTATTGGTTCCCGAAATACATTCATACCAATTTAGTAAAAACTTGTTATTTCGACATTACAAACAGACACTTCAATTTTATTTATTTGTATAGATTTAGAATAGTGTTCAGTATTCATTCATGCAACAAATGAAATACCCGTCCATAGCAAATAGTGTCGTGTTAAATGGACAATGGTCATACATTTAAAATAATTGCACACAACATTCACCGACCACACCACAAGTACAACACACATTAACTAAAGTAAAACCTCTCTTTAGTCTCTGGATGAATTAAAGAGCACAGCAAAGAGGTTTGCTTGGGAGATATATGGGTTTGAATGTGGTCGTCCCCACAAAGACCTGTTAGTCTTGTTGAAACCGATAAATTGTAGTTTTGTATTCATCGTTTACTATACAATTCTGCGATCATATGTATAAGCTGTATGCTTCCAAAATAAATAAAATAAAATCACTTCGTTGTCTTTTGGTCCGCCTCTCTGTCAATCCTTTTTTCTCTGATCAGTCTAAAATTAATATCTAATACTTCTAATAATAAAATATCCAATAATTCCCAACGGTTTCTTTCAGCTGTGAAAACATCATAGGTACCTTATAAGTCAACGCGATCAAAAGATGCAAAGTGATTTCACAAGGGAATTAAAACATCCCGTTGTATAGGGCCAACATCCCGTTGTTGGAAAAAAATTGAAAATCGCAAATATGTATATACATAATTAGGGACTTTTATACTTAGATATGTTTGAACGGAACCCTCGGAGTGCGAGTCCAATTCGAATATGACCAGTTTTTTTTTATTAAGCACAGAGTTAATCTGTTTTAATAACGACTACTTAATTCATTAAAAAATAATAAGTAAACGTCAAATTTTCACCAATTTTTACCTTTAATTAAATGGTCATTTATTTAAGCATCAAGAATTAAAATATTTAAGTTGGCAACAAAAGCTAATACTTATTCAGATTCAATTACAAACGCTAATATTGCGCGCCGAAAGTTCATATTAAATATTGTATTTTGTACAATGCTAATTGCTCACGGAAAGGGTTTCAAAGCTAGCGGAATTTGCAGCTTGGTATTGAAAAATCCACCACCGAAGCCGTAAACTAAAAAAGAATTGCGATAGTCATGATTTTATTTTTAGCTTGATGCAAAAGTATTATATAGAACTAGCTGTGTCCGCGAACATGTTTCTCTTTAAAAGTTTAAAGAAAAAACTATTAATCTACTTTCCCGCGGGTACTACTTACTTTTCCGGGATAATAAGTAGGCTATATGTAAATCCCTGTCGTAATCCGTCAAACAAAAAATTTCATCCAAATCCATTCAGTAGTTTTTGCGTAAAAGAGTACTCAGTACTTTTTGAGTAAAACATCCTCACAAACATTCGCGTTCATAATATTAGTAAGGATAGATAGATCAGTTTATTGTAAACAGTAATACTAACTTAAACTAATCAAAATATTAAGTCACATATGATTTGATCGAAAGCTCGTTTGAATCGTCCAATTTTTTTACCTACTACCATTCAGGACGTTTTTTGACTGACAAGAAGAAACGCTAGAAACTTCATTATCATAACAGCTCATATACGTCTCCACCGAAGGGTTCGAGCGTACCCTATGTTAGGGTGATTAGACCTTAGTCAACCATTTTGGCCCAGTGCGGATTGGTCGACTTCACATACACCATTGAATTTCTTCGCAGATGTATGCAGGTTGCCTCACGATGTTTTCCTTCACCGTAGGAGCGTCAGACAAATGTACATATGAAATTCTAAACGAAAAACACATTGGTACAGTAAGCTCCCATTCAAACTTTACATTTGCACTACGAAAACCGCCGCTATTACGAGCGACATAAGAACGGTCCAAAGGTCAAACAGTATAGCTTGACAAGGAGCTTACTGTACATGGCGGGTCTCGAACCCGACCTCCCGATTGGAAGGCAAGTGCCGAGTCCACAGCGCCACCGACGCTCCGACGCTAGAAACTTCTCAGAAGTATAATATTTTAAAAAAGTTGTCGACATTTGAAAACTATATGTAAGTAGTTACCATACACAACAGTATTTGTTTACAGAAATAAACTTCCATATTGACTATTTCATAATTTTCAACGACAGTGATGTGATTATTTACCAAAAATATATTTTTATTTTTCAAATATATATTAATTTATGCTATTGCAAAGGATAGTCAACTGTGTTCTTTTATGACATGATACTGATTTTCAAGCTTAGGGGGTAAACCGCTTTTTTAAGCCGACTGTAGTATACATATAAATTGGCATTCTTACGAATTCTTGAGATATCATTTCTTTAATTTTAAAATCCTGTATTGTGGTGTTCATCCTTACGTATGGTCCAATACTGCGAATATCTATTAAAGTGTATTCATTAATATTAATGTTTTCATTGGTGAACCTTTTTATAAAGGGAATGCCTTGAAACATCGTTAAGTGTCCGTTCACACAGACCGGCTCGAAAAGCATCGGACGGGGCGCTGATTTTCACACAGATCGGCGCGGATTATACGCTTGGAACTGAGTACCAATTTTATTCTGCTGTTAAGCCACAACTTAACCGTAACGGTACCGTTGCGCTCAACCAATCACAATGCCGCATTACGTCATCGAACTCGTAGAAGAAAATCTATACCTACACTTTAATTGGTCGAATGATGGGCTGTGGTTTGTTAGAGGAATTGGGCCTATGACCCGGACGGAGCCAACCAAGCTGTTTCACATGCTCGTAGACCGGTAAGTTGGAAGAGCACTGTTAAAGCGCAGAGCACGCAAACGGAGCCGGTCGGCTCCGCGCGTACGGAAGAGCACGTGACTAACTAAAGCAGTAGGTCGGCTCCTCTTGAAGGTTCACACTAAACACATAGCGCGATAGGTTGACTCGAGCATTTTCAATAACAAAAGAAGTGAAATGTACTTAAACTGTATGTCAAGTCAATTACTAAAAACTTTATTTTAATCGCGATGAAAATCTGCTCTCCTTTCTTAACCGCTCTGTGTGAACGGACACTAAGCCCGACGAAACGAAATCCGGCGAAACGACTATTGAAGCTTTGCAATAATCGACCATATTGCAATGAAATAAGAAATGCGTCTCGTGGTTGTGGTAAGAGCCGTCTAAAGGAGTACTCTGCAGTCACACATCTCCAACCCACCACAGCTCATATACGTCCCCACCGAGGGGCTCGAGCCTACTCCACCTAAGTTAGGGTGTTTAGGCCTTAGTCAACATATATAATAAACTCAAAACAAAACCCTGCATAAACCCATCTGGGCAGCATGGTGTAGTAGGCTAAATATCTCCTATTGTATGTTAGCGAATAACAATTTTTGAACTCTGAAACGAGTTATCGTTATGCAACTGGTTGTTGCTCAAGTTTGCGCATATTGAATATTAATTTATAAAACATATAAATTTATTATAAAATAAATTAATTTAAAACGCCTCCGTGGTCTAGTGGCTAAGACCACCGTAAATGTGACTCATGGAGTCTTGGAAGATGATAATGTCTTAGCTGCTTTAATAATTTTGGGCAAGCCTCATAACGAATTATTTCTATCGTAATTTGTAGGACGATTATGTAAAATTATCAGCATTTTAAGTTTCATCTTTTGCCGACAGCCGAAGTATGTTTTTCTGCGAAACTGATTTGTGTAGTATGCTTTTTCGAATTACTTTATTTCGAAAAAAAAACTATTGTACAAGAGAGCATACTTTTTATTGACACTTCTCAAGGGAACATCTAAAAAAAGCAATGGCGAAGCTGCAGGTGGCAAGCTGGGTAGGTATTATATCAGTAGGTTTCGTTTAAATATATAATGGTATGCTTTTCCAACAGAAAAGCTTAACAAAAAAATATAACATACTCTTTGTAAGTGAATTGTATAGCAAACTCCAAAATATACTGAAATTATAAAGAATAATGAATTAACCTACAGTCCCTTGCGACCGTAGACGTTCCACGCCCAAGAGTGTGCGACAAAAATAAAACCAAGCATTTTTGTATCAAATCGTGTGTTTTGCTAACATTTAAAGGATCTGCTTACGACGCTTTGCTGAGTTGACGGGCGAATGTAACAAAACCTGTTTAGTGTTTATGCTGTACCTACAATTGCGATATAAGCGAAAGTCTTACATAAAATTTAATTTTGTTTTTAATAATTATCATAGCTTTGATAAAAAGGAACATCATTATTATTAAAAAAACTTTCAATATACTATTATAATAAAGATCTTTTTATAAGTTTTTATTTACTTTCACCTGTCCCGGTGCTTATAATGAAATCGCCAAGTAAAATTTCACCGATTTCCGATTATTCCTCATTCAGATAACGTGACAGTAAGTGCAATAAAAAAGTAGGTAATCTTTAAAATATGTTATAGTTTGACAAATTAGGTGAAAAATTTTCCAAAATAATAGCCTTATTATGTTTATGCCTCGTGAGCCGCAGAGTGTGGTAAGGTAACTTTGAAATTAATATTTGGATAAGGAATTATGTACTTTTTATTACAAATTTCGTCTGTCAAATAATGATTGATACAGTAGAATAAAACAAATTAACGCAAAGTTAACAGTTCTTATACTTTCTATTTTTTCCTAAACGGGAGATTATAATGATTGAAACAAGACAGATTCGTTATTTGGCCTTTTGTAGCTACCACAATAATGTCTTATGTACTTCGTGATTAATGATCGTGTTTCAAAATTGCAAAAGGTCATTTTTATAACAGAAAAATTATATGTAGATTGACCAAGAAGAACTCGTATTTCTAATGAAGTCATTCTAAAAAATGGTTTGTATTTCAATTTGAATTGTCTTAGGGGTGAAAATCAAACTGAAAGCGAATATTTGTCTACAGAGGGCGCTAGTATGATGGAGGCTAGTAGGTGAGGGCGCGCGAGGGGCGGCGCGCCCCGTCCGCGCCCGCCCATGGCCCCCGCTTTCCAACTCAGGTAAAAAAATCTTTTATTTCTTTGACGACCATAATTAAGTAAATTGCAGCTGGAAGGTGTTGGTGTAGAATTTATTAAACCGCTTTTAATTTGAGTGAAAAATTAATCAGCAGTAAAAAATTCGTCGGTTTTCTTAGCTCTCTTCCTTCTTACTTTCTAACTGGGCGAAATGACTATTGAACCGTCCAGTATACTAAATTTTATTTTGACTTTGAAGTCGTTAATGTGATGACATAAACCTAAGTACATTTGTAAATACTTTGATAAAAACAACGTTCAATTTGGTATGAAATATCGTAAATTTATTATTCGTCGCCTTTTTATGAAATGGTTAGCAAAAGCAGTAGAAGAACCCTATTATCGCCATTTTCATCAGTAATAAGAAATCAGTATTAACTTCTTATATTGAAATCGAAGATCCTGATAGGAAAAGTTAGTGTGATAGACCGATAAGTTACTAATTGCTTGTGATCTTGTAAAGTGTCACGAGAGGAGAAAAGCTGAGGTGCTATTCTTATGATGGCCCATCGAAGTTACTTGTACCTACGTCGATTGCCATACATTGCTGTGGACGTTGTCTCCGTTTCACCAAACCGTGTGTATTGTCACCGTAATGTACGATAAACGACGACTATGGAGCTCCGTTTATCGATTATGTTATGGTAAAAGTAGTAGGCCAACTTGGACATCGCGCAACGGGTAGCGTCAGCACCCACGCCAATCTAATAAGTCTTTGATGCATCAGATTAAGTCGGCTTGTAATTGTCAGCCCCAAGTGAAGAATTTACCGCTGGTTCTTTGATAGAATAAAAAACATTACGGGCGCATTTTCAATTTGCCAAGCATTTTCTTTTTACTTTTCGGTTTTACTTCCTTCGTTCTATCCTACTTTTGCCAAGATGAAAAAGGATTTCGTGCACTAAAGTTCTGTATATTATATTTATTAGATGTTGTTATTTTTTCTGTCCATTATATTTTTCTAAGAAGAATGTCTTTCTTATTTATGTGGTGCGGACAATGACGTTATGTGATCAGTATCCTTACCATATGAAAGCGGAATGGTTCCTTTTTCATTATAATATACTGTAAGATATCTGGGAGGCCACCGTGCAATGTTATATCTATGGACATGTAATTTTACGTTCACTCCGTGTACCTACGTGCTATGACTTTATAAATTGTAATACCTACTAGTTCTTCACATAAGTTTAAATTCAAATTCAAATTCAAATTCAAAAATCTTTATTCAACATAGGCCTTTACAGGCACTTATTGACGTCAAAACAAAGCAAAACATTCTAATTTAAAGGAAACATAAATTTAACCTTGTATGTGCATACATCCTGAATATACCTACTCAAGATGTCTGCAAATACAAGTAGTAATGAAAAAAAAAAAAAAAGTTGAATCTACACCTGTTCGGAAATTGGGAGAGCCTTCTCGAGAAGAACAGGCAAGAAACTCGAAAGGTCAAATTTTTTATCTCCTCTTTTAAATCGCCATTTACAATTTTGGTTTTGTTACATAGTCATTGAAACTTTTTAAAAAAAATACAATCGGTATGCTTACATACACTTAAAATGTCAAAAAATAAGTTATAGACGTATACATTAATCATAATACAATAAATAATGTTGTTACCAAACATTTGATAACTTAGTCTAATTCAAAAACAGTGTCAGTTCAAGTTCAAGTTTATTTGTTAATTAACACGAGTACATACATAAAATTACAGTCTTGAGGTATTTGTATAATGGTTTGCGAGTCCCAAACTCGGCACAGCCTGTCTTTTGGGATTCGATACTAGAAGTGGCAAATACAAATTGTCGCGAGCGCTGTTACATACATAATTATGTAGATATTTCTTTAAAATATTCATTAGCAAAAACAAATTAAATAATTTAAAAGTACATTGAGCAAGCCGTTTTAAAAATATTATACCTATTACAAATCAGGCTATAGCACAACAAACACAAACATTCCGAATTATTATTACAAGAATACATTTTATTCAGTGCCAACATTTTATTCGCAAATCATTTAATATATAGATTTATAGTTTATTTTTTTGATTAACAATAATGTTCTACTACTGGAAGCTAATGAACTTAAGGTTTCTATTCAAATTTTGATTCCATAAACATAATAAATTAAAATAATTAAATAGCGCTGTGTTCATCAAGCAATAACTTTTTTATTCTGGCGAAGATCAAAACTCATTGAGACAAATATCGGGCAGATGAAAGTTACCGATAAATAGAGTCAATTGTTTACAAATTAATAATTAGGTAGCTTTCATTAGAAGACAGCAGCAATTGTCATTGGGAAGCTAAATTTGTTGAATCAATCAAATATAATTCAACGCAAAATGGGTTCTGTCAGCCCGGCAATTTACCAGGAACTGAATATTTATGCAACGTTTTATAAGCAGGCGTAGATCGTTGTAATTATAAATATGAAAGTTTGTATGTTTAAATATCGCGTGAAAACTAGTTCATTTTTTTCTCGTTAAAGACTCAGCAGTTTCCTTCTACATGTTTTTGATAATAATATTATGTAACGTCAGGTGCCCACACACTGATAAACCGTAACAAGCGCGTAATACAGAATTACCTAAACCACAGAAAACTTTCCAATGTATAAAACACTAGCTGACCGTATGCAACTTTGTTTGCATTATAAATAACTTTTCCCGTCAGATTTTTCCCGTAGGAAAATTACCCTTTGTTCTTCCCCTGGTCTCGAACTATCCCTATACCAACTTTCATCAAAATCGGTTCAGTAGTTTCGAAGCCTATTCAATACAAACAAACAATCAAATCTTTCCTCTTTATAATATTAGTATAGATAAATAAACACACAATCACCCATAGCCATAACAAACTATTGGTAACGGCGGACTCGGCAGAGTGGTTGACTCTGTTCACCTTCCCAAAATTCTGAAATTATTAAAATTATGGTAAAACTCTATTTTTCCCGTAACTTCGCTGCGTGAAATTTAGTTCTATCACGAGCTAGGTTATATCGCGTTCCCTAGGCTAGGGAATTTCAGAAATTCGTGATGAAAAGTTGCCTATATCATTTCTCTGGGCTTAAGCTTACTAGGGTTTAGGCGTGAGAGCGTAACAACAGACAGACACACAGACGGACAGACAGAGCTACTTTCGCATTTATAATAAAGAAGCGATAGGGCAGTGTTATTTTTTTTATTTATTAAGGAGGCTGCGTTCCTGTCTCCTTTTTCACAGCCACGGCTTATTACCGCTGGGCCAAGCCCACAGAACACAGAAAGACGTTAGAAAGGCAATCATGCACCGTTTGTACGGGAACCGCTGTCGCCATTTTTCTCCCACTTCTTTTTCTAGTTTTTCTTAATAAACATAACTTTGCGCTGGCCGCGCACGGTCAATGATAGCCAATCAAGAGAACTAATCTTCGCGCGAAATCGGACTGAACCAATCACAACGCTCACACAGAAACTCACTGCCGCCGTGAAGAGCCGTGGTATGCAGCGTGTACAAATTACATTTCTTTAGTGATTGGCATCGATGAATAGTTATCGATATTAAATATTGACAGCAATTTTAATATATGAAATAATATTTTAAAACCCTAAAAATAATTATTACATTAATAACCTATACCTATTATTAATAATACGGCACTAACAGTTATGTAGTAACTATTATCTAATCTGTGCTAATAGGTACGAATATTGATTGAATCACTGCGCTTATTAATATTGGGAAAGAAACATAACTAAGAGATTGAAATTTCGGAGCAATATAGATAACAGACTAAACACGCAATTTTTTTCTTCTCAAATTAGCTAAAATCATACTTAGTTATCAAAAAAAGGTAGACAAATTTTCCAAAAAAGTAAAAAAAATCTAACTGATTTTGAATGAAATCAACACTTAAAAAAAATTCACCATAATATTTAGTATGGAGCCGGGACTTAGAATATTTTCGATTGTTTTCGTGAGGAATTTGAACCTTGCATAATTTGAAGAAAAATATTTACAAAAAATGTGTATATCTCGAAAACGGTGCATCGGAGCTAAAAATATCGAAATTTTTGACCCCCGTACACCCCCACAGCAATGAGGACACACTGGACTTATCAAAAAATATCACCTAGCAAAGGGGGTATGAATTTTAATTGAACTCATCCATAATAAATACGTTAAGTGCTGGCTCCATACAAAAATCAGTTGAAAGCGTTTTAAGTTTTCTTTTTTAATTTTTCGCAAAATTTGTGAATCTTTCTTGATAACTATGATTTTCGCCAATTTGATAAAAAAATTACGTGTATTTAGTCTGAAATCTATATTGCTCTGAAACTTCAATCTCCTAAATATGTTTCTTACTCCATATTAATAAGCCGAATGATTCAACCAATACTCGTACCTATTAGTATGGTACTATTCATTGTATCAAAAGTGGTAGAAATCTACGGTACTAATAGTACTAATAGCACGAATAAGTTGTACTTGTACCTTACTCGTACTGTACGATTACGGTTCGAACCCAACAATGTACGAATAAGAACAAGACTATACTGACCACTACCACGGCAGCGGCGTCCTAACGGCGTGCTTAGTACAAGATATAACAAGCTGGCGACTTCCCATGCTAAAATAGTCATATTATGGTGATGTTAAAAATTCTAGTGTAAAATTAGTTTAGAATTTGCTCATACATTTTTTTTACTAATCGAACTATTTGTATGGAGAAAATTGAATTTAATTTTATAATTTTGAAAATCTAATACCGCCGTACTTATATGTATATGTTTAAAAGGATTGGTGTTCGTTTCGCTATACAGCATGACGTATTAGCGATAAGCAATAATTCTTATCATGTCATTTTAACTGACAAATATTAAAAAATATATTTCAAATGTAATGCTATCGATAAAATGTAATGCGTGCGTTTTGTGATAAGCACGGCACTAGGGCTTGTACTGCGTTAAAGCTCATTTAAGCAAATGCGTTACTACCGAAAGCAGTGTACTACATTACGCGCTCTGAGTAATATGGTAAAAGTTGCGGGCGTACATTGTCGGTAATGTATATTTTTTAGAAAAATATTGTGACTTATCATTATGATCAAGTTTTGGTGTATTTTGACTGAATATAGTTATTATGAACAAGTTTACTACTTACTGATGGCAAGAAATTCCTTCTTTAACTACACTTGACACCTGGCTTCTTGTTTTACAGGTAATTATAGCATAAGCAGGCATTTTTTAATATTTATAACGTAGCGCTTCACCATACACTCTCTGTAGTTGTCCGTGAGTGATTAAGCAACGCGTTCGCGTTGCGGGGCCACAACTATGAGCATTTGCTCATAGTTGTGGCTACGCGTGCCCCGCCTACATCAGGGACCGGAAAACCCGTTCATTTGCTTAAGCCGTTCGCAAGGGTAACCCATTCGTATGGTAACCCAGTGGGCTCGGTAAGCCGTTCAACAGGTTTCCCAACAATAACGATAACCCGTAAAATAGGGGTTATCACCCACAACAATAATTTACCGCTTACCTAATCTTAAAGGTTTTTAGTGTTTATGCGCTTAACCGCTTACTGTTCGGGTTAGGGTAACCCTTTCCCTCACGCACACCGAGCGATTGAAATAGCACTGCGGGCGCAATAACGCCAGAGTTCGGTCGCGACCTTCGGCAAATATGCGGTGCAAAAGCAATCTACACGCGATATACCTAAGGTCTAAAATATTTTTTACAAATTAATCAGCGTTTAGAACGGTAACCCATTTGGGCGGTTTTTGATATTGGTTAGCGGTAACCCGAATTAATTCAATCGAAGGGATTAATGTGTAAACCGGTAAGCCATTTGAAAGCTTACCGTAAGGCAAAGGGTTTAAAAACCTAGCATTATAAAATACCCCATCAAAACCCTAAGGTTACCGGCTATAACGGTAACCGGGTCCGGTCCCTGGCCTACATAGCCCTTCTAACCTCTTTCTGTGTTCTGTGGCCAAGCCCAAGGCCTAATTAAAGTATTATTGCCGAAGAAGAATAATAATCAAACTGTATTTTAGAAAATAAACAGTGTATTTTTTGCTTATTGCACAAATTGTGTCAATATCTATTGTAATTTTTTGGTGTGTAGTTAACGTCGTACAATTAATTAGAAACAGTATTTTACATTCTTAAGTTTTGTTCATGAGTTGAAAGTAAAAACTCTTGTTAAGCGTTGCACGATGGAGATTGGCGAGCAACTAACTAGGTGGCAAATTAGAATGTGGTGTGGCGGTTAAGTGAAAATTAGTGCTAATTTAGGAGGATTTCATATTATGATTTTTTTTATTAGGATCGTCGGAGGCGCTGTGGACTCGGCACTTGCCTTCCAAGCGGGAGGTCCGGGGTTCGAGACCGCCATGTACCAATCTGTTTTTCGTTTCGAATTTCATATGTAGGTACATTTGTCTCACGCTCTTACGGTGAAGGAAAACATCGTGAGGCAACCTGCATACATCTGCGAAGAAATTCAATGGTGTATGTGAAGTCGACCAATCCGCCCTGGGCCAGCGTGGTTGAGTAAGGCCTAATCACCCTAATATGGGGTGATCATATGAGCTGTGATGATGATGATGATGAGTGCTCATTTCCGATTGTATTTGTTGAACAGATGGTTGGTGCAGTGGGTGGTGAGCGCCGTAGCGTGGGCCGTGCTGTGCGGCTCTGCTGCCGCGCACTCGCCGCCGCTGATGCCTTCGCTGGCGCCGCCCTGCCCCGCGCACTGCATCTGCTTATCCCAGTCACAGGTGCGATAAGTACGACGTACATAAATAGGCGTATACTTATAATATTAATTAATTCAAGTTTTTTATTTGATATTAATTCAAGTTCTTTTTGAGCGTGGTGACCTATAAGAAAACATTTTTTTTAAAAAACGTCGCCCCACAATAGGATTTTCTCCTGTGTCGTGGGTGCAGTTACAAACATAGAATATCACATGCACATACGCCCAGACCGGAACAAATTTATGTAGGCCATACAAAACATTTGTCTCGCACGGGAATCGAACCCGTTACCCGTTGCGCAGTCACTCGACCTCTGCGCTAAACGTGTCGTCAAGGGGGTAACAGTATAGTCTAGTGCTACCGTTTCAAATTTCTATGCTGGACGCCAATATTGTGATAACTTCACACAAAAATCTTGGGCCAGGCTCCCCCTGAAAAAAATTTTCTAGATACGCCAATGACGACATATCACAACTTTTGTCATATCCATGAAGATATGGAGCAAAGTGGAGAGCGCACGCCCTATACCCATTTGAAGCATATACCTATGTCAATCATCCCGGTCTTTGGTGGTAGGTACTACCTCTCTTCTTACAGATGGTAGGGTATTCTGTTTGAAGGAGAAGTCTTACCACAGAATAAATGATAGTACTAAAGTACAGTAGGATCACTCTCGAGGAAAAGCTAAGTTTAGGCATGAAAGAAAATGTACCTACTCTTACGACCTTCATCTGACTGCACGGGAAATTGAAATTTTTTGCATAACACGAGTGTTCCAATTCCGTTACGCGTCACTGACCCGATACCGATTGAGCGATAAGAGCACAGGGTTTCCACTCACCGATATGCAGTTATCGTTACAGAAATTACCGAGAAAAATCTAAATTATTACGTGCGGCGCGGCCAGCGTGCGAGCCGAGCGGCAACCCTCAGCCATACACCCGCTCGGCCGGTGCGCCGGCCAAACGTACCTAAACTGCGGAGTGAAACCCAAACCCCCCTGGTTTTACCACCGATTCTGTAAGAAAGAGCGGGTTCAGTGATGTATTTGCATCAGTGTGTCTTCCACTTTGCTCTTTATCTTCATGGTCCCATCACGCAGACTAGGGCTGAGGTTTGATTACGAAAAATTTTAATATAATAACTCCATTAGTTAGATCATAAAAAATATCAGATAGGTATTTTTTGCTTTGTCGAAATAAAAAACTACTGAGAGAAGATTTAAAGTTATGGAGTTGGCGCTCACTACGTGACAAGTTAAATGAAAGTCTGCCTACGCATGATGTCATGCGATATTTATAATCAATATATGTATCGTTGCAAGTTGTTGATTACGTAAGAAAGTTAAAATACGTGTGAGATATTTTTTAGTAATCTGCCAGACAGACACTCATGAGCGCTCCACATTCACGCGAGATTCTCGGCGAGAGTCTCGGCAAGAATCTACGCGAGAACCTCGGCAAGAACTTCTTGGGTACACACTTCTCGCGAGATTCTCGCGAGAAGGTACAAGGCAGGGTTGGCACAAAATCAGTGATTAAATTAAATGTCTTTATTTTTGTGAAGAAAAATGTATTTTTATGAATATCTATTTTCCGAGTAAATCAGGAATTTCATTTTTCAGTGTCATTATTGTAATTCTTGATTAAAAAACCTAATTTTCCAGCTTTTTGGTCCCTAGTCTGTTACGTAATTTCGAGTGAACAATGCCAAATGTAAAAAATAACTTTCCACTGATGCTGAGGAGGCTATCGCTCCAAATAGTTGCCTCAGAACTGGGTAAATATTAAATTTTTCCTCTTCCTCTTTCGTTTCCGCAAAATAGTTGCTTACTTATTAAAATTAGTAACGATAAAAACGAAAAAATCATGATAAATTAGGATTTATTCCATAAATCATAATTAATTGGATTTTATTAAAAAATCATGATTTTTTCAACCCTGGTACAAGGTTCTCAATATAGTTCTCGCGCCTTTGTCTCGCGCCAAAAAACCGACAAAAGTCGGAGAACTACGCGAGAACATCGCGAGAACATGCGAATCGGATCCACATTCGCGCTTCTCGTGTTGTTCTCGCGTTCTCGCGAGATTCTCGCGAGAATGTGGAGCGCTCATAAGAAAAATTTAACGCTTCCCTATCAGGCTGCAGTTTGAATGCCAGCGACCGATCTCTAAAATCTAAATGTAAACATTTCAATCAAGATTGGGTCGCGTGAGATGCCGCCATCGCTGTCGCTGCCACCCCAATCGGTGCGGTCGCTGGGGTTCAGTTTGCAGACTAAGCAGTAGTATTATCAACGACGAAACGTATTTGCCATACATAGGTGTAAACAGCAAGATACAATTATACACGTTCAAATACTAATAGTAGTTTTCAAACACTCACTGCCCTTATGTATGTCGTAGAAAATAGGTTAATAGGAATTGTTTTGTTTATTAACTAGTATTTGTGTAACTTACGACATATGTAATAATATCACGTCTAGTGAAGTATGTTAGACGATTCGCAGTCGCACATTGGCCCGCACCACGCTACGGCGTGCAAAAAACGCAGCCACGCGAGTATGGCTGCAGCTATGCACACGCGAATCTACATCACCGTGTAGCTTGATACGCATCCTTGCGCGTGGCTTCACTTGTCGGTGGTCCTGCTGCAGGCCTCAATGCCTGCTAAAGAAACTGAAGAATGAAATGTAAATTAATATATTGGAACCGAAAAGGTTAAAACACTTCGTGAAAATCACGCACGGCGTGCCATGCACCTCGCGCCCCGCGCCCATGCGCGAATGTGTTTTACTATCCGTGTTCTCAATGTACAAACCGATATTTACTATCATATTAACGAGTCACCACAAAGAAAGCAACGTTACATCATAAACTCCCGCGCTACGCTGCGTGGTCCCTCACCACAATATGCGAGTAGCTCTAGGTTCTATTTGGCTCTTACGTTTTTAGTTGCGAAAAAGGTATCAATTTAAAAATATTTTTATTGCTTTATCCCTTTTTTTGATTTTTTGAGGGACCTAAAAAAAAGGTTCTATTTGGCTCTTACGTTTTTAGTTGCGAAAAAGGAATTAATTTGAACATATTTTTATTGCTTTATCCCTTTTTTTTTTGAGGGACCTATGCTGTTAGCCGCAGAGGGGCAATATGCGAGTAGCTCTAGGTTCTATTTGGCTCTTACGTTTTTAGTTGCGAAAAAGGAATCAGTTTAAAAATATTTTTATTGCTTTATCCCTTTTTTTGATTTTTTTGAGGGACCTAAAAAAAGGTTCTATTTGGCTCTTACGTTTTTAGTTGCGAAAAAGGAATCAATTTGAAAATATTTTTATTGCTTTATCCCTTTTTTGTTTTTTTTTGAGGGACCTATGCTGTTAGCCGCAGATGGCTGTTACAGCTTCACCTTATTTATTTATAAGAAGGTGAAAACTTTGGTGGGTCTTCAAGCCTCGTTTGGCAAACCAAACCTGATGGATTTCTAGCTCAGAGAGGCATCACCTCGGGGGTGTCCCGCTCTCTAAGTAGAGTCACCAGGCGGTTATAGCCGGTGTTATAGCCGGTACGGGGAGCGGCTGCAACTCGGACGTTCGAGTTTGCCGTGTAGTGGAGGGTGGAGAGAAGCGACCGGGTAGATATCT